>CM019694.1:1134661-1734661 GCA_009760885.1 Achatina immaculata
ATTATAGGTTTACCAACCTAACAATACTTTGCAATTATAGGTTTACCAACCTAACAATACTTTGCAATTATAGGTTTACCAATATGACAACACTCCAGTTAAGAGGTTGCCAACATGAGAATTCTGATGTGTTAATGTTACAGTTGAAGTAGTACTAGTACCACTAGCTGAGACACACAAGGGTTCTCAATCTCTCATGTCCTTACCCCTTGATGTAAACATCAATGATTATTTACAATGGAACATATATTCACAATCACAGCAAAATGTGTGTTCCAGCCATCAAATCATCACAACTTTCTCCATACTTGTCTAAAACTCATCATATTTCACTTACAAATTAATCAAATGTTATCATTGATAAAACAAGAAATTAAAACTAAAACAAGAGCCATAAGGTCATCATGCTGAGAGATATGTGAGTAAAATAAATCTGTTGTATTTAATTAGTATGAAACATCTGTAGCAGGGGTGGAAAACTGTGGCTCCGGGACCACAAGCAGCTCTTTGACATAAAACAGCGGTTCGCTAAAATATGTGGCTGAATTATCTTTGCATCACAAAGGTTAAAATAAATCAAGCTTTATAATTATTTAACGGTTATAAACTGAGAGTCCACTGGAGTGAAAAGTAAGCTAATTGTTCATGGTGGATAATTTCAGAATTATGATCATGTTATAGGTTGATTTGTGTCAGGGATTAAAGAACTTTAGGATCAGCAAAGATACAGAGGAATTATGCTAGACAGAATCAGTACTCGTACAATTTCGTACTGTTAAGCAATAAAGTTACATATCTATTTAATAAATTTACATAAAATGTTTGTAAAAAATTGCATGGAACAATGTACACGTGTAGATAATATTTTTCATGCCTTGCTGCTCATAAATGTCTGACGTTTACCGTATGTGGTTCTTACCTTGTGCATGTTTGACCCCCCTGATTTATATAAAGTGTAGATATGGGGCCATGAGCAGGCGAGGAGAAGACAAATGGAAGAAGTATTCTGAGAATGGAAGAAGGGGGTGATGGCAGTGCTGGTGTCATACATCCATGTCTCTGGCCAAGGATTCGTCTTTAGAAACGGGACTGAGCCAAACTAAATCAGGAGGTCACTCTACGTGTTTCCAATGTTCCAAATTCTAAATAAGGCTTTTTATATGGAGACCACATCTACAAGAGTGCTATTCCTGGTGAATAACACTTTAATCTAACTTTTCATGTGGTCTGGGCTGTTAAAGTTGCTGGACGAACTTGCTTGGTAGCCAGTTAAAGTTGCTGGGCGAACTTGTTTGGAAGTCCGTTAAAATTGCTGGGCGAACTTGCTTGGTAGGCCGTTAAAGTTGCTGGGCGAACTTGTTTGGTAGCCCTTTAAAGTTGCTGGGCTAACTTGTTTGGAAGTCCGTTAAAGTTGGTGGGCGAACTTGTTGGTAGCCCGTTAAAGTTGCTGGGCGAACTTGTTTGGAAGCCCGTTAAAGTTGCTGGGCGAACTTCCTTGGAAGCATTCTAGGAGATGTTATGCAAAAGCTTCTGGATACCATCAACATTTCTGAGGCCAGTCACTTCAGTTTATGTAAAATTAATCTTTTGCCAGCGTAAAAAAGTGTTCTTGGGCAAAAGTTCTTGCCTATCAAACACTTGACATCATAAATACATGCCATCATAGTCAAACCTGAGAAGCTCATACCTTAGCTCATTTAAAAAAGATAAACCAAAAAAAACTTCAGTGGCAAATATTTTGATAATATTAGTCAGTCTGTTTGATACTCCCCATGAGCATTTCTGATATTAAAATGTGTCTTATCCGTTATAACTTCAAGGACACAAATAAGAGGCCTAAACAGACAAGCTGAAGTAATCAAACTGATAAAATTTTAATGTCCATTTTTAAAAACAACAGGCACTACCGATCTCGACTCCCGCTCGACCACATCAACGGGCTATTCTAAAATCAGTAATACAATTCGTTGACTAAATGTAGCTTCAGTAATAAAAGTTTCTCTCGCCTCTTGAAATACACACAATAAACCTTACATGAGGTATAAAACACTCGCGGTAGACGAGATACGCCCATGTT
Organism: Achatina immaculata; assembly: GCA_009760885.1. NCBI lineage: Eukaryota > Metazoa > Mollusca > Gastropoda > Stylommatophora > Achatinidae > Lissachatina > Lissachatina immaculata. The sequence goes on from CM019694.1 coordinate 1,136,739, forward strand.
GTCTTACAATTACGTACAGAAGTCTTCGCTCTCCGGGGGAACTTCGTACTGAGGACCCCGCAAGTAGAAAAATAGACGCAAACGAATTTCAAAATGACGAGTATGGAGTACTTTTTTTTATCACCAGACAGACTTGTTTTAAAACAAAAATAAATTAAGGCGACTTTATACTTGTAATTTTGTACTCGGGCTTCAAAATAAGTAGTATACTCAAAAATATTTGTATATATAATGTATGTGTATGTATGTATGTATGTATGTATGTTGTATGTTCCAACATCACTCTGAACGCCTAGAGCAATTTCAATCAAACGTGGTACACATATGACGTACAATTTGGACATTTGTAATGTAGAATAACACACCCCTATCTCCCCTATTGACCGGGTACGAAGAGGTGACATACTTTCCACTAAATGAAGGAGAACAAAAAAACTGTCTAAAGGAGATAATGTGTGAAACAGAGCGGTTCTGGTCTAAGATACATTTCTAGCCTCCCATGGCAAGTCCAAATAATTTTGATGGTCTAAATAATTTTGATGGTCTAAATAATTTTGATGGTCTCTTTTGTTTTAATTATATTTGTAAATTAAATGTATCTTTGTATTTTCCTAATGTTTATTAGCTTTTATTTTATTGTATAGTAGATTTCATTGCTCAGTGACGTGTGCCGTTTTTTATTTTTTTTTTTTCAAATTAGCTTTTGAAATTAGGGAGGGAGAGAGAGAGAGAGGAGAGAAGGAGAGGAGAGAGAGGGAGAGGGAAAGAGGGAGAGGGAGAGCGAGAAGAAAGAGAGGTAAGAAGAGGTAAGCAGAGGTAAGGAGAGAGATAGAGAGGGAGAGAGAATGAGAGTTAGAGTTAGAGAGGTAGAGGGAGAGAGAGCTAGAGATAGGGAGAGAGGGAGAGATCGCCATGTTTCTCCCACGGACAACCTTATTTTGCTTGCTCAAGGGTGGGTTCACCTAAGAATTTATTTATTCTTGCTCCTGGATGTGAAACTAAAAATGTTATTTATAATCAATTTTGAGCTAAATTAATATTACACTGAATTTGTAAAAGACTTTACTCTATATTTTGTATAGTTTAGTTATACTTTTAAATACCAGTAAATAAAATTACTTCGATATTACACTATAGATAGAATTAATTTCTTTTCCTGTCTAATAGATGACTCGGATAAATAAATCACCTTGTTAATTTCAAGTCCTATTTTACTAGCCATTGCAGACAGTTACATATATATATAATAATATATATAATATATATATAAGCCTATTCAAAAATGACCTTGCAAAATACTTTTGACACATCTGATATTAAGGTTACTCCTCTCCAATTGTTACAATCACTAAGGTTTCCTTGTTTGATATTTAACAATGATTCCATTTAGAAGGGACCTTTTCTTCTTTCCAAATATTGTTAAATATTCTCTGTAGTTGTCTCATGTTGTCACTATTGATAGCTTTCAACATTTCGGATATTATTTCATCTTCACCTGCAGCTTTGTTGTTAGCCATTAAATTCACTGCTGTTTCATTTTCTTGCAATATAATTTCATCTAGGTTGACATTTTGTTGTGGGGCTGGTAAGTCGGTTTCAAGGTTTAACAATTCATTTGGGTATGGTCGATTAAGTATTTTTTGGAAGTATTCAGCCCATCTTTGCTTTTGGTCTTTACTTGATGTTAATAAGGTTCCAGTTTTGCTAAAGATTGGTCTTTCTTTAGATGTAATAATACTTGTTAACCTCTTTTGTATGTATAATATATAATATATATAAATACAGTGCAGAAAATAGTACTGTTCGGGTGGACCCATGGTCATGGAAACGAATCACCGTAAAAGGATCGTCGGAAAGCGAGGATTGTTTATAGACCTAAGGAAGCAGTCACTTGCCAAACAACCAAATTCCGATTACTAATAGCTGGAGATGACTTCTTGCATAGTTTCCACCACCAGGTCGATGTCATCAGCGTATTATAGTATTTTAGCTTTTTTTCTGTACTGATTTCTTCATTCGTTTTTCTGATTACCTTTTCTAGTACTAGGTTGTATAGTAATGGAGATAATGTATCATTTTGTTTTAAACCAGTTCTTATAGAGAATGCTTCTGACATTCTTCCTTTATATATTACTATATTTTGTGTATCCTCCATATTTTCTGGCTAGATTGATTAGTTCATTAGATATCTTAAATTCTTTCACACTTTTCCATAAGCTGCTTCTATCTATGTTGTCATAGGCTTTCTTGAAGTCAATGAAGATATTATGTACTTCTTTTCCGTATTCCCAGTACTTTTCTGCTCTTTGACGGCATCATTATCATCATCAGGTGCCGTGCCGACTGGCATTGGCTATTATGCTTCTCAAGAGTACACGATCTGTATGCACAAGAGATGAGGGAAAGAAGACGAAGGGATAGACCAACACAGAGATGGAAAGACAACATAGAAGAGGATATAAAAGAAATTGGTGTCGATAACTGGAGAGAGAAGATTGGGAATAGAGAGGAATGGAGGCGAAGTTTGTCTGCAGCAATGAGCCTTAATGACTCGGAAACAAGAAGAAGAAGAAGAAGAAGAAAAGAAGAAGAAGAAGAGGAAGCAGAAGAAGAAGAAAAGAAGAAGAAGAAGAGGAAGCAGAAGAAGAAGAAGATAAAGAAGAAGAAGCAGAAGAGGAAGAAGAAGAAGAAGAAGAAGAAAGAAAGAAAGAAAGAAAGAAAGAAAGAAAGAAGAATAGCTGGAGCTGTGCTATTGTTATTCTTAGCCCCATTATTGTTGTTTAATCTGCAGACACTCTCGAGCAGTGTTTTCGCACGTATTCCCTTTACCTAAGAGCTGAAGTCATTACACCATTTAAAACATAATGAGAAAATAAACACAGACGTTCCTACTGGGAGAGCTGTAAGTAGAACAGTATTAAGCTGGTTTGCTGCGTTGTTTTTACTGATAGGACGTTGGTGTACTAGTTGAAGCAGTGTTTGCTGTTTCTGGATTAGTTATTCACTAATATCCAGCCATCAACTTCCATGCTCTATCAAACCTAAAGTTGGCAACACACTGATACAGAATTCAAGCCAGTCATGCGCATCACGAGGTTTTGTTGCTGAATGGGATGGAAATGAAGAAGGTGATGAGGATATTCTGACCCTCCGACAGGTTGCCCTGCCACATAGCGAGTCCACTGATACTTCCACAACTCCAGTAACAGTTATAGCACATCCTTTTTCTCGACAGAAACATCACAAAAGCCATCCTCTCCTGTACACATCAAATATAGACTGACCGCCCACTCACAATCTCCCACAATTCTCTGTCACGGGTTTCTCAGCCCACGTGACGTTCTAGAAGGATCTCGACCCCGGAAAAGTTTTAAAAGAGAATCATAACAATTGCCCTTTCTGTAAAAACAACAGTTATCTTCCCGTATAGTGCTATAGATCTTCAGTTGTTAAAATCTGACGCGCATGTTTACAAAACCCGGGAAGTAGAGATGAAAAAAAAAACTAACTAAAGAAGCTGTGAAGAGGAACAGACATTTCTTTCATTCATTCATTTGTATGTCTCTTGTGGAACTATGCCTCCTTAACAGGTCTCATGTAGGCCTCTCGGTTGTGAGCAAGATGCCCTGCTGCTAATGCATCCATTCGCAGATCATCAACGATGTCTTGCAGCCATCTTCTCCTTGGTCTTCCTCTCTTTCTTTTTCCCATTGTTTACCCTTCCAAGACGGTCTTCTCTAGATTATCATGACGTTTAATGTGTCCAAAATATTTAAGTTTCCTGTTTAATACTCTTTACTAGCCAGCCTTCTTCAATATTAAGTTCTTGTAGTAGGATATTTGTTCTTTTTTGTGTCCATGATTTTTTAAGAACTCTTCTGTAGCATTTACATTCAAAGGCATTTATGTGTTTCTCAGCTGTTTTGTTAAGTGTCCAGGTCTCACGGGCATATGTTGCGATGGGAAAAATGCATGCCCTTAAAAATCTTATTTTTTGTAGTTCTGTCTGTTCCTCTCCACAGATTCTTTGGTTGTTTTACTTTCTGAAGAGCGATAGATGTCCTCCTTTTAATTTCCATCATTGTATCTCCATTTTAGTTAGTAGTGATCCAAAATTTTCAAAACTCTCCACTTCTTCCAGGTTTTCCTCATTGATACATATCAGCTGCCTTATTTGTTTTGTCAGTAGTGAGGAACAGACAGAACCACAAAAATAAGATTTTTAAGAGCATGCATCTTTCCCATCGCAACATATGCCTGTGAGACCTGGACATTTAATAAAACAGCTGAGAAACACATAAATACCTTTGAATGTAAAAGCTGCAGATGAGACCTTCAAATATCATTGACATAAAAAATAACAAATATATCCATACTACAAGAACTTAATACGGAAAAAGGTTAGCTAGTAAAGAAGATTAAACAGAGAAAACTTAACTATTTTGGACATAATCACATTTTGGACATATTTGGTCATGACATTTTAGATAAGACAGTCTTGGAAGGGTACATAATGGGAAAAAGAAAGAGAGGAAGACCAAGGCGAAGATGGCTGCAAGACATCGTTGAAGATCTGCGAATGGATGCATCAGCAGCAGGTTATTTTGCTTACAACTGATAGGACTACAGGATAGCTGTTAAGGAGGCAAAGTTCCGCAAGAGACATGCAAATGACTGACTGACTGAAAAATGAAAAATAATGTAAGTTTAATACAGTTACAACATTTGATTCAAACATCTTAAACTCTACTTCTTCTTTTAAAAAAAGCCGTAGCTTGCAATCTAAACTACGATATCTGTCCTTTTCTGCCTCACACATCTGACTTCGGAAAGATGTATTTTTAGTTCAGGTTAATCCTGTCATTTTCAACCCCTGATTGCTCGATTAGACTAGCGTATGTTACCAGGGGCGTAGCATGGTGGTAGAAAAGGGGGGTACTGGTCGCAGTGGCTCGCTAACCCTGAACTAAGCAGTTGGCTACAAGTCACTGATCACTGTTGAGTGATATGTCTTTGCCCCGACTTCTCGTGTCAGTTTCAAGTGTTTGTTACTTTTTCATGTGGCTTTATCATAAAACACGTTCCATTCTTCACATACTTAGTTTTCATAGCCTAAGTTTTGCTTCTCATAACTCTGTTTCATGTCAGTGCTTCCGAACTGAAAGTGTACTGGTTGGTAGATGTGGCACGTAACACCTCCATGTTTTCCTTTCTTCGGTACTTCTTTCAGGGTAATTTATCTGGTAGTTTGTGCTGCTAGTACCACCACTATCACTGTTACTACTTCTAGTGCTGCTGTTGATGCTACCACAATTGTTACCACTATCACTGTTACTACTTCTAGTGCTGCTGTTGATGCTACCACAATTGTTACCACTATCACTGTTACTACTTCTAGTGCTGCTGTTGATGCTACCACAATTGTTACCACTATCACTGTTACTACTTCTAGTGCTGCTGTTGATGCTACCACAATTGTTACCACTATCACTGTTACTACTTCTAGTGCTGCTGTTGATACTACCACAATTGTTACCACTATCACTGTTACTACTTCTAGTGCTGCTGTTGATACTACCACAATTGTTACCACTATCACTGTTACTACTTCTAGTGGCTGTTGATACTACCACAATTGTTACCACTATCACTGTTACTACTTCTAGTGCTGGTGTTGATGCTACCACAACTGTTACCACTATCACTGCTGTGATGCTGGTGCCTCTACACTTCAGCTGCTGCTACGCTTACTTAATAATACTGCTGGTTCCTTTTCAACTATACTACTACTACTACTACTACTACTACTACTACTACTACTGCTACTGCTACTACTACTACTACTACTGCTACTGCTACTGCTACTACTACTACTACTACTACTACTACTACTACCACTACTACTACTACTACTACTATTACCAGTCTATTACTGCTATTACTACTACTGTAACTACTATTACTACTATTATTACTACTACCACCATATACTACTACTACTACTACTACTACTACTACTACTACTACTACTACTACTACTGCTACTACTGTGGTGCTGTTCCTTCTATAATTATTACCATTAATACTACTATAATCGTTAAATCTTATAATCCTAATTCTACAACTACTACTACTACTACTACTATTACTACTACTAATTAATACTACTACTACTATTAGAATTATCATTACTAGTCTACTACTACTGCTATAACAACTGCTACTACTATTATTACTACTACTACTATTAATACTACTACTACTACAACTGCTGATTCTAGTGTTAATATTATTTTTTATATTCTATTATTGTCTGTTGAAAGTGAAGGTTTTCTTCCTTTTGCTTTCTCTTTTTCTTTTTTTTTCATTTACTTTTTTTTCCCACATTACTACATTATCTGTTATCATGCGAGACAGAGAGAGGCAGAGACAGAGACAAAGGCAGAGAGAGACAGGAAGGCAGATATGGAGAGACAGAGATAGAGAAAGATAGAGAGAGACCGACAGAGAGAGAGAGAGAGAGGTACTGAAGTGTGTGCCTACTTCCACTCCCAGTTAAACAGAGGACCAGCCTGTAAAGTGCCCCAAAGCCCAGATGACTTCCCCTGTTAAGTTGAAAGGGGGGGGGGGGGGGGAGTTAAAATGAAAACTTATTAGGGAAAAAACAGAAAAGATAATCAACAGGCGAAAGGGGTCGAGGAGAATCTTACAAAATTACTATCTGAGACCCTCACTTACCCCAAGTTTTTAACAGTTTTTATAACGGTCATTAACTTCAGTAACGTTTGAGAATGTCATACCCGCTACTGCATTCCTCATCTCGTAATCACATAAAAACATCAGTTATGAGAGAAGAAAACAAAACGCGAATTATCTGTGGGTGGTGTAGTGTATACCAGCGCCATTTGTCCTTATGACCTAGTTTTACCTATTTGGTCTAACAATACCCAACAGAAAATATCACTCATGTTATAAAATGCTTCAGCACAAAAGAAAAAAAGGCACCAATCTTCTAACGACGTCAATATAGACCAGACCCCCACTTCTGGCAGACTAGCAGCTCACCAACGGGGGCCTGGTTTGACAAAATATTTTTTTGCCTGGTTATAAACCAAATGCTTCAGTAACTCCGGTTGACAGTCTGCTATTGTGGTTAGTCAAAACTTAAAATTCGAGTTACTTCCCTTGTGTGGTCTGTTGAAAGGTGCGAGAAGTTTCTAGACGCTGTCCCGGCTTCGCTTGTCACTGTAGGTAAGTGCCATTACTTCTTATATTACTACAGGTACTGCTACATGTACTACTACCGTTACTACTTCCACTATTAATGTTGCTACTGTTCCTTCTACATTTCTATTTCAATTGCTTTCATTTATTTTGTTAATACTACTGCTGCTGTCATTGCTGCTGTCACTGCTGCTGTCATTGTTACCAGCGCCAGTATTAATATTACTATTTTTATCACTTGTGCTTGTACTGTTGCTGCTACAGCTACTACTACTGCTGCTACTACTACTGCTACTGTTTCTATTACTACTACTACTACTACTACTACTATTACTAATACTCCTACTAGTACTTCTGTTGCTATTATTACTACTGCTGCCACTACTACTACTACTACAACTGCTACTGCTACTACTACTTCTACTACTACTTGTACTACTACTACTGCTGCTGCTGCTGCTGCTACTACTACTACTACTACTACTGCTACCAGCACTGGTACTGAAAGTTATAGGCTGCTGCTATATTATTTTTCTATTTGTTATTTTCATCATTATTGTTTACGCTGTTTCTTAATGTCCAATTACTGTTTCAGTTATCTTTTAATGTTTAATTACTATATCATCTGTCCATTAATTTTTAAATGTCTAATTACTGTTTCAGCTATTTATTAATGTCTAATTATTGTTTCATGCATCTATTAGTGTTTTAATAAGCCGTTACAAACCGTTTAATTACCGTTACACCTATCTATTAATGTATTAATTCTAATTACTTTTTCCGCCATTTATTTGTGTCTAATTACTGTTTCAGCTATCCATCAATGTTTTAATGTCTAATTACTGTTTCAGCTATCTATTAATGTTTTAATCTCTAATTATTGTTTCAGCTGTCTATTAATGTTTTAATGTCTAATTACTCTTTCAGCTGATATTAATATTTTAATGTCTAATTACTGTTTCAGCTATCTATTAATGTTTTAATGTCTAATTACTGTTTCATCTGTCAGAAGCCTGAGCTTAAACTCCCCGTCAGAAGCCTGAGCTTTAACTCCCTGTCAGAAGCCTGAGCTTAATCTCCCCGTCAGAAGCCTGAGCTTAAACTCCCCGTCAGAATCCTGCGCTTCACGATTTCAAATTGGCCACACAGAAGAATTTTTTCCGACAGCTCATAACAAAACCGTGACATAGTTGGAGGAGTGGATCTGTAGCAGAAGTTTTTAAATACTGACAGCACTACACCGAGAAAACTGGAATCTGGTCCTGACTACAAGGGCTCACAGATTTGACACTATCTGGACGCTGAAGTCACCAAAACAGAGTCCAGTGATGAAAGAAATAGAAAGCCCATCATGGAAATCTTAACTGCCAGACTGCTTTTGAAGACTGAGACGCATACATAATTCTTCTCTTCAAATCGTCTGTTACTATGAAATTTAACTAGATCAATTTTTGTATGCTTTCTTTAAATGACATGGATGGTTGCTCTCCTGGTCTTCATTCGCTGAGCACGTCTGGAAGAGTTTTAGAACTTGGCGTAGTTTCTTATGTGGCTGTACTAAACATGGCTTTTATGTCTCAGCTGGCCGGATCTGTGTGTCTATGCAAATGTTGGCAGTGTACAATAAGATTTCTTTTTATTTCTAAATGACGATAAAATCTTCATGTTACATAAGATTCGGACGAATTCATATTTATGTGTTGCTCAGTGCATACAGAGTATATCCTTGTCATTTTACGCCGCAGAGATATGTATCGACAATTCGAGTTGAACAAACATCAGTTCGTTTATTGTAGACTTGCATTATATCCGTCTCGCATAAAGAACATACATCGTTCTTGTATAAACCCCCCCCCCCCTTCTCTCCCCATCATAAAATATCATTCTTGCGTGAAAAAAACAACATATTCTCATTCCTTGATGTTAAAATATGTTTTACAAACTTTTATGGTAATAGACTTCACACTTTTTTTACAAATCATTGTGTACTTTGATCTTCCATTTAAAAGACATATCGTGCTCCAAGTGAACGAACACGATAGTTCCGGCTAGACTTTTTTTTGGCTAGAATGCGACAGCGGTACGGATAAAACTGCCTTCGGTCCGACAAGTCACGTGGCAATCCATTAAATCCTCAGATTCTGGGTCGTCGCTATCCATTCAGTCTCTCAGGCCCTTGGACATCTCTATTCATTCAGTTTCTCAGTCCCTTGGACATCTCTATTCATTCAGTTTCTCAGTCCCTTGGACATCTCTATTCATTCAGTTTCTCAGTCCCTTGGACATCTCTATTCATTCAGTTTCTCAGTCCCTTGGACATCTATTCATTCAGTTTCTCAGTCCCTTGGACATCTCTATTCATTCAGTTTCTCAGTCCCTTGGACATCTCTATTCATTCAGTTTCTCAGTCCCTTGGACATCTCTATTCATTCAGTTTCTCAGTCCCTTGGACATCTCTATTCATTCAGTTTCTCAGTCCCTTGGACATCTCTATTCATTCAGTCTCTCAGTCCCTTGGACATCTCTATTCATTCAGTCTCTCAGTCCCTTGGACATCTCTATTCATTCAGTTTCTCAGTCCCTGGGACGTTATCTATCCAGCCTGTCGGACACTGGCAGGTCGCTATCCATTCAGTCTCTCAGATTCTAGGACGTCTCTATCAATTCAGTCTCTCAGATCCTGAGACGTTGCTATCCTCTAAGACCCTGGGACGTCGTTATCCTCTAAGACCCTGGGACGTCGCTATCCTCTCAGACCCTGGTACGTCGCTATCCATTCAGTCTCTCAGATCCTGAGACGTTGCTATCCTCTCAGACCTTGGCACGTCGCTACCCTCTAAGACCCTGGGACGTCGCTATCCATTCAGTCTCTTAGTCACTGGGACGTCGCTATCCATTCAGCCTCTCAGACCCTGGGACACTGCTATCCTCTAAGACTCTGGGACGTCGCTATCCATTCAGCCTCTCAAACCCTGGAACGTCGCTATCCTATACGACCCTGGGACGTCTCTATTCTCTAAGACCCTGGGACGTTGCTATCCATTCAGTCTCTCAGACCCTGGTACGTCGCTATCCATTCAGTCTCTCATATTCTGGGATGTCGCTGTCCATTCAGCCTCTCAAACCCTGGGACGTCGCTATCTTATAAGACCCTGGGACGTCGTTATCCTCTAAGACCCTGGCACGTCGCTAACCTTTCAGATCCTGGCACGTCGCTATCCATTCAGTCTCTCAGACCCTGGCACGTCGTTATCCACTCAGACCCTGGGACGTCTCTATCCATTCAGTCTCTCAGACTCTGAAACGTTGCTATCCGTTCAGTCTCTCAGACTCTGGGACGTCTCTATCCATTCAGTCTCGCAGATCATAGGATGGCTCTATTTATTCAGTCTCTCAGACCCTGGGACGTCTCTATCCATTCAGTCTCTCAGATCCTGGGACGTCTCTATCCATTCAGTCTCTCATACCCTGGGACGTCTCTATCCATTCAGTCTCTCATACCCTGGGACGTCTCTATCCATTCATTCTCTCATACCCTGGGACGTCTCTATCCATTCAGTCTCTCAGATCCTGGGACGTCTCTATCCATTCAGTCTCTCAGACCGTGGACTTACGCAAGGAATAAATCCATAGATCGATTTTTATATATTTAAATTTCAGAAATGAAACTTTGTTATAACGCGTTACATTTTTCTGAAGGAATATCCAGAACAGATTTAGAACGTTTAGTAACGATAGGACGACAAGGAGAATATTTCAAGCACAAAGAAAGGACTTTGAGTGCAGAAACACAAAATGAATTCCCATACACTTTCCTGTTGGTTACATTCTCTCTCAGCAGCCCTCTATTAGGGACGTTATTTATAGAAAGTTGGTTGTGAATGTGTTGCTGGTATCATGCTAGAGCGTCTTTTGTTAAAGATAAATTGCTTCTTAATTAGGGAAATCTCACAAACTTTAGCTGGTGTAGGGACAACTCTGATTACGTGCCAACTGGTTTAACAACAACTCTGGTTACGTGCCAGCTGGTGTAGCAACAACTCTGGTTTCATGCCAGCTGGTGTAGCAACAACTCTGGTTACGTGCCAACTGGTGTAGCAACAACTCTGGTTACGTGCCAGCTGGTGTAGCAACAACTCTGCTTACGTGTCAGCTGGTGTAGCAACAACTCTGCTTACGTGCCAGCTGGTGTAGCAACAACTCTGCTTACGTGTCAGCTGGTGTAGCAACAACTCTGCTTACGTGTCAGCTGGTATAGCACCGACTCTGGTTATGTTTCCGCTGAAATTCAGTCAAGAACTAATCAACAGGTTATGCTAATGCTGAATGCAGAGTTCTATGGCAAGGGCCAAACAGTGGAGGGTCAAGTTGGTGTATGTTACGGGCTTTTTTAAGGCATGGGCCAGAGGACTTCGAGGGTGGGGGTGTGGGAGAGAGAGAATAATACTAGAAAATAGAATAGTTAATCAATCTGGTGACCGGTAAAAGGAAAGGGGGTGGGGGTGAGGGGTTAAGGCGGACTTTCAAAATTCCTAATGGAGTTAATGTTGAACAAGAGCTTTTTTCTGAAGGGCTGGCTAGAACGGAATAATAACGATGATGATAATAATAATAATAATAGTAATAATAATAATAGAAGTATAGTTTTCTAACTTTAGGCAGTGTTAGAGACTGGTTGGAGGAAGAGATCTCACGAATAATCAGCCCTCAACTCAAGTATATTTAGAAGACGAAGAAGAAGAAGAAGATGATGATGATGATGATGATGATGATGATGATGATGATGATGATGATGAATGAGGAGGAGGTAGAGGAAAGAAAGAAAGAAAAACATCTTATCTTATATCTTATATCCTTCCCGTGCCGTTAAACGTCACATAGGGCTCGCAAAGTAGTTCGTCAATTCTTCCTGTCTTCGGCGAGTTTTTCAACCTCATCAAAGGATTTTATGCCTGTTAATTTGGCCTCTCTTAACAATGTCCTCTTCAGAGTTTCACGCGGTCTGCCTCTTTTTCTTTGGCCTGTTGTGTTCCACTTGATAGATTGTTTTGGGATTCTCTGATCATTTCTTCTCATCAAGTGACCAACATATGTCCATCTCCTTTTCCTGATCACCCATGAGACTGGTTGTTGTTCGCTCATCTGTCTTATCTCTGCATTGTTCTTGAATTCTTGCCGAGTATTTTCCTTAGGGATTTGTTTTCAAAAGAGTCTAATTAAGAAAAACATGCTTGGATTTAAATATTCAGAATGATGGGAAAAGAGGATCAAATGCAACTCCTTGAAGACACAAAACTGTGTAGTAAAATGATGGACAAGACGATCGAAACATATGAAAAAGTCGCTTTGATGTTTGAGCGATGTAGGTATTATTATCATCATCCTGTGCCGTCTCCACAGGGAAGGTTGACTACAATGACTCTTCAGCTTGCTAAATCCTCTGTTGTCACAGCGGAAGGTTGACTACAATGACTCTTCAGCGTGCTAAATCCTCGGTTGTCACAGCGCACATGGCCACGCTAAATCCATTCCATTTCTTATGTTGTAGCTATAGTTGTCTCACAACGTGTAAACCAGTCATTCTGAATAACAAAGTAGGTGAGTCCCTGAAGGAATTTCAAGTCTAAGGGGAGGAATTCTTTTCTATAGGAGCAGAATGTGTAATGGTAGAAGTCCTTTCTGTGTGATGTAGTCTACAGAGTACCCAGAGGCAGCCTGGGTTGAAGAGAAAAGATTCGGTGACAACTTGAAGAGGTGACAGCCTGGATTGAAGAGTGAAGATTCAAGGGCAGCTTTGGATTGAAGAGGAAGGATTCGACGACAGCCTTAATTGAAGAGGGAGAATTCGGTGACAGCTTGGATTGAAGGAGGATTCGGGGACAGCCTGGCTTGAAGACCGAGGATTCAAGGGCGCCTGGGTTGAAGACTGAGGATTCGGTGACAGCCTGGCTTGAAGACTGAGGATTCGGTGACAGCCTGGCTTGAAGACTGAGGATTCAGGGACAGCCTGGCTTGAAGAGGAAGGACTGAGACCTGGGTCGTTGAGAACTTCTGTTGTATACGAAGGGAGAAGGCAAAATAGTAAGAGAATGACCGTGAAATGAGCCCCTGATAACGGTATGAAGAATGAATGCTTAGGCACGAGAGAGCAAGGCACTGTCAACTACGCTAAGAAACGTATAAAAAAATGTGCTCGAATTACCAAGTCTTTAAAGCGTGCAGATCACATGACACACGCAGCGCAAAAGACGCTACGTAAAATTTGAAATTCTTTAACTAGAAATCAGTTGTGGGGAACTTTAGCATAGGACATAGAAATGAGGCAGGTGACAATCTAAATGCGTTTTGCATGGAAGATGAGCTAATAATCGCTAACACATTTTTAAACAACATCCAAGACGACTTTACACACCGACATCACCTGTTTGAAAAACCAAGAATCAAATAGATTACAATTTAGTGCAGAGAAGGTGGAGGTCAAGCATAACATCAGCAAAAACTTTACCAGGTGCTGATTGTGACACGGACCATGAGTTATTAATAGCAGACATGAAGATAAAGATAAAAAAGACAGTTATGGGATCAAGACCACTCCGTTTTTTATCTTACAAAAATACCAGAACAATACAGTATAGAAGTGAAGAACCGTTTCGAAATCCTGATGGCTGTACAGGAGGAGATGACACTAGATGAAATGGCTACGCAGGTCAGAGATATCTTAATAACAACAGCTAAAGACATGGTTCCAGTAAAGAAAAAATGGATGGATTACAGCAGGCACACTATAACTGATAAAACAACGTAGAGAAATGAAGACGCAATGGAAAGTGACAAACAACAACAAAGAGGAATATAAATCTTTAACAAAGGAGGTACGAAGAAACATAAGAAAAGACAAAAAAAAAACAATACATACAAGATTGTTGTGAAAGAATAGAAGGACATCAAAAATGTGGAAGAGATAGTGAAATGTTTAAAGAAATGAAGACATTGACGAGAAATGTCACACCTAAGCTAAATGTAATTTGTGACGAGATGGAGAATACCTTGACAGAGACGGAAGAAGAATGTATGAAACAATTGACTATCAAAGCAGAAATCAACAGTGTGAATTATTTTTGGAGGAGAAAGAGCCCGAACCAATAACTGAAGAAGCTTTATTGGCAATAAAGAATCTGAAAAATGGTAAATCACCAGGATGTAATGAGATAACAGCTGAACTTATTAAAGCAGGAGAAAATGTGCAACAATCTATCATGCACTATGTCAAAAGATATGGCATTCGAGTATTTGGCCAAAAAAATGGAAAAGAACTGTATTCATACCAGTGCCAAAAAAGGGTAACCTGAAATTATGCACAAACTACAGAACTGTTGCCTCGATTAGTCATGCCAGTAAAATTCTGTTAAAAATCATAATGGGTAGCCTTCGTAAGAAAATAGGAGAAGAAGTCAATATGGTTTTAGGCAAGGAAGAAGATCAAGAGATCACATATTCAATATAAGATTAATAATTGAGAAATGCAGAGAGTTTAATGTGAATTTATATTTATCTTTTATAGACTATTCAAAGGCATTTGATTGTGTACAACACCAGAAACTGTGGGAAATAATGGAAAAAATGGAATTTCCAACACATTCGATAAAATTAATATCACTGCTTTATCTAGACCAACAGGCAGCAGTAAGAATAAATGGTGGAACGACAACTTGGTTTGACATAAAACAAGGGGTCCGTCAGGGGTGCATATTGTCGCCTTACTTATTTAACTTGTATGCTGAAAATATAATGAGGAGTGTTAGAGAAGTAAACAAAGAATATTACGATGCCATAACAATTGAAGGTTATGAAATACCAGAAGTTAGATATGTTGATGACATAGTATTATTGTCCACAACACAAAAAAGAACGGGAAAACTAATTATGTCAGCCCGTAAGAATAGTGAAGAGCAAAACCTTTATCTTAATGCGAAGAAAACTAAATTGATGACAACGGACAAAATAAATAAGGCAGCTGAAATATGTATCAGTGAGGAAAAACTGGAAGAAGTAGAGAGTTTTGAATATCTTGGATCACTACTAACTAATAATGGAGATACAATGAAGGGAATTAAAAGGAGGACATCTATCGCTCTTCAGAAAGTAAAACAAATAAAGAATCTGTGGAGAGGAACAGACAGAACCACAAAAATAAGATTTTTAAGGTCGTGCATCTTTCCCATCGCAACATATGCCTGTGAGACCTGGACACTTAACAAAACAGCTGAGAAACACATAAATGCCTTTGAATGTAAATGCTACAGAAGAGTTCTTCAAATATCTTGGACACAGAAAAGAACAAATATATCCATACTACATTAACTTAATATAGAAGAAGGCTGGGTAGTAAGGAGGATTAAAGTGAGAAATTTTAAATATTTTGGACACATTAAACGTCATGATAATCTAGAGAAGACCGTCTTGGATAATGGGAAAAAGAAAGAGAGGAAGACCAAGGCGAAGACGGCTGCAAGACATCGTTGATAATCTACAAATGGGTGCATCAGCAGCAGGGCATCTTGCTTACAACCGAGTGGCCTACAGGAGTTCTGTTAGGGAACCAAAGTACCGTAAGAGAAATACAAATGACTGACTGACTGGCTGACTGACATCTCTAATAATGTGTTAATGGAGTTAAACAGTTTATTTCCCTTCTTTTGGCACAAACATAGATACATAAAGTCTCCAGAACACGTCCCGTGCATACCGGACTGTAGTAATATAAATTAAAGGAAGATTTTTACGTTCTAAAATCGTGACACAAGTGAAAAAAGGGGAACAAATTACGAAAGAAAGCGAATGTCGCGATTTTAGATGTTTTAAGACTCGGCTAATTAAACGCGTTTTTTTTTCTTAAGTGGAGGGGTGATTTGGCCGAGATGATAGTTGACAGTTTCTGGCAGGAGCCATATCACGTCCGCCATGTTGTACCAGAGTGCTTTTCATGTGACCTCTTTGATAAAATAAAATGACGTCTTGGCCTGCCGTAGTTCGCAAGCCTTTACTGTCACAATGGAAGTTGAGCTAAAATGCCAAAATACTAATCTTCATAAAACATCTTTAACCTACAATATGAAATGTTTATATGCCCCATAATGCCCTACATTAAAAGTAGAAGCAGCACAGTCTGATCTGGATAATCCAGTCCATAAACACCTACAGAAACGGTAGCGTAAAAAATTACATTAAATATACGTAGATAAAATGTAATGCTTCACTGAAGGTGCTAGAATTTTTTAGCACAAAAAACATGTGATCCATTGAAACAGGCACGTTCGTTCTGTTTAAGAAGTCATCTATTATTAATGCATATGTAAAACTTTATAACATTTCTAAGATCCTGCATCTTCTTTTAAACGACATATGGGTCAAATTGAGAATTTAGAGAAGATCGTCTTGGAGGTGTACATAATGGGAAAAAAAAGAGAGGAAGACCAAGGCGAAGATGGCTGGAAGACATCGTTGATGATCTGCAAATGGATGCATCAGCAGCAGGGCATCTTGCTTACAACCGAGAGGCCTACAGGAGAGCTGTTAGGGAGGCAAAGTTCCACAAAGGACTTTCACATGACTGACTGACTGACTTACTGACTGGTGGGTCAATGTGTGAAATATTGGATACGGGTTAATCTGTGAATTTTAAGATCACATGTTCAGTCACATGACATACTACCCCAACCCTTAACCTTACTGGTTCAATTTCTTAATGCACCATGATGTCCTAAATTCCTCTCTCTCTCTTTCTCTCTCTCTCTCTCTCTCTCTCTCTCTCTTTCTCTCTCTCTCTCTCTCTCTCATCGATCAAGACACTAGGAAGACATACTACATATCTCATATACAAACACATTTAGACTATTGCTCAACAGTTTGGGATGGTTGCTCAGTGTCAAATACAAAGAGGCTTTGCTCACTCTAAAAGCGAGCAGTAAGGCTTATTAGTGACAATGATCAAGCACAAACAAATAACCAGCACAAACGTATCAAAATACTGCGTCTTAAGAACAGGTTCCTCTTCAACAAAGCCAAGTTAGTACATTAAATTCTTTCACGGCATGCCTCGCCTTATCTATGGAACATGTTTAAATTTAGCCCAAAGTGCAGTCAACGCTTGAACAACATATGTCTTCCAAAACCTGGACTTGATCTTTACAAGAAAAGCTTTAGTTATTCTGCTGCTCATCTTTGGAATACCCTCCCATCCTGTATAAAAAAATATAAATTATACTCCTTCCTATAACTACAAGCTTTCCCAATATCTATTTGATGTCGACTACATGCCTCCATGAATTATAAAACTTAAAAGTTATCTTAAACTGCTCTTACAGACACCGAATACAATTAATTGTTTTCTGAATAGTCCCCAAAATTTTGTTTAGTAGATAGTCATTTATAATGTATGTAGTTACTTCTGTACTGAGTGAATGTTTAAGAGCGAAACGTAGATGTTATATTGTATTTTATGTCTCTCAGTTTCAATGTTAATTATATTTGTTACATGAACAATTTGTAGAATGTCTGGAATAGAGTGAAAGATATATGATAAAGGGCAGAATATGAGACGGGCCTGCGTGCCCAATTCTTAACCCTTTTGAAATAAAGATCAATCAATCAATCAATCAATCAAGCAATCAATCAATCAATCAATCAATCAGTCTCATTGAGCCAGAACTCCAAGTGAAAATAAGGTATACCACAATCGTATAACTAATTAGTTAAGTTCAACAACAGTGGACAACTGAATGAATTATTTTCTTCTGAGCTTAATGACGATAGCATTTGTTTGATGACATAAGAGAAATATCAGAGCTAGATTATAGCACAAAATGATGGTCTGGCAGTGGTAGTAGTGGTCTTCTTAATGTTAGATGACGACGATCGAAGATGTTTTAGATTTCTCTTTTCCGTAAGGGAATGATGATGATGATGATGATGATGTGAACGACGACGACGATGATGATGATGACGACGATGATGATGATGACGATGACGACGACGATGATGATGATGACGATGACGATGACGATGATGATGATGATGATGATGATGACGATGATGATGATGATGATGATGATGATGGTGGTGGTGGTGGTGGTGGTGGTGGTGGTAGGACAATGTTGTGCTTGTGAGGGACAATTCCAGTTTTTTCTATAGGTTGAATTACGGCAGGAGCCATATCACGTTCGCCATGTTGTACCAAAGTGCTTTTCATGTGACCGCTTGGATAAAATAAAATGACGTCTTGGCCTGCCGTAGTTCACAAGTCTTTACTGTCACAATGGAAGTTGAGCTAAAATGCCAAAATACTAATCTTCATAAAACATTTTAAACCTACAATATGAAAGGTTTATATGCCCTATAATCATCATCATCATGTGCCGTGCTGACTGGCGTTGGCTATTATGCTTCTCCAGAGTATCCGATCCTTCATGCAGGCCATCAGTTCAGTTGGTGATCTCCTCTCACACCATCCCGTCAGACTGTCCAGTATCATTTCTCTTGGTCTTCCTCTGGATCTTCTTCCTTCTATTTTTCCTGTTGTTATAATATTTTCAATGCCCCCTCTTCTCATTGCATGTCCTATGAAAGTACATTGTCTCTCTCTTATCTTTTTGACAAGGTTTTTTGTCTCTCCAGCTCTTCTCATACATTCTTCATTAGTTATTTTTGCTGTCCCCATAATGCCCTACATTAAAAGTAGAAGCAGCACAGTCTGATCTGGATAATCCAGTCCATAAACACCTACAGAAACGGTAGCGTAAAAAATTACATTAAATATACGTAGATAAAATGTAATGCTTCACTGAAGGTGCTAGAATTTTTTAACACAAAAACCTGTGATCCATTGAAACCGGCACGTTCGTTCTGGTTAAGAAGTCATCTATTTTTAATGTTTATGCCAAACGTTATAAAATTTCCAAGATCCTGCATCTTATTTTTAGCAATACATGGGTTAATTTGTAAAATATTGGATGCGGGTTAAGTTGTGAATTCTAAGGACACATGTTCAGTCAATTGACTTACTACCCAAACCCTTAAACCTAGTGGTTCAATTCCTTAATGCACCGTGATGTCCCAATCCATCATTACTATCTTCCAAATTCGTCTCTCTCTCTGTATATCTCTCTGTCTGTCTCTCTGTATCTCTCTCTGTCTCTGTCTCTTTCTCTCTCTCTCTCTCTCTCTCTCTCTCTCTCTCTGTCTCATACATCCAGAACTCCAAGTAAAAACATGGCATACCACAATCGTAGGAGTATAACGAATCAGTTAAGTTCAGTGACAACACAAACAGCGAGCAAACAAAATTAAACTCATCACCTTTCACTCTGGTAGGGGTTAGTAAATTAAAGTTGGTTGAAAGATAAAACAAAGTGAGAATAATTACAATGAGCTACACACAAAATACTACATATGAAGAGTGAAGGATCATCAATTCACAAGTTGCACGCCATCTCCCCTCCCCACACACACAAAAGATTATTGGTTCAATTTGCAATGTAAAATGTCACAAAATCATGGCTGCTCCGTTGTATCAAACTCGGTGACCCTTAAAGAAAACATAGACTCATGGCAGCACAAACAAAAACCACAACAAACAAGCAACAACATAATCCTACAAACAACAACATAACCCTATAAACAACAACATAACCATACAAACAACAACATAACCCTACAAACAACATAAATCTACAAACAACAACATAACCCTACAAACGACATAACCCTATAAACAAGAACATAACCCTACAAACAACAACATAAATCTACAAACATCAACATAACCCTACAAACAACATCATAACCCTACAAACAACATAACCCTATCCTCTACTTCAGGCACCTAGAGACTTCCACAAATGAAACAAAAATACACGAACAAAAGAATTCGCGACCAGCAAAATTTTATCCGGGAACTCTGATAGTGGCAAAATATTTACAAGAAAAGTGTTGCCTTGTCATTCCCATGAACAACATAATCAAAACACCAACACATAAAAAAACATTAATCCGGGTAACCGTGATCGCCCACGTCTTTTTCATTATAATCTGAGTGCAGCACTACGTCCACTACCACAGTCACCACAGTGCAGCCTCGACACACAACCAAGCCCAACCCAAAGCAGACTTCCTTGTTGACATGTCTAATTTATCACTTCTACTCCTAACACAGCTTACTTGCGTCGGGGGGGGGGGGGGCCTGTATGAGATCATTGCTCTAAACTAATATCATTGCTCTAAACTAATAGCATTGCTCTAAACTAATATCATTGCTCTAAACTAATACCATTGCTCTAAACTAATATCATTGCTCTAAACTAATACCATTGCTCTAAACTAATATCATTGCTACAAACTAATACCCAATACCTTACTAACTGCGGCACATACATTTTTTCTTAAAATACAATATCTATCTATGTGTTGCCCTGCTGGCTGGCGTTGGCTGTTGTGGCGCTTTTCCACAATTCCCTGCTCCTAGCGCTGGTTACCAGGTAACACGGGTATTGGCTGGGTACATGGGACCCGGCTAGAAGATCTTCGTTTTGCGATGACGTAACTCTTATCAGTAACAATGTGAATTCCATGCAAGAAAAAACAGATATCCTGTCTCCACTGGCTAGCAAAATAAGGCTTGAAATTAACAAGGACAAAACAAAAATAATGAAACTTCTCATTAATCAAAATGAAAAAAATACACGCAGAAGGGACAACTGTTGAAGAAGTCTATCAGTTTGCATACCTTGGCCGCTACATAGACCAGGATGGTGACATCAGAAAGGAGGTTAGAATTAGAATTGCCAAAGCAGCATCGATTTTCTAGAATCTTGAGAACATATGGCATTCAAAAGTTATAAGCACAAAAACAAAGTTAGGACTATTCAATTGAAATGTAATATCCACCCTCATTTATGCATGCGAAAGCTGGAAAACAACTGAAGTAATAGACTCTTTTGAAAACAAATGCCTAAGGAAAATACTCGCCATCAAGTGGAACGAATTCAAGAAAATGCAGAGATAAGACTGATGAGCGAACAACAACCAGTCTCATGGGTGATCAGAAAAAGGGAATGGACATATGTTGGTCACTTGATGAGAAGAAACGATCAGAGAATCCCAAAACAATCTATCAAGTGGAACACAACAGGCTGAAGAAAAAGAGGCAGACCACGTGAAACTCTAAAGAGGACATTGTTAAGAGAGGCCAAATTAACAGGCATAAAATCCCTTGATGAGGTTGAAAGACTCGCCAAAGACAGGAAAAATTGGCGAACTACCTTGCGAGTCCTATGTGATGTTTAACGGCACGGGAAGGATATAAGATATATAAGTGCTGATTATAAGCTGTACTGGTGTTCCTTGCGCCATCTAGTTAGTTCATCCAGCATTCTCTCTCTCTCTCTCTCTCTCTCTCTTTCTACATCGATCTCTTTTGCATTCTATCTTTCCCGTTGTCACAAAGAAAATACGATTTAATTCACAAAAATCCACGAAGTGAAAACATTTCCTTACTTCCAAGAGTTCTCTCAGCACGCTAGACCTGACTTCACTGTCCAGTCCCTTAGGCTTCACATGAACTGCCCATAACCGGCAAGTTCAAAGAACTATATCGTACGAACTTGATACGCTGTGCACACATGACAGACTGAGCTTGTTTACAAAACAGTTCACATTTTCTCTTCCAACAGAAAAGAGGATGACATCTTTAAAACGAGATATTACAGAAGAGTTCTAAAAATATCCTGCAAGGATAAAATGGTAACAAAACATTTTACAGGAACAAGATAAGAACAACAATGATCCCTCAACTTATCAAGAAATACAATGTGTCCTTCCCTTCGATCTTGCTAAACTTTGATCTTGCTAAACTTTGATCATACTAAACTTTGATCCTGCTAAAGTTTGATCATGCTAAAGTTTGATCATGCTAAAGGATTGCCTAGAGAGAGAGCTAGTGAGGAAGGGTACTCTTTTTTCTGGAAAAAAAAGGATGGGGGTCACCAAGAAAAAGATGGCCCTAAGGTATCACTGTTACATTAAACACTACGCTCGCTGAAGAATATGTCCTTGTTATACAACTACTGGCTATCAAAGGAGCTCCATTCTGGCAAGAACGAACCACGTCATCATGCCACAGATACTTGGGTCTCATAATAGAAACTCAGATACAGAATATCAATTTAAGTATCTACCACTCGCTCGTGAAACCAGTACCGTCTACCTAGCTATTCTTCAAGTCTTGTTCATGCAAGCTCCTAATTCATGAAGTCATTAATGAACTTTTTTCCACTTTTTTTTCCTTCTTTTTTTTTGGAGCTTATTTCTTCTTCTTCCAGTCATCAAGTACTAAAACGGACAAGTTCGAAAAGTAGCTTGTTAGATATTGTTAGAAATTATTTTAATGTTTGTTAAAAGCACATGTTAAAAGATATGTACTGACAATGTATTTGTGTTTATGTATATGTCTATGTGTGTGTGCGTGCATGTGTGTGTGATAGTTATTTTATTAGGTTAATTAATTCTTCTCTTTTACTTTGAATGTAATAGTTTAATCTTACACTCTTTTGATATATCTTCTTCTTCGTTCGCTTCTACCACCAACCGCACTGTGATCCTACTGAATTTACGCCTGTGGTCCTCGTTAGGTTCCGTGGTCTTCTGTGTGGTCCCAAAAGGACCACACGAGATCCACGAGAGGACCACAAGGGGTTCAGAGTATCACAGGGCTTTAGCCTGTATTCTTGGTGGGTCTCAGAAGCGGGATTGCGTGACACCGTGGTTTTCGTTGCACCAGTTTAGTCTAGAGTTGGACTTTCTCACCGGAAGACCTCGACGTGTTTAGGACATCAATGCATCCCCGCTGGGTGAGAGGCGGTAGCCCACCCAGGCCAGAGTTGGACCTTCTCACCGGAAAATCTCGACGTGTTTTGAGATACCCGTGTATCACCGCCGGGTCAGAGGTGGTTGCCCATCCAGTCCAGGGTTGGACTTTCTCACCGGAAAACCTCAGCGTGATTAGGATACGCAAACATCCCCGCCGGGTGAGAGGTGGTTGCCTATCTAGACTGCCCTGGTCCAGTGTCTCCGACTTCAGCATTTTACGGTCGTGGCCGCTACCCTTCCTAGTTGTGACCAGGATGGAGCTTTTGTCCAGGAGGACGAATCCTCGCCACTAGTGACTTCCACACCTGGGTTGAGCCGGTTTAGGCATATTATCCCAGTATGGGCGTGTTTGGGACGTGACCGACCTCTAGAGCAGAGCTACTGTGACATGCATAGCCTTCAAGATTCACCCCTGGTGTGAGCCGGTTTAGGCAAAATTCACCAGTATGGGTGTATATCAGGCGTGACCGACCTCTAGAGCGGAGGTGGCATGACATGTCTAGCCATCAAGTTCCACCCCTGGTGTGTGCCGGTTTAGGCATATTTCACTAGTGTAGGTGTATTTCGGACGTGGCCGGCCTCTAGAGCAGAGGCGCCGTGGTATGTATAGCTCTCGTAGCGATACTACTGGACATACCGGTTAAACTTCACTTTATCCTTTCCACCACCTTTTCACATCGGTAACGCCCACAGCAACCTTTATTTCTTTTCCGCATTTCTTCCTTGACCGGGAGGAGCTTCACTCCACGCGCGGCATTCAAAGAGTCTCGCCAGCAGTGTCTTAACCCCTGGGACAAGCCGGTTCATGCATTTCACCCGATATGACTGCACTCAGGACGTGGCCGACCTCCAAACCAGAGGTGCCATGACTTGACTGTTTGCTTCGCTTTATCCTTTCTACCACCTTTTCCGCAGTGATGCTGCGCGGCAACCCCATTTGCACCTTTCTTCATTGGCCAGGAGGAGCACCGCTTCACGCACGGCAGCTGAAGAATCTCGCCAACAGCGGCAGATCAGCTACCAAACGTGCCACTCATCTACCCTAAGTATCTAGTTTTCAGGCGCCAGATATTCGCCCTCGCCCCTTCTCCTGTCAGTTTAAACAGTTCTGCCACGGGAAGGCCAGGAGGTGGACTTGAATGCCAGAGGCTGTCTGAGACGCAATAACAGTCCTTAGAACCTTTTGATATATTTTTTTCCTAATGTAATTTGTATACTTTTATTATATCGAGTGTGTGGGAAGAATGAAAGATGGAGTGATGAAGGGCAGAATGTAAGACGGGCGTGCGTGTCCTACTCTTTACCCTTTAAAAATAAAGATCATTCATTCATTCATTCATTCATTCATTCATCCTTCTTCTTCTTCATCTTCTTCTTTCCGAGCCATTAAAGCTCCTTGCTGCAGAGAAATTTCGACTCTACTCCTCCATGTTCCTAATCTTCTCTCTCCAGCTGGTGACACTGACTTCCTTTATATCCTCTTCTATGTTGTCTCTCCATTTCTTTCTTGGTTTACCTCTCTTATTGTGTTTCCTTTATCTCTTTTGCACGTGATAGTATATTGTTAAGATAAGTCAAATGGAAGTAATAATCTTTAAAAGTAAGGATACTTAGTTCAGTCACTTGTTGCACAAGTATTATTGATTTTTTTTTGTCCACAGGAGAAAGTCAGCTCAGGCAACCTTGACGGGTAATTTAAATTTGCACGGGATAGTTGAGCTTAGGTTAGGGAAAAGTTAAAGTGCCAACGTTGGAATGTCTGTTGTTGCCACAACAGACTAAATTTAGTATTAGAGATTTTAGTTTTAGGAAATTGTTTGTTTTAGAAATATAAGAACATGATTATTCACGTGGAGTGAGCTTTTCTTCATAATAGAATATTCGGGAATCATGGGAAGAATTAGTATGGGATAATTTAAGCTTGAGTAAGTTTTTGAAGAGAGAATTTTTGAGTAAATTTGTATAGTAGTCATTTTTTTCAGGAGAGGAGTTTGCAAGTAGTCAATTCCAGTTATGTAGTAAACTCATTTTCAGCATATTGTCCTTTAGGACAAGTTTTCTTTGTCAGTGAAATGTAAGCTTTTAGTAATGTTGTCCTTATCAGGACAGAACTGGGTTGTACTGGTTTCCAACGTTTGGAAGATATGCGTGTTCTGGATATTCTTTGGAAATTCACTAATTTGTAAGTGGTTGCTTGTAGTAGTTACCAGTTGTCAGAAACGTCTTCTCCATGGCGTTGACTGCGCGCCCCGGAAGTTCTTGTAATATTTGTTGATTCAACCTGCCATGTTGGCAGCTCGTCCTCTTTTCTCATTTCCATTTTTCATCGTTCATTTCTTCATTCAGTAAATGTGTTGATGTGTATCCTTGTAGTTGGACTATTATTATCAGTTTCATGGAGTTTTCTGGCTGTTAGTCCTGTCGAGTGAGTGAGAAGTCCTGTCAACGTTTTCTTACGTTTTCAGGGGGTACCATAGTGACAAGATTGCCTTTTTGGTAGAGCAGTGCTAACAACCCGCACAGGCAACAACAACATGTAAGTCTATCAAAGTACAGTAAAAATCCACAAAATTCCATTTCTTGATGCCTTGGACACGTCACATATTTACAGTAATATTGCTTTAGTAGTGCCATGCTGACACCTCAGTACTTGTCCCAGAGGGATACTCCTTTATACATACATCATTTTCATTTGTCTGTTCTCTTCCATTCTTTCTACGCGACCCAACCAGGGTAATATGTTCAGCTTCGAGACATTTATAATCCCATGGCATTTAAATAAACTGTTAAGTTCAGTGTTCTTCCTAGCTCTCCATTCTCCACTGCTAGTATCCTTTCTGGGCTCAAAGATTCTTAGAATCGTGTTCCCAAAGATTTGTCATTTGTTGTTCATCTTTCTTTGTTGTACTCCACGTTTCTGATCCATACATGACGGCTGGTGTTATTATAGCTGTGTAGATTGTTATCTTGGTATTTTTGGAGAGGAGTTTGGATTTTAACAGGTGTTGTGAGGCAAAATATATTTTATTCACTTTCTGTACTTCACTTTTAATTTCTTGGGCTACTATGTTGCTTCCTTCGAAAGTTGTGTCTAGATATTTGAATGTTTCTGCTTTCCTAATGATCATATCTCCAACATTTGTATAATCTGGATCATTCTGCTTCTGGTCTCTTGATATCTTCCTATACTCTGTCTTATCTTCGTTCATGGTCAGGCCCACTTTGAGTATCACATCTCTCAGGTATATGCAGGTATTGATGACTTCTTGCATAGTTTCCCCTACTAGGCTGATGTCATCAGCGTATCCTAGTATTTTTGTTTGTTCTTCTGTACTACTTTCTTCTTTCACTTTTCTGATTAACTTTTCTAGTACTAGGTTGAATAATAATTGAGACACTGTATCCCCTTGTTTTAAAACAGAAAGGTTCCAATCTCCTTCATTTTTACTATATTACTATACTTGTAGATTTTGTTTATCCTCATTGCATATTCTGATAAAATTGTTTAAGTTATTAGGTATCTCAAATTATTTCATAATTTTCTGTGAATTGTTCCTATCTATGCTGTCATAAGCTTTCTTGAAGTCTGTAAATATATTCTTACATCTTACATCTTACATCCTTCCTGTACCGTTAAACGTCACATTGGGCCCGCACGGTAGTTCGCCAAGATGTACTGTCTTCGGTGAGTTTTTCAACCTCATCAAGGGATGTTATGCCCACTGAATTGGCTTCTCTTAACAAAGTCCTCTTTAGAGTTTCATGTGGTCGACCTCTTCTTCTTCGCCTGTTCTGTCCCATTTGATAGCTTGTTTGGGGATTCTCTGATTGTTTCTTCTTATCACATGACCGACATATGTCCATCTTCTTTTTCTGATCAACCATGAGACAGGTTGTTGTTTGCTCATCTGTCTGATCTCTGCGTTGTTCTTGAATTCATTCCACTTTATACTGAGTATTTTCCTTAGGGATTTGTTTTCGAAAGAGTCTAATTTCTTGCCTATTTCTTTAGTTTTTTTGCCAGCTTTCACAGGCATAAATGAGGATGGATTTTACATTTGAATTGAATAATCTTTACTTGGTTTTTGTGCTTATAACTTTTGAATGCCATATGTTCTCATGATTCTTGAAGGTCAATGCTGCTTTGTCAATTCGAATTCTAACTTCTTTTCCCGTGTCACCATTGTGGTCTATATAGCTGCCGAGATATGCAAAATGCTTTACTTCTTCAACAGCTGTTCATTCTACGTATATTTGTCCTTCGTCGTTAAAGAGAACCTTCATTATTTTTGTTTTATCATTGTTAATTTCAAGTCATATTTTACTAGCCATTGAAGACAGGGTATCTGTTTTTACTTGCATTGATTTCATATTGTCGCTGAATAGAGTTATGTCATCTGCAAAATCAAGATCTTCCAATATATATATATAATATATTCCAACATATAATATATAATATTCCAATATTACAATATAATATATTCCTATAAATAATATATAATATTCCAATACATACTATCGTAAAGATATTATGTACTTCGTTTCCATATTCCCCATACTTCTCTTATCTTTGACGTAGATAAAATATTTGGTTTACAGTTGATCTATTCTTCCTGAAACCTGCTTGATAGTCTCCCAGTATGTTCTCTCTGTATGGTTTTAATCTGTTTATAATAGATACTACCTCGTAACTCGTATGCAGGTTTGTGGTTTTCACACTTGCTCTTATCTCCTTCTTGAATGTTGGAATCAGTAATGGTTTCTCTTCATTCACTAGCGAGTTCTTCTTCTCTCCATATTTGATGTATCAATTTGCATATCTGTTTATGTAGACTTAGACCTCCTTGTTTAGTTAAATTAATTCTGCGTCAATTCCATCTGAATCTGTTTATTGTTTCGTAGGAGCATGATATTCTTGTTGATGACTTCTTCTAAGTCTGGCTCCTCTATTTTAGGTTCACAAGTCTGTATTTCTTCCCGTGGTAATATACTTATAGGTTCTTCAGTGGTCTTACAAAATATTCTTTTCACCTGCTACAGATTTTCTCTTCATTATTTATCATGTTTCCAATACTGTCTTTCAAGCTCTGTAGAGGTTGTTTATACCCTTGCTTTACTGTTCGAAGTTCTTTATAGAATTCCCTGTTTTTCTTATTTTGATGGCATGTCTGCATTTCGCTCACAATGTCTTTCATATATTGTTGTTTTCCGTTGAGGAATAGTTTTTTTTTAGTTTCTCTACATTGTGTGTGGTACTTCTCATGTGTTTGTTGTTTCGCTGTTCTTTTCTTGGTTACTGCCTCCTTCGTTGAACCTGTTCTTTCTTTTATTTGTGGTCTTTACTTCGAGACGTTCTTCCACTGTGTTCTTTATAATGGTTTTTATATCTTTCAGTCTGTCGTCATTGGGCTTTTATCTTTTTCAGTCTTTCTTGTGTTATGGTTTAGCTCTTTTCTGAATTTTTCTTTACTTTTTACTCTTTTCAAATCATATCTAGTTATTATTGGGCTTTTATTTGGTTTACTATAGAAATTTTCTTCATTCTGAATTTTTTTTAGCTCGCATCAGATAATGGTCGATGCTGCATTCAGCCCCTCTGTAACTCCTGATCTGAAGTATGTTTGTTGTGTGCTTGCTATCAGTCTGGTTGCATGTTGGTTTATCAGGTGATTTCCATGTTTCTTTATGGATGTTCTTATTTTGAAAACGCGTACTGCTTATTTTCATCCCATAAGCTTCTACAATATTTATTAGTCTCTGTCCATTATCGTTAGATCTTTCATGAGGACTTTCTTTTCTTGCGATGTGTCTGTGTGATTCCTCCTTCCTCCTCTATCTTTGCATTGAAATCTCTCAGTATTATCAGTGTAGTATGCTTCTGTGTCTTCCCTATTATTCTCTCTGTCTCTCTCTCTGCTCTCTCTGTCTCTCTCTGTCTCTGTCTCTCTCTCTCTGTCTGTCTCTCTCTGTCTCTCTCTGTCTCTGTCTCTCTCTCTGTCTCTGTCTCTCTGTCTCTCTCTGTCTCTGTCTCTCTGTCTGTCTCTCTGTCTCTCTCTGTCTGTCTCTCTCTGTCTCTCTCTGTCTCTGTCTCTCTCTGTCTCTGTCTCTCTGTCTCTCTCTCTGTTTCTCTCTCTGTCTCTCTCTCTGTTTCTCTCTCTCTGTCTCTCTCTGTCTCTCTGTCTGTCTCTCTCTCTGTCTGTCTCTCTCTCTGTCTCTCTCTGTCTCTCTCTGTCTCTCTCTGTCTCTATCTCTCTCTGTCTCTCTCTGTGTCTCTCTGTCTCTCTCTGTCTCTCTCTGTCTCTCTCTGTGTCTCTGTCTCTCTCTCTGTCTCTCTCCCTCTCTCTCTCTCTCTCTGTCTGTGTGTGTGTGTGCTACAAAATTCTTCTTTGATTTCTTTCTCTATATTCTCTTTTGGTGCATGCAAATTCATGATCGCTGTATTTTTTTTTGTTCCTTCGATGAGAAGGCTGCTGATTCTTTCGTTGGTGGCACTAAAGTCCATCAATAAGTCCCATACTTTCCTCTTGACAGCAAAACCTGCCCCAAGTTCATGTCTTCTATTGGTAATACCCCGTATACTAGTACCGTATCTCCTATGAATGTTATCACTTCTCCAAGCCATCTGATTTCATGTAATTCTGTAACGTTCATGTCATACCTATTTAGTTCATCTGCTAATTCTTTAGCTGCTCCTTATCTGTATAAGCTTTTTATATTCCATATTCCAGGTCTCATATTATTTTTGACCTTTCAATATTTGTATCCGTCTAATGTCCAGGCTTCTCTGTATGTTCTGCAACACTAATATTTTTTTAACGGAGATGAAGTCATCGGCCCGATGCCCCAAGTCACAATTTGGAGGACCAGGATGTTAGTTTCCTTTGACCTCTACCAGCGCAGACCTTTCCGGTTTTGTGGAATTTTTTTTAGCTCCGACAGCTGAACAAAATATTCAGAATAAGAAAGTCCTTAGCTAATATAAAGATGCATTCTCAAGCCCCTGAAATATTAGACAGTAACATGCACGCAACTACATGGCCTAGTTGTATTTTTTTTGTGCAAATATTGAATCTAGCGCTGTTTCATTAAACCAAGACGTTGTTAGTCAAATGTGTTTTTCTGATACTAGAAATGGCGCAGAAATGAGAAGTAGATACACAGACATGTTAAATTCTCTTCTGAAAAGAGAAAATTAAAATAAAAATGGAGAGAAAGAGAGAGAGAGAGAGAGAAGGAGAAGAAACTTTAGATTAGGACACTGATGAACAGTGGCTGAGAAATAAAGCAGGGGTTCTTAAATGGGGAAATCGATGCCCTTTGGGAATATGAGAGTTAAATGATAAAGGTATGGCGATAACATGGCGATAATAGAAATACGGGAACCAAATGATGAAGGTACGGGAACTAAATAATGAAAGTACGGGAACCAAATGATGAAGAGACGGGAATCAAATGAATAAAGTGTGGGAACCATATGATGAAGGTCAGTCAGTCATTTGCATGTCTCTTGCGGAACTTTGCCTCACTAACAGCTCTCCTGTAGGCCTCTTGGTTGTAAGCAAGATGCCCTGCTGCTGTTGCATCCATTTGCAGATTATCAACAATGTCTTGCAGCCATTTTCGCCTTGGTCTTCCTCTCTTTCTTTTTCCTATTATGTATCTTTCCAAGACTGTCTTCTCTAAATTCTCATGACGTTTATATGCCCCAAATAATTATGTTTTCTGTGTTTAATCTTCTTTAACATTAAGTTCTTGAAGTATGGATACATGTGTTCTTTTTTGTGTTCATATTTGAAGAACTCTTCTGTAGCATTTATATTCAAAGGCATTTATGTGTTTATCAGCTGTTTTGTTAAGTGTCCAGGTCTCACGTGCATATTTTGCGATGGGAAAAATGCATGCCCTTAAAAATCTTATTTTTGTAGTTCTGTCTGTTCCTCTCCACAGATTCTTCAGTTGTTTTACTTTCTGAAGAGCGATAGATGTCCTCTTTTTAATTTCCCTCATTGTATCTCCATTATTAATTAGTAGTGATCCAAGATATTCAAAACTCTCCACCTCTTCCAATTTTTTCCTCATTGATATAAATTTCAGCCATCTTATTTGTTTTGTCAGTTGTCTTTAATTTAGTTTTCTTTGCATTAAGATCAAGCTTTTGCTCTTCATTATTCTTACAGACTGGCAAAATTTGTTTTTCCATTCCTTTTTGTGTTGTAGACAGTAATACTGTGTCATCGGCATATCTTAATCTCTGGTATTTCATAACCTCTAATTGTTATAGCATAGTAATATTCTGTGTCTACATCTTCTCTAACATTCCTCATTACATTTTCAATATACAAGTTAAATAAGTAAGGCGACAATATGCACCCCTGACGGACCCCTTGTTTTATGTCCAACCAAGTTGTTGTTCCACCATTTATTCTTACTGCTGCCTATTGGTCTAGATACAGCAGTGATGTTAATTGTATCACATATGTTGGAAATCCCTTTTTTCCAGTATTTCCCAAAGTTTCTGGAGTTGTACACAATCAAATGACTTTGAATAATCTATAAAAGATCAATATAAATTCACATTATACTCTCTGCATTTCTCTGTTATTAATCTTATATTGAATATATGATGAAGGTAAGTGAACTAAATGATGGAGGTTGTAAACCAAATGATGAGGGCATGGGAATCAACTGATGGAGGTATAAGACTCGATCTGTGAATAGTTTCAGTGCCTGAAGTTTGTTACTAGATCATATATTTAAGGTGCGCTGCTTCTCTTTGAAAATCATACTTGGGATAATTATGACTTCTTCTCTCTGGAGAAGGAAATATGGGAACATATTCACATTGGATAATACTTTTTTGTGGGGAGAGGGGGGATGGAGGGTCTGTAATGGTTTACTGATAACTGTACCCTGTATCTGTGGTGCAGATAGACAGACAACGGTGCGTGCTGTAACAGAAAGAAGAGTATCGTAGAAATGAGTGAAACAAGATAAAAAATGGAGATTGCTTGTCACACTGAAAATTATTACGGTAAGTCAGAACTTCCTCACGTTTCTCGAAACCCTAAATTTGGTCAAGGTTCCCGTCTTGTACGCTGTACCGGTATAACGCATGCTGACGTCATGTGTTGCGTCATTCTGAACACGTGCATACCCATTTTTAGCCAATGAATCGCGAGATAAGTGACCAACAGAAGGAAATATGGCGGACAAGGTTGTTGTTCGTATCCTGCTGAAGCATTATTGTAAGAAAGGACGAATGTGTCTACAACTGCCTTTGAAACCTGTAGTGTGGATGGGGAAGAAACAGTTGATGATAGCACAGTAAGGAAGTGGTTCCAAAGGTTCAGGTCTGAGGACACCCACATCAAAGACAAGCCCAGGTAGGGACGCCACTCAACCACCTGTGATGAAGCTCTGCGTCAGGCTGTTGAAGACAATCCAGGTGGGGACGCCACTCAACGACGGGTGATGAAGTTGTGCGTCAAGCTGTTGAAGACAATCCCAGTACCAGTACTCGGCGCTTGTCAACCCGAAGGGCCCTTCTGAAAGCATCAACGTCGGGCATTTGCACGGGCTTCGGCAGCAGGCAGCCTCGATGTGTTCCCCCATGACCTCACTCCCCAGAATGCAGCCCCGATGTGTTCCCCCATGACCTCACTCCCCAGAATGCAGCCCCGATGTGTTCCCCCATGACCTCACTCCCCAGAATGCAGCCCCGATGTGTTCCCCCATGATCTCATTCCCCAGAATGCAGCCTCGATGTGTTCCCCCCTGACCTCATTCCCCAGAATGCAGCCTTGGTGTGTTCCCCCATGATCTCACTCCACAGCAAGCGTAGAGACTTGTTGACGTCTTAGAAAAGGACAGTCTTGGAAAGTTGCATAATGGGAACACATGAGAGGAAGACCAAGGTGAAGATGGCTGAAGACATCATTGATGATCTGCAAATGGATGCATCAGCAGCAGGACATCTATGCTGTTTCATGCAGTTCCCCATGTGGGTATTAGTCTTAGAACCCGAAGTTGTTTCATGCTGCGTGTGTGTTTGTTTGGGTATGCATAACGTTGTGGCAGGGCTAGCCCGTTATAGAAATTGTAATCTGGTCAAAGGACTGTGTACCTGGTACAATTTTTTATAAATAGGAAACTACGAGGCTTTGGTACAGTAAAGTAAGAGAACAAATTTTGTAAGATTAGACCTCGAAAAAATCGTAGACAAAGCACTTTAGTGAGACGTGAGAGAAAGAAAAATCACAAGAGAATTACCTGGGATTCGAACACGGACTCCGGTAGGACGAGCAGCCGTCTAGCCACGAGAGAACAGCGTGCTATCGACTTAGCCAGCTAGCACCCCAAAAAAAAGGTGTTTTGTTGACAAAGCCTTTAGTAACTGTTCAGTAGACACGAGGGATCGTGACACCTGGAAAGAAACGAGGTCGTGACACAGAAATTCCGTAGCTTAGATTCAGTCTCTCTAGCAGGTACTAGCTATTTTAGACTAACATACACACGGTCTCCTGCCATGTCTGGTGCAAACTTGAACAACAATAACAAACCAACCAATACTTATTACATGAAGTTAGTTTCAGGTATAGTTTTAAGGAACAATTTTTTATAAATAGGAAACTACGAGGCAGTTACTAAAGACTTTGTCAACAAAACACCTTTTTTGGGGTGCTAGTTGGCTTAGTCGATAGTACGCTGTTCTCTCATGGCTAGGCGGCTGCTCGGCCTACCGGAGTCCATGTTCGAATCCCAGGTAATTCTCTTGTGATTTTTCTTTCTCTCACGTCTCACTAAAGTGCTTTGTCTACGATTTTTTCGAGGTCTAATCTTACAAAATTTGTTCTCTTACTTTTGTGTAGCTGGTACTGTGTCTGTCGGTAGCAGCGAAGAAGGTCCTTTTCATCTGTTTCGGTATGAAAAGATCTTGAGAGCAAACATAAAACTGGATTAAAACTGGATTGTAGAGAATTTCTCAGTTTTTTTTTTTTTTTGTTGGAAAGGGGGGGGGGGGGTGTGGTGGTGGTGGTGGTGGTGGTGGTGGTGGTGGTGTGTGTGTGTGAGAGAGAGAGAGAGAGAGTACTCAGGTTTCCTGGTAAACTGAAACATTATGTGAAAGACAGATCACTATCTCGACGTTCTGATGTCCAGAACTTTGTGAAGAAGACATATATCACTGTCTTGATGTTCTGATGTCCAGAACATTGTGAAGAAGACATAGATCACTGTCTTGATGTTCTGATGTCCAGAACTTTGTGAAGAAGGCATTGATCACTATCTCGACGTTCTGATGTCCTGAACTTTGTAAAGAAGTAGGACAGGGTCTTAACCAGCCTTAGTTTGCCCTGATTATTTGTCC
This sequence comes from Achatina immaculata, assembly GCA_009760885.1. Lineage (NCBI taxonomy): Eukaryota > Metazoa > Mollusca > Gastropoda > Stylommatophora > Achatinidae > Lissachatina > Lissachatina immaculata. Next base: position 1,171,249 of record CM019694.1, read on the forward strand.
ATTTATGACAGTGTTATCAAAGTTCATGTCTTGATGATTGCTCCAAATCATTTTAGAACTGGATATGGATGAAAATGGATCCATAAGCTCCATCATGAAGTGAAAGTTCTCCTCTTTGTTCAAATTAATCCACATGACAGCCTAGGGGGTAATAAAAGGTCAAAAAAGAAAGGTGGTCTCAGAGGAAATAATGGGACCAAGATATCACAGAGGAAATAATGGGACCAAGATATCACAGAGGAAATAATGGGACCAGGATACCGGTGAAACTAAAAACTACGCTCACTGAAGCACGTGTTCTGACTAGACAACTATGCCTACAAGGGAGGCGCCATGCTAAGCAAATCACAGATAATCTTAGTTCCATGATGGAAAACTCAGATTTATTTCAACTTCGAGTATACAGTGATCACCTAACTATGCTTCAAGCCATCCTTTAAAATTGTCTAATTAATGAAATACATAACGCTACTGTCAGACACAAGGACATGAAAGAGAAGACAGATGGGCTGACAAAAATAGCGAGCAGTACTGGACTACGAGTGAACACAAATAAGATCAACCTTCTTCTTCTTCTTCTTCTTTGAGCAGCTGCAGAATTCATCAGTTTCCCCAGCCACTGGGGCTCGTTGCTGCAGACAAGACACGTCTCCATTCCTCCTTGTTCTTGAACTTTTCTTGCTAATCGTCTATTCCAAAAGCAAATATATCCTTCTAGGTTTCCTCGTCATCATTCTCTTGGCCTACCTCTTGGTCTATCCCCTTTCATCACTTCTGTATATGCCACCTTTATTTATCTGTTCTCTTCAGCGTGTTGTTGTTTTTCATAATGGTTGTTATACCCTGCTCAGATAAAATCATGAAACCACCGCTCCAATTATGGTGAACCATTTGCCGGTGGAAGAAGTCAAGGGATCCACCTTGGTAGTACGCTGACAGCAGACAGTTACAGCAGCTACAAAGTCAGACAGGCCTGGTCTGCACTCAGCCACGTCCGGATGTTTACAACGACAAGCCAGCAAACCAGATCCAGTCTTAACCAAAGCACTGGCATAATACTGAAGGTAAACATAACCGAAAGAATGAGGAACGTTGGAAAGGTATGAATATGACACCTTCCTATGAAAAGAGATTATTTCTATGCCGCGTATACGCAAGTTGGAGCTCTCAACAAGAATCAGGCCAAACCTTCTACGTCCACTTTGTGAAAATTGACAGAAATTGTTTTCATTAACGGAAAGAAATGGAGCATAACATTTTATTATATACATATATAATACATGTAGAACTAACCCTTACCACTTATTCTAAGTGAAGAGTATGGGGGGAAAAAACTTTTGTGTTCGTGACATACGGGTTATCACAGAGACTCGCTACGTCACTGCTAGTCACGTGGTCACGGCCGCCAGAAGCGACTGGCATTTCAGTTCTGTTCATAGCAGACAAATACTGTCCGTTAGATCAGTTCTGGACAACATACTTGCAAGACAGCAACTACAACTCCCCAGAAAAGGCAACCTTATCTTGGAGCACTGGACCATCTCCAGCACACAATTTAAATGAATTTTATCGTGGCATAGAAATCTCGGCTTTTTTTAAAAATTCAAAACGTTTTAATACAAAAAGTGATCTTTTTCCCCTTATTTTTGACTCTGCCTCTTCTTTTACCAAGGTAAGATAGTTTTTTTTCTACTTTAAATTTCTAATGTTGGCTGCCTTAACTTTCTGAAAACATAGGTCTTATTGAGTAGTTTGCATGGAACTTGCAGTGATGATCATGGTAATGAGACGTTCACGTTTTCTCGAGTTTTCGAATGCTGACATCACAGATAAACTTTCAGAACATCATGAATTGTTTACGGTGGTTTAATATTATGAAATGTATATTTATGAGGACTTACTTTCTGCGCACAGACTTCTCGTCCTGATCTCCAAATGATATGGAGGCAAAACTTCAAGAAATGGGGTAGAACTCTGTCAGTCTTTCATAAGAGAAAACGCCCATTTGAGAGATGCATTCATAAACCATTGCCCTGTAAGACACAATTCACTTTTTAGGGCACTGTTTTATAAAACTCTTACACTTTTTGGACTAATGTTTCAGGAAACATCCTTGTCCTCCTACACCTGTAGTCCGAAAGATTGAGAACTCGCAGTGTTACTATTTTAAACGTGTACATGATAAGACAAGTTTGCCATTTCCAGATATGTTCTACATAAGACAAGTTTGCCATTTCCAGATATGTTCTACATAAGACACGTTTGCCATTTCCAGACATGTTCTACATAAGACAAGTTTGCCATTTCCAGATAAGACCAAGTTTGCCATTTCCAGACGTGTTCTACATAAGACAAGTTTGCCATTTCCAGACGTGTTCTACATAAGACAAGTTTGCCATTTCCAGACGTGTTCTACATAAGACAAAGTTGCCGTTACTAAAAATGCTCTTCAGAACACAATCTCGTCATTTCTAAGCTTGAATTTCAGATGAATATTTTAGAAACTCCCATCCTTAATGGCGAAGGTCGGTGATTTAAATCCACAACCGGATGTAGAAATGGGTACTTGGTTATTCTTCGTTGAAGGTGGCCAAGTGTGCTGCACTCTCTAGTGTGCTAGGAATATGGACATTAACAGCATATCCTCTGTGGCATAAAATGTTTACATTTATTATTTTTTTCAAAACCTACGTCATGACTCCATTCCTAGACAAGTACCATAAACGGCATATTTGTTTCGTTTAAAGTGTTCTTTTTTGTGGACTGAAAAGCTGCAAGAAAGAAAACGAAGGAAATACTTTCAATGGTCGTGAATTCTGTTTCATTTTTCACCAAATTATTGCCAACTCTCAGCAGGTCATACACAAATTCTGTAGAGTCTCAGTTCTGTCCTAACACCCCACTGTATTCTCTAGCCCTGTTCTAACACCTCACTGTATTCTCTAGCCCTGTCCTAACACCCCACTGTATTCTCTAGTCCTGTTATAACACCGCCACTGTATTCTCTATCCCTGTTCTAATACCGCCACTGTATTCTGTAGTCCTGTTCTAACACCCCACTGTATTCTCTATCCCTGTTCTAACACCCCACTGTATTCTCTATCCCTGTTCTAACACCCCACTGTATTCTCTATCCCTGTTCTAACACCCCACTGTATTCTCTATCCCTGTTCTAACACCCCACTGTATTCTGTAGTCCTGTTCTAACACCCCACTGTATTCTCTATCCCTGTTCTAACACCCCACTGTATTCTCTAGCCCTGTTCTAACACCGCCACTATATTCTCTTGTCCTGTTCTAACACCCCACTGTATTCTCTATCCCTGTTCTAACACCCCACTGTATTCTCTAGCCCTGTTCTAACACCCCACTGTATTCTCTAGCCCTGTTCTAACACCCCACTGTATTCTTTATCCCTGTTCTAACACCCCACTGTATTCTCTAGCCCTGTTCTAACACCCCACTGTATTCTCTAGCCCTGTTCTAACACCCCACTGTATTCTCTAGCCCTGGTAGCTGGAGGAACAACAGATTTCTGTTAATGTTAGTTTGGTTATTGAAAATACATATTTTTGCAGCGGTCTTGGACCACATGATTTTCATATACCAAATCAGTCACTTCAGCTCTTCAACCATAATCCATATCTTACGAAAAGCTAAACGAATTTACAACATTAGAATTTACAGCAAAAAGAAAAAAAAACGCCAAAAATACATTAAATACACGCGTACATACAAGTGCATTCAACTCTGACTTTTACATAAAGGAGAATTTTTTTCAATGCCCCCCCCCCCCCCCCCCCCGGACCCAAAATGGTTTCGAACTTGGGAGAAACATATTTTCTTGTAGTGATCTGCCACAAATTTTGAACTGCTGTTCTTCGCAGCCGACGCCATAACGGTATTGAAGAACAGAGCTGTGTCGGATGGGGAGTGAGTTTACGGGAGGATACCACTGCAAGCCCTTCATCGTTATAGCGTGCTGAAGGAACTCATATTAATTTAGAGCAGGACAAGAAGTGGGATATGATATTGGTTAGCTCAGGTTTCCCAGCCCCCATAACCTTGCAACCACTCTAGCAACCACTCTAGCAACCACTCTAGCATGACTATATTCCCCCCCCCCCCTGAAGCGGAAAGAAACCAGCCTCGGGGCAAAACTTTAAACAAAAAAAACTTTGGAGGAACGTGGAGGAACATTAGCAAACCTTTGTTCCCCATACTTCCCACGGGATTTAAGGATCTAACAACGTTTCTTTTTCTCACATATTATTTGCTTTGTCATGTTTCTCGAGGGCTCTCCTCCTTTCTTGTCTTTCCCTCAGCCTCGTCACGTGACCCAGTTGTCTGAGAACAGCCACGCATCGATAATCGTGAACATGGCCCCGCCCAAAGCTTTTAATTTTAATGTGTTCATCACACCAGGTGTCTGTCTGTCTGTCTATCTGTCTATCTATCTATCTATCTATCTATCTATCTATCTATCTATCTATCTATCTATCTATCTATCTGTCTATCTATCTATCTGTCTGTCTGTCTGTCTGTCTGTATGTCTGATTTTTCTGCCTGCCTATATTCGAGTATAAGTGGCTGTTTCTTTGCCTGCCTTATTTTGTCCACTTATTTATCATCTGAAAAAAAAACATGTTTTCATAAATCTCAAGGGCTCTATCGGAAACCTCTCAGGTTTCACATTATCATGATTCGTCATTCCTTTAAGTACGAGCCTATGTTTACATGGAAGCTGCAGTAATTGCACACATGAGAAACTGCTCCTCCATTTTTGTTCCTTATGGTGTGCCTACAGGCAAGCATGAATACCCCCGCCCTGGTATTTGATGCTTCCAATGGCTCCCCAATCTTTTAATGAATATGTAGCAATCGAGTCGTGTACTGGACAGAAAAAAAAAATTCTGAGCAACCTTGAGAATGTGTGTACACTGACAACTGGGCTGCAGTATTTCAAGATTATATTAATCGTGCTTCCTCTCTGCTTCGCTGGTCTTGTGAAATGACATTTAACATAATCTTTTACATTTTCAAGTTTGAAAAGGTTGACTTGTTACTTTCTGTAATCATTGATTTCTTCTTGCCTGTCCCTCTGGGCTGTTTACTTCAAACTTTCTCACGTTGTATTTTGTTGATGAAAGACCATATTGCTTCCCTAATATAATAGTGCACCCACTTTTTTTAGCGTTAAATCGTTGTTTCTTCTTACATCTCTTTGTCTACCCGTTTAAATGTGTCCGTTTCCTTGTCGTGTAGTCACATATAACTGTCGATCTTAGCAGACAGCAGTACAGGCTGTTCAGTGTTAGGTTTTACAACTTTTTTTACTTTCAGCCTTGAAGTTTAATGCTTGTTATCAGGTTTACGGGACACAAAAAAATCATGATCTTCTTGCTCACGTGATGATGATGAAAGTGATAGATAGCGACAGTAATTGATAAATGGTGATAGTAATAATTGTTCTTATGATAGGTAGTGATAGAATTAGATGTCACTGATGATGATTGGTGACGATAGTAGATATTCTTGGTGACAGGTGATGATAATAATAGATGTTCTTAGTGATAGAATATGATAGTAATAGATGTTTTCTTGGTGATAGGTATTGATAATAATAGATGTTCTTGGAGATAGGAGGTGACAGCAATAGATGTTCTTGGTGATAAGTGGTGATAGCAGTAGATATTCATGGTGATAGATGGTCATAGTAATAGATGCTCGTGGTCACAGATAGTGACAGTAATAGAAGGTCTATGCTATAAAAAGTGATGACAATAACAGAAGGTCTATTTTTTGTATGACGACAATAACAGAGGGTCTATTTTTTATAATGACAGTAATTGAAGGTCTGTTTTTCATGATAACAATTACAGAAGGTCTATGTTATAAAAAATGATGACAATAATAGAAGGTATATGTTATAAAACGTCATGACAATAATAGAAAGTCTATGTTATAAAAAGTGATGGCAATAGTAGAAGATCTATTTTTTGTATGCCAACAATAATATAATGTCTATTTTTTGTTTGTATGCCGATAATAATACAATGTCTATGTTATAAAAATGATAACAATAATACACGGTCTATGTTATAAAAAATGATAACAATAATACAAGGTCTATATTATAAAAAATGATAACAATAATACAAGGTCTATGTTATAAAAATGATAACAATAATACAAGGTCTATGTTATAAAAATGATAACAATAATACAAGGTCTATGTTATAAAGATGATAACAATAATACAAGGTCTATGTTATAAAAAATGCTGATAATAACAGAACCTCTTGTCGGCGGCCGTTGACAACTGCAGACTTTGGAGTGGATTATGATGGTTGCTTCGAGGATCACAAGTAGTTAAACAAAAACAGACTCGTGATTCTCTGGAGATTCCACTACCACGACAAGCTTTGCTCTGTTAGCTCGCCTGCTGATCTTGATACAAGCACCATCACATCAGCACACTTATCTTTTCTTCCGCAAAAATTTTATATGTAAACTGTAACTGACGTCTACTATTATCATTTTCTTATGTTGTTGTTTAACATCATATTTCAAACCTCTTCTGCTCTTCTGTTATTGCTGTTTCGTTGTTGAGGTTTTCAGTTTGTTATCTTCTGACCATTGATGTTTTCTCTTATCACTGTTGTTCGCTTTCTTCATTGTTTACTTTCATTATCAGCTTTTCTGCTGATCTAAGCCAAGGTTTCTTATCCTGATATACTTCAGTCACATCTTTTGGTATCCTCTTTAACCTTATATATTTCCAGGTATTCTTTAACTTACCTGACCCTGTGAATTCCAGAAATTAAGTCCCTCTAGTGAAGAATAGTTTGGCCAAACACCGTAAGAAATAACATCTTGTTGGCAGAAATGCAGATGAAGCCACAGACAGCAATTATTGTGGAAAGACGCTGGCGATGCTTGGGATATTTGCTCCAAATGTCTGACGATTCACTACCAAAAATAGCAATAAGATAGACACCACTGGGGAACAGAAGTAAGGGTAGACTAAAGGAGACATGGAGAAGAACAACAGAAAGGATGTTGAGCAATAGAGGGCTCACCTGGGCAAGAGCAGAAAAAAAAAAACAAAGGACGGGCATTTGCGGAAAACCCTTGCGGAAGCCCCATGTGCCTTGGGCACTTAAGGTTCAGAGAGAGAGAGAGAGAGGAGAGAGAAAAAAAGAGTGTGTGTGTGTATGTGAGTGAAGATGCTAGAGTATCGATTAGATTCACATGCACATACACGTGAAACATATAATGCTTTAACACTGGGCTTTTGTTACTAAAATACTCCCTCCACCGACCCCCCCCCCCCTGCAATGTTTTAAAGGAAGCCTTATCTTTATAGTATAGCTGATGTTATTTTCTGTGTTTACTGTTTGCAGTATTGTGCGTTCTGTTGTAGCGGCATTCAGTATCTACTAGGCTGTTTTACTTATACAAACGATAAGATTCATTGCTGAATAATGTATTCCCTTCTTAAAATGGGACATGGGGTAATCGTGTAGTGAGAGTAAATATCAGTTGTAACTGTACTTTCTTTCTATGCTTGTACCATGTAACATTTAAACAAGTCCGTGGGTTACGATTTCCATTAGTTTCTCTGGGATGTAATAAAAGGCCTGTTCAAGCTTCGGGTTACGACGAGTGTAGAATACTATCCCTTGCCTACTCACAGTCAGCAGGACATCAAGATGGCAGAAGTCAAGCAACAAAGACTGCACTCAAATCACATGACAAAACCCAGGGATATTTGTCAGATTTCTGGACGGCGTCAGGCCATTGAGCAGATCAAAACTTATAAAATAAACTTTATTTCAAAGCAACCATTTAGATATATTTATGTAGGTCAGTAGAACCTGTAATAACTGGCGAAAAACTATTCTGCTTGAGATGCTTGCGTCATCTGAGGACAAAGTGGGGGTTAAAAGTTTGAGACGTGAACTGCAAGAAAGTTGACCATGTCTCACAGACAAGACGTATCCGCAGAGCTTCCGCCTGGTGACTGAATACTGACTGAATATTGACTGAATACTGACTGACTACTGACTGAATATTGACTGAATACTGACTGAATACTGACTGAATATTGACTGAATACTGACTGAATATTGACAGGAAGTTAGGAAACCAGAAGTACTTATTATAAACATGTCTTGAAACATAGGCTCCGTGGCGAAGTGCGGTTTTGTAAATATTATGTAAAGTATTAAGCCGATTTGTAAAATTATGTAAAATATTAAGCCGATTTGTTACGTTACGGAAGTTATGAAGGCGTTATGTTGTGTTATGTTATGTAATGTTATAAAGCCGTTTTGTCACGTTATCTTACGTAAGTTATGAACCCGTTTTGTTATGTCATGTTATATAAGTTATTATTTCATTCTAATTATTCTTATTTCTTATATCTTGAAAAGGAAATAATCATTTTTTTCCCACACAACTGTTTCATTAGGAAATGTGAGCCAAACCATTGGCCATACATTCATAAATAATTTTGTGTCACATTTTCGATAAGTACTTTTTATCTTTTTAGATCTGAGTCGACATGGCTGGCGAGGAGAGCTATAAAGAGTTCGACACTGCGTCCATTGTGACCAGAGATACCTTGTCTATTGGCAAATACACGTTCAGGTAATAACTTTTCTGTTGGCAAATACACATTCAGGTAATAACCTTCCTGTGCCAGTTGCCTATCCTAACGCCATTAATACATTTACTGGTGCTTTTCCACAAGTGGACAAATTCAAGTATTTAAAACAACAATAACACAAGACTGAAGATGCGAGACCGAAATAAGGAGCAGGATAGCAAAGGCCAAGTCAGCGTTTATGAAAATTAAAAACATACCGTGCAACAAAGCTCTGTTGATGAACGCCAGAGAGAGAATTATTCAATGTTACATCGAACCTGTATTATTATATGGATGCAAAACATGGGCACTGGAAAAAAGCATTCAAAATCTACTGAAAGCAGGGAAGATGTGGTTCCTAAGAAAAATATTGAGAACACCATGGACAAGCAAGAAAATCTAACGGAGGCTGGGCAAAAGAGAGAAATCAAGGCAAAATTTCAAAACTAGGCAATCCACATTTGTAGAACATATTTTAAGAAGAGACACAACTGGAACATCTAGTGACAACGGGAAAACTGGAGAAAAAGGACAGAGGAAGACAAGGAAACAAGATACTTGACGGATTAAAAGAGTGGCACGGAGCACGGTACAAAACACATCTTACAGAAAGAGCGAAGGACAGGTGGTTGTGGAGATCACTGACGACCAACGCTTGACTGGTATGAATCAGAGGGAGAATGAGAGAGAGAGAGAGAGAATGAGAGACGGAGAGAGAAAGAGAGAGCGAGAGAGAGAGAGGGGGGTGCTTTTCAAGTCAAATAATGAGTAAAATAAAGATAGATAACACTAAACAAAATAAATACAGAAGATAAAAGTGTAAATGCTTACCCGCATGGCTTGAAGATATAAAAACACAGCACACTGAAACCTAGGAAGGTCGTAATATTACGTCAACATTTTAATTTTCTTTCATATTTTATTGGTTAAAGGAATAGAGGTCAGAGGTTAAGAACTGATTTGACTTAGTAATTTTGTCTTGATTGTTTGTAATTCTTCTCACTGAGTAACTTTGTCTTGATTGTTTGTAATTCTTCTCACTGAGTAACTTTGGCTTGATTGTTTGTGACTCTTCTCACTGAGTAACTTTGGCTTGATTGTTTGTGACGCTTCTCACTGAGTATCTTAGACTTGATTGTTTGTGACGCTTCTCACTGAGTATCTTAGACTTGATTGTTTGTGACGCTTCTCACTGAGTATCTTAGACTTGATTGTTTGTGACCATTCTCACTGAGTATCTTAGACTTGATTATTTGTGACGCTTCTCACTGAGTATCTTAGACTTGATTGTTTGTGACGCTTCTCACGCACAGAAAACGAGACGTTCTTCTGGGAAGTATCGCTCTGGTCGCCCTTCTGACGGTCATAATTTTGGCCATCGTTCTGGCCGTTGAAGTGGGGTCGAAGTCATCTGGGAGCTCACAGGTCAACTCCAACCAGGCTCAGCAGGGTAACCAGGCTCAGCAGGGTAACCAGACAGGTAAAGAATACAAGGCGCATATCTCTAAAGCGTAGAAAAAAAATATATACTTATATAAGTCCGTGCTACCTTCAGGCCAGATAGGAAGCTTTAGAAGGACCTGTAATGGTCGCAGTGACATAAGAAAGTAGTTAGCCTTATAGCTAGTATTGCTAAGACAAGAAATCTTCTTTCTCTGTTACTAAGACAAGGAATCTTCTTTCTCTATTGCTAAAACAAGAAATCTTCTTTCTCTATTGCTAAGACAAGAAATCTTCTTTCTCTATTGCTAAAACAAGGAATCTTCTTTCTCTATTGCTAAGACAAGAAATCTTCTTTCTCTATTGCTAAAACAAGGAATCTTCTTTCTCTATTGCTAAAACAAGAAATCTTCTTTCTCTGTTACTAAGACAAGAAATCTTCTTTCTCTATTGCTAAAACAAGAAATCTTCTTTCTCTATTGCTAAAACAAGAAATCTTCTTTCTCTGTTACTAAGACAAGAAATCTTCTTTCTCTATTGCTAAAACAAGAAATCTTCTTTCTCTGTTACTAAGACAAGAAATCTTCTTTCTCTATCTCCCTGGAACTGCGGGCTGGTATTCCTTGCAGCCGATGGAGTGAAGATGTGGACACACTGTATCATGTCGGATTGGGAGAGGGTTATAGTGGCTATTTATTCAGTCCTGCGTGTAGCTAAACAGCAGAGGGATGTGGAATTACTTCTTTAGAGGACTCCACCACCATGATGACGTTAGTCAGGCCAGGCCTGTTACTGAGGGTACCAAAGAGGAAGTAGAACAGGGTCTTGGTCGGCTATGGTTCACCAGCTCTGACGCTAGCATGTCAGTTATGGATCGCTGACTGTCAAAATGGACAACGTCTTGGCTGCCTAGAGCAGTGTCGTGTTGTAACATATTCACGTATACCAGAACCGCTGAAATAGCAGCTTTCGACACTTGTGCAGGATCTATATATTTCTTATTTATGTGATAAATCACAGCTTTATCTTGACTTACCGGATCTGTAGCCGGCTGGGATTTTTGTTTAGGAACAATCATAATGAAAAGCAACAGCTAACAGGACTCTATGTTTGGGATGATGTGGAAGACCTATACATCTTCTCCGCATACATTAAAGGTATATTTCACTGAGTTATCTAGACAGTTTTCTAAGGCAAAAGCCTCAGAAGGGGGTGTCAACAGGCACAGCTTTGTACAGACCAGGTAGCCTAGCCTAAGGAGTAAAACAGCCAGGTGTGGGGGCCACTTATACATGACACGACAAAAGTACCAATGAAAGGTAAAGATATGAATTGTGAACCAGCCTTACTGCACACGGTCACACCATAAGTGCTCTTATGACCAGAAACTGCCAACTAGTGTCGCCATCAGCACGAACTCCGTAGCTAGCGGCGTCATTCCTCTTCCCTCCCAGGGTATTAACTCTGGCATCCATTTTTTCTTGAGGCTGGGAATTCTTTTTTGCGAGCCACGGTTTGACCTCCACCGTGGTGAGTAGAAGTCAGAACCTGGTACCCTGGTCGGCAAGCGAGTGTCTAATCCACTACACCAGCGCAGCTACCATGCCATTGAAAAAAAAAACATTTGTTATTCATTTATTGCATGTTTTTTCATGAAAGTGGGAGTTGAAGAGATGAGAAATTTCTGGACTTTTCTTCCATAGACCGTTGTTAAACTTTATTTACCGCCTAATATGCAACGCTGGACAAGTAAATGAAAACGCATGAGAAGGCATCATCTTCATCTGGGAGTGCCTTACCGTCGCTTTCTTTACTCTCTCCAAGCTGGCTCAAGAAAACTCTTCCTCAACTCCACCACCGAGAAAAGTTTTCAGTCTAGTCACTCCGTAGCGTCACAACAGCCTGTTATCAATGAGGAAGCCTGAGAACAGAAGTGGGTCTTTACCTACTTTATTTTGTCCACCTTGATGACGTAGTCTGTGGTCTGCTCATCTCACGTTCTGGTCCAGGCTGAGTTAAGTGCAGATCAGGAGGTACCAGGCCAACTTGGCAGGATCTAGACCACAGGCTTAAAGAACTGACTTTTGAAAAGTGTGTCACATGTTTCTGTCATGCCGTAGAGGAACCTAGGGAAGTGGAGATAGTGCCCATATTTTCCTCGATACAAAAGCCAGCGGTTTCCAACCTGTGATCTGCGGCGCATTATCAGATGTTCTGTGACTGCTTTATCCTTTGATATAAAGCGTTATCTATTGAACAGAAACATTCAGATTTATGACAGTGCAATACTGCAGCAAATATGGCTATAATCAAGCTGAGGTCCACAACCTGTAAGTAGTTGGAAAGGTGGCCTTTGGGTGTAAAAAGGTTGGTAACTACTGCACTAAAGCGTGTTGTACTAGGATCACGGCAGGTCGTCTCTCCTTCCCCATCTCAGTGAGCAGTCGGGCTCTTATTTCTACAGCTGAGTGACTCCTGGACTTGAATCACCGATCTCGCCTTGAGAGATATGTGCACTAACCACTACGCCTTTCAGCCTTGTACTGACCTTTGAGGGACACAGCTTTATAGAAAGTTGCTAGTCTTACTTAGAGCGCCAGATAGTCTGACCGAGGAGCTAGTATCATCTTTTATATATCTGTTTACCTTCTGTTTCGTCTACACAGGAGGCGGTGCGATCGTGGAATACTGCATGACCTCAATGTGTCTGAGGGCTGCTGCCTACGAGAAAAAAATCATGAAGGAATCTGTCAATCCTTGTGCTGACTTCTACCAGTTTGCCTGTGGTGGATACGCCGATGCATATCCCCAGATACCGTTTCTGGTTTGTAATTTTTCTAACTTTTATCTTCTTCTTTGTTTTGTTGGAGGAAAGCAGGCGTGACACACAAACGTGACTCATGAATGTAACATAGAAAAGAGACACATAGAGGTGACATATAAGCGTGACACACAAACGTGACTCGTGAATGTAACATAGAAAAGAGACACATAGAGGTGACATATAAGCGTGACACACAAACGTGACTCGTGAATGTAACGAAGAGAGACACATAGAGGTGACATACAAGCGTGACACACAAACGTGACTCATGAATGTAACATAGAAGAGTGGCACATAGAGGTGACATACAAGCGTGACACACAAACGTGACTCGTGAATGTAACATAGAAGAGTGACACATAGAGGTGACATACAAGCGTGACACACAAACGTGACTCATGAATGTAACATAGAAGAGTGACACATAGAGGTGACATATAAGCGTGACACACAAACGTGACTCATGAATATAACATAGAAAAGAGACACATAGAGGTGACATATAAGCGTGACACACAAACGTGACTCGTGAATGTAACATAGAAGAGTGACACATAGAGGTGACATACAAGCGTGACACACAAACGTGACTCGTGAATGTAACATAGAAGAGTGACACATAGAGGTGACATACAAGCGTGGCACATGAACGAGACATAGAAGCAGGAAAACTGCCCAATCTAACCAACATATAGACACATACAGAGTATTTTTCTAGACACGGTTGACGAGATATTAACATTTGGCTGTACGGCCATGTTTCTCTCAGAAGACACTCTTCAGGCAGGTGAGTTATGGATGGTGCATGTCATTATTTAAGCGAGGAAACTCTTTCGTGGCTGATTCTAAATATTTGACGGACAGTAGCACCAAGCCTTGCAGATACTGAGGGGTCCAGTTTTCTTTTAAGTGGCTTTAGTTTTGATCCTCACTGCCTCCTCAAAATGAAACAGCTCCCCACCCCCCACTTTCAATTCCTGCCCCCCCCCCTCTCTCTCTCTCTTTCTTTCTTTCTCTCTGACTGCCTCCCATTTACTCCTTCCATGTTCCTATAACCTACCTGGAAGAAAAGTTCGATCAGCCTGACATATTGCAAAGGATGCTGGGATTCTTAGATTTACTCTTTAGAATTATCGAACCACACTCATAAAACACAAACATTTTTTTCTATAATTCATCTCTGCGACCATGCTCTACAGAGAAATGAAATTAAAGTGTATTTTTAATATTTACGGAAATTTAACATTAGAAATCTAAATTACAAAATAAAACGATAAGACTTGTGTATCCAATTAACAAGCTGTTTAAACGGCCTACGGTAATCAAAATGGCTAATCACGTGCTAACAGCATGAGAAACACTGAATAAAACAGAACCCATTTGAGATTAAAAGCAGTGAACTACTCCGGTTACTAAGTCCAGATTTACTATCAGAAAATATGTGGGACTTTAGCTTGCCAATGGAGTGTATCAACTTACAATGTTTTGCCCTCTCCTTGCATGAAATCATTTCAAGAAAACAGAAAACTGGTGTTGAAAATAATATTCCGTCTTCAACGTCTTCGATGATTCAAGACTGTGAGAAGACGTACAAAGGCGGCAGTTTAGTTTGTGCTTGGTCTTTGTTTTTGTATCAAGAAATCTCGTCATTTTCATCTTAAAACACTGACTGTTCTTATGTGTCACTATTCTTTCATAGATTCTCTAATTTTTTTTGCTGTAATTTTGTAATACTCTAATTCTTTCTTTGACTGTAATTTGGTAGTATTCTAATCCCTTTTTTAAATGTAATTTTGCAAGACACTAATCCTTTCTTTACTGTAATTTTAATCTTTTGTTTTAATTAATCACGCTTTGCTTAGTTTACATTAGATAAAGATGACCGCAAGTAGTTCACATTTGCTGTCATATTGTACTGCAAACAAAGCAATGCGATGAACTTGAACCAGTCAAGCCTGGGTTATGTTTACTGTAAAAAAAGCTAAGCGACGAACTTGAACCAGTCAAGCCTGTGCTATGTTTCCTCCTCCTCCTTCAGGTTGACCAGACACCTTTCAACCAGATTCTTGACGACAACGTCAATAAACTCCTCAACGTTTTCGCGTACCCGGTGGAGAGGCCACATGAAGAGTCTTATGAGAGAAAGCTGAAGGAGTTCGTGGATTCCTGCACCAGCCACTTCGATAAGGTAACCGTGGTTACTATTAACAAAAATCTACAACTTTGTTGTTGTTGTGGTCTATTAATTGTGTAGAAAACAGAAAAAGTATTTAGCACCATCTACCACACCACAGAATGAAGAATACGAAGATGGCTGTCTTCCTAGCTCCGTCTTAAATTATTGTTGTTCTCGTCTCTGACGTCTGATAGCTTGCCATGCTCGCCATGTTTCTGAATGACTACAGTGAACTGTCCGCTATGTTTTATTTCAAGCACCATAACTACTGTAGAGAAAGCAAGATAACTGTATATAACTGAAGGACATACGACAATCCAATATTTCGACAAAAGCCTTTATCAAGGATCACATACAGAAACAACACAACAGATAATAAACACGAAAAATGGTTGAAAAATATATAGACACCCTTTTGGCCTCCTCTGTGTAAGAAAGTTCGGGTTTCTATCTGTTTATTATAATCTTTCTTCTATCCATCTATCTGCTTATTATAATCTTCCTTTATCCATCTATCTGCTTACTAAAACCTTTCCTTTGTCATCTATCTGCTTACTAAAACCTTTCCTTTGTCATCTATCTGCTTATTATAATCTTTCTTTTGTCCATCTATCCGCTTACTATAATTTCTCTCACATCCATCTGTCTACTTCTTACTATTATATCTCTCACACCCGTCTATCTGCTTACCATAATCTCTCTCACACCCTTCTGCTTACTATTATATCTATGATACCCGTCTGTCTGTTTACTATAATCTCTCTCACACCCGTCTGTCTGCTTTCTATAATCTCTCTCAGTCCATCTGTTTATTTTCTATAATCTCTCTCTATCCATCTGTCTGCTTAATATAATCTCTTTCATATTCATCTGTCTGCATACTATAATCTCTCTCACACCCGTCTGTCTGCTTTCTATAATCTCTCTCACACCCGTCTGACTGTTTACTATAATCCTTCCTGCGCACGTCTTGATCTCTCCTATAATCTTTCCAACGCCCTTCTTGCTGCCTATTATAATCTTTTTCGTGCGTATTGCTATGTAGTATAATCTTTCCCACTCCCGTTGGGGTATCTATTGTAATCTTTGCCACGCCCGTATTCTGCCTAAAACAATCTTCCAGTTTTCGAACTAAAATGCATGTCCTACGCGTGGTAAATCTATTGCAAATGTCAGAGTATTCTCTACATTTAGAAAAAAAAATCAACAGTAAGTTTTTGTATAACATGTAGTCCAGAATTAAGGTAATACGTAAAAGATTACTGTATTATCTTCTGCAGCGTGACATCTTTGGGGTAAAAGGTCTCAGTAGAAAAGGGACATTCTCGCGTAATTTATGAAATGTTTCTACGACTGGACCAAACATGCGCTAAGCTCTCACCCTTTCCACTTATTTTTCCTTGAATCATGGCACGACTTTACATGATCTACGCACTTGTCTCAAGTTCTTTCTCTGACTTGAATCATCATCATCAGGTGCCGTGCCGACTGGCGTTGGCTATTATGCTTCTCCCGAGTACACGATCCTTCTGACTTGAATGCTAACTATTATATATATAACAGAGGTTTTTTTTTCTAAATTGACCTTCTGTCTATGACTTCTGTGAACTGTTTCTGGTACAGATGAATGCCAGGGGAAAACCTCTACTGGACAAAATCATCAGACCAATGGGCGGCTGGTACGTGCTGGGAGATTGGGATCCTGCTATGTTTGACCTCCACCGGATAATGAAGAAGGTCCACATCGACTACTGGACGGCAGTTTTCTTCAGTGTGACCATAACACCAGATGAAAATGACTGGAACAAGAGGATGTTAGAGGTAGGATTTCTGTCTGTGACAGAGCGCTTTGTCTTAAATTATTGTTGTTCTCGTCTCTGACGTCTGATAGCTTGCCATGCTCGCCATGTTTCTGAATGACTACAGTGAACTGTCCGCTATGTTTTATTTCAAGCACCATAACTACTGTAGAGAAAGCAAGATAACTGTATATAACTGAAGGACATACGACAATCCAATATTTCGACAAAAGCCTTTATCAAGGATCACATACAGAAACAACACAACAGATAAAACACGAAAAATGGTTGAAAAATATATAGACACCCTTTTGGCCTCCTCTGTGTAAGAAAGTTCGGGTTTCTATCTGTTTATTATAATCTTTCTTTTGTCCATCTATCCGCTTACTATAATCTCTCTCACATCCATCTGTCTACTTCTAACTATTATATCTCTCACACCCGTCTGTCTGCTTACTAAAACCTTTCCTTTGTCATCTATCTGCTTACTAAAACCTTTCCTTTGTCATCTATCTGCTTATTATAATCTTTCTTTTGTCCATCTATCCGCTTACTATAATTTCTCTCACATCCATCTGTCTACTTCTTACTATTATATCTCTCACACCCGTCTATCTGCTTACCATAATCTCTCTCACACCCTTCTGCTTACTATTATATCTATGATACCCGTCTGTCTGTTTACTATAATCTCTCTCACACCCGTCTGTCTGCTTTCTATAATCTCTCTCAGTCCATCTGTTTATTTTCTATAATCTCTCTCTCTATCCATCTGTCTGCTTAATATAATCTCTTTCATATTCATCTGTCTGCATACTATAATCTCTCTCACACCCGTCTGTCTGCTTTCTATAATCTCTCTCACACCCGTCTGACTGTTTACTATAATCCTTCCTGCGCACGTCTTGATCTCTCCTATAATCTTTCCAACGCCCTTCTTGCTGCCTATTATAATCTTTTTCGTGCGTATTGCTATGTAGTATAATCTTTCCCACTCCCGTTGGGGTATCTATTGTAATCTTTGCCACGCCCGTATTCTGCCTAAAACAATCTTCCAGTTTTCGAACTAAAATGCATGTCCTACGCGTGGTAAATCTATTGCAAATGTCAGAGTATTCTCTACATTTAGAAAAAAAAATCAACAGTAAGTTTTTGTATAACATGTAGTCCAGAATTAAGGTAATACGTAAAAGATTACTGTATTATCTTCTGCAGCGTGACATCTTTGGGGTAAAAGGTCTCAGTAGAAAAGGGACATTCTCGCGTAATTTATGAAATGTTTCTACGACTGGACCAAACATGCGCTAAGCTCTCACCCTTTCCACTTATTTTTCCTTGAATCATGGCACGACTTTACATGATCTACGCACTTGTCTCAAGTTCTTTCTCTGACTTGAATCATCATCATCAGGTGCCGTGCCGACTGGCGTTGGCTATTATGCTTCTCCCGAGTACACGATCCTTCTGACTTGAATGCTAACTATTATATATATAACAGAGGTTTTTTTTTCTAAATTGACCTTCTGTCTATGACTTCTGTGAACTGTTTCTGGTACAGATGAATGCCAGGGGAAAACCTCTACTGGACAAAATCATCAGACCAATGGGCGGCTGGTACGTGCTGGGAGATTGGGATCCTGCTATGTTTGACCTCCACCGGATAATGAAGAAGGTCCACATCGACTACTGGACGGCAGTTTTCTTCAGTGTGACCATAACACCAGATGAAAA
This sequence comes from Achatina immaculata, assembly GCA_009760885.1. NCBI lineage: Eukaryota > Metazoa > Mollusca > Gastropoda > Stylommatophora > Achatinidae > Lissachatina > Lissachatina immaculata. The sequence goes on from CM019694.1 coordinate 1,189,872, forward strand.
TGACTGGAACAAGAGGATGTTAGAGGTAGGATTTCTGTCTGTGACAGAGCGCTTTGTCTACGAGTAAGCAGTTTTCATGACTGTTTTGTTTACGACTGAGCTTTTGTCTATGATTCCAGTTTTGTCTATGACTAACGTTTTGATTATGACTGAGAGTTTTGCCTGTGCTATGACTAAGCGTTTTGTCTATTATTGAGTGCTTTGTCTATGACTAAGTGTTTTGCCTATCATTGAGTGTTTTGTGTATGCTATGACTGAGTGTTTTGTGTATGCTATGACTGAGTGTTTTGTGTATGCTATGACTGAGTGTTTTGTGTATGCTATGACTGAGTGTTTTGTGTATGCTATGACTGAATGTTTTGTGTATGCTATGACTGAGTGTTTTATCTATGATGGAGATTTTGTTTTTAACGTGTGTGTGGTTTTATATGTATGTTTTCTTTTGTAAGTCGTTTTGTGTGTAGTGTATGTAAATATATACTGAAGTAGACTATGTAATCAGCTTGTGAGTGTTATACGTATGGTTTCTTCCTGCACTCTTCTTGCATTTGTGTTGTAACGTTGTTATCATTTGAATGAAACTTAAAGTGTCCTTCTTCGTTCATTCAACAACCGTGATGGTTGCACCTGTTTTATTACCTCACCAGACAGTGTCAGATACACTTTTTACCTCACCAGACAGTGTCAGATACACTTTTTACCTCACCAGACAGTGTCAGATACACTTTTTACCTCACCAGACAGTGTCAGATACACTTTTTACCTCACCAGACAGTGTCAGATACACTTTTTACCTCACCAGACAGTGTCAGATACACTTGTTTTGTTACCTCACCAGACAGTGTCAGATACACTTTTTACCTCATCAGACAGTCTCAGATACACTTGTTACCTCACCAGACAGTGTCAGATACATGTTTTACCTCACCAGACAGTGTCAGATACACTTTTTACCTCACCAGACAGTGTCAGATACACTTGTTTTGTTACCTCACCAGACAGTGTCAGATACACTTGTTTTGTTACCTCACCAGACAGTGTCAGATACACTTGTTTTGTTACCTCACCAGACAGTGTCAGATACACTTGTTTTGTTACCTCACCAGACAGTGTCAGATACACTTGTTTTGTTACCTCACCAGACAGTGTCAGATACACTTTTTACCTCATCAGACAGTGTCAGGTACACTTGTTACCTCACCATACACTGTCAGATACACTTGTTACCTCACCAGACAGTGTCAGATACACTTGTTACCTCACCAGACAGTGTCAGATACACTTGTTACCTCACTAGACAGTGTCAGATACACTTGTTACCTCACTAGACAGTGTCAATACACTTTTTACCTCACTAGACAGTGTCAATACACTTTTTACCTCACCAGACAGTGTCAGATACACTTTTTACCTCACTAGACAGTGTCAGATACACTTGTTACCTCACTAGACAGTGTCAATACACTTTTTACCTCACTAGACAGTGTCAGATACACTTGTTACCTCACCAGACAGTGTCAATACACTTGTTACCTCACTATACACTGTCAGATACACTTGTTACCTCACCAGACAGTTTCAGATACACTTGTTACCTCACCAGACAGTTTCAGATACACTTTTTACCTCACCAGACATTGTCAGATACACTTTTTACCTCACCAGACACTGTCAGACATACTTGGTTTTATTTTAAATCGTTTATAAAACCTTGTAAGGGAGGCCTGCATTCAGTAGCTAACTCAGGGATATGGCTTCTGGTTCTGAAGTTATGTGATAAGTCGTTACTGTATCATTTATTTATCATTCTTTTAGTGATTATAAAATAGCTTTACGGTATCTCTTTTGTGTGTGTGAATATTTTCTTTAGCTCATCTAGTTCTTAGCTCAGCAAAGCTTTAGCTCATCCAGATACACGTAGATGATCAAATGCGGTCCCAGAGATTTCCACTTCTAATCAACAATGTACGTTATGTATTATTTCTGCCATAATCTACAAACAGAAGCTAATATGTTTCTGGAAAATATAGGACTTACGTTACTTTGGATATATTTTGGACACATGTAATGTCTGTTTCCACAGATACAGTATGCTGGACTGGGATTGAATCCCCTTCTGTATTCCGACGATTATTTCTCTCAGCAGGTAGGCTATTGTTATATTCACACAACACCTGGTTGTCCTGACACAGACAAACCTCTTAGGCAGGTTTACCAGCCAGGCTGAACCTCAGAATGTGCAGGCGTGACATAAGACCATAAGATCAGTGACAACCCTTGCTTGTTTCGCTTGCGTTTTTTATTAATTCTTTCATTGTCAGAAAGCTCTTGCGTCTCGTCTGACAGCTTCACTGAGAGCTAAAAATAGCTTTCTTTGATATGGCTTTGAGTTCTAGTAACAGCTGAGACTAGAAGAATCACACAGACGTCTTAACTCGTCCTTAGCAGCTCCACTGATCCACGAAACATCCAAACAAAGCTAACCCAAGGATCCAAATGCAAAACATCCAAACAGTTTCATAGCAGAAACTGGATTAATATTAATCCACGTAATAACTTTAGGAGACTCAGTAACAAAAGTTCAACAGTGAAGACTCCAGTAACAGAAACTTTATTCCCTTAACTCACTAAACATTACATAAACAATTTTGTAAATGGATCTACTGGAGCTGTGGTAGAGCCCGATTTAAGCCCACTTCTTTGACAAGAGAAATAAACTCGTTGTATAATTTGAGATAGGATTGTTATTTGGGCTTTTGGGATCGGGTAATGTATACAAAATGTCTAGTTCGAATAGTAATCTTATTTTTCGAATCCACAATTTTGGAAAAAAATAAAGTTCTTTGCCTGCATTGCCGCTTTCCTCTAAACGTGAAGATGGTTTATATTTCAGCTTGTATAGAAAATAATGAAATTAAGTAAAATAGATCAAACATGGAGCAAGACACAGCATTCTACGTGACATGTGCTTTAAGCTGCAAAGCCATGAATGCATCACGTATAGAGTGGCCACGGGTCACTGCATACACAGGCATCACAGACATCACGTACATAGTGACCAAGGGTCATTGTATACTCAGACATCACATACATCGCGTATAGGGTGAGCATGAGTCACTGTACACACAGACATCACATGCATCGAGTATAGGGTGACCATAAGTCACTGTACACACAGACATCACATACATCGCGTATAGGGTGACCATAAGTCACTGTACACACAGACATCACATACATCGCGTATAGGGTGACCATAAGTCACTGTCAGACATACTTGGTTTTATTTTAAATCGTTTATAAAACCTTGTAAGGGAGGCCTGCATTCAGTAGCTAACTCAGGGATATGGCTTCTGATCTGAAGTTATGTGATAAGTCTTTACTGTATCATTTATTTATCATTCTTTTCGTGATTATAAAATAGCGTTACGGTATCTCTTTTGTGTGTGTGAATATTTTCTTTAGCTCATCTAGTTCTTAGCTCAGCAAAGCTTTAGCTCATCCAGATACACGTAGATGATCAAATGCGGTCCCAGAGATTTCCACTTCTAATCAACAATGTACGTTATGTATTATTTCTGCCATAATCTACAAACAGAAGCTAATATGTTTCTGGAAAATATAGGACTTACGTTACTTTGGATATATTTTGGACACATGTAATGTCTGTTTCCACAGATACAGTATGCTGGACTGGGATTGAATCCCCTTCTGTATTCCGACGATTATTTCTCTCAGCAGGTAGGCTATTGTTATATTCACACAACACCTGGTTTTCCTGACACAGACAAACTTCTTAGGCAGGTTTACCAGCCAGGCTGAACCTCAGAATGTGCAGGCGTGACATAAGACCATAAGATCAGTGACAACCATTGCTTGTTCCGCTCGACTTTTTTATTAATTCTTTCATTGTCAGAAAGCTCTTGCGTCTCGTCTGACAGCTTCACTGAGAGCTAAAAATAGCTTTCTTTGATATGGCTTTGAGTTCTAGTAACAGCTGAGACTAGAAGAATCACACAGACGTCTTAACTCGTCCTTAGCAGCTCCACTGATCCACGAAACATCCAAACAAAGCTAACCCAAGGATCCAAATGCAAAACATCCAAACAGTTTCATAGCAGAAACTGGATTAATATTAATCCACGTAATAACTTTAGGAAACTCAGTAACAAAAGTTCAACAGTGAAGACTCCAGTAACAGAAACTTTATTCCCTTAACTCACTAAACATTACATAAACAATTTTGTAAATGGATCTACTGGAGCTGTGGTAGAGCCCGATTTAAGCCCACTTCTTTGACAAGAGAAATAAACTCTTTGTATAATTTGAGATAGGGTTGTTATTTGGGCTTTTGGGATCGGGTAATGTATACAAAATGTCTAGTTCGAATAGTAATCTTATTTTTCGAATCCACAATTTTGGAAAAAAATAAAGTTCTTTGCCTGCATTGCCGCTTTCCTCTAAACGTGAAGATGGTTTATATTTCAGCTTGTATAGAAAATAATGAAATTAAGTAAAATAGATCAAACATGGAGCAAGACACAGCATTCTACGTGACATGTGCTTTAAGCTGCAAAGCCATGAATGCATCACGTATAGAGTGGCCACGGGTCACTGCATACACAGGCATCACAGACATCACGTACATAGTGACCAAGGGTCATTGTATACTCAGACATCACATACATCGCGTATAGGGTGAGCATGAGTCACTGTACACACAGACATCACATGCATCGAGTATAGGGTGACCATAAGTCACTGTACACACAGACATCACATACATCGCGTATAGGGTGACCATAAGTCACTGTACACACAGACATCACATACATCGCGTATAGGGTGACCATAAGTCACTGTACACACAGACATCAAAACAAAATTATACTCAGTTCAACTTGGACGAGCTAGTGACAGCAGCCACTCGGGAACGGCGGTGGTGGAGCAAACTCTACAGGACTACATCAGAAGGTAAACTTACAGGGCTACATCAGAAGGTAAACTTACAGGGCTACATCACAAGGTAAACTTACAGGACTATATCAAAAGGTAAACTTACAGGACTACATCACAAGGTAAACTTACAGAACTACATCAGAAGGTAAACTTACAGGACTACATCAGAAGGTAAACTTACAGGACTACATCAAAAGGTAAACTTACAGGACTACATCAAAAGGTAAACTTACAGGACTACATCAGAAGGTAAACTTACAGGACTACATCACAAGGTAAACTTACAGGACTTCTTCACAGGGTAAACTTAAAGGACTACATCACAAGGTAAACTTACAGGACTACATCAGAAGGCAAACTTACAGGATTACATCAGAAGGTAAACTTACAGAACTACATCAGAAGGCACACTTACAGGATTACATCACAAGGTAAACTTACAGGACTATTTCAGAAGGTAAACTTACAGGACTACATCAGAAGGCAAATTTACAGGATTACATCAGAAGGTAAACTTACAGAACTACAAGCTACCGCATGTTGTGAGCCAAAAGATGAATTTTTTCCTTAATTTTTTTTAAACTGTGTGTGTTCAACCCACCGGAAGGTAAACTTTTAGGAGGACAACACACCAGAAGCTATTTTTTAATGTTGTCTACCAACCGTTATCCCTGTGGACCTCTTCTTCTTTTTCCTTCTTTATTTCTCTCTAACATGGTTTCCATTATTATATGATGCGTATTGATATGATTTTAATATTTAAACCGTCTGGTTCTAATGTTTTTCATTATTTCTCTTTTCAGTTTCAGTTGATTTAGTACTTCTTTGTTCCTGTTCTTTTCTGATTATAAAATTCGTCCTATCCTTCTCCATATCCATATTTCAAGAACGTCGAACTCTTTTCCGTTTTCTTGTCTAGTGTACCTGCTTGTACATCACAGGGTATGTGGAGTAAACATAACATTCACTACCAGATGTGATATATATAACATTCACTAGCAGTTGTGATATATTTTTAAGCGTTATGTATATGTAGGTTTTAAAAAAATTTTGTTGAATGTACCTGGATTATGTTTTTGAACCTAGTGAATCCCTTAAGCCCCCGCGTGGTACCCGGGATCTGCAAAGAATATGACCACTGTACCCTACCACGCATGATCGTAAAAGGCGACTAAGGAGGATTCGCCATAAGCCCATCAACCTTATCTGGTTAAAAAAAAAACTATCAGACTGCTACAGAAACGGAAGCAAGGGAAAAAAACAAATGCAGGTGGAAGGAGAAATGCTTATCAGGAAACTGAGCCCATGAAGGTTGTGTATGAAAGCCAGCCACTGGAAGTCCCCAGCCGACTGCAGACCTCCTGGAACCTAAACACAAAATGCAAATAGGCAGCTGGAATGTAAGAACACTTAATCAGACTTGAAAACTAGCACAAACCATCAAGGAAAAGCACATATACAAACTAGACATACTAGGAATACAAGAAGCAAGATGGACAGGACAAGGCAGAAGGAAATTAACAATACAGCACACAGAAGATACAATAATATGGTCAGGTAAAGAAGATCATCATAAAGGAGGAGTAGCATTGATTATAACAAAAGAAGCATCAAGAGCATTTCTGAAATGGGCCCCTATAAATGAGAGTTTATTATATGCACGCTTCAACTCAAGATTCACGAAGCTGTCTATTGTAGTTATGCACCAACAGAAACAGCTGAAGAGGAATTCAAAGAAGTTTTTTCCACAAGCCTCCAAGCCACAGTAGAAACAGTACCCAAGCATCATATGCTACTCATCTTGGGCGACTTAAATGCAAAAGTAGGTGAGGGAAATGGAGATAGAAGAATCATGGGAAGAGAAGAAATCAGAGAAATAAATGAAAATGGATAAAGATTGTGCAGCTTCTGTGAAGAAAACATGATGACCATCGGAGGGACAATTTTCCAACATAAAAACCATCCATAAAGTGACTTGGAGGTCCCCAGATAAAACCACAGAAAACCAAATCGATCACATACTAATAAACAACAATTGGAAACGGTCACTACAAGATGTGCGAGCAAGGAAAGGAGCAGATGTAGGAAATGGTCACAACCTTCTGGTAGTAAAAATAAAACCAAAATTAAGGAACGCCAAGCTACTGCATGTTGTGAGCCAAAAGATGAACTTTTTCCTTAATTTTTTTAAACTGTGTGTGTTCAACACACCGGAAGGTAAACTTTTAGGAGGACAACACACCAGAAGCTATTTTTTTATGTTGTCTACCAACCTTTATCCTTGTCGACCTCTTCTTCTTTTTCCTTCTGTATTTCTCTCTAACATGGTTTTCATTATTATATGATGCGTATTGATATGATTTTAATATTTAAACCGTCTGGTTCTAATGTTTTACATTATTTCTCTTTTCAGTTTCAGTTGATTTAGTACTTCTTTGTTCCTGTTCTTTTCTGATTATAAAATTCGTCCTATCCTTCTCCATATCCATATTTCATGAGAGTCGAACTCTTTTCCGTTTTCTTGTCTACTGTTCGTGCTTGTACATCATAGGGTGTGTGGAGTAAACATAAAATTCACTACCAGATGTGATATATATATATATATATATATATATATATATATATAACATTCACTAGCAGTTGTGATATATTTTTAAACGTTATGTATATGTAGGTTTTTAAAAATTTTGTTGGATGTACCTGGATTATGTTTTTGAACCTAGTGAATCCCTTAATCCCCCGCGTGGTACCCGGGATCTGTAAAGAATAGGACCACTGTACCCTACCATGCATTATCGTAAAAGGCGACTTAGGAAGGTTCGCCATAGAGCCATCAACCCTATCTGGTAAAAAAAAACTATCAGACTGCTACAGAAACAGAAGCAAGGGAAACAACAAATGAAGGTGGAAGGAGAAATGCTTATCAGGAAACTGAGCTCACGAAGGTTGTGGATGAAAGCCAGCCACTGGAAGTCTCCAGCCCGACTGCAGACCTCCTGGAACCTAAACACAAGATGCAAATAGGCAACTGGAATGTAAGAACACTTAACCAGACTGGAAAACTAGCGCAAACCATCAAGGAAATGCACAGATACAAACTAAACATACTAGGAATACAAGAAGCAAGATGGACAGGACAAGGCAGAAGGAAATTAACAACACGGCACGCAGAAAATGCAATAATATGGTCAGGTAAAGAAGATCATCATGAAGGAGGAGTAGCATTGATTATAACAAAAGAAGCATCAAGAGCATTGCTAAAATGGACCCATATAAATGAGAGATTATTATATGCACGGTTCAACTCAAGATTCACGAAGCTGTCTATTATAGTTTGTTATGCACCATCAGAAGCAGCTGAAGAGGAATTAAAAGAAGATTTTTACAACAGCCTCCAAGCCACAGTAGAAACAATACCCAAGCATGATATGCTACTCATCTTGGACGACTTCAATGCAAAATTAGGTGAGGGAAATGAAGATAGAAGAAGAATCATGGGAAGAGAAGGTATCAGAGAAATAAATGAAATGGAGAAAGACTATGCAGTTTCTGTGAAGAAAACATGATGACTATCGGAGGGACAATTTTCCATCATAAAAACATCCATAAAGTGACTTGGAGGTCCCCAGATAAAACCACAGAAAACCAAATCGATCACATACTAATAAACAACAAGTGGAAACAGTCACTACAAGATGTGCGAGCAAGGAAAGGAACAGATGTAGGAAGTGATCACACAAATAAAACTAAAATTAAAGAAAGCCAAAATTGGAGAACACAGAAAGACAAGTTTTAATACAACAAAACTAGAAGACCAGCAAACAACGAATGAATTCTCAGTAGTACTTAAGAACCGCTTCAGTGTTCTACAAGACGAAGCAGAAATGTCCATACTAGAGTTCAGTAAAACACTACAGGAAACAGCAAAAGAGGTGCTGGGATATCGGAAACGGAGAAAAGAGGAATGGATAAGCAAGACCACATGGGAAAAGATAGAGCAAAGGAAAGAAATCAAGAAAAAATTACTGAACACCAAATCACAAAGGCTAAAAGAGCAAGTTTTAAGTAACTACGCACAAAAAGACAAAGAAGTGAAGGAATCATGCCGTCAAGATAAACGTCAATACTATGACAACTTAGCAGAAGCAGCAGAGAAAGCAGCATATACAAATGACATGGAAACCATATATAAAATCACAAAGCAGATGACAGGTAATTTCAGCACAAGATGTAAGAGTGCAATAAGGACACATAAGGGACAACTGGTCAGTAGAGAAAGAGAAAAACATTTAAAGATGGAGGGAACACTTTAACACCCTACTAAACAGAACACAAGCAGCACAAACAATAGATATACCTGAAGCAAAAACGGAACTAAACATCACTACAATAAAGAAGCTAAAATTAGACAGGACACCAGGTGAAGATGAAGTGACTGTTGAGATGTTGAAAGCAGATGAAACAGAAACACCAAAACACCTTTGCCGGATATTACAACAAATTTGTAAATTATAGTAAAACTACCAAAGAAGGGTGACTTCAGAGATTGCGGGAACTGGAGAGGCATTACTCTACTGTCACTCACTAGTAAAATATTTTGCAGAATAATCATCAACAGAATTGTACCAGCATTTGAAGGAAAACTTCGAAAAGAGCAGGCAGGATTTAGGAAAGGAAGATCATACATAGACCACATATTTGTACTTAGACAAATATTAGAACAGGCAAATGAGTGGCATAGCACAACATATGCATTGTTTATAGATTTTGAGAAAGCCTTTGACAGTGTCAACAGAGATACACTGTGGAAAATCCTAAGATGGCATGGCCTCCCCTATAAGATAGTGAATGTAATCAAAGCCCTATACGAGGGTTTTCAGTGCAAGTGATCTGTGGAGAACATACCTCCAGCAGCTTTAGGGTACAAACAGGAGTGAAGCAGGGATGTGTACTATCATCAACATTATTTATCTTGCCAGTAGACTGGTTAATGAAGGAGGCAACATCAGACAAACGCAGAGGATTACAATGGACCTTTGACACAGTGCTGGAGGACCTTGACTTTGCGGACGACATTTGTCTACTATCAAGCAGCCACAAAGATGTGCAAGACAAAATAAACAAGCTAACTCAGAATGCAAACAACATAGGACTAAAGATCAACGTAGGAAAGACAAAGTTAATGAAGCAAAATGTGAACAACAGAAATGTACTCAGAGTAGATAGCAAGTTAGTGGAGGAGGTCAATGAATTTGTATACCTTGGCAGTAGATTAGTAGAAAATGGAGACAGCACAGAGGACATCAACAGCAGATTTATTAGAGCAAACCAAGTTTTTGCAATGCTGCAGACTATATGGAAATCTACAAAACTAAGCATAAATACGAAAATCAGGATATTTAAGAGTAATGTTCTAAGTGTACTACTCTATGGAAGTGAATGCTGGAAAATCACCAAAACCATAGAAAACAAGTTAAATTCTTTCCAGACTAAGTGTTTACGAAGAATTAGAAAAATATTTTGGCCAAACACCATAAGAAATAACATCTTGTTGACAGAAATGCAGATGAAGCCACTGACAACAATTATTGAGGAAAGACGCTGGCGATGGTTGGGATATGTGCTCCTAATGACTGACAACTCACTACCAAAAATAGCGCTAAGATGGACACCACAGGGGAACAGAAGTAAGGGTAGACCAAAAGAGACATGGAGAAGAAAAACAGAGAGGACGTTGAGCAATAGAGGGCTCACTTGGGCAAGAGCAGAAAAAAAGCAAAGGACAGGCATTTGTGGAAAATCCTTGCGGAAGCCCCATGTGCCCTGGGCACTTAAGGTTCAGAGAGAGAGAGAGAGAGAGAGAGAGAGAGAATCCCTTAAAACAATAGCAATTGTACATTCATGTATAAAACTCATCTATACCTATTAAGAAAGAAAGAAAAAATTACATCTAGTATTGTAGAAAACAACATGTTGTATTGTTTAGATACTGTGTTCTAGATACGTTAACCGCTGCAGTTTTATCTATTATCTTTTTATCTACTTGTAATTCGGTTGACTGTGAGCAGCGCTCAGTAATCAGATTGTTTTAATCATAAACTGCATCACTCTTCAGGCCCAGCTACAGTATCAGTACTACCTTGGGAACATTTCAGAGATGATATATAGAGATGCGAACATGTCACCAAACTCAACACTGATACATCAGTTTGTTCTTGACGTCCTCGAAGTGGAGACAGCGCTGGCAAATGTGAGTGATTGACAATCAATCAAGTGCCGTGCCGCGTGGCGTAGGCGATCATTTCTCTCTACAATTTCCTGGTCTTTAGACTCGATTATGAGATCCGCCGGTGACCTTTCTTCCTAGCCACACCGAAAGCCCATCCAGTAACTTCTCTCTCTCTGTCTTCCTCTGTCTCTTCTTCCCTCAATTTTTTTTCCAGTTACCACAATGTGTTCCAATTTTCCTCTTCTCAGAAAATGTACTACAAATCTCGCTTATATTCATGGCAAGCGCTCTGTAAGGTGTAGTTTCCGCCATAGTTTTTCGTCGATAGGTCATCCCAGCCGTTAGTTAATGCGTGCGAAATAACAACCAAACTAAGAATTGTTTGGCTTCTATGTTTGCCTTGTGAGTGCAGGACAACAATTGTTTGTATGGCTTTACTTCAGGGAAAACACTTCCTTACTCCATTTTTCCCTCCTTCTTTCTTTCTCTCATACTTCTTATCTAATCGAAACCAAAGTGAAGTTTTGCACTCTCTACACCCAGCACTGTGATAATCTTTGTAGCTGATGCATGAAATCGGATTGGGAGTGTATCACGGTGCTTCGCCTGGCCCAAAAAAGAGACTTCTTCTGTTAGCCAGGGCAGAAAACGCCAATGACCTGTTCCCAGATCAGCTTTGTACTGCAGCAGCATAGACCTTGTCAGGGACAGCCTGTAGCGCTACAATACAGCCTGTTTCTAGGACAGCGTGTTCGATGAAGAAGTAGAACAAAATCTTGACCAGCTCTGGTTCTTGGCGCTGGAGACAGTGTTACCTCTGGTTCTTGGCGCTGGAGACAGTTATCTCTGGTTCTTGGCACTGGAGACAGTGTTATCTCTAGTTCTTGGCGCTGGAGACAGTGTTATCTCTGGTTCTTGGCGCTGGAGACAGTGTTATCTCTGGTTCTTGGCGCTGGAGACAGTGTTATCTCTAAAAAAAACATGGAACACCGTGGGTTCGTCCCTGCCCTCATACAAAATAGTGTTATTTATGTGTTATACCTCATACATAATAGTGTTATTTATGTGTTATACCTCATACATAATAGTGTTATTTATGTGTTATACCTCATAGTGTTATTTATGTGTTATACCTCATACATAGTAGTGTTATTTATGTGCTACACCCCCTCCCCACCAACGATGTCATCTCTGTATATGTCAACCCCATCGATTTCATCTCTAACTGTGCCCCTGTTTATAACAAATCTTGATTGTTACTAATTCATCTATGTTTGTACAACAGTAAACGATTCTAATGTTGATGTCACAAGACAATTTAGTAGAGACGTTATAAACCTCATTCTTATATAAAGTAACACAAAGATACATCTACTTACAGTAGATACATTAAGAAGTTGCTCTGTAATTTCTTAGTAAATATCAAGGCTATTTGGAGCCAGTGGCATTTAGAAAGTTGCCCGATTCTACAAGGTAATTCAAAAGTCCGCCGGGCTCACACTTAACAAAAAATTTATTTCATGAATTCTATGATGTACGACATATTTTAAATATTTTTACAGTGAAAGTTATCCTTAGGCGTAATGAGAAAACCTCTACAGAATATTCTGGGGTTTTACACCCGGCTAGCGTAGTGGTTAGAGCACTCGTCTAGCAACCAAATGGTCGAGGGTTCGAATCCCCAGCTGAGCGGGATTTTTTTTCCGACCAATACGGCCCTGAGGTCGACCCAGCCTCGTAAAATGGGTACCAGAGAAAATCTGGGAAGTAAAGGCAGCGAGGAAAGGAACTGGTCACCCTACCTCATACGCTGATGACCCAGCATAATGAGGTCTCTAACGCTTCACCCCCTACGGCATTTGAAATGCTATGGGACTATCTTTACTTTTTACTTTTTACACCATTGCTGGATACATAATTGGCCCGACGATGTATATATGTTGGCTTACGGGCTTTTCACAGTGTTTTGTGGGATGTTCCTCCAGGCTCGAATAATGTTTTATATAGCTCTTTCAGAAACGTCCTTGGAGTACCTTTCAACATCGGAAGATCCAATACAAATTCTTGCAATCAATCCATTCAAACGCTCAAGCTATAAAACTTCTTACAAACAATTCATTAGAGCAGTTGCTCCTAGCTTGTATTAGAGCACTTGCTCCTAGCCTGTATTAGAGCACTTGCTCTTAGCCTGTATTAGAGCACTTGCTCTTAGCCTTATCGGAGCACTTGCTCCCAGCCTTATTAGAGCACTTGCTCCAATCCTGTATTAGAACACTTGCTCTTAGCCTGAATTAGAGCGGTTGCTCCCAGCCTGTATTAGAGCACTTGCTCCTAGCTTGTATTAGAGCAGTTGATCCTAGCCTGTATTAGAACACTTGGTCCCAGCCTATATTAGAACACTTGCTCCTAGCCTGTACTAGAACACTTGCTCCCATCCTGTATTAGAACACTTGCTCCCAGCCTATATTAGAACACTTGCTCCTAGCCTATATTAGAACACTTGCTCCAAGCCTATATTAGAACACTTGCTCCTAGCCTATATTAGAACACTTGCTCCCAGCCTATATTAGAACACTTGCTCCCAGCCTATATTAGAACACTTGCTCCCAACCTGTATTAGAGCACTTGCTCCCAGCCTGTATTAGAACACTTGCTCCTAGTTTGTATTAGAACACTTGCTCCTAGCCTGTATTAGAACACTTGCTCCTAGCCTATATTAGAACACTTGCTCCTAGCCTGTATTAGAACACTTGCTCCTAGCCTGTATTAGAACACTTGCTTCTAGCCTGTATTAGAACACTTGCTTCAAGCCTGTATTAGAACACTTGCTCCTAGCTTGTATTAGAGCAGTTGATCCTAGCCTGTATTAGAGCACTTGCTCCCAGCCTGTATTAGAACAGTTGCTCCTATCCTGTGTTCGAGGGCTCATTACCAAGCGATCCTCGGCTGTGTTTTTGAACTGGCACTAAGTGTCATCTATTGAATGAAAGAAATTCAAACCTTATAGCATCAATGGGCCCGAGTTACAAGAGGTCCTTTGGGGTGAAGACTTTGGGGACCACTGTCTGACAGCGCTGGAAGATGGCTTAAACAACACCAGCATCGTGTTGTTAACTCAGATTTCCTGTTTATTTATAAACTTCAGAAACTTAGCACTGGAACTGGTATAGGAAAGATAAATGTTTTAGCCATTCTTTAACTGATATTGCTTTCTCTTCCAGACGGTCTTGAGCTTACCCATGCAGGACCAACCACACGATTACCTCAACACAATGACTTTGGACGACCTCAATATACTGACCAGCAATAAGGTACGAATTTAATGGTACCTTATCATGATAATTATTGTGTTATAGTCAGTCCACGCAAGCGTCGCTATAAATCAGAGACAATCATCTAATACACTCATGCATCTCATACCAATCAAAGATAGTCCTTAATCATGCATGATCGCATACCAGAAAATACGTAGAACATCAATATACCAGGTGTGATCAAAAGGTATCGCATATGAGGGCAAAAGTCAGGAATAGGCACAGGTTGACCTTGTTACATACCATGGCGTAAGTCACATCTCCCCAGCTTGTCTGCTTTGTTTACAGTAGTGTTTTGCTCTTACGTATGTGAATATGTTCGTCGCATTTTTTTCAGCATCAAAAGTTTTCCCCGTGTTTCGGCTGCTCGTGACCTGCTTGAATGTGTGGGAAACGATGAAAGCTTTAAAAAAAAAAACAATCATAGCCGGTGGGTTTATGGGTACACACAATAGAAGAACCCAAGGCCTCACAGAACACCTCCTTCCCCCCCCCCCTTTCCAAAAAAAAAAATAAACGACACAGTCGCAGTAATTTCAAAACAGTGTTCACCGTTTTTTTTTCGATTACAATGTAATTGTGCATTATGAATAGGCTCCGTTAGGACAGACAATCAACAAGGAATACTAGTGTGAAGTTTTGCAGCCTTTGAGGGAGTCAGTTCGTGTAAAAGGCCGGCACTGCATGAGAGTGGCGAGTGCCAGCTCTACCGCCACAACGTGCCTGCCCATGAATAGCAACTTTTGCAGCAGTTTCTTGCCAAGCACCACATTCAACAGGTCCAACACTCACTATATTCAGCTGATATCTCTCCCTGTGATCTTTTCCTATTCTCAGAAATTAAAAAAAACCACTTGAAAGAAAAAAGATTTCAGTATGTCGAGGAGATGCCACAGAATGCGAAGAGACAGTTGTTCATCATATTAGAAGATGACTTCAGAACATACTTCGAGCAGTGGAAACAGCGCTAGGCTATGTTGCTTGGGAAGGCGGCCATTTCGAAGGCGATTAAATTTCACATCGGTAGCTTTTTTTAGTTTTTAAAACAAAATAAATCCAGTTTTTTTATCACACCTCCTATATGGGGTTATTTTAACATACTAAGAGAAAGGAAGGAAGGAGGAAGTGGGTTTTTTTTAAACTCTACTGGAATATACAAGATAAGAGTGGATATATCAAAATAAAGCTGATTCAAAGACATAACTTGGGCTCTGCCTTTCGCCATATGGAAAGGAGTATCAGAAACTCCTTACAGTTCCTTCTCAGGTCAAATCGTGACTTTTGTCAAATAACGAGTTCTAACTGTCAAAAGGAGCAACATTTTCAGCAGCGAAGAGTTCACTAGGAGAGTCTTCTTCTGTAACACACTAAACTGTATATATATATACAGATTGGAAATGGATCTACCGGAGCTGTAGTAGAGCCAGATTTAAATCCACTACTTTGACCAGAGAAATAAACTCATTGTATTTTAAACTTACTTCTTAATTAACTGTGGCTGTTTAGGGTCTGAAGTGGAGATTTCTGCAACAAAATTTTGCTCTACGTTTGGAGAAAAACCAGCTTTAAACAAGCACTAGCGACAGCAGGATGTAGGAAGACTCATAGCAGTCAGAAGGATGTTGGAAGACGCATAGCAGTCAGAAGGATGTTGGAAGACGCATAGCAGTCAGAAGGATGTTGGAAGACGCATAGCAGTCAGAAGGATGTTGGAAGACGCATAGCAGTCAGAAGGATGTTGGAAGACGCATAGCAGTCAGAAGGATGTTGGAAGACGCATAGCAGTCAGAAGGATGTTGGAAGACGCATAGCAGTCAGAAGGATGTTGGAAGACGCATAGCAGACAGTACTCTCCATGTTAGTCTTCTGCAAATCAATTCTGTTCAAACTCTGTTCAGTCAGACTAAACACAATCAAACTCTCTACAATCAGACTCAATACATCAAAATAAGAGTCTAATTTCTCTTAGTTTGATAGTATTGAGTCTGATTGTAGAGAGTTTGATTGTAGACTCTTTTTATTTAAAATTACTTTTTTTTTAAAAATGAGACTCTTTTGAAAACAAATGCCTAAGGAAAATACTCGGCATCAAGTGGAATGAATTCAAGAACAATGCAGAGATAAGACAGGTGACTGAACAACAACCAGTCTCATGGGTGATCAGGAAGAGGAGATGGGCATATGTTGGTCACTTGATGAGAAGAAATGATCAGAGAATCCAAAAACAAGCTATCAAATGGAACACAACAGGCCGAAGAAAAAGAGGCAGACCACGTGAAACTCTGAAGAGGACATTATTAAGAGAGGCCAAATTAACAGGCATAAAATCCTTTGATGAGGTTGAAAGACTCGCCGAAGACAGGAAAAATTGGCGAACTACTTTGCGAGCCCTATGTGACGTTTAACGGCACGGGAAGGATATAAGATATAAGATAAGACTATCAAACTATTTACAGTCAGATGAACAAAATCAAACTCTCTACAGTCAGACTTAACAAAATCAAACTCTCAACAGTCAGACGTAATACAATCAAATTCCCGTTTATCGGCTAATGAGTGAGAGAGAGAGAGAGAGAAGAGAGAGAGAGAGTGTGTGTGTGTGTGTGTGTGTGTGTGTGTGTGTGTGTGTGTGTGTGTGTTTTTTTCTAAATCATGCCGAAAGATAAAGAAAAAAAAAAGAGAAGACGGGTACACAATTTTATGTGACCGATTAGAGAAGAGAAGGGGCCAAGATGTAGGAAAGACGTGACCTGGTAAGTAAACTTGGAGCGGCCGGTTTAAGAAAGGGTCAAGATGTAGGAAAGACGTGACTTGGTAAGTAAACTTGGAGCGGCCGGTTTAAGAAAGGGTCAAGATGTAGGAAACACGTGACTAGTCCCATCAAGCCACTACATGTTATCTTTACTTTCTTATCATAGCCGGCACCACGCCATAAGCCCCATCAAACCACCACATATTATCTTTACTGTCTTATCATAGCCGGCAGCAGTCCATAAGCCCCAACAAACCACCACATATTATCTTTACTGTTTTCTCACAGCTGGACTTGGTAGATTATTTTACGACAGCCTTCCCGGACCTGCAGAACTACTTTACAAAGTCCACACGTGTGGCTGTTATTCAGAGGGGGTTCTTCCATCGCCTTGGAGACATTCTTGTAAACTACACAAGTACAGACGATGGCAAGAGGTAAGTGTGGCCATGCCAGCAAGATCTGGCTATTTCTAGAGTTGTATGGAAGTAGTAGTTCTGGATTCTGGTATGGGACAAACGTATAAAGGCTGTTTGGTAGATGTTAATGGGCAATATAACAAATGATACGAGGATTATGGGACAAACGTATAAAGGCTGTTTGGTAGATGTTAATGGGCAATATAACAAATGATACGAGGATTATGGGACAAAGAATATGGACTTTGGAACACAAAATAAGCGGTGTTAAGGGCCAAAGGTACGTATAGTATAGAACAAACAAACAAATCGCTACAGAAAAAAACGTGAGTTACAAACCCTGAAGTACGTGAGTTATGGGACAACTCTTACATGTCAGATGGAATATAAAAGTACACGAAGTACAATATAAAAGTACACGAAGTACGATATAAAAGTACACAAAGCACAATATAAAAGTACACGAAGTACAATATAGAAGTACACGAAGTACAATATAAAAGTACGCGAAGTACAATATAAAAGTACACGAAGTACAATACAGAAGTACACGAAGTACAATATAAAAGTACACGAAGTACAATATAAAAGTACACGAAGTACAGTATAAAAGTACACGAAGTACAATGTAAAAATACACTAAATACAATATAAAGTTACATGAAGCACAATATAAAAGTACAGGAAGCATAATATAAAAGTACACGAAGCAGAAAAGTACAAGAAGTACAATATAAAAGTACACGAAGTAGAATATAAAAATACACGAAGTGCAATATAAAAATACACGAAGCACGATATAAAAGTACACGAAGTACAAGACAAAAATGCTTTTGCTTGAACTCCTCGCGGCTGCCTGTGGGACCCTCCAGCAACCCTGAACTCACATTTGAGACCAGTTTACAGATTAGAAATGAATTTGTGCTGAAGACATGAAATCGGATAGGGAGTGTGCTTCTGTAACTTTCTTTATCGCTCTGAGCAAAATTATGAAAACTTACAAATTTGCAGTTCCTTCACATAATTAAGCCTGCAGTACCCTACAGAAATGAAAAAGAAACCATTACACCAAATCACTAAAAGCTGTATTGGATATATGAACTTCAGTGTACGCGGTGAATCTGATTCAGTTAACCATCGACACATACATCAGCAGACTATCATTCAGTTAATCATCTAAACAAACATGAGCAGACTATCATTCAGTTAACCATCTAAACAAACATGAGCAGACTATCATTCAGTTAACCATCTAAACAAACATGAGCAGACTATCATTCAGTTAACCATCTAAACAAACATGAGCAGACTGTCATTCAGTTAACCATGTAAAAAAACCATATAGAGAATATGATATACACCATAGAGAATACGATACAGAGAATGGCATAGAGAGGATATGATATATGATAGTGCTAGAGAATATGATATATGAGATACAGGGAATACAGTAGCGTTAGAGAATGCGATATACGATACAGAAAATATACTGATAGAGAATGTGGTATACACTATAGAGAATACAATATGGGGAATCGATAAGCGAATTTATAGAATATAATATAGACAATATGATGTACGATGTACACGATATAGACAGTATGATATATAGAGAATACATTATACAATATAGAAAATATGATATAAAAATACGTTATACATTAAAGAAAATATGATATAGAGAATATGATATCTTCTTTTATATATATATATATATATATATATATATATATATATATATATCCTTCCCGTGCCGTTAAAACGTCACATAGGGCTCGCAAAGTAGTTCGCCAATTTTTCCTATCTTCGGCGAGTCTTTCAACCTCATCGAACGATTTTATGCCTGTTAATTTGGCCTCTCTTAATAATGTCCTCTTCAGAGTTTCACGCGGTCTGGCTCTTTTTCTTCGGCCTGTTGTGTTCCATTTGATAGCTTGTTTTTGGATTCTCTGATCACTTCTTCTCATCAAGTGACCAACATATGTCCATCTCCTTTTCCTGATCACCCATGAGACTGGTTGTTGTTCAGTCAGAGAATACGATATACGACATGATATAAGAAATTTGTTTCATAAGAAATATGACACAGAATTTGTTATAGTGAATGTGATCTAGAGAATATAATACAGAGAATATTATACATAGACTGTGATATAGAGAATGTGATGTAGAGAATGTGATACAGGATACGCATAATATGATAGTGCTAGGGAGTATGGTATAGGTTTTAGAGAACATTATACAAAGAATAGTTTTCTTCTTCTTCTGCGTTCGAGGTTGTTGGTCACTTCAGATCCTGATCCCTGTCGACATGGCAAAGCCCGCAGTCCTCTCCAGATCCTGATAAGAGCCCCAAAGCTTTTGCCCCAAGCTTGTGTCCTCTGGCCATGTCTCACTCCTCAGGTCTACATGATTTAGGTACTCTTGTAGGATATGTTCTGGAGTCTGGACTCCACTGCCACATGGACACTCGTCTGTGTGTGACATTTTAAGTCGATGTAGGTGGCTCAGTAGTCTGCAGTGGCCTGTCCTTAGGCAGAAGAGGATGGTTTGTTGGTGTCTTTGTAGTTGGTGTATTGGATCTGGTTCATTGTTACATTTCAGTTTCTTTTTCCATTCAGATCTGCACTGGTTACGGATTATGGTTTTCGCCTCTTGGTTTGATCTTGATTACTGCCAGCTTTGGATAGGCTCTCAGCTATTTCATTGCCAGCTATTCCACAGTGGGATGGTACCCATTGTAGGGCCAGGGTTGTTGACAGTGTAAGGTGCTTCAGTTCTGTCATGAGTTCCTGTATGTTTACCTGTGGGTTGTTGTTGATGTTTTTTCAGCAGCATTCCACACTGTGAAGTCATCTGCGTGCAAGGTGTGTGATATGCTGTTGGGCAGTTTGTCTGTGATGTCATTTATGTATATCATGAGCAGAGTGGGAGAAATAACTCCTCCCTGAGGAATGCCTTGGCCAAGGCTGACTCTGTGGCTTAGTTTTCCATTCATTTTGATCCTGGCTGTTCTGTATCTCAAGAAATCTTGTATCCACCAAAACATTGTTCCTTCAACCATGTTGTTGAGTAGTTTCAGGAGGAGACCTTTATTCCATACTTTGTCAAATGCTTGTGTTAGGTCTACAAAGGCGGCCGGAACTTTTTTCTTCTCCTGAAAAGAGTTTTCTATTTCTTGGGTTAGGTAGATGAGCTGGTCTTCTGTGCTGTGATGTTTCCTGTATGCTGACTGTGCACTGCTTATCAGGTGATTTTTTTCTAGGTGTTGTATCAGTCTGGTGTTGACCTTCCTTTCCATTACTTTGCCCATGCAGCTTAGGAGGCTGATAGATCTGTAGCTGGATTTGCTGTACTTGTTTTTTCGTTTTTTTTTTTCTGATGGAGTGATGATTGCCTCTCTCCATCTGTCGGGAAATTTTCTGAAGCTCCAGGACTGGTTGTAGATGTGAAGGAGGACTGGTTGTAGATGTGAAGGAGGGCTGGTTGTAGATTTGAAGGAGGGCTGGTTGTAGATGTGAATGAGGGCTGGTTGTAGATGTGAATGAGGGCTGGTTGTAGATGTGAAGGACGGCTGTTTTTGCTGCTGGTCTCAGGTTCTTTATCATTTCATTTGTTATTCCATCTTTTCCTGGTGATTTCTTGTCTTTTAGTTTTTGTGTAGCGGTATTTAGTTATTCTATGGAGATTGGTGAATTTGTCTTCGTTTATGGATCTGATCAGGTTCCACAGTTTGTTAGTGTCTTTGTATGGATCTGATCAGGTTCCACAGTTTGTTAGTGTCTTTGTATGGACCTGATCAGGTTCCACAGTTTGTTAGTGTCTTTGTCCAGGCTCAGTGAGCTGGTTTTTTCATCCCATGCTCTTTGACATTCAGCTGTCTTCCTGTTGCTGAAGGCTTCTTTAGTGTTACTGTGTGTTTTGATATTCTCAGTGGTTGGGTTGCACTCTATTTTTTTCTCTGGCCTCAGATAGGTCATTGTGCAGCTTCTCCGGTTCTCTGATCCAGTAGGATTTGTATGTGTTTCTTCTGCCTCTAGGTATGTACCTCTTGGCATCTTCCAGGATTATGTTTGTTAGGACTGTCACATTGTGGTTTTATGTTGTTGGTTAGAGGCACTGGTGGTGTGTTTGCTCTCTGTATTGGGCACATTCTGCTGTTTTGAAGTTCCAGGCGGGTGCCATGTTGGGTTGTTTTAGGCACTCTTCTCCGTAGATTTTGAGTGTGACTGACACGTGGTTGCTTCCCCTAGTTGTGTGTTGACTGTTCTGACTGTAGGTCGATGTATGTCGTCTGTTGCTGCAGCGAGGTCAAGTGTGCTTGATTTTTTTTCCATGCCTGGAAGAGAAGGTTGGTTTGTCTTTTGATCGGTTAATGAGGGTTAATTTGTTGTCTGTCATCCAGTCTTCTAGTTCTTCTCCTCTGTGGTTCAGCGTCTCATAGCCCCAGCTTGGAGAGTGGCTGTTGAAGTCCACAAGAACAAGGTGTTTTGTGCTTTCGACTTTTATTGTGTGAAGCTGTAGGGCTGTGGCAGGAGGACTGTAGCAGTTTGTAAGCCTGTGATGTCGAAAGCACTCGTAGCCTCGTATGGAAAACCTGAGAGTCTCTCTTAGATATGTTTCTTGAATGCAGAGGACGTCTATGGCGTTTGTTTTGAGAAAATCTTGCACTTCGATTTTCTTGTCTCGCACTCCCTCTGCGTTCTAGTGAACCACTGTGAGTACTGAGCTGTTGAGTTTGCTGGCTCTGACCTGCCACTGTGAGTACTGGACTGTTGAGTTTGCTGGCTCTGACCTGCCACTGTGAGTACTGGACTGTTGAGTTTGCTGGCTCTGGCCTGCCACTGTGAGTACTGAACTGTTGAGTTTGCTGGCTCTGACATGTCACTGTGAGTACTGGACTGTTGAGTTTGCTGGCTCTGGCCTGCCACTGTGAGTACTGGACTGTTGAGTTTCTGGCTCTGGCCTGCTTTTCTGATCCTTTCAGGCCGTCGTGAGGGGTTGTTCTTTTGGTTTGTTTTGAGGCGCGGGATTCTTTCCCTTTCCTTCCCGCTGGAGTAGGGCAGGAACGAAGCCATGCCGGGAGATCGGATTTTATCAAGACCATTGTTAACCTCGTACCCGCGTGTGTATTTTGCTGTTTTACCCGGGTACTGCTCTGCAGCCAACACACTCCGTTTTCGGCAGGCCGGGGGGGGGGGTCCCGGACAAGAGGGCTGCATCGTACACGTGCTTGTGCTCGCGCTCCCGGTGCTCGACATTAGGTTACACTCTGTTTAATAACGGTGCAGCTTTGAATTATCTGTTAAACCTGATTAGAATTTCACCACAGGAGTATATTTTAGCGAGGTCCTGTCAGTCACGTCTAGATAATGTCACTAGATTATAGTCCATGTGTGAATTAAGTCTGAAGTATAAAGAATTGTTTCACTAGTTCACAGCGTGCAATACGCTGGTCGCCATCTTGACCGGAAGTCTCCTATACAAAGAATATGATGTACAATACAGAGACTATGATATACAAAGTATTACAGTGCTAGAGGCTATGATATACGACTGTGATACAAAGAATGTGATGTATGTTACATGCATTATGATTTATGATATAGAAATATGATAGTGTTAGAGAATATGATATACGATATAGAGAATATAATACATAAATCCTGAGTACGAAAGTTGTAATTTAAGGATGATCAAAAGACAAGAATAAATATGAACAAGATTATAGAGACACAAAAAGGTCTGCGTGCATGTTCGTGCGTGAGTGAGAGAGTGTGTGTGAGAGAGAGAGAGAGAGAGCGTGAGATAGAGTGAGAAAGCGTGAGAGAGAGTGAGAGTGAGTGAGAGAGAATGAGAGAGTGTGAGAGTGAGAGAGAATGAGATGAGAGTGAGTTAGAGTGTGAGAGGGAGAGAGAGACTGAGATGAGAGTGAGAGAGTAACGAATTTCATTTTTAAAAATGAATGTTACATCTTTGTCAAGATAATGTCTAGTGCTGTTACTGTTACAAGAAAACTGACTATTTTCAGGCTGAAAAATTAATGCCAGAGGCCATAAACGCACTCTTCATCGAGAACTTCATTAAGACTAAGGACAAGATGGAGGTACACACTGGCTACACATAACCAAAAACATGTTTGATTTTGTTTGTGCTGCGTAGACGTGTGTCTACAGATCTATAGTATAGAATGGATGAAGACGGAAGTAAAGATGGATGGGTGGATAATCATTTGTGGATGAATGAGTAGGTAGATGGGTGTGTGGACTGGTGAAAATATGGCGTGATGAATGGATAGAGGAATGTGGATGGTGGAGTTGTTGTATGGATGAATGAAGGATGTGCGGATGAGTGGATAGATAGGTTAAGGAAAGAGTTGGAGATGACCATTGTGGATGGGTGAATTCATGAAAAAATGAATGTATGTGGGGATGAACGAAAGAAATATTGAGTATTTGGATACGCTTGATTGATATGGATGGTTGGACCCATAGATTAATAAATGGATAGACATATGGATAGATTTATGGAAAGATGCATATCGGATGGATTCATGCATAGAACGAACGAACAAACATACTTTATTTTCAAAGGGTTAAGAATTGGGCACGCAGGACCGTCTGACATTCTGCCCTTCATCATACAGCTTTCACTCAGTCACAGTCATTCAGCATTTGTTAATGAGAATAATAGTCATGACGACACAATTAAATGATTACATAAATAAATAATTAACTTATCTCTTTTCCATACACTCTACATTCTGATTTATGCAACACCATGAAATAAACTTGCATTCTTACATTCATTCAAAACTAACACATTTATAGAAAAGCAGTATAAAAAAAAATTACAACAATCAAGCCATACTTTAAATTACTTTAAACTATTCTTAGTGAGATATATAGTCCACATCAAACAGATGTTGATAGAGTTTGAAGTTATAAGACCGAATGTTACTTATAAGTTTTACATGAGTTGGTAGGGCGTTCCAAAGGCGGGCAGCTGAGTAAGAGAAGCTTTTTTTAAAACATGTCAAGCCTTGTTTTTTGGGAGAATACAATTGCTTAAGCGTTGACTGTGTTTTGGGTTAGATTTGAACAACGACTACAGATAGGGTGGAGCATTGTGCGATAGAATTTTATGAATTAGCTTGGGCTTGTTGAAAAAATAGATAAGGTAGATAGAAGTGTATGGTGCAGTTTTACAAAGTGAGGGAGGAAGTGAGCAAGGTGAGAAAAAAAAGAATATAAAGTATGAGAATGTATAAATGAAAAATATACAACATCCGATATTTCGGCGTGAGCCTTATTCGAGGATACATGCAAAATAAAATACAAACATATATAACTTATCTGAAGCGTCTTGCTCTCAGTAAAGCGGAAATGTGTGTGGAAGAAGGAGGAGGAGGAAAAAAAACCGTTGCCTACAGACAAAAGATTCCCGATATAGCCAATCATAGCGAAGAAGCGGAGAGAGGAGGAGAACAAGTGGGAGAAAGCTGAAGACATTGTTAATTCCATTGTTAGCTGGAATTAACAATGTCTTCAGCTTTCTGTAACTTCTTTATTTTTCCACTGGCCTTTTCTATACTCTACTTTCTTTCTCTATGCTACCCCTCCCTACCACCATCCTATTTCCTTCTCTGCCAACATATTGGTCTTGTCCCATTCACCAGTTTTACATTTCCTCCTTGTAGGTGTTTAAGTTCTTCATTCATTATCTCTCGCGTTCTCTTTTCTCTCCCCTTCCCCCCCCCCCCGACACCTCTAGCGGCTATCATGTTTCTATTGCCTTCCCCCAACCCCTTTCTCCCACTTGTTCTCCTCCTCTCTCCGCTTCTTCGCTATGATTGGCTATATCGGGAATCTTTTGTCTGTAGGCAACGGTTTTTTTTCCTCCTCCTCCTTCTTCCACACACATTTCCGCTTTACTGAGAGCAAGACGCTTCAGATAAGTTATATATGTTTGTATTTTGTTTTGCATGTATCCTCGAATAAGGCTCACGCCGAAATATCGGATGTTGTATGTTTTTCATTTATACATTCTCATACTTTATATTCGTTTTTTTCTCACCTTGCTCACTTCCTCCCTCACTTTGTAAAACTGCACCATACACCTCTATCTACCTCATTTATATTAACCAGTTTTACTGCAGTCGCCATCCCTTTTATCTTGTTGAAAAGACAACTCTTCTTGAGGGGTAGAATATCAAGATGTTTGTCCTTATTTGTAATATGTGCTGCATGTTTGTCATCTATAACCTTTACTGCTCGTTTTTGAAGTGAGTGAAGTCTTTTCATGTTTAACATGAAACAACCATCCCAGACTGTGGAACAGCAGTCCAAGTGTGTTTGTATCTGTGATATGTATTGTATTTTTCTGGTGTCTATGTCAAGAAAATTTTAATTTTAGTAAATTGGTAAACTTTTTGTGCAGTGAGTTTGGTTAGATTTTCTACATGATGATTCCAGCTGAGATGGTGGTCAGTCGTGAGACCTAAAGTTTTCTACCCACTAAAAGGTAAAAGTAAAGACAGTCCCCTAGCAAATGCCGTAGGGGATGAAGCGTTAGAGACCTCATTATGCTGGGCCATCAGCGTATGAGGTAGGGTGGCCAGTTCCTTTCCTCGCTGCCTGTCCTTCCCAGATTTTCTCTCGTATTCATTTTACGAGGCTGGGTCGGCCTCGGGGCCGTATTTGTCGGGAAAAAAATCCCGCTCAGCTGGGGATTCGAACCCTTGACCATTCGGTTGCTAAACGAGTGCTCCAACCACTACGCTAGCCGGTCCCCTAACCGGTTCACTAACATTCTCTATATGTGAAGTTCCAGCGTTGAGCTGTAGTGTTGTTGTTTGTGAATTTGTTAACTTCTGTCTTGCTGTAATGAGCATGGATTTTGTTTTGCTGATGTTTATGAGCATTCTGTTGTTATCGCTCCAGTTAATTAGACTGTTTATTTCAATTTGAAGAGCTGACTCAAGGTTAACACAATCATTGTCGCTAGTGTAAACTGTGCAATCATCACCAAAAAGGTCACAAGATGATTTTTTAAGATGAAGTGGAAGATCATTGATATAGATGATAAACAGGAGAGGACCGAGAATAGACCCTTGTGGAACACCATTATCAACCACAGATGAACTTGAGTTTTTTTAGGCAAACTACCTGCTGTCTGTTGGAAAGAAAAGATGTAATAAATTTTGTCAAGTCAGTCTATACGTTTCAAGCTTTCTAACTAGGATTTCATGATCAGTCATATCAAGTGCTTTTTTTTTAAGTCAACAAAGACAATACCACATAATTTATCATCGTTTATATTAGATAACCAACATTCTGGTATTTTTGTGAGAGCTGTGTGGCAGGAATGTTTTGGCCTAAAACCTGACTGACGGTCAACAATCAAATCATTTTCTTGCATGTGTTGTAAGGTTGTTTTGTGTCTGTGTGTGTGTTTTTTTTCTAGGGGTTTTGACAAAGTCGGTAGAGTGGAAATTGGCCTGTAGCTTGAGGGATTTTTCTCCGAACCAGATTTTAAAAGGGGATATATTTCTGTAATTTTAAAAGCCTGAGAAAAATGACAATGTGCACTGCACTGATTGTAAATGTATGTTAATGTACGAGCATCTGTAATTACTGAAGCTGAGTAGCTTAATATCTTGTTGTATGTGGATAGAAATATGGATAGACATATGGATGAATGCATGAATGGACATATAGATGGATGTATTGATGATGAACATATATAGATGAACAATTGGATGGATGTATGGATGGACAATTGAGTGTATGTATGGATGGATGTACGGATAGACATATGGATGGATGTATGGACAGACATATGGATGGATGTATGAATAGACATATGGATGTATGTATGGATAGACATATGGATATATGTATGGATAGACATATAGATTTATGTATGGATAGATAGATGGATGTATGTATGGATAAACTTATGGATGGATGTATGGATAGACATATGGATGGATGTATGGTTAGACATATGGATGTATGTATGGATAGACATATGGATGTATGTATGGATAGACATATGGATGTATGTATGGATAGACATATGGATGGATGTATGGATAGACATATGGATGGATGTATGGATGAGTAATGACTCCGCAGCTCAGATGCTGAAACATAAACGACTCTCAACTACAGGGCATGGATGTGATGAACATGATCAAAGATGAGGTCATCAAAGGCTTAAGGACACTGCCATGGATGTCGGAAGATAACAAGGAACAGGCAATAAATAAGGTCAGCGAACTGTCTCCCTCATAACGTATTGCCGTTCGAAAGTTTGTCTTGTCTTGTCTCCTTCCTGATATACCTTTCAGTTGAGCACATAGATTTCTTAACAGGGCTGTGTAGTTTGCTTCGTATAAGGGTATATTTAAGGTATCTGGTGTTCAAAAGCAATGACTGTACATCTCACACATTTCAGTTTGCTAATGTACGCTAAGAGTACAGGTCTGTCATACTCGACTTATTTAGGAAACTAAAACCTGTAGAAGTAGAGCTGGACGGGAACCGAATTAGGAATCGGTTCTTTTCGGTTCTTCCGGTAAAAGCGGGTTCCCGGTTCCTTACCTAGCAATACCAGATACAAACCGATTTATGACACCGAGTAGTACCAACTTAGAACCGCTTTAGGAAACAGAAACCAAACCGGTTCCAAAATACGAGTGGAACCGTTTACTGGTGGGTGGTAGTGTAGGCGGGCTGGTGTGTAATGGCGGAAGATATTGCTTGAAAGTCGTGGCGTCAAACATAAAACACGTCACCACTCTGTCTCCACAGCTTCCCTCCATCACATTCTCATCAGAGCCTTTTTTTTTTTGATTCAGTGTTAACTGTTGAACTATTTTAACCACACCAGCCATATATTTCTGTAGTATGCAGTCACTAAATGTGTTGGCGTCTCCTCACAAAATTCTCGTTGTTATAAGCCTGCATTTTTTCTCCCTTGAATTACTGTTTCTAGGTTTACTTCATTCACAGCGGTTCGGTGTGCTCTACGGTGATTGCTGCGAGTAAAAGAAATGGCTGAGATACATAATAGCAGGTCTGTATGAAGAAATAGGATAGGGGAACACATGGGGAAAACTGTCATTTCCCTTACATGTAAATCATCACTCACATTTTCAAAGGGCAGTAACTCGAGAAATCGGTTTCAGGAACCGGTTCCGCTAGTACTTACTAAACAGGTACCCGAAAGATTCGGTTCAGTGTCCGGCTCTAGTAGAAGCGTGGATTTTTATTTTAAAAGCAAGCGCTGTCTTTGTTAACATACAGTATGTCTAGAAATACGAATG
This sequence comes from Achatina immaculata, assembly GCA_009760885.1. NCBI lineage: Eukaryota > Metazoa > Mollusca > Gastropoda > Stylommatophora > Achatinidae > Lissachatina > Lissachatina immaculata. The sequence goes on from CM019694.1 coordinate 1,218,877, forward strand.
TAACGTTATGTTAACAGTATGTAACCTGATGCAGTTGAGAGAAATTGATAGCGAGCTTACTTCCTTAGTTAATTAAATTTCAAACTTCTAAATTCTATGCTCTTCTATGGATTTTTAATCTGTGTTTCATCTCGCTGCTGAAGACAAAAGGGCATTGTAAGGGGGCATGTAGAGAACTGCACTACCCAAGAGTTGCAGGGAGTTACGGCACAGAAGTTTAATTTTATTGGTTATCTCCCCTGTTACATGCGACATCTTCAAACCCAGGTATCGAGTTGTATAAAGAATGTGGATTTATCTAATTCTCACAGCAGATCTCAGAAACAAGCTTCTCGGATATATATATATATTATAATCAACAGGCAATCTATCTGTGGACACCACAGGGGAGCAGAAGTAAGGGTAGACCAAAAGAGACATGGAGAGGAACAACAGAAAGGATGTTGAGCAATAGAGGGCTCAACTGGACAGGAGCAGAGAAAAAGGCGAAGGACAGGCATTTGTGGAAAACCCTTGCGGAAGCCCCATGTGCCCTGGGCACTTAAGGTTCAGATATATATATATATATATATATATATATATATATATATATATATATCACTGTTTCTGTCGACAAGATATAAAGTGAAAGAACATCCTGTTTTGTGGAGCATACTGGAGAGATGTTATAGTCTCTTGGACGTGGTTTGGAACCACCTACCACGCGCTTGAGAGACAAGTGCACTAGCCACTTCGCTGCCCAATATCCTTACTATAACAAATTTTTAAAATGTATTTTCAAAATATACTCGCTATCTTCACAAAACATGAAAAACACTTCAACAACATCTTTTGTAAAAAAAAAACGCCAATTTCTACCACTTGACTCGGCATATATGTATGACAATTATGTAGTTTTATAAGCAAGTCTAAGCTATCAATAATCCCATCTAATATATCTAGTACATTAATTACCGTACTTAGTGTAACAAATGTGAATTATAGCACACATGATGGTGTCTATGTTACCTGCTCACCACAGGTTACCAACAGCCTGTACAAGATTGGCTTTCCTGAAATCATGGTCGACGCTGCCAGACTTGATGATCTCTACTCTAAGGTGAGTTACCACAGATGCAACAACACTTGCGACTCTCTTTCTGTAATCTTCTGTTTACTCTACAACTAGTGTTGCCAAACTGAAACGATATCACACTATAAGCGAGGAACTGTTATGCTCTACTTCGTTACGTGTATCCACCACTTCATTACGTGTATTCACCACTTCATTACGTGTATCCACCACTTCATTACGTGTATCCACCACTTCATTACGTGTATCCACCACTTCATCACGTGTATCCACCACTTCATTACGTGTATCCACCACTTCGTTACGTGTATCCACCACTTCGTTACGTGTATCCACCACTTCGTTACGTGTATCCACCACTGGATTCTCGATTCGGAAAATTGGATTAAAGTACGAGGGGTGATTGATAAATTCTCGGCATAAGGTACAACGAATTATTTGTGGACAACTTTTTTGGGGTTATTTCTCAACATAGTCCCCTTGCCACTTTATGCACTTAGTTCAGCGATCTTGGAGCATACGGATCCCTTCTTTGTAAAAGTCAGCATCTTGTGCCAGTAGAAAGTGGTCTACATCATGAATGACGTCATCATCTGAAGCAAATTTGCGACCACTGAGCTCCTTTTTGAGTTTGGTAAACAGGTAATAGTCCGAAGGGGCCAAATCTGTGGAATAAGGAAGATGTTCAAGAAGCTGGACGCCGCATTCATGAATGGCAGTCATTGCCACCGCCGACTTGTGAACTGGAGCATTGTCTTGATGAAAGATGATTCCTCTCGTCAATTTCTCTCCATGCTTTTCTTTCAATTTGAACAGCAGTTGCTTCATAAAATTAGCGTAATAGACCCCAGCGACCGTTCTGCCCTTTTGAAGATAATCTACCAATAGTGCACCTTCTGAATCCCAAAAGATGGAAGCAATCACTTTGCCTGCAGACAGAACCACCCTTGCTTTCTTTGAAGGTGGAGATCCATGATGTTTCCACTGCTTTGACTGTTCTTTGGTTTCTGGTTGAAAATGATAAACCCAAGTCTCATCCATAGCCACAAATTGCTGAAGAAACTTTTCAGGATCTGCAGAAAAATGGCCAAGATTGTCTCTTGACATGTTGAGACGCTGTCGTTTGTGATCAGCTTCAAGAAGTTTCGGGACCCATTTAGCAGAGACCTTTATCATTTAAAGATCATTGTGAATAATGGCATGAACACATTCCTGGGAGATGTCCAACTCAATAGCAAAATACCACTCAGTTAGTCGTCGATCCTCCATTATCATGTCATGGATTCTACCGGTGGTTTCATCTGTGGTTACCGTTCTTGGTCTTCCTGGATGGGGTTCATCTTCCAGACTCTCCCTTCCATGTTTGAATTGAGCTGCTCATTTCTTCACTGTGCTGTAAGAAGGGGCACTCTCCCCTAGAGTCCCTACCATATCCTCATGGATCTTCCTTCGATGATAAGCCCTTAAGTAGCGAATGCTCGATGATAAATTTTATCCATTTTCTCACTTTCTGCCACACCTTACCACTTCAGTAGCCTGTAAAAAAAGGTAGTTGCAGTTAATTTCTTGAAACTTTGTGTTTAATCTCACATTAACTTGATCTACAATGCACCTAATATCAACTGTGTGTTTCAAGTATTTGCACATTATGCCGAGAATTTATCAATCATCCCTCGTGTGTGTATATATATATATTTATTTTTCTGGGTTTTCTTTTACACACACACACACACACACACACACACACACACACATATATATATATATATATATATAAGAAAAGCCAGAAAAATAAATAAGTAAATTCTCACAGAGAATTTGGGAAGCATCTAAAACTAATTAAATTAAAACTGACAAGACAGCTGAAGTTCTGCGGACATGCCATAAGATGACGGAAGTTAGAGAACCCGAAAAACTCTATGAATAAAGAAAATTTGACAAAAATAAAAGTACCTTAACCCGCTGGCCACACAACACCGGAAATAGATACTGCCAGAACAAGACAGTTCTTACTTGAAGCATTCAGAGCTTACAATCTAATTCATTCTCCTTCACCTGACACTGACAATCATTAACAATTTTTACTTACACGAGCGAGGCGGCTGAGCAGCATTCTGAGATCTTAGCTGACGAAACAATCATACTCACGACTCTTTATTAACTGAAATACACATCTGCCCCTTGTACTGCAAAAACAGTTAGCTCCCTAAGAAAAAATTATGCATGCTCGCCATTGCCAGAACGAACGATAATTCACTTAACCAAAGTCTAAGCTTCCCCTCTGTCTAACTCCTTGATCACGTGATTATAAGCTCACCAGCATATCTAGTGGTAAAAGAGAATTTCTGAGCCAGTGTTGTGCCTGAATCGTCTTCTTCACATATCTGGTTCATTAATATCTCCTTCACATATCCGGACCGCTGTTATCATCTTCATATATCCCAGATCGCTATTATCTCCTTCGTATATCCCGATCGCTATTATATCCTTCATATATCTAGATCGCTATTACCTTCTTCATATATCAAGGTCGCTATTATCTCCCTCATATATCACGATTGTGTTATCACCTTCATATACCAAGATCGCTATTATCTCCTTCACATATCCAGACCACTGTTATCACCTTCATATATCCCGATCGCGGTTATCTCCCTCATTGATCAAGATCGCTATTATCTCCTTCATATGTCAAGACCGCTATTAACTTCTTCATATATCAATATCGCTATTGTTTCTTTCATATATCAAGGTCGCAGTTATCACCTTCATATGTCAAGATCGCTTTTATCTCCTTCACATATTCGGGCCGCTTTTATCACCTTCATATATAAGAAGATCACTGTTATCTCCTTCACATATCAAGAGCGCTATTATCTCCTTCACATATCTGGATCGCTGTTATCTCCTTCACATATCAAGAGCGCTATTATCTCCTTCACATATCTGGATCGCTGTTATCTCCTTCGTATATCCATATCTCTGTTATCTCTTCACATATGCGGATCGCTTTTATCTCCTTCACATATCAGAATCCCTGTTCTCTACTTCACATATCCGGATCACTGTTATATCCTTTACATATCCGGATCACTGTTATATCCTTCACATATCCGGATTGCTTTTATCTCCTTCACATATCAGAATCACTGTTATCCCCTTCACATATCCGGATCAATATTATCATCTTCACATATCAGAATCACTTTTGTCTCCTTCATGTATCGGGATCGCTGTTATCTATTTCACATATCAGGATCATATTAATCTCCTTCATATATCAGGATCATTGTAATCTCCTTCACATATCAGGATCATTGTAATCTCCTTCGTATATCAGGATCACTGTAATCTCCTTCATTTTTGCTGTATACGAGGGTCGTGCCGAAAGTCGTGAGCAAAAATATTTTTAAAATCAGAATTTATATATATATCGGCGTATCTAATTACTGGAATCTGGTGGTCTCTGATGTATCGTTAACTAACCCCCCCCCCCCCCCCCCCCCCGCACACACTTTTTTTACACGAATATTTAATTTATAAAAATTTTCTGAAACTGCTCTCCAGTTTTCCATGCATTCTACATTGACATCAACAGGTGACCATAAATGTTACAGACTATTTGGGGAATATACTCAGCTTGAACCAGGCCTCCAGGAGACAGATTACCGAATACATAGCAAGTGCTAGCAACATGTCGACATGGGCTTACCACATTTTCAGCCCACAAGTCGACTACATCAACAGTTGGCACGATATGATTGTAACGTCAGCCGCCCTGCAGGTGAGCCAGTTGGTTGTTACTGTACAGTGAGCAGTCCGTGTGCTGTCTAACGAGTATGTTCATGAAATCTGTGCACAGCAGAAATAGAAAATGTGTATTTTTTGTCTATGCTGTTCTTGTAATGATTGGTGTGGATTTTTGTCTTTGGTGTTCTTGTAATGATTGGTGTGGATTTTTGTCTTTGCTGTTCTTGTAATGATTGGTGTGGATTTTGTCTTTGCTGTTCTTGTAATGATTGATGTGGATTTTGTCTTTGCCTTTCTTGTAATGATTGATGTGGATGGGTTGCTTAAGATCTACCTGTAGCATTCTACTTTAGATTTTTTCCTCTCATGTCTGTCTATCTGTCTGCCTGTCTGCTTGTCTAAGATGGACAATTGGAATATGAAAAAATTTGAATTCACTCCCTGTAACTCTATACTTTAAATCTCTACCAGGAAATGTGAATTTGATTTTTCTCCATGTAGCTAAGAGCTGAATAGTCTCCCTGCATTTCCAACCTACCGTAGACTCAGAACAGAAAATATTCAGGTACAGATGTCAAGCGGCAGACTGGGGGGGGGGGGGTCTGACCATATCATAAAAATTGTGACAACTGGGGGCCCCCCTTGATTCTTCAGAGAATGTAAGAAATAAGGACACTGATGATTAGTAGCACGTCTTTCTCCACAATGCTGACCTGGTTGTAATGTCAATGTGGCTTGCGCTGGGGGCACGGCAGAAAAGGAGCAGCAGTTAAGCAACTCTGATTCGCCAATCTCATCATCATCATCATCATCAGCTCTCTGTACTCCCAATGGGGCATAAGGCATCAACAAAGGTTCTCCAGCCAGTCCTGTTCTGAGCATGTCGGTATACCTCAAACCACGTCTTTCCTGATTTAAAAAAAAAGTGTTCTTGTATTGTGCGTTTTCATACCCGCCAGTGGTCTGCCTTTAAGTTGTCCAAGTCATGGCAGTGTAGGTGTGTCTTGTTCTTTTCATTCGTCGTATGTGGCCAGTCCCTTAACCTGACATCAGTTTCCTCTCCGGTGTCTTGAGGTTCAGAAATGAGATTAACATCGTGCCATTTGTTTTCTTTTCGCACCTTCAGTTCCCTTTGTTTGCTCACGACGGGCCAGCCTATTACAACTACGGGGGTATTGGTTGGCTGATGGCCACGCATCTGATTAACGCCTTTGATGAAATTGGTAAGTTCAACTTCCAAAGTAGTACAGTAATAAAGATTTATTATTGCTAATACGAATATTATTATTATCTGCTTTTGCAACTGTCGTAAAGGTAATCCTGTAATGCCTTAGAGGCACACAGGGATATGGTGTTAGTGCCCATATTTTCCTTGACCTGTCAGCACACTAGAGGGTGATATGGTCAGTATCACGCCTGGCCGCCTTTCCTTCCCCAACTCCAGAAGCCGGGTACCCATTTCTACAGCTGGGTGACTGGGGTGCCTCCGATCGGATTCGAACCCCCGACTTCCGCCATGACAGACTAGTGCACTAACCACTAACCACACACACATACATATATAACATACATATACACATACATGTGTGCATGTATGTATGTGTATATGTACGTTAGAGCATCACGCTGGAACGCCTGAAGAAATCTCAACAAAACTTTTCACACATATGACTTAAAGTCTGGAAACTGCACCTTGTGCGTTAGATCATCCCTATGACCCCTAAGGGGGCCTGGGTGGTTGAGGTGGGATCGAAACCGAACAATGCAAACAATTCCCCCACTGAACGACGGGAAGTAATTCCCTTGATATTTAAGCTTGCTGTAGATTGTCGGACGTGACGAGTAAAGGTCAGCGTACACAAACCGATGACGTTATATCTGCTGAGATGCCGAACCGTTGGCATTGATAACGAGAAACATGATACACGGAGCAGATTTCCGATTCACGAAAGACACCCTACTGCTGTTCACCTCAGCGTCCACTTAGAAAATGGTCAGAGTATTTATTTTATAACATAGAGCGCCCATACAGTGGTCGATCAGCTACCAACCACATGGAGGTGGGGGCCTAGGGGTGGGGATGGGATCTTCGAGAAGGTTGTGGATATGACTGCGGTCTTGGACTCATGATGTTCGAGAAATTCCAACACCCACTCGAATCTTAGATGGTCGTATATAAGGTAAGCTAATTCGGCAAGTCTTCCAGTTTATCATCTGTCAGGGAATGTGACAGTGTCATATCGCTCTTTTAGTTGATGGTATCTTTTTTTTAAAATCATACTTGTAAAAATAAATTTTAACTTTGTTTTCTCCTTATGTTTATATTAGCTTTTTATTGTATTCTATAGTAGATTTCATTGCTCTGTGACAGCGTTCCGTTTTCTTTTTTTTCAAATTAGCTTTTCAAATTAAGGAAAGAGAGAGGGGAGAGAGAGGGGAGAGGGAGAGAGAGATAGGGAGAGAGAGAGAGAATGAAAGGGAGAGAGTGAGGTAGAAAAATAGAGAGACGTAGAGAAAAGGAGATAAAGAAGACGAGAGATAGGGACAGAAAGGGAGAGAGATTTGTGATCGCCATGTTTATCCCACGGACAACTTTATGTTGCTTGCTTAAGGATGGGAGAGAGGGAGAAAGAAGAAGAGAGAGGGGAGAGAGAGGAAGAGAGAATGAGAGAGATAGAGAAGGAGAGAGAGGGACAGAGAGAGAGGGAGAGAGATATATTTGAGATCACTATGTTTCTCCCAAGGACAACTTTATGTTGTCTGCTCAAGGGAGAGAGAGAGAGAGAAAGTGAGAGAAGAAGAGAGTGATAGAGAGAGAGAGAGAGAGGGAGAGAGAGAGACAGATTTGAGATCGTCATATTTCTCCCAGGGACAAGTTTATGTTGCTTGCTCAAAGGTGGGTTCAACCAAGAATTTATTTATTCGTGCTCCTGGAAGTGAAACTAAAAATATTGTTTATAATCAAACCGTCTAGACTCTGTAGAACCATCTAGAAGATTGTGGAAATGAATAGAACGTTGTAGAACCTTCTAGACGATAGGAGAACTGAATAGACCTCTTTAGAACCTTATAGAAGGCCGTGGAAAGAAATAGAACGTTGTAGAACCGTCTGGAATGGTGTGGAAATGAACAGAATTTTCGTGATTGGGATAAATAAATACCCGGACAACGTCGGGTACTCAGCAGTCGGAGAGGACAAGATAAACAAAATATCACTTCTCTCTCTCTCTCTCTCTCTCTCTCTCTCTCTCTCTCCCCTTCTCCCTCTTTCTTCTGAACCTTAAGTGACCATTGTCACAAGGGGCTCCAACAAAATTGTTCCACAAACGCCTGTCCTTCACCATTTATTCTGCTCCTGCCCAGGTGAGCCCTTTATTGTTCCACATCCTCTCTGTTGTTCTTCTCTGTGTCTCCTTTGGTCTACCTTTACTTTTGTTCCTCGGTGGTGTCCATCTGAGTGCTATTTTTGGCAGTGGGTCGTCAGTCTTCCAGAGTACATGTCCCAAGCATCTCCAACATTTTCCTCAATAACCGCTTATGGTCTCTGCCGTAATACATTACCGTTGCACTAATAGCTTAGCCTGGCTCGTACACCGCTAGATAGTAGACCATACAGGAATGTGGGAATGAAAAAAAGTCGATTTAACTGTTTTATCAGCATCTTAGTAGTCTCCATTTCTAATCCTATTCATCCTGCATCATCCAGATAATCATTCCATCTCATTTCGTGAATGGATATTTCCACAATAATGCAGCCTCCGCAATAAAACAATTACCGGCGCAGACGTGACCTCCCTACAACCTTCATGACCCCCGCTGTCAGCTTAACCTTAATGTCATTTTATTAGATCCATCTGTCTTGACGTGACACTTAGACTTCAGCGAAGCTCTCTGATCCCGCCCTGCTCTGAGGAAATTGCCTGATCGGTGGTAGATTTTCCGCCCACGACTAAATTACAAGATTCGACGAAGTTGGCGAACGAGAAAAAAGCAAATCTTCGCCGAACGGCATCGGAAATATCCGGCCTGTTTCTCTTTCCTACTGTGGGCACTGTCAAGGATATTTCTGTCACATGAACGCGGATATATGTGTCTGCTTTCAAGTTTTGCTACATTCTGTTGCTTCTTATTGACGCTGGAAAATTGATAGAACTTAGTAATTTCCATTAAACGCAATATTTTCCCTGGAAAAATAGCAAAATGTTCAAAATCTCAAAATAAATATTTCCAATTTAAAGCATGTCTCCTAATTTATATATATATATATATATATATATAACTTATTTAATGCTTTTTTAGGGTAATAAATGCACTCTTCCTTTCACATCAATTTCATTTTTTTTATCTTTTACATGTGCCATTTCTTCGTACTGAAGAACGTTAATAGCTTTATCATCATCATGTGCCATCTCGACAGAGAAAGTTGGTGGTCAACTCTCTCTCTCACACATATTGTGTGTGTAAGTGTGCATGTGTGTGTGTGTGTGAGTCGCTCCTGCAGTGCAAATCTGAAGTTATTCCCATCTATCTCTTTATTCTTCTGATGTTATTCCCATCTATCTCTTCATTCTTCTGATGTTATTCCCATCTATCTCTTCATTCTTCTGAACCTTAAGTGACCATTGTCACAAGGGGCTCCAACAAAATTGTTCCACAAACGCCTGTCCTTCACCATTTATTCTGCTCCTGCCCAGGTGAGCCCTTTATTGTTCCACATCCTCTCTGTTGTTCTTCTCTGTGTCTCCTTTGGTCTACCTTTACTTTTGTTCCTCGGTGGTGTCCATCTGAGTGCTATTTTTGGCAGTGGGTCGTCAGTCTTCCAGAGTACATGTCCCAAGCATCTCCAACATTTTCCTCAATAACCGCTTATGGTCTCTGCCGTAATACATTACCGTTGCACTAATAGCTTAGCCTGGCTCGTACACCGCTAGATAGTAGACCATACAGGAATTTGGGAATGAAAAAAAAGTCGATTTAACTGTTTTATCAGCATCTTAGTAGTCTCCATTTCTAATCCTATTCATCCTGCATCATCCAGATAATCATTCCATCTCATTTCGTGAATGGATATTTCCACAATAATGCAGCCTCCGCAATAAAACAATTACCGGCGCAGACGTGACCTCCCTACAACCTTCATGACCCCCGCTGTCAGCTTAACCTTAATGTCATTTTATTAGATCCATCTGTCTTGACGTGACACTTAGACTTCAGCGAAGCTCTCTGATCCCGCCCTGCTCTGAGGAAATTGCCTGATCGGTGGTAGATTTTCCGCCCACGACTAAATTACAAGATTCGACGAAGTTGGCGAACGAGAAAAAAGCAAATCTTCGCCGAACGGCATCGGAAATATCCGGCCTGTTTCTCTTTCCTACTGTGGGCACTGTCAAGGATATTTCTGTCACATGAACGCGGATATATGTGTCTGCTTTCAAGTTTTGCTACATTCTGTTGCTTCTTATTGACGCTGGAAAATTGATAGAACTTAGTAATTTCCATTAAACGCAATATTTTCCCTGGAAAAATAGCAAAATGTTCAAAATCTCAAAATAAATATTTCCAATTTAAAGCATGTCTCCTAATTTATATATATATATATATATATAACTTATTTAATGCTTTTTTAGGGTAATAAATGCACTCTTCCTTTCACATCAATTTCATTTTTTTTATCTTTTACATGTGCCATTTCTTCGTACTGAAGAACGTTAATAGCTTTATCATCATCATGTGCCATCTCGACAGAGAAAGTTGGTGGTCAACTCTCTCTCTCACACATATTGTGTGTGTAAGTGTGCATGTGTGTGTGTGTGTGAGTCGCTCCTGCAGTGCAAATCTGAAGTTATTCCCATCTATCTCTTTATTCTTCTGATGTTATTCCCATCTATCTCTTCATTCTTCTGATGTTATTCCCATCTATCTCTTCATTCTTCTGAGGTTATTCCCATCTATCTCTTCATTCTTCTGATGTTATTCCCATCTATCTCTTCATTTTTCTGAAGTTATTCCCATCTATCTCTTTTTTCTTCTGAAGTTATTCTCATCTGTCTCTTCATTCTTCTGAAGTTATTCACATCTATCCTTTCATTCTCCTGAATTTATTCCCATCTATCTCTTCATTCTTCTGAAGTTATTCCCATCTATCTCTTCATTCTTCTGAAGTTATTCCTATCTATCTCTTCATTCTTCTGATGTTATTCCCATCTATTTCTTCATTCTTCTGATGTTATTCCCATCTATCTCTTCATTCTTCTGATGTTATTCCCATCTATCTCTTCATTCTTCTGATGTTATTCCCATCTATCTCTTTATTCTTCTGATGTTATTCCCATCTATCTCTTCATTCTTCTGATGTTATTCCCATCTATATCTTCATTCTTCTGATGTTATTTCCATCTATCTCTTTATTCTTCTGATGTTATTCCCATCTATCTCTTCATTTTTCTGAAGTTATTCCCATCTATCTCTTTTTTCTTCTGAAGTTATTCTCATCTGTCTCTTCATTCTTCTGAAGTTATTCACATCTATCCTTTCATTCTCCTGAATTTATTCCCATCTATCTTCATTCTTCTGAAGTTATTCCCATCTATCTCTTCATTCTTCTGAAGTTATTCCTATCTATCTCTTCATTCTTCTGATGTTATTCCCATATATCTCTTCATTCTTCTGATGTTATTCCCATCTATCTCTTCATTCTTCTGATGTTATTCCCATCTATCTCTTCATTCTTCTGATGTTATTCCCATCTATCTCTTTATTCTTCTGATGTTATTCCCATCTATCTCTTCATTCTTCTGATGTTATTCCCATCTATATCTTCATTCTTCTGATGTTATTTCCATCTATCTCTTTATTCTTCTGATGTTATTCCCATCTATCTCTCATTCTTCTGATGTTATTCCCATCTATCTCTTCATTCTTCTGAAGTTATTCCCATCTATCTCTTCAATCCTCTGAATTTATTCCCATATACCTCTTCATTCTTATGAATTTATTCCCATCTATCTCTTCATTCTTCTGATGTTATTCCCATATATCTCTTCATTCTTCTGTTATTCCTATCTATCTCATCATTCTTCTGAAGTTATTCCCATATATCTCTTCATTCTTCTGATGTTATTCCCATTTATCTCTTCATTCTTCTGTCATTTGTATCGTTGTCATCTTTTTTTCTTCAACTTTCTCTCAAACTATGGCCATGCAAAGTTACTTTCCTGCAGGCCGTATCACAGTTGTATCTGTTACATAATTCACTGCTTAATCTTACAAGCCTGGGATCAGAAAAGTGGGGTTACAAGAGTAGGGGTAATAAGGGGTGGACGTGCAAGACCATATGAGTAGGGTTACTAGAGTAATTTCACAACATTAAGGTTACAGTAAGGATATTAAACTCTCTGCATTTCTCTGTTTTGTACCAAAATAGGCAAACTACTTTGCGAGCCCTAAGTGACGTTTATCGGCACGGGAAGGATAAAAGATATAAGATAAGAATGTTGCAAGAGTAAAGGTTAACAAAAGTAATGTTACAAGAGTAGGGTTACAAGAGTAGGGTTACAAGTGTACAGTTACAAGAGTAACGTACAAGGTAATGTTACAAGAGTAATGTTACAAGAGTAGGGTTACAAGAGTAATGTTACAGGAGTAATTTCACAACAGTAGGGTTACAAGAGTAAAGGTTAACGAAAGTATTGTTACAAGGGTAGGGTTACAAGAGCAGGGTTACAAGGTAATGTTACAAGAGTAATGTTACAAGTGTAGAGTTACAAGAGTAATGTTACAAGAGTAATGTTACAAGGTAATGTTACAAGTGTAGAGTTACAAGAGTAATGTTACAAGAGTAATATTACAAGAGTAATGTTACAAGTGTAGAGTTACAAGAGTAATGTTACAAGGTATTACAAGAGTGATACTACACGTGTAGGGTTAAAAGAGTGAAGTTAATTGTGCTATAGTATGTCTGTACTAAATGCACTAGGTTCCCGTTTATTAGTCTCGATATCTCTTTATTTGTATGTTGGTCTGTTTTCAAGTTTTGCTACATTCTGTTGCTTCTTATTGACGCTGGAAAATTGATAGAACTTAGTAATTTCCATTAAACGCAATATTTTCCCTGGAAAAATAGCAAAATGTTCAAAATCTCAAAATAAATATTTCCAATTTAAAGCATGTCTCCTAATTTATATATATATATATATATATATATATATATATATATATATATATATATATAACTTATTTAATGCTTTTTTAGGGTAATAAATGCACTCTTCCTTTCACATCAATTTCATTTTTTTTATCTTTTACATGTGCCATTTCTTCGTACTGAAGAACGTTAATAGCTTTATCATCATCATGTGCCATCTCCACAGAGAAAGTTGGTGGTCAACTCTCTCTCTCACACATATTGTGTGTGTAAGTGTGCATGCGTGTGTGTGTGTGAGTCGCTCCTGCAGTGCAAATCTGAAGTTATTCCCATCTATCTCTTTATTCTTCTGATGTTATTCCCATCTATCTCTTCATTCTTCTGATGTTATTCCCATCTATCTCTTCATTCTTCTGAGGTTATTCCCATCTATCTCTTCATTCTTCTGAAGTTATTCCTATCTATCTCTTCATTCTTCTGATGTTATTCCCATCTATTTCTTCATTCTTCTGATGTTATTCCCATCTATCTCTTCATTCTTCTGATGTTATTCCCATCTATCTCTTCATTCTTCTGATGTTATTCCCATCTATCTCTTTATTCTTCTGATGTTATTCCCATCTATCTCTTCATTCTTCTGATGTTATTCCCATCTATATCTTCATTCTTCTGATGTTATTTCCATCTATCTCTTTATTCTTCTGATGTTATTCCCATCTATCTCTTCATTCTTCTGATGTTATTCCCATCTATCTCTTCATTCTTCTGAAGTTATTCCCATCTATCTCTTCAATCCTCTGAATTTATTCCCATATACCTCTTCATTCTTATGAATTTATTCCCATCTATCTCTTCATTCTTCTGATGTTATTCCCATATATCTCTTCATTCTTCTGATGTTATTCCCATCTATCTCATCATTCTTCTGAAGTTATTCCCATATATCTCTTCATTCTTCTGATGTTATTCCCATTTATCTCTTCATTCTTCTGTCATTTGTATCGTTGTCATCTTTTTTTTTCTTCAACTTTCTCTCAAACTATGGCCATGCAAAGTTACTTTCCTGCAGGCCGTATCACAGTTGTATCTGTTACATCCCTTTAATTCACTGCTTAATCTTACAAGCCTGGGATCAGAAAAGTGGGGTTACAAGAGTAGGGGTAATAAGGGCTGGACGTGCAAGACCATAGGAGTAGGGTTACTAGAGTAATTTCACAACATTAAGGTTACAGTAAGGATATTAAACTCTCTGCATTTCTCTGTTTTGTACCAAAATAGGCAAACTACTTTGCGAGCCCTATGTGACGTTTATCGGCACGGGAAGGATAAAAGATATAAGATAAGAATGTTACAAGAGTAAAGGTTAACAAAAGTAATGTTACAAGAGTAGGGTTACAAGAGTATGGTTACAAGTGTATGGTTACAAGAGTAACGTACAAGGTAATGTTACAAGAGTAATATTACAAGAGTAATGTTACAAGAGTAATGTTACAGGAGTAATTTCACAACAGTAGGGTTACAAGAGTAAAGGTTAACGAAAGTATTGTTACAAGGGTAGGGTTACAAGAGCAGGGTTACAAGGTAATGTTACAAGAGTAATGTTACAAGTGTAGAGTTACAAGAGTAATGTTACAAGAGTAATGTTACAAGGTAATGTTACAAGTGTAGAGTTACAAGAGTAATGTTACAAGAGTAATATTACAAGAGTAATGTTACAAGTGTAGAGTTACAAGAGTAATGTTACAAGGTATTACAAGAGTGATACTACACGTGTAGGGTTAAAAGAGTGAAGTTAATTGTGCTATAGTATGTCTGTACTAAATGCACTAGGTTCCCGTTTATTAGTCTCGATATCTCTTTATTTGTATGTTGGTCTGTTTTGTACCACTGTGCACATTCTCTCGACTTTATGTCTTCTTTAGTTACGGGTATCACTCTAGGAATAAGCTCTTGGCTTATATAGTCAGTATTGACCCCCCCCAACTACTAGAACTAAGAGCCCCTAACTACTCGAACTAAGAGCACCTAACTACTAGAACTAAGAGCCCCCCCTAACTACTAGAACTAAGAGCCCCCCTAACTACTAGAACTAAGAGCCCCCCCTAACTACTCGAACTAAGAACCCCCCTAACTACTCGAACTAAGAGCCCCCCTAACTACTAGAACTAAGAGCCCCCCTAACTACTAGAACTAAGAGCCCCCTTAACTACTCGAACTAAGAGCCCCCCTAACTACTAGAACTAAGAGCCCCCCTAACTACTAGAACTAAGAGCCCCTAACTACTAGAACTAAGAGCCCCTAACTACTAGAACTAAGAGCCCCCCTAACTACTAGAACTAAGAGCCCCCCTAACTACTAGAACTAAAAGCCCCCCTAACTACTCGAACTAAGAGCCCTCCTAACTGCTCGAACTAAGTCAAATCCAGCACTCTCATGTTTTTTTTTCTCCAGCCACACTAATTTGAACGTTTGGAATATTTTCTCCCTAGGTCTCTGTCTCTGTGCTTCAGCCTCACTTGGATACAAACTACAAACAGCGATAACATAACTCCTTTGTATATATGTTACATTTTGGTATAGTTTAGCTGTTAATGAATACTTTTGTTCATTAACAACTAAACTATACAAATATACAACACATACGAACACAGCAACATCTGCTCGGGTGAGTCAGTGGTTCTCGTGAGTTCACTGTGACAGCACTCACCACCTCACAGGTTTCTACTTAAATATTTGCTTCTTTTCTCTAAAAGTTAAACACTATCCACGAAAAATATTAAGTTCTTTTATTATGGATATATTTGCTCTTTTTGTGTCCATGATATTTGAAGAACTCTTCTGTAGCATTCATATTCAAAGGCATTTATGTGTTTCTTAGCTGTTTTGTTAAGTGTCCAGGTCTCACAGGCATATGTTGCGATGGGAAAGATGCATGTCCTTAAAAATCTTATTTTTGTAGTTCTGTCTGTTCCTCTCTACAGATTTTTTAGTTGTTTTATTTTTTTAAAGAGCTATGGACGTCCTCCTTTTAATTTCCCTCATTGTATCTCCATTATTAGTTAGTAATGATCGAAGATATTCAAAACTCTCTAACTCTCAAATTTTTCCTCATTGATATATATATATATATTTCGGCTGCCTCATTTGTTTTCTCAGTTGTTATCAATGTAGTTTTCTTTGCATTAAGATAAAGGTTTTGCTCTTCACTACTCTTACGGACTGACATAATTAGTTTTTCCATTCTTTTTTTGTGTTGTGGACAGTAATACTGTGTCATCAGCATATCTGATCTCTGGCATTTCATAACCTTTAATTGTTATGGCATCGTAATATTTTTGTCTACATCTTCTCTAACATTCCTAATTATATTTTCAATATACTAGTTAAATAAGTAAGGCGACAATATGCACCCCTGACGGATCCCTTGTTTTATATCAAACCAAGTTGTTGTTTCACCATTTATTCTTACTTCTGCATGTTGGTCGAGATACAGCAGTGATGTTAATTGTATCAAATGTGTTGGAAATCCCATTTTTTTTCCATTATTTCCCAAAGTTTCTGGTGTTCTAAACAATCAAAGGTCTTTGAATAGTATATAAAATATAAATATAGATTCACATTAAATTCTCTGCATTTCTCTGCTATAACTTTTATACTGAATATATGATCTCTTGATCATCTTTCTTGCCTGAAACCAGCTTGGACCATATTGACTTCTTCTTCTATTTTCTTACGAAGTCTATCCATTATGATTTTTAACAGAATTTTACTGGCATGACTAATCAGGGCAACAGTTCTGTAGTTTGTGCATAATTTCAGGTTACCCTTTTTTGCAGTGGTATGAATACAGTTCTTTTCTATTCTTTTGACCAAATACCTGAACGCCATATCTTTTTACATAGTGCATGATAGATTGTTGCACATTCCTTTCCTCCTGCTTTAATAAATTCAGCGTTATCTCATCACATCCTGGTGATCTTCCATTTTTCAGATTCTTTATTTGTGTTGTGGACAGTAATACTGTGTCATCAGCATATCTGATCTCTGGCATTTCATAACCTTTAATTGTTATGGCATCGTAATATTTTTGTCTACATCTTCTCTAACATTCCTAATTATATTTTCAATATACTAGTTAAATAAGTAAGGCGACAATATGCACCCCTGACGGATCCCTTGTTTTATGTCAAACCAAGTTGTTGTTTCACCATTTATTCTTACTTCTGCTTGTTGGTCTAGATACAGCAGTGATGTTAATTGTATCAAATGTGTTGGAAATCCCATTTTTTTCCATTATTTCCCAAAGTTTCTGGTGTTCTAAACAATCAAAGGTCTTTGAATAGTATATAAAATATAAATATAGATTCACATTAAATTCTCTGCATTTCTCTGCTATAACTTTTATATTGAATATATGATCTCTTGATCATCTTTCTTGCCTGAAACCAGCTTGGACCATATTGACTTCTTCTTCTATTTTCTTACGAAGTCTACCCATTATGATTTTTAACAGAATTTTACTGGCATGACTAATCAGGGCAACAGTTCTGTAGTTTGTGCATAATTTCAGGTTACCCTTTTTTGCAGTGGTATGAATACAGTTCTTTTCTATTCTTTTGACCAAATACCTGAACGCCATATCTTTTTACATAGTGCATGATAGATTGTTGCACATTCCTTTCCTCCTGCTT
Organism: Achatina immaculata; assembly: GCA_009760885.1. Lineage (NCBI taxonomy): Eukaryota > Metazoa > Mollusca > Gastropoda > Stylommatophora > Achatinidae > Lissachatina > Lissachatina immaculata. The sequence continues at coordinate 1,236,533 of CM019694.1, forward strand.
TAATAAATTCAGCGTTATCTCATCACATCCTGGTGATCTTCCATTTTTCAGATTCTTTATTGCCCATAAAACTTCTTCTATTGTCGGTTCGGGTTCTTTCTCCTCCAATAATAATTCACACTGTTGATTTCTGTTTCCACAGTCAGTTGTTTCATACATTCCTTTCCAATATTCCTTCCATTTTTCTAGAATTTCCTCTGTCTCTGTCAAGGTATTCCCCATCTTGTCACAAATTACATTTAACTTAGGTGTGACATTTCTCGTCAATGTCTTCATTTCTTTAAACATTTCACTATCCCTTCCACACTTCTAGTGTCCTTCTATTCTTTCATAACAATCTTGCATGTACTGTTTTTTGTCTTTTCTTCTGTTTCTTCGTAATTCTTTTGTTAAAGATTTATATTTCCCTTTGTTGTTGTTTGTCACTTTCCATTGCGTCTTCATTTCTCTACATTGTTATGTCAGTTCTAGTGTGCCTGCTGTAATCCATCCATTCTTTTGTGTTTTCTTTACTGGAACCATGTCATTAGCGTTGTTATTAAGATATCTCAGGCCTGCGTAGCCATTTCATCTGGTGTCATCTCTTCCTGTACAACTATCAGGATTTCGAAATGGTTCTTCACTTCTATACCGTATTGTTCTGGTATTTTTGTAAGATCCAAGCGGAGTGGTCTTGATCCCGTAACTGCCTTTTTTATCTTTATCTTCATGTCTGCTATTAATAACTCATGGTCCGTGTCACAATCAGCACCTGGTAAAGTTTTGCTGATGTTATACTTGACCTCCACCTTCTTTGCACTAAAATGTAATCTATTTGATTCTTGGTTTTCCCATCAAGTGATGTCTATGTGTAAAGTCTTCTTGGATGTTGTTTAAAAAGTGTGTTAGAGATCATTAGCTCATTTTCCATGCAAAACGCCATTAGATTGTCACCTGCCTCATTTCTATGTCCTATGCTAAATTTCCCTACAACATGTCCTTCATCTTCTGCTCTTTCTGTACCAGTCTGTGCATTAACATCCCTCATTATTAATACAATATCATTTTTCCGTACCTGGTATATCGTCGTTTGCAGTGTGCTATAAAAGTCTTCTACTTCTTCTTCTTTTGCTGCTTATGTAGGTGCTTATATCTGGATGATTGTTACATTTCTAGGAGTGTTATTAAGTCTGATTGTGAGGATTCTATCGCTTACTGGATTGTAACCTAATAATGCTTTTGATATTGATTTGTCCAGTAAAAAGCCACTCCATTCTTTCCTCCTAATCCTCCACCAGAGTATATAAAGATATTATCATTCCTGCTCTTGAAGTGTCCTGATCTTTTCCATCGATGTTCGCAGATTCCCAAAATGTGTATCCTCGTTCTTGACCTAGAAAAACAAAATTACTCATCTTGAGCACATCGCACAACAGGACACTCGCTCTTACAATCGCCACTATCCTATACCAATATATATATATATTAGTATATACCTGAGAGATATGGCACTGAAAGTGGGCTGTTAATCAAGATAAGACAGAGTGTATGAAGATATCAATAGACCAGAAGCAGAATGATCCAGATTTGATAAATGTTGGAGATATGACCATTAGGAAAATAGAAACATGCAAATATTTAGGCACAGCCTTCAACAGAAACAACACAGTAAAGGAGGAAATTAAAAGCGGATTACAGATAGGGAATAAAATATACTTCGCCTTGCAGTACCTGTTAAAATCCATAAATCCTGTCCCAAAACACCAAAATACAAATCTACAAAACTATAATAAGACAGGCCGTCATGTGTGTATTAGAAACGCCGAGCACAACAAAGAAAGATGAACAACGATTGCAGATCTTTGAGAACAATATCCTAAGAAGATAAAGTAAGAGAACGCAGTTTTGTAGGATTAGACCTCGAAAAAATTGCAGACAAAGCTGTTCTTTCGTGGCTGGACGGCTGCTCGTCCTACCAGAGTTTGTGTTCGAATCCCAGGTAATTCTTTTGTGGTTTTTCTTTCTCTTCGTCTCACTAAAGTGCTTTGTCTACGATTTTCCCCCAGATCTAATCCTGCTCAACTGCGTTTTCTTACTTTATCGTACGAAAGCCTTGTTTCCTATTTAAAAAAAAAATTGTTCCTGAAACTATACCTGAAATAAGTATTCATGTAATAAGTATTCTTTCGTTTGTTGTTGTTCAAGTATGCACCAGACATGGCAGGTGACTGTGTGCATCATCATCATCATGTGCCGTGCCGACTGGCGTTGGCTATTATGCTTCTCCAGAGTACGCGATCCTTCATGCATGCCATCAGCTCAGTTGGTGATCTCCTCTCACACCATCCCGTCAGACTGTCCAGCATCATTTCTCTTGGTCTTCCTCTTGATCTTTTTCCTTCTATTTTTCCTGTTGTTATAATATTTTCAATGCCCCCTCTTCTCATTGCATGTCCTATGAAAGTACATTGTCTCTCTCTTATCTTTTTGACAAGGTTTTTTGTCTCTCCAGCTCTTCTCCTACATTCTTCATTAGTTATTTTTGCTGTCCAGGGGATTCGCAAGATTCTTCTAATAAACCACATTTCTGCTGCTTCCAATGATTTTTGTGCAGACTTGCCTATTGTCCATGATTACTTCCATATAACAAGATAGGTTCAATATAGCATTTTAGTACTCGTTTTCTAACATTCATTGATAAGGATGTGTTGGTCAATATATTTCTCATTCTCTGAAATGCAGTCTTTGCTTGGCCTATTCTGTTCCTAATACTGTGTGCATGTTTGTCTAAAGTTGGTACCTGCTAGAGAGAGGAATGGAGGCGAACTTTATCTGCAGCATTGAGCTTTAATGACTCGGAAAGCTGAAGAAGCTTACATATAATAGTGGTGCTACACGGGTAGAGTTCCAAGAGCAGGGTTGGAAGATTATGTTATAAGAATGGGGTTACAAGAGTGTGTTACAAGTGTGGAGTTACGAGAGCAGGGTTGGAAGATTATGTTATAAGAATGGGGTTACAAGAGTGTGTTACAAGTGTGGAGTTACGAGAGTAGGGTTACGAGAGCTCGAACTGAATTCCTCTGTACTTTTCTGTCGTTGCAGGAAGCATGTACAAATTGGACAAAAGTGGTGGAGAAGACTGGTGGACAAACACTACACTCCAGCGCTACATAGAGAGAAAGCGATGTGCTGTAGATGCCCAGAAGAATAGTAAACTGGGACCTTTTACTCTTAGTAACGGAAATGTTCAAAAGGTACGTCAACATTACTCAGAAAATTATTTCCTGTAACGGCCTTCAAAACTACATCACTTAATATACTGTTCTTCAATGGCAAGATCACTGAGTGTTCCGAAAATCACTATACAGTAGCGTAGTATCGATTACGACGTAATGTGTGCAGCGTAATGAGTACAATATGTAGGTCATCTGCCGATCAAGCATGTGGAAGTTTCCTCTAATATAACAGTTATCAGCATTCTATGTATTCAGTTGTTAAACAGCATTTAAAGCGTTTGAGGTGATGGGGTTTGTTTACTTTGCTTATTCCAGTTTATTCACTACGGTTCTTTCAACCGAGGAACATATTTTTTTGTTGAGAGCGACGTTAGGGAGACAATAGATACACCGATTTAGTGCAGGAGCTTTTTGATAAAAAAAAATTCCCAGAAACACCTTTACCTAGTAGCATTGCAGTATATATACACATTGAGAAATTTCGTGAGACAGGGTCATTTTTACGTGCACAATTTAGTGGGAGACCACCGACAGTTATTAATTACACACTATCGAACATTTCTGTCTTTTTGCTTTGGAGTCCATCAAAATCATTGGGCAAGTCGGCAGGGAGGAAGGTATCGGGCTAGCAACTCCACATAATGTAGTCCGACACACTTTGCAACTCTTCCCATATAAATTGACAGCAGTACAGCAACTGCACTCTGTAGATAATGAAAAAAGAATCCGTTATTGTGAATAGTTTAACACTTTCATTCACATGAAATCAGTCGATATTCTGAATGTCAAGATTCTTTTATTACAGCTCACGCCCGGTTCCACCTCTCTGACTATGTTAATTCACAGCACTCACGTTTGTGGTCATAGAACAATCCTCATGCTGTGCATGAAACACCCTTGCGCGACCAGAAATTTAGAGTGTGGGTTGCAATATCCAGACGATGCATTGTTGGTCTTATATTCTTTGAAGAGACGGCGGATAGTAAACACTGTTGTTCATTATTCCACGATTTTACTGGACTTCTTGAGGAGGACGAGATCAGTTATTCCGGTTCCAGCAAAGATGGCGCCACTGCACTTCTCGACGAGTTATTAAGAGAGCGTATCATCTCCAGACATTTATGGCCCCCTTAATCGCCAGATCGAAATCCAGCAGACTTTTACCTGTGGGGAGCAGAATTTTGCCTGTGGGGAGCAGACTTTTACTTGTGTGGAGCAGACTTTTATCTGTGAGGAGCAGACTTTTACTTGTGTGGAACAGACTTTTACTTGTGGGGAGCAAACTTTTATCTGTGAGGAGCAGATTTTTACCTGTGGGGAGCAGAATTTTACCTGTGGGAGGACCAGCAAAACCTACCGTGTATTGTGACCATCCAAGCACGCTTTATGAATTAAAAACTGCAGTAAATGCTTACATAAAAAAAGCATCTCTCAAGCTGATCTACACAAGGTGTAAATTAAACTTGTACAAGCGTGTTTGGACGCTCAAGGAGACAACTTTCAACACGTGCTATAAGGCATTGCCTGATGTATGTTTTATTTATTATTACATAATATTTTTCTCACCAGCACGCATGGTGCATACAGATGCTAAACCTCGATATCACAAACACTGCGATACCTGAATCGATACTACACTCTATATAGTGATTATCCTAACGCCATTATGGGTCATGACCCCCAGAGGTCTTGTTTCCTTTCAGAAACAGCAGATAAGGCCTCGTGCTGACTGTGAAGCATGCGAAACAAGCACAGATAATTCCGTTTTTCACAACTAATACGGCCTGGTTAGCTGAGTGGTTAGGCGCTAGGTTTACTAATCAAGTGGAACCAGGTTCGGTCCCAGCAGTGGGATTTTTTCAGGTACACACTAAAAAGGCCCCGGGGTTCACCCAGCCTCTAAAGATGGGTACCAGAGAAATCTGGGAAGGTAAAGCGGCCAGGCGTGATACTGACCACATCACACTTTCATATGCCTAAGATCATGGAAAATACGGGCCTAGCACTGTCTTCCCCAACATGCCTTAATGGCGTGGAAACGGGAATATTACCTTTTACCTTTACAACTAATACCGGTCCTCCTTAACTAAATCGTTAAGATGCACTTCCAAGTGCAGTCCCGGTCAGATGATCTCAGATTCAATTCTGGGACAGGACAAAAAAAAATAAAAAACGAAAACAACTCACAAGACCTCCGTAGGGTCATGACCAAGAATGAGGCCCATCCCCCTTAGAATGTCAGGAGTTTAATAGGGCCGAAACACTTGCCTGGGGGGGGGGGGGTGAGGGTAACTTCCTCTAATAATCTGAAGGTGTTGTTGTTTCCCTCTCTACAGTAGAGTTTCTTATATGTACGCATAGTGAGTTGGGTGCTGTTCGATGAGGTCTGTGCTTACAACAACGCCATACTTACTTCACAAGTCAGTATACATATACTTACTGCACAAGTCACTATACATATACTTACTTCACAAGTCAGTATACATATACTTACTACACAAGTCACTATACATATACTTACTACACAAGTCAGTATACATATACTTACTACACAAGTCACTATACATATACTTACTACACAAGTCAGTATACATATACTTACTGCACAAGCTACTATACATATACTTACTACACAAGTCACTATACATATACTTACTACACAATTCACTATACATATACTTACTACACAAGTCACTATATATATACTTACTGCACAAGCTACTATACATATACTTACTACACAAGTCAGTATACATATACTTACTTCACAAGTCAGTATACATATACTTACTGCACAAGTCACTATACATATACTTACTACACAAGTCACTATATATATACTTACTACACAAGTTACTATACATATACTTACTACACAAGTCACTATACATATACTTGCAATATATCCAGAACAAAACAAGCCCACGCATCCAAAGAAACCTCCCACCGGTACCAAAAAACAAAACAAGCCCGAAGTGACTTGAAAATATTTGTGCACGGGCTGTTTAATAGTTTTAGTTGCTCACCTCCAGTTTTCGACATTTTCCCGCTCTCCCTCATATTATGAGAACACCTGTTCACTAGAACAGCAAGTGAATGAATGTTTCCAAAAGGCATAGTAAGAAGATGCCATAATGAAACAGTGAAATTAGCGACTTTTTTCATGAAATATTTCCCTATATTCTTTCAACCAGTTCATCCAATCATAAACTGCTGCCTCTGACAATGTTGAATTTGGTTCAAATCCTCAGGTGAATGATACAGTTCAGAGGATACGCTTTGCACATCAGATGCTGGCAGAGTCCAGTGGTCTTCGACTTTCATTCAAGGTAGGCACAGGGCACTTTTATTTCTTGCTCACGAGCTGAATGGGGCAGGTTTTGGTGTTTTAACTCTTTCACTACCAAGCAAAATCCCAAGTCAGCGCAAAAGACAGAATAATAACGGCCATATTTTCATTAGGATTACGGCCAGAGGGACTATTGTTAGCTGTTATAATAATTTAAAAACTGAATTTCCAAAGCAAAGAGCAAAACTAATTGGATGAAGGTTTTTTTTTCAAAGTGATTTAAATGGCTTAATAGATTTAACAATAGTTGTATTGTATATATTAACTTCAACAATATTTGCTACAGGAAACTAAAACGTTACTTCAGTTGCTGTAATCTTTGATATAGCAACTATAACAATTGATATCGGCATTCTAATCACAAGAGTACGGTAATAAGTACATTTGCTATAGCAACTGTAACAAGACTTGGTACATTTGAAATAGCACCTCTAACATGCGATACCAAAAAAAATAAGCAAAAAACAAAAATTTTATAGAACACCATCACGTAACACAGAGCCCACAGTTACACTCAGTACAGTTACAGTGCCTGTACATAATGGTAGCACTTAATGATATACTACTGGCAACATATGGCATAGTACCAACAGGAGAATTTTGTCTAGTACTCACGATGGCAACTAGCACAGTACCTCTGGGTGCGCTGTGCACAACAACTATAACAAGCAAAGAACTGTTCAAGGAAGAGAGATAACCACGAAATTTCACAGATCACTTTGGAAGACTAGCAACCACTTGATATGATATCTAAAAGATCGTTGAATATTCAAACCGTTGAAACAGCCAGAACAACGTTTTATATCAACACTTAAAAGAATATGTTGTCAGATATAATATTATAGCCATATTTTGACGATTTCTTGTAGAAAAAGTAGCACTGGTCATAGATATTGGTTATCGTACTTGAAAACTATTACCCAACTCACCAAGAACAATAACTCTAGATCAGATTCCCCCCAAAAATCGAATTACTTGAAAATATTATGTGTATCGTTATTACTAACACAGTTTTCGAAAGTTTTACCAACGTTCAGGTTAAAGGTGTAGCGCAGTTTATATCTGTTGTAACTGCACTCAGGTGCTGAACGCTGTAAATTATTTACTCGGCGCTCTAGCTCCCCAGTGTCTCTCGTGCCTGGCAGAGTTCGGACACGACAGTCCAGACTTGCGTGGGCGGTATCTGATAAGAGGCAAACTGGGACATTTAGTGACAACGGGAAAAAAATGGAGGGAACAAGGGACAGAGAAACAAGAAACTTGGCGGACTAAAAGAGTGGCACGGAGCACGGTCCAACGCGTCTTATAGCATGAGCAAGGGACAGGTGGTTGTGGGAATCAGTGACCACCAGCACCTGATTATCATGGACCAGATAGATAGATAGATAGATAGATAGATAGATAGATAGATAGATAGATAGATAGAGAGAGAGAGAGAGAGAGAGAGAGAGAGAGAGCTCTAGTACACAAGAGATGCCAAAAAATAGATTCTGTTTTTTTTTCTATTGTGGAATACGCACCCCTCCTCCCCCTCCAAGACAGACATTCTAGAACCACCACCCCCCAAGACAGACATTCTAGAACCACCACCCCCCAAGACAGACATTCTAGAACCACCACCCCCCAAGACAGACATTCTAGAACCACCCCCCCCCCCCAAGACAGACATTGTAGCTGCAAGGCGAGACGGAACAACAGAACAATGTTCACAGCTCTGCATTAAAAGAGAAACTAAGATATTCGTGTAAAATTATGTCCCATATGACTTGGGCTGTGCCAGATAAGACCGTATACTACAGAATAAGCGGCATTTTTTGCCTTAAACAAATTGTGAACAGATAATAATATAAATGGCAAGACTATATGTAATCACACCAGAGATCTTGCTATTATAAGTTCCTGCCGTTTAATTCTTCCTCTTATATAATTTGGCACGCACTTTAAGTACGGAAGACCGAAATGACTTTCTGTGATGAAGTTAGTAACATTTAATGTTTCCTTCTCGGACGTTTCATTTCAGGCCTTCAAAGAGAGAATGGCAAAGAAAGGTGTGGAAAAGATCCCTGTAGGATTTCCAGGCTACAGCCCAGAGAAACTGTTTTTTGTGGCCTTTGCTCAGGTAAGAGGATCAGCATTTCATTGGCTCCATCGTCTAATTACTGTGTATTTATCTGTCATGTCTTTTTCCTCTTCACTGTCATCTTCATTTAAAAACTATCACCATCATCATCATTACCATTATCATCGTCATCATCATCGTCGTCGTCGTCATCATCGTCATCATCATCATCCTGTACTCTTTCCCCAAGGAAGATTTGGTGCGACGATCAGCCGACTTGTTCTGTTCTTTGTCTTTACAGTGCACCCGGGAAAGAATCGTTGTCCACTAATCAACATTGTTACGAATCTCTTGCTCTATTCCTACTACATTTCCCTTCAGTATAGTTTTCATTATTGTACAGTGTACTTGATATAACTGAAATGTTTGAACTGTCTGGTTCTTATGCCTTTTTTTTCAGCTGAGTCAGCACTTCTTTATTTACTTTTCGGTCCATGAAACTCGCCCTGTTCTTCTGTAGAGTCTTTCTGTGCCTTGTACAGTGTAGGCACAAACTAAATAGCTGTATAAGAAGTATATACCCAGAGATAGAAGAAACAACTACAAACCCTACTAGAGCAGAGAACTGGAGAAGCTGCACAATGACCTATCTGAGGCCAGAGAAAAAAATGGTGTACAACCCAACCACTGAGAATATCAAAACACACAGTAACACTAAAGAAGCCTTCAGCAACAGGAAGACAGTTGAATGTCAAAGAGCATGGAATGAAAAAACCAGCTCACTGAGCCTGGACAAAGACACTAACAAACTGTGGAACCTGATCAGATCCATAAACGAAGACAAATTCACCAATCACCATAGAAGATCTCAATATGGCTACACAAAAACTAAAAGACAAGAAACCACCAAGAAAAGATGGAATAACAAATGAAATGATAAAGAACCTGGGACCAGCAGCAAAAACAGCCTTCCTTCACATCTACAACCAGCCCTCCTTCACATCTACAACCAGCCCTCCTTCATATCTACAACCAGCCCTCCTTCACATCTACAACCAGCCCTCCTTTACATCTACAACCAGCCTTCCTTCACATCTACAACCAGCCCTCCTTCACATCTACAACTAGCCCTCTTTTACATCTACAACCAGCCTTCCTTCACATCTACAACCAGCCTTCCTTCACATCTACAACCAGCCTTCCTTCACATCTACAACCAGTCCTGGAGCTTCAGAAAATTTCCCGACAGATGGAGATACAGCAACACATGTACACAAAACTTGACTGCAAACCTTTACTTTGTTACACACTTAGTAACCGCATTTAACCCAGGGGAGGAAAATAACCACAAAAATGGAGGTAACACGAATGACTAAACAGTCACTGGGGTTAAGGGAGGTAACAATGAATGACTAAACAGTCACTGGGGTTAAGGGAGGTAACAATGAATGACTAAACAGTCACTGGGGTTAAGGGAGGTAACAACGAATGACTAAACAGTCACTGGGGTTAAGGGAGGTAACAATGAATGACTAAACAGTCACGGGTTCAGTAGTCTGGTCAATCGTTCAGCAACTCTGCAGTAACGTTGACGTACACAACATGCAAAAGTCAGCTTTTAACAAAGCCATTCAAAAGTTTAATGTGAGAAAGGATGAGGATGGGATCTTGATAAATGAGAGACGGTGAATGTCAGTGAACAACCAGAGAAAATCAAGAATACAATAGTACAGAAAACATCCCGAAGGACAAGAGTCCGACACAGGAATGTGCATATACCCCAGCGGAGAAAAACAGCGTACATACTTTACATCACGAATTGAACAAACCAAACAAAAAAACATTACACTACAATCATCTAATCATTTCTCATTTGTGTCCTAAAAAGGACAGGCAGACATCTATACCTACATCCTAACTACACTAATAACAACTATGTCCTAAAAAGGACAGGCAGACATCTATACCTACATCCTAACTACACGAATAACAACTATGTCCTAAAAAGGACAGGCAGACATCTATACCTACATCCTAACTACACTAATAACAACTGCAACCAGCCCTCCTTCATATCTACAACCAGCCCTCCTTCACATCTACAACCAGCCCTCCTTTACATCTACAACCAGCCTTCCTTCACATCTACAACCAGCCCTCCTTCACATCTACAACTAGCCCTCTTTTACATCTACAACCAGCCTTCCTTCACATCTACAACCAGCCTTCCTTCACATCTACAACCAGCCTTCCTTCACATCTACAACCAGTCCTGGAGCTTCAGAAAATTTCCCGACAGATGGAGATACAGCAACACATGTACACAAAACTTGACTGCAAACCTTTACTTTGTTACACACTTAGTAACCGCATTTAACCCAGGGGAGGAAAATAACCACAAAAATGGAGGTAACACGAATGACTAAACAGTCACTGGGGTTAAGGGAGGTAACAATGAATGACTAAACAGTCACTGGGGTTAAGGGAGGTAACAATGAATGACTAAACAGTCACTGGGGTTAAGGGAGGTAACACGAATGACTAAACAGTCACTGGGGTTAAGGGAGGTAACAATGAATGACTAAACAGTCACGGGTTCAGTAGTCTGGTCAATCGTTCAGCAACTCTGCAGTAACGTTGACGTACACAACATGCAAAAGTCAGCTTTTAACAAAGCCATTCAAAAGTTTAATGTGAGAAAGGATGAGGATGGGATCTTGATAAATGAGAGACGGTGAATGTCAGTGAACAACCAGAGAAAATCAAGAATACAATAGTACAGAAAACATCCCGAAGGACAAGAGTCCGACACAGGAATGTGCATATACCCCAGCGGAGAAAAACAGCGTACATACTTTACATCACGAATTGAACAAACCAAACAAAAAAACATTACACTACAATCATCTAATCATTTCTCATTTGTGTCCTAAAAAGGACAGGCAGACATCTATACCTACATCCTAACTACACTAATAACAACTGCAACTATGTCCTAAAAAGGACAGGCAGACATCTATACCTACATCCTAACTACACGAATAACAACTATGTCCTAAAAAGGACAGGCAGACATCTATACCTACATCCTAACTACACTAATAACAACTGCAACTATGTCCTAAAAAGGACAGGCAGACATCTATACCTACATCCTAACTACACGAATAACAACTGCAACTATGTCCTAAAAAGGACAGGCAGACATCTATACCTACATCCTAACTACACGAATAACAACTATGTCTTAAACACGACAAATAAACAAGTCTCCTTACATTCTACCAGACTACAATTCCTAGCTAACACCTTCTTACATTCTACCAGACTACAATTCCTAGCTAACACCTTCTTACATTCTACCAGACTACAATTCCTAGCTAACACCTTCTTACATTCTACCAGACTACAAATTCCTAGCTAACATCTTCTTACATTCTACCAGACTACAAATTCCTAGCTAACACCTTCTTACATTCTGCCAGACTACAAATTCCTAGCTAACACCTTCTTACATTCTACCAGACTACAAATTCCTAGCTAACACCTTCTTACATTCTACCAGACTACAAATTCCTAGCTGACATCTCCTTACATTCTACCAGACTACAAATTCCTAGCTAACACCTTCTTACATTCTACCAGACTACAAATTCCTAGCTAACACCTTCTTACATTCTACCAGACTACAATTCCTAGCTGACATCTCCTTACATTCTACCAGACTACAAATTCCTAGCTGACATCTCCTTACATTCTACCAGACTACAAATTCCTAGCTAACACCTTCTTACATTCTACCAGACTACAAATTCCTAGCTAACACCTTCTTACATTCTACCAGACTACAAATTCCTAGCTAACACCTTCTTACATTCTACCAGACTACAAATTCCTAGCTAACACCTTCTTACATTCTACCAGACTACAAATTCCTAGCTGACATCTCCTTACATTCTACCAGACTACAAATTCCTAGCTAACACCTTCTTACATTCTACCAGACTACAAATTCCTAGCTCACATCTCCTTACATTCTACCAGACTACAATTCCTAGCTCACATCTCCTTACATTCTACCAGATTACAATTCCTAGCTGACATCTCCTTACATTCTACCAGACTACAAATTCCTAGCTGACATCTCTTTACGTTCTACCAGACTACAATTCCTAGCTGACATCTCCTTACATTCTACCAGGCTACAATTCCTAGCTGACATCTCTTTACGTTCTACCAGACTACAATTCCTAGCTGACACAACGACCCGCATGTCGGCTCTCGCGCGACTTCGTCACTTCTCCCCCTCAGATCCCGAGAGAAAATCTCAGATGAGTAATAACAACCAATCATCATGCGGACTTCAAGCAAGCACATTCACTCTGTGGCATCGTTCCAGACTTTATTATATTTCATACATTTAAGTTCTAGGGCATGTTAAGTAAGGATCCTTGCTGCAGCAAGATGACGTTCAGCTTATATCGGTGTCAATGACAGACCAAAAAGTTACGTCTCAGACTTTGGAGTTATTATCAGACTTAGAAGTTACGTCTCAGACTTAAAAGTTACGTCTCAGACTTAGAAGTTACGTCTCAGACTTAAAAGTTACGTATCAGACTTAGAAGTTACGTATCAGACTTAGAAGTTACGTATCAGACTTAAAAGTTACGTATCAGACTTAGAAGTTACGTATCAGACTTAGAAGTTACGTATCAGACTTAGAAGTTACGTATCAGACTTAAAAGTTACGTCTCAGACTTAGAAGTTACGTCTCAGACTTAGAAGTTACGTATCAGACTTAAAAGTTACGTATCAGACTTAGGAGTTACGTATCAGACTTAGGAGTTACGTCCCAGACTTAGAAGTCAAAGCCTCTGTCTATTGTGTAGGCGTGCCTCTGTTTCAGAAACTACAGAGCACATAACCACTTTGTCTTGGCCTTTTGTTTGTGTGTGGAAAGCTTCAGTCCACAAAGTCGACTAATACTTCATGATAACAACACATTCGCCATCTGTATTATTTCACCTCCATTTCTATGTTCAGAAAACATTGTCTAAAATGACAACACAGAATTAAGCTTGGCTTTTTTCCATGTTATAGTTTAGAAACTACGATAATTTTCCGGTGAAAATACTGTTGTTTCTGATTACACTACAGCTGTTAAACAAACAAACAAAGAAACAATGAAATAATGAAATCTCCACTCGATGCTTCGGGTAACAGTTATCTGGATGTTTTAGAAACTGATTGGCCAAATATGTGTGTTTTTTAAGATATATTTCTTTTTTCTATTGAAACTTTTTTAATCGACTAAAGTCAGGCCAAATAAAAATTGCTAAAATTATTACTTAAAAAAAAGGATAAAGTGATTAACACTGTATTAATAAAATATTTACATAATGAGCCAATGTTACTGTTTCAAATTAATAAGAATGAAGATTTCAATATGACATATGTTAATATGCTACATTGTCTCGTGTAATATTAGTATAATTTTTAATTCTGTGATTCTTCTTCCTCCAACTTACTCATCTGCACGTTAATTTCTACAAATTCATGGCCATAACTATGAATATTAATTTGCTCGCCTGTCATTATACACTATATTGTAAATATTGTATTGTATTATACTGTGTAAACACTATAATATATACGCCTGATGTAATATACTGTATAAGCATTATTATTTCTATTCTGTATATATTGCTTATATTGTAAATATTGTATTGCACTATACCATGTGTACACCATTATGTATACAAGGTCCGATGCACAAACACACACACACACACACACACACACACACACCACACAAACCAAGACTAACCCTACAACTTGGGAGCAGAGACTGGAAGGGGAGAAACAAAGAGATGGTCACAGAGCATGTTCTAACCGGCCACTGTAAGGAAAGGCTAAACTCTACAGCTTTACTCAGCACCAGCGGGCGCGTGTTCAAATACAAGACATATTCCTAAGCGTGGTCGGAAAATAGCGGAGTGCAAGCCTGAACAGCGAGTTAACATCAAGTTCCTTGTGAAGCTGAAGAAATCCACAACAGAAACTTTTCAGTTATTGACAGAGGCTTATGGAGATGAGTGCTTGTCTCGTAAGACAGAGGCTTATGGTGATGAGTGCTTGTCTCGTAGACAGAGGCTTATGGTGATGAGTGCTTGTCTCGTAGACAGAGGCTTATGGTGATGAGTGCTTGTCTCGTACTACAAATTCCTAGCTCACATCTCCTTACATTCTACCAGACTACAATTCCTAGCTCACATCTCCTTACATTCTACCAGATTACAATTCCTAGCTGACATCTCCTTACATTCTACCAGACTACAAATTCCTAGCTGACATCTCTTTACGTTCTACCAGACTACAATTCCTAGCTGACATCTCCTTACATTCTACCAGGCTACAATTCCTAGCTGACATCTCTTTACGTTCTACCAGACTACAATTCCTAGCTGACACAACGACCCGCATGTCGGCTCTCGCGCGACTTCGTCACTTCTCCCCCTCAGATCCCGAGAGAAAATCTCAGATGAGTAATAACAACCAATCATCATGCGGACTTCAAGCAAGCACATTCACTCTGTGGCATCGTTCCAGACTTTATTATATTTCATACATTTAAGTTCTAGGGCATGTTAAGTAAGGATCCTTGCTGCAGCAAGATGACGTTCAGCTTATATCGGTGTCAATGACAGACCAAAAAGTTACGTCTCAGACTTTGGAGTTATTATCAGACTTAGAAGTTACGTCTCAGACTTAAAAGTTACGTCTCAGACTTAGAAGTTACGTCTCAGACTTAAAAGTTACGTATCAGACTTAGAAGTTACGTATCAGACTTAGAAGTTACGTATCAGACTTAAAAGTTACGTATCAGACTCAGAAGTTACGTATCAGACTTAGAAGTTACGTATCAGACTTAGAAGTTACGTATCAGACTTAAAAGTTACGTCTCAGACTTAGAAGTTACGTCTCAGACTTAGAAGTTACGTATCAGACTTAAAAGTTACGTATCAGACTTAGGAGTTACGTATCAGACTTAGGAGTTACGTCCCAGACTTAGAAGTCAAAGCCTCTGTCTATTGTGTAGGCGTGCCTCTGTTTCAGAAACTACAGAGCACATAACCACTTTGTCTTGGCCTTTTGTTTGTGTGTGGAAAGCTTCAGTCCACAAAGTCGACTAATACTTCATGATAACAACACATTCGCCATCTGTATTATTTCACCTCCATTTCTATGTTCAGAAAACATTGTCTAAAATGACAACACAGAATTAAGCTTGGCTTTTTTCCATGTTATAGTTTAGAAACTACGATAATTTTCCGGTGAAAATACTGTTGTTTCTGATTACACTACAGCTGTTAAACAAACAAACAAAGAAACAATGAAATAATGAAATCTCCACTCGATGCTTCGGGTAACAGTTATCTGGATGTTTTAGAAACTGATTGGCCAAATATGTGTGTTTTTTAAGATATATTTCTTTTTTCTATTGAAACTTTTTTAATCGAATAAAGTCAGGCCAAATAAAAATTGCTAAAATTATTACTTAAAAAAGGATAAAGTGATTAACACCGTATTAATAAAATATTTACATAATGAGCCAATTTTACTGTTTCAAATTAATAAGAATGAAGATTTCAATATGACATATATGTTAATATGCTCCATTGTCTCGTGTAATATTAGTATAATTTTTAATTCTGTGATTCTTCTTCCTCCAACTTACTCATCTGCACGTTAATTTCTACAAATTCATGGCCATAACTATGAATATTAATTTGCTCGCCTGTCATTATACACTATATTGTAAATATTGTATTGTATTATACTGTGTAAACACTATAATATATATACGCCTGATGTAATATACTGTATAAGCATTATTATTTCTATTCTGTATATATTGCTTATATTGTAAATATTGTATTGCACTATACCATGTGTACACCATTATGTATACAAGGTCCGATGCACAAACACATACACACACACACACACCACACAAACCAAGACTAACCCTACAACTTGGGAGCAGAGACTGGAAGGGGAGAAACAAAGAGATGGTCACAGAGCATGTTCTAACCTGCCACTGTAAGGAAAGGCTAAACTCTACAGCTTTACTCAGCACCAGCGGGCGCGTGTTCAAATACAAGACATATTCCTAAGCGTGGTCGGAAAATAGTGCAGTGCAAGCCTGAACAGCGAGTTAACATCAAGTTCCTTGTGAAGCTGGAGAAATTACGTATCAGACTTAGAAGTTACGTATCAGACTTAAAAGTTACGTATCAGACTTAGAAGTTACGTATCAGACTTAGAAGTTACGTATCAGACTTAGAAGTTACGTCTCAGACTTAAAAGTTACGTCTCAGACTTAGAAGTTACGTCTCAGACTTAAAAGTTACGTCTCAGACTTAAAAGTTACGTATCAGACTTAGGAGTTACGTATCAGACTTAGGAGTTACGTCCCAGACTTAGAAGTCAAAGCCTCTGTCTATTGTGTAGGCGTGCCTCTGTTTCAGAAACTATAGAACACATAACCACTTTGTCTTGGCCTTTTGTTTGTGTGTAGAAAGCTTCAGTCCACAAAGTCGACTAATACTTCATGATAACAACACATTCGCCATCTGTATTATTTCACCTCCATTTCTATGTTCAGAAAACATTGTCTAAAATGACAACACAGAATTAAGCTTGGCTTTTTTCCATGTTATAGTTTAGAAACTACGATAATTTTCCGGTGAAAATACTGTTGTTTCTGATTACACTACAGCTGTTAAACAAACAAACAAAGAAACAATGAAATAATGAAATCTCCACTCGATGCTTCGGGTAACAGTTATCTGGATGTTTTAGAAACTGATTGGCCAAATATGTGTGTTTTTTAAGATATATTTCTTTTTTCTATTGAAACTTTTTTAATCGAATAAAGTCAGGCCAAATAAAAATTGCTAAAATTATTACTTAAAAAAGGATAAAGTGATTAACACCGTATTAATAAAATATTTACATAATGAGCCAATTTTACTGTTTCAAATTAATAAGAATGAAGATTTCAATATGACATATATGTTAATATGCTCCATTGTCTCGTGTAATATTAGTATAATTTTTAATTCTGTGATTCTTCTTCCTCCAACTTACTCATCTGCACGTTAATTTCTACAAATTCATGGCCATAACTATGAATATTAATTTGCTCGCCTGTCATTATACACTATATTGTAAATATTGTATTGTATTATACTGTGTAAACACTATAATATATACGCCTGATGTAATATACTGTATAAGCATTATTATTTCTATTCTGTATATTGCTTATATTGTAAATATTGTATTGCACTATACCATGTGTACACCATTATGTATACAAGGTCCGATGCACAAACACATACACACACACACACACCACACAAACCAAGACTAACCCTACAACTTGGGAGCAGAGACTGGAAGGGGAGAAACAAAGAGATGGTCACAGAGCATGTTCTAACCTGCCACTGTAAGGAAAGGCTAAACTCTACAGCTTTACTCAGCACCAGCGGGCGCGTGTTCAAATACAAGACATATTCCTAAGCGTGGTCGGAAAATAGTGCAGTGCAAGCCTGAACAGCGAGTTAACATCAAGTTCCTTGTGAAGCTGGAGAAATCCACGACAGAAACTTTTCAGTTATTGACAGAGGCTTATGGAGATGAGTGCTTGTCTCGTAGACAGAGGCTTATGGTGATGAGTGCTTGTCTCGTAGACAGAGGCTTATGGTGATGAGTGCTTGTCTCGTAGACAGAGGCTTATGGTGATGAGTGCTTGTCTCGTAGACAGAGGCTTATAGTGATGAGTGCTTGTCTCGTAAACAGAGGCTTATGGTGATGAGTGCTTGTCTCGTAGACAGAGGCTTACAGTGATGAGTACTTGTCTCGTAGACAGAGGCTTACAGTGATGAGTACTTGTCTCGTAGACAGAGGCTTGTGATGATGAGTACTTGTCTCGTAGACAGAGGCTTATGGTGATGAGTGCTTGTCTCGTAAACAGAGGCTTATGATGATGAGTGCTTGTCTTGTAGACAGAGGCTTATGATGATGAGTGCTTGTCTCGTAGACAGAGGCTTGTGATGATGAGTGCTTGTCTCGTAGACAGAGGCTTACAGTGATGATTGCTTGTCTCATGCACAGGTTTTTGAATGACACGAACAATTTTCAGAAGCAGAGCAAGCGTGAAAGGTGATGTCCGTCGGTTGGCAGAGAAAGCGTGAAGGATGATGACCGTCGGTTGGCATAGCAAGCGTGAAGGATGATGACCGTCGGTTGGCATAGCAAGCGTGAAGGATGATGACCGTTGGTTGGCAGAGAAAGCGTGAAAGATGATGACCGTCGGTTGGCAGAGCAAGTGTGAAGGATTATGACCGTCGATTGGCAGAAAAAGCGTGAAAGATGATGACCGTCGGTTGGCAGAGAAAGCTTGAAAGATGATGACCGTCGGTTGGTATAGCATGCGTGAAAGATGATGACCGTCGGTTGGCATAGCAAGCGTGAAAGATGATGACCGTCGGTTGGCAGAGAAAGCGTGAAAGATGATGACCGTCGGTTGGCAGAGCAAGTGTGAAGGATTATGACCGTCGATTGGCAGAAAAAGCGTGAAAGATGATGACCGTCGGTTGGCAGAGAAAGCTTGAAAGATGATGACCGTCGGTTGGTATAGCAAGCGTGAAAGATGATGACCGTTGGTTGGCAGAGAAAGTGCGAAAGATGATGACCGTCGGTTGGCAGAGAAAGCGTGAAAGATGATGACCGTCGGTTGGCATAGCAAGCGTGAAAGATGATGACCGTCGGTTGGCAGAGAAAGTGTGAAAGATGACCGTCTGTTGGATTTTGCACCAAAACAGTGCGCCAGCCCATAGCGTTTTGTCTGTGAGGCAGTTTTTAGGAAATCACATAATTTTCCCTGTTTGGGCACCCACCATATTCGCCAAACCTGGGTCGGCGTAACCTCTACCTATTCCCAAAGATCAAATTGGTGCTCAAAGGCCCCATTTTTTGTCAGCAGAAGATTTTAAAACCAAACAACTACGGAGGTCCTCAACAGCCTTTCAAAAAATTATTTGGAAGAATTGCTCTGAATGTTGTCATAATCGTGTGCAGCTTTGTGTCAAATCAAACTGGAACTATTGTGAAGGAGATCTAGTTTGATTTTATCAGCGTGCTCAGTTAAATGAGATAAAGTCTAGTTTGTTTTTGGGGTTGTTTGTTTGTCGGATCTTGTATATTGCATATATTGTATATACTGTATATATTGTATATATTGCACTGTATTGTACTGTACAAATACTAAATCTGGACATTTAACATTTAGTGTTATCGAACTTCTTCTTTGTCGTCAGGCTAACTGTCAGAATACACCTGACTACCTGAAGTGGAATCAGATGGCGTCGATTCTAAAATTCCCTGGAGATTACAGGTAATATTTCATCGTCATCTTCCTCTTCGTCATATTTTTCTTCTTTTTTAATATTCGGAAATGTTTTTTACGGCCTGGAGGATCAAGTCTTCATCTAAACTGTGTGGTTATCATCTAAGCTGTGTTGTTATCACATAATCTATGTGGTTATCATCTAAGCTGTGTGGTTATCATCTAAACTGTGTGGTTATTCTTTAACTGGCAATTAATAAGTCAAAAATGTATCAGGAAGTGTCGGTCCTTGCCTTCATAACTTCACATTAATTACTTCGTCAGTCTGACAGACTTTCCACAAAGAGCACAGAAATCTGAGGTAACATGAGAATATTAGTTTGTAATTGCTGTTTTCAGTTTTTATTTTCATGGCTTTAGACTAATTTAATAAGAATCTCCCTCACACAAGGTATCCTGGACTATTTTCATATCTTTGTTTTTCCAAACACAGCTTCGTAAGTTTGTGATTCAGCATACAGTTCAGTTTGTGACTCTATAGATAACCACAGTTTAAAGTAATCTTTACTCACATGTGTGTCACTGAAATGTTTGTTACACGTGACTGATTTTCAGTTGTTACTCGGGATTTCCAACTTAAGCAGACTCTCCATGTTTACGGCAGTTGTTGAGTACTCATCTTTGGTTGGACTGCTCGTAATCGAACTCATTAATTAAATCGAACACACAAAAAAAAATAATAATTTCTCCAGAACTGGACAGGTAAACAAATATGCATGACCATGTCTTCAGATACAAGTTCATTGCTTCTATATCTTCTAACAGATCATCTAACAGATTATCTAAGTCGTTTCTTCTACATCTTCTAATAGGTCATCTAACAGATCACCTAAATCATTTCTTCTACATCTTCTAATAGATCATCTAACAGATCACCTAAATCATTTATTCTACATCATCTAACAGATCATCTAACAGATCATCTAAGTCATTTATTCTACATCATCTAACAGATCATTTAAGTCATTTATTCTACATCATCTAACAGATCATCTAACAGATCATCTAAGTCATTTATTCTACATCATCTAACAGATCATTTAAGTCATTTATTCTACATCATCTAACAGATCATCTAACAGATCATCTAAGTCATTTCTTCTACATCATCTAACAGATCATCTAAGTCATTTCTTGTACTCTATATCATTTAACAGATCATCTAAGTCTTTTCTTGTACTCTACATCATCTAACAGATCATCTAAGTCATTTCTGCTAATCATTAAAATGTCAAATCCTGTATCTAAAACATCGTTCAAGTCATTACTGATGAACATTAAGTCAAGCTCTCATTTATCTCGTCTCAGCCATTGTCATTAAACATCAAAGTTTCATTTTTTTAATATTCGGAAATGTTTTTTACGGCCTGGAGGATCAAGTCTTCATCTAAACTGTGTGGTTATCATCTAAGCTGTGTGGTTATCATCTAAGCTGTGTGGTTATCATCTAAACTGTGTGGTTATCATCTAAACTGTGTGGTTATTCTTTAACTGGCAATTAATAAGTCAAAAATGTATCAGGAAGTGTCGGTCCTTGCCTTCATAACTTCACATTAATTACTTCGTCAGTCTGACAGACTTTCCACAAAGAGCACAGAAATCTGAGGTAACATGAGAATATTAGTTTGTAATTGCTGTTTTCAGTTTTTATTTTCATGGCTTTAGACTAATTTAATAAGAATCTCCCTCACACAAGGTATCCTGGACTATTTTCATATCTTTGTTTTCCAAACACAGCTTCGTAAGTTTGTGATTCAGCATACAGTTCAGTTTGTGACTCTATAGATAACCACAGTTTAAAGTAATCTTTACTCACATGTGTGTCACTGAAATGTTTGTTACACGTGACTGATTTTCAGTTGTTACTCGGGATTTCCAACTTAAGCAGACTCTCCATGTTTACGGCAGTTGTTGAGTACTCATCTTTGGTTGGACTGCTCGTAATCGAACTCATTAATTAAATCGAACAAAAAAATAATAATTTCTCCAGAACTGGACAGGTAAACAAATATGCATGACCATGTCTTCAGATACAAGTTCATTGCTTCTATATCTTCTAACAGATCATCTAACAGATTATCTAAGTCGTTTCTTCTACATCTTCTAATAGGTCATCTAACAGATCACCTAAATCATTTCTTCTACATCTTCTAATAGATCATCTAACAGATCACCTAAATCATTTATTCTACATCATCTAACAGATCATCTAACAGATCATCTAAGTCATTTATTCTACATCATCTAACAGATCATCTAAGTCATTTATTCTACATCATCTAACAGATCATCTAACAGATCATCTAAGTCATTTATTCTACATCATCTAACAGATCATTTAAGTCATTTATTCTACATCATCTAACAGATCATCTAACAGATCATCTAAGTCATTTCTTCTACATCATCTAACAGATCATCTAAGTCATTTCTTGTACTCTATATCATTTAACAGATCATCTAAGTCTTTTCTTGTACTCTACATCATCTAACAGATCATCTAAGTCATTTCTGCTAATCATTAAAATGTCAAATCCTGTATCTAAAACATCGTTCAAGTCATTACTGATGAACATTAAGTCAAGCTCTCATTTATCTCGTCTCAGCCATTGTCATTAAACATCAAAGTTTCATTTTTTTAAATGTGATAATATTTATTGGTGCAAAAAACTGTCCTTAGAGTCTGTAAGACACAAGTACAAGACAGGGGTTAAAATGACAACCTATAACACGAGTGGGCAACCTACGGCACGCGTGCCAAGCGTGGCACGTGGAATGATTTACAGTGGTACGCTGTCGAGTTGAAATGCAGTAATTCCTTTTTTAAAAAACTGAATTCTTAAATTAAATATGAATCATATGATTCTTTAAAGCTGCTCCTGTTTTTACATCCCTTGGAAACAAAAGTTATTAAGCATTGGTACAACCCGAAGCAAAGTGACTTCAGACTATTAGACTTTCTGTGTTGGCACAATTAATATTTGAGAATTTTGTAATAAAACTTCAAAATAGTGTATTCACAACTTAAATTTTGCAAAACATAGTTTTTGTATGTGTTCCTAGTTATATTAAAATACATACTGAATAACGTAGTTGTTTAACGCGTTTCAGTGGCTATTTTATCTAAAAAAAAACATTCGTGGGCTTGGGTTGGCAGACTGAGTGCCTGTGCAACCCTACTTAGCTACAACACTACTCAAAAGGTTGCCGATCCCTGACCTTTAACCTATACGGTAGAGGGTTTTGGTACACCTGATCCCAGCACTATTATTCTGTTTGAAAAAAAAAGTGAGCAACAAAGGTTTAGCTTAATTGCATTGTAGCCTGGAATCTTGGCTGGGAGATACTTTCCTCGGTCTTGAATTTTTAAAACAGTCTACACTTTGTAAAGGAAGAAAACAACATACTTTAGCCATATCAAAAGACATAACAATGTACTGAAGACCATACTAGAAGGAAAGGTGGAAGGAAAAAGAGCAAGAGGTAGACGAAGACGTAGATGGGAAGATAACATACGAGAAGGGACAAGACACAGCATCTGGCTGAGTGCATCACCAAAGCAAGGGAGCGAGGGAACTGGAGATTCATTACCTTCAACGTTCGTTCTGGAGAAGGCACATGATGATGATGATGATGATGATTTGTAATCATCATCATCAGGTGCCGTGCCGACTGGCGTTGGCTATTATGCTTCTCCAGAGTACCCGATCCTTCATGCAGGCCATCAGTTCAGTTGGTGATCTCCTCTCACACCATCCCGTCAGACTGTCCAGTATCATTTCTCTTGGTCTTCCTCTTGATCTTCTTCCGTGTATTTTTCCTCTTGTTATAATATTTTCAATGCCCCCTCTTCTCATCGCATGTCCTATGAAAGTACATTGTCTCTCACTTATCTTTTTGACAAGGTTTTTTTTTTGTCTCTCCAGCTCTTCTCCTACATTCTTCATTAGTTATTTTTGCTGTCCAGGGAATTCGCAACATTCTTCTAATAAACCACATTTCCGCTGCTTCCAGTGATTTTTGTGCAGACTTGCCTATTGTCCATGCTTCCATATAACAAGATAGGTTCAATATAGCATTTTAGGACTCGTTTTCTAACATTCATTGATAAAGATGTGTTAGCTAATATGTTTCTCATTCTCTGAAATGCAGTCTTTGCTTGGCCTATTCTGTTCCTAGTTATATTAAAATACATACTGAATAACGTAGTTGTTTAACGCGTTTCAGTGGCTATTTTATCTAAAAAAAAACATTCGTGGGCTTGGGTTGGCAGACTGAGTGCCTGTGCAACCCTACTTAGCTACAACACTACTCAAAAGGTTGCCGATCCCTGACCTTTAACCTATACGGTAGAGGGTTTTGGTACACCTGATCCCAGCACTATTATTCTGTTTGAAAAAAAAAAGTGAGCAACAAAGGTTTAGCTTAACTGCATTGTAGCCTGGAATCTTGGCTGGGAGAAACTTTCCTCGGTCTTGAATTTTTAAAACAGTCTACACTTTGTAAAGGAAGAAAACAACATACTTTAGCCATATCAAAAGACATAACAATGTACTGAAGACCATACTAGAAGGAAAGGTGGAAGGAAAAAGAGCAAGAGGTAGACGAAGACGTAGATGGGAAGATAACATACGAGAAGGGACAAGACACAGCATCTGGCTGAGTGCATCACCAAAGCAAGGGAGCGAGGGAACTGGAGATTCATTACCTTCAACGTTCGTTCTGGAGAAGGCACATGATGATGATGATGATGATGATTTGTAATCATCATCATCAGGTGCCGTGCCGACTGGCGTTGGCTATTATGCTTCTCCAGAGTACCCGATCCTTCATGCAGGCCATCAGTTCAGTTGGTGATCTCCTCTCACACCATCCCGTCAGACTGTCCAGTATCATTTCTCTTGGTCTTCCTCTTGATCTTCTTCCGTGTATTTTTCCTCTTGTTATAATATTTTCAATGCCCCCTCTTCTCATCGCATGTCCTATGAAAGTACATTGTCTCTCACTTATCTTTTTGACAAGGTTTTTTTTTTGTCTCTCCAGCTCTTCTCCTACATTCTTCATTAGTTATTTTTGCTGTCCAGGGAATTCGCAACATTCTTCTAATAAACCACATTTCTGCTGCTTCCAGTGATTTTTGTGTAGACTTGCATTGTCCATGATTCACTTCCATATAACAAGATAGGTTCAATATAGCATTTTAGGACTCGTTTTCTAACATTCATTGATAAAGATGTGTTAGCTAATATGTTTCTCATTCTCTGAAATGCAGTCTTTGCTTGGCCTGTTCTGTTCCTAACTGATTTGTAATACAGCTTTAAAACAAAAACATCACGGGACACGTTACAGGCATGCACAACACAGTGATATACTGTACAGTGATATTTAGATCCGGGCCCGCCTCCACGTTGCAAACACTGGCCTAGAATATTGTCAGTTTCCAGCGGTGCCACTACCAGGTAGGAAGACTTGGTCGGCCGTGATTAACCAACTTTAACGCTAGCAGTCAACTTTTGGCTACACAAGCTGAGAACTCTCTAACATAATATATAATGTTCCTGTGCCAATGTCACAACAGATTAACAACAATAATAAATTTTTTTTATATGACGTCATCAATTTGTGCTGTCTTTTCTGCAGGGTAAACTTAGCTGTCTCTCAACTCACAGAATTCAGAGAAACTTTTGGATGCAAAGCAGGCGATCCATTAGCACCTGAAACCACGTGCACACTGTTCTAAACTTGGTCTCCACGAACGGTCTCCAACAACCTTAAAACAAGATATTAAGAACGCTAACTCTTGTTTGAAATATGAATCCATACATCAATGTTCAGCTGTTTCTCCCATGCCATTATATCAGACTGTTTTAAAATTATTTTCATGATGTCATACCATAAAAGCATATATTCTCACGCAACGTGCCTGAATAACCAGACTCTAGTGTAGTCCCATTTTGTATTAAAAAATCATGACCATTTACGTAGATACTTGTATAGTCTCGTAGCACTCGCTGTTGTATCTCGTTTATTTAACAATGCAGGTAAAATTTGTTTTATGACTTCTACGGTGTTAGAACATACAAAAAGTGATGAGCCCTGGTTCTGTTTTGAGCCTCGACAACAAGTTCCAGCTGTTGGGGATTTTTCTGGCACACCACACCAAAAAGGGCTCATGATCCACCCAGTACCTAAAAATGGGTACCAGAGAAAACTTGGAATGTAAATGCAGCCAAGCATGATACTGACCACTTCAGACTTTCGTGAGCTGGGGGTGGAGGTAACACGGACCTCACACCGTATGCCCAGTATGTCTTAATGGCATGGAAACGATGGCTTTAATGTTACCTCGACCACACCTCGGTCTTTGCCTTGTTTTATCAGTTCTTGAACTGTCCGCGGTCACTTTACTTTTGTATGTATTTTTGTCATACATTCTGACCATATGGCTGTAAATAGAATGTTATATGAGATCGCATTTGGTTCTAAAGCAGCGTGGCTCATTTTAAAATTCACAGAAGACATTTCGTCAACTTTTCTGACACTGACCGA
Source organism: Achatina immaculata (assembly GCA_009760885.1). Lineage (NCBI taxonomy): Eukaryota > Metazoa > Mollusca > Gastropoda > Stylommatophora > Achatinidae > Lissachatina > Lissachatina immaculata. The sequence goes on from CM019694.1 coordinate 1,263,181, forward strand.
ACTAGGAGCAGTGCAGATTTGCCAGTCTTTCACTTTACATGTAGTCTTATCTTATATCTTATATCCTTCCCATGCCGTTAAACGTCACATGTAGTACTTTCTGAAATACTGGTTTTCTCAATAAACATTCGGTACTCTGTGTGTGTGTGTATATATATATATATATATATATATATATATATATATATATATTTCGAATCCGGCCGGCGGCACCCCAGTCACCCAGCTGTAGAAATGGGTACCCGACTTCTTCTGGCGTTGGGGAAGGAAAGGCAGCCAGGCGTGATACTGACCATATCACCCTCTAGTGTGCTGACAGGTCAAGGAAAATATGGGCACTAACACCATATCCCTATGTGCCTCCAAGGCATGACAGGGTCACATATATATATATATATATATATATATATATATATATATATAATGTCAAATTAAGCACACATTATAATCAGCAGCAGAAAATAAATGTTTGTACGAATAGTTGTTTGTTCTAACGCGAGATTTAACCTTTACAAAATGCTCTCATGCTGACTCTTAGTCCAAACTGGCTGAGTCTCCTCAATACAAATTGAGCATCATCATCCGACTGCTTCGATTATCCTCCACCCTGTTTCGCTGGTTGCTTTCTAATTTGGTTTTTGATAATATAAACCGGTTATAGTAACCAACGATCTCCAACAATTTCCATTTTTTTTATCCCTCTATTTTTCAGTCTGTAATTTACCGACAACTGCTGGTTAACGCGGTGGCTGTTCATGGATATTATTTTGTTGAACCGTTTCTTTTATGACTGACTATGCCAGTCAGTATGTAATATATAAATACCATAACTGACCATGCTAACTAATGCAATATATAAATACCACAAGTGATCTTGATAACAATAAACTAAGTTGAGTCTCTTCTCTTTTGTGTCTCGAGATTCCCCGTGCCAGAACCTCACAAGGAATGTTGCAACTTTTCTCTGTTAACCTTAGAACGCCTCTCATGGCTTTAAAACATCAAAACTCCCTCGTTACTTTCATTACATGTTACATTGCCCCACTAATTTATTTTAAATCCTCTTTTATGCTATGATATAACTCTTTTAATTGGCATATTATTGTAAATACATAATTTTATACGAATATATGAATTCTATTTTATTTTAACAAATGTCGTTCTGAAAGATTCTGCTTGTGAAAATAGTTGATGTTTGTAATATAGTGATGTGAAAGACTCTGGTATTGTTAAATTAATTATATATTCAACTTCTTTCTGATGTATCGGGTTGATGTGCTCCTCCAGCCCGGTAAACCTGTGGCCCCCATGTTGGTGGAGGCAGAGCTACCAAAAAGGGCTCATGATCCACCCAGTACCTAAAAATGGGTACCAGAGAAAACTTGGAATGTAAATGCAGCCAAGCATGATACTGACCACTTCAGACTTTCGTGAGCTGGGGGTGGAGGTAACACGGACCTCACACCGTATGCCCAGTATGTCTTAATGGCATGGAAACGATGGCTTTAATGTTACCTCGACCACACCTCGGTCTTTGCCTTGTTTTATCAGTTCTTGAACTGTCCGCGGTCACTTTACTTTTGTATGTATTTTTGTCATACATTCTGACCATATGGCTGTAAATAGAATGTTATATGAGATCGCATTTGATTCTAAAGCAGCGTGGCTCATTTTAAAATTCACAGAAGACATTTCGTCAACTTTTCTGACACTGACCGAGCTAGGAGCAGTGCAGATTTGCCAGTCTTTCACTTTACATGTAGTCTTATCTTATATCTTATATCCTTCCCATGCCGTTAAACGTCACATGTAGTACTTTCCGAAATACTGGTTTTCTCAATAAACATTCGGTACTCTGTGTGTGTGTGTGTATATATATATATATATTTCGAATCCGCCCGGCGGCACCCCAGTCACCCAGCTGTAGAAATGGGTACCCGACTTCTTCTGGAGTTGGGGAAGGAAAGGCAGCCAGGCGTGGTACTGACCATATCACCCTCTAGTGTGCTGACAGGTCAAGGAAAATATGGGCACTAACACCATATCCCTATGTGCCTCTAAGGCATGACAGGGTCACCTATATATATATATATATATATATATATTATATATATATATATATATATATATATAATGTCAAATTAAGCACACATTATAATCATCAGCAGAAAATAAATGTTTGTACGAATAGTTGTTTGTTCTAACGCGAGATTTAACCTTTACAAAATGCTCTCATGCTGACTCTTAGTCCAAACTGGCTGAGTCTCCTCAATACAAATTGAGCATCATCATCCGACTGCTTCGATTATCCTCCACCCTGTTTCGCTGGTTGCTTTCTAATTTGGTTTTTGATAATATAAACCGGTTATAGTAACCAACGATCTCCAAAAATTTCCATTTTTTTTTATCCCTCTATTTTTTTGTCCCCTCTATTTTTTGTCCCTTCTATTTTTTTGTCCCTTCTATTTTTCAGTCTGTAATTTACTGGCAACTGCCGGTTAACGCGGTGGCTGTTCATGGATATTATTTTGTTGAACCGTTTCTTCTATGACTGACTATGCCAGTCAGTATGTAATATATAAATACCATAACTGACCATGCTAACTAATGCAATATATAAATACCACAAGTGATCTTAATAACAAGAAACTAAGTTGAGTCTCTTCTCTTTCGTGTCTCGAGATTCGCCGTGCCAGAACCTCACAAGGAATGTTGCAACTTTTCTCTGTTAACCTTAGAACGCCTCTCATGGCTTTAAAACATCAAAACTCCCTCGTTACTTTCATTACATGTTACATTGCCCCACTAATTTATTTTAAATCCTCTTTTATGCTATGATATAACTCTTTTAATTGGCATATTATTGTAAATACATAATTTTATACGAATATATGAATTCTATTTTATTTTAACAAATGTCGTTCTGAAAGATTCTGCTTGTGAAAATAGTTGATGTTTGTAATATAGTGATGTGAAAGACTCTGGTATTGTTAAATTAATCATATATTCAACTTCTTTCTGATGTATCGGGTTGATGTGCTCCTCCAGCCCGGTAAACCTGTGGCCCCCATGTTGGTGGAGGCAGAGCTACCTGTGGCTCCCATGTTGGTGGAGGCAGAGCTACCTGTGGTCCCCATGTTGGTGGAGGCAGAGGTACCTGTGGCCCCCATGTTGGTGAAGGCAGGGCTACCTGTGGCCCCCATGTTGGTGAAGGCAGGGCTACCTGTGGCCCCCATGTTGGTGAAGGCAGGGCTACCTGTGGCCCCCATGTTGGTGGAGGCAGGGCTACCTGTGGCCCCCATGTTGGTGGAGGCAGGGCTACCTGTGGCCTCCATGTTGGTGGAGGCAGGCCTACCTGTGGCCCTCATGTTGGTGGAGGCAGGGCTACATGTGGCCCCCATGTTGGTGGAGGCAGAGGTACCTGTGGCCCCCATGTTGGTGGAGGCAGAGCTGCCTGTGGCCTCCATGTTGGTGGAGGCAGAGCTACCTGTGGTCCAGAAATTGATGGAATTTTCCAGGAAGCTATATTTTTTTTTAAAAATCAAGTTCAGGTCTTCAAACAAGCCACCGTAATTAAGTCCCCATTCAACATGAAGCCTGTAGCTGCTACATTGTCACGACATCAACATCAGCTGGAAGTTCAAGATAGATGAAGGCAAATACAAGAACTGGATAATCTCGGGGTTAGAGAAACATGGAGACTTCTGTTAGTACATTTTTCTCTATCGGCCAGAACAGTACTTGGCTTGTATCTCCCTGTAACTGCGACATGATGCTCTTTGCAGCCGATGCTGTGAAGGTGTTGAAACACAGAATCGTATCGGCGTGAGAGCGGGTTATGGCGGCTATTTTTCAGTCCCGAAATGCACCTAAAAAGCAGGGGGTGTGCAATACTTCTTTAGCAGACTCCACCACCATGGACTGCCCAGTCAGCCAGGCTAAGGATACCAACATAGAGGTGGGACAGGGTCTTGGTCAGCTACGGTTCGCTGACCTTAACGCTAGCATGTCAGCTATGGTTCGCTGATCTTAAAGCTAGCATGTCAGCTACGGTTCGTTGATCTTAACGCTAGCGTGTCAGCTACGGTTCGCTGATCTTAACGCTAGCATGTCAGCTACGGTTCGCTGATCTTAACGCTAGCATGTCAGCTATGGTTCGCTGACCTTAACGCTAGCATGTCAGCTATGGTTCGCTGACCTTAACGCTAGCATGTCAGCTATGGTTCGCTGATCTTAACGCTAGCATGTCAGCTATGGTTCGCTGATCTTAACGCTAGCATGTCAGCTATGGTTCGCTGATCTTAACGCTAGCATGTCAGCTATGGTTCGCTGATCTTAACGCTAGCATATCAGCTATGGTTCGCTGATCTTAACGCTAGCATGTCAGCTATGGTTCGCTGATTTCCAAAACGGACAGCGTCTTCGCCTGCAAACAGTTCTTGGTTATTAGACGCCTAACTACAGGTTAGATCTCATGACTACAGGTTAGATCTCATGACTGGCACGTAACTACAGGTTAGATCTCATGACTCTTCAGAACTTCTTATCTTATATCTTATATACTTCCCGTGCCGTTAAACGTCACATAGGGCTCGCAAAGTAGTTCGCCAATCTTGCCTGTCTTCGGCGAGTCTTTCAACCTCATCAAAGGATTTTATGCCTGTTAATTTGGCCGCTCTTAACAACGTCCTCTTCAGAGTTTCACGCGGTCTGCCTCTTCAGAACTGTACAACCACAAATCTTTCCTGCCCTCATGTGAAAGCGAGCCTCAGAATCCAGTTTATCTACAACAAGCAGAGAGATTAAAGACTACCGTACTAAAATGATAGTGCAGTTATTAGAAGTGGATAGTAACTTGGGCAAGACCATATCTTGCTTCGCCGTTTGTATGTAAGGGGAAAGAGCGGAGAATCCGAGTGACTGCGAGCGACTGTGTGGAGTATGACACCATAGGCTTGGGGGGGGGGGGTGGTGTTGAGAGAGAGGGAAAGGAGGCCTTGGTCATGTTGTGTCTGCTGGACAGGCTGAGGCCAGACCTGTGATATAAGGTATTTATCAACGAATTCTCGAGAAGGTTAGTGATAACAAGTGAGAGAAGGTTAGTGATAACAAGTAAGAGAAGGTTAGTGATAACAAGTGAGAGAAGGTTAGTGATAACAAGTGAGAGAAGGTTAGTGATAACAAGTGAGAGAAGGTTAGTGATAACAAGTGAGAGAAGGTTAGTGATAACAAGTGAGAGAAGATTAGTGATAACAAGTGAGAGAAGGTTAGTGATAACAAGTGAGAGAAGGTTAGTGATAACAAGCGAGAGAAGGTTAGTGATAACAAGTGAGAGAAGGTTAGTGATAACAAGTGAGAGAAGATTAGTGATAACAAGTGAGAGAAGGTTAGTGAAAACAAGTGAGAGAAGGTTAGTGATAAGAAGTGAGAGAAGGTTAGTGATAACAAGTGAGAGAAGATTAGTGATAACAAGTGAGAGAAGATTAGTGATAACAAGTGAGAGAAGGTTAGTGATAACAAGTGAGAGAAGATTAGTGATAACAAGTGAGAGAAGGTTAGTGATAACAAGTGAGAGAAGGTTAGTGATAACAAGTGAGAGAAGGTTAGTGATAACAAACGCTGAAGATTGTTAAGCAAAATACGACCGACCAACTTGAGAGACTCAGATCGGCGGGAAGACGCCTGCAATAAGTTTTAGTTGGAACAAAGATGGCGACAGGCAGGGCGAGTCGCAGTGAGCAAACTTTGAATGTTTGTTTCAGCTGTGAGTGTTAGTTTAACGCGGAAGGCCTGCATCGTATACATTTCGATGTAGCGACTGTTGAAGGGAATCAGGATTATCTCCACTACGAGTTGTTTTGGCTGAGTAAAGAGAACCTGAGAAGATTGGGGGAGCCAGGACAGTGCGTTCTGATGAATGTTTCTGTTGGATACTGGAGTGATATTAAACTGAGGAGTCAGTTTTTGTATCAGACTGCATTTGATTACTCTTTGGGAAACACACCTACATGCGCCCCTAGCAGCATTCTCAACCTGGCTGGGTACAGCCCACCCTGGTGTCACGAATCTGTCAAGTGACCCACTTCTAAAACGATATGATGCCTGTGGTCCATCTTCACTCCAACGGTGGCAAATAATACAGACTTGTATTTCCAGTGAAATTAAGCAACAGCTACGTCTGCAGCAGATAATGCCTACCAACTGTCTTGTCACACAGTCCTACATGAAACTCAGATAATGCCTACCAACTGTCTTGTCACACTCTCCTACATGAAACTCAGATAATGCCTACCAACTGTCTTGTCACACTCTCCTACATGAAACTCAGATAATGCCTACCAACTGTCTTGTCACACACTCCTACATGAAACTCAGATAATGCCTACCAACTGTCTTGTCACACACTCCTACATGAAACTCAGATAATGCCTACCAACTGTCTTGTCACACACTCCCACATGAAACTCAGATAATGCCTACCAACTGTCTTGTCACACACTCCTACATGAAACTCAGATAATGCCTACCAACTGTCTTGTCACACTCTCCTACATGAAACTCAGATAATGCCTACCAACTGTCTTGTCACACACTCCTACATGAAACTTAGATAATGCCTACCAACTGTCTTGTCACACACTCCTACATGAAACTCAGATAATGCCTACCAACTGTCTTGTCACACACTCCTACATGAAACTCAGATAATGCCTACCAACTGTCTTGTCACACTCTCCTACATGAAACTCAGATAATGCCTACCAACTGTCTTGTCACACACTCCTACATGAAACTCAGATTTGCATCCAATAATAAACGAACTCTATTTTCAAATGGTGAAGACGTTGGCACGCAGGCTCATCCAACATTCTGACTTTCATTTCTCAACTTTCACCCTACATGGAACATTCCGTTTAGTACAAATAGTAATAAATATATAAAAAAGCATGAGAAGAACATGTAAAATGGAAAGATTTCAGTGAACCTCTAATTCACACATTCAAAAATATTTTTTTAAAAACTAACACGTGCTATTAATTATTATCTCTTACACATACGTCACAGTGATATTACTGCGCAAGTTAATTAACATAATTTTTATATGTATTGTATTTTTAAACATACTCTTATTATTAGAAACATTCTGAAGCTGAGATGAAAGTACAGATTTTATAGGGGCATAAAATGGAATTCATTCACATACTGAAAACTGTGAAGACCAGTGTAGCACAGAAGTGAATCTTTGCCTCCAGACAAACAAAAAAAAAAGACGTTCCCTCAACTTCAGTAAATCTCGCTATAGAAAATCGTCGTGATTGTCCAAGGAGATTGTCATGATTGTCCAAGGAGATTGTCATGATTGTCCAAGGAGATTGTCATGATTGTCCAAGGAGGGCGTGTCACAGCCGAGGCTTTCCGTTACCGTATTTCAAGCTAGTTGCCATGTGGTGGCAAGCTTCTTTTGCCTTCCCATCTTTTGGCATCCCTTGTATCTCTGCTACAGTTTCAAACATACTTAGCTTACCCTTTCTCTGAAACTCATTGTCAGAGTTGCGAAGGGAAAAGTGCAGCATGCAAAAGCCACTTTCTTGCACATCACCTGCACAGATGAAGCAGAATGTGTAACACCTTACTGCCTCAGATATACTAAGAATGGGAAAAAAAACACAAGACACTTCTAAACCGGCTCGACTTGGACACCCCAAGGGAAAAGAAAGAGGGTCGGGCCATTAGAACATGGAGGCGCACAATACGGGAAGAGCTTAATAAAGCGAGGAAGACATGGTTTGAGGTATCCCGACTTTATCAAGACAGAACTGGCTGGAATACCTTTGTTGATACCTTATCCTCCAGTGGGAGTACAGAGGAATTATTATTATTATTATTATTATTATTATTATTATTATTATAACGTGTAAAAACGTCATTAATTTAATCCTAATTAATTATTATTTTGTAAAAGTTCATCATGTCCGTCCGTCCAACCCCCTAAAAAAAGGAGAAAGTGATACCTCAATGGAATCCAATAAGTAGAAGCGTAGAGGTATCACCTTGGATAGGAAACTTCACATTATTACTTGGGGTATATGATAATCGTCAAAGAAAGGCATGCACTGTTAGGGCTGTTGGCTTAGAATTGAGAAGAAAAGAGAAACTGTTGGCGGGGTTTTAAAGCGCAAAACGTTATCAAGTTACAGTCTTGTACACTATATGATCGATAAAAATGTTCCACGTACAATTTTATACAAGTACATGCGGATACTTAACAGAACATTGAGAAACACAGTTAACATTGCTAAGAGAGACCAAATTAGTAGGCATAAGATTGATTGATGAGGTTGAAAACTTAGCCGAAAACAGGAAAACTTGACGAATTACCTCGAGAGCCCTATGTGACGTTTAACAGCACGGGAAGGGTGTAAGATAAGATCAGAGAAACGCATAAATGCCCATGAATGTAAATGCTACACACGAGTTCTTCACATATCATAGACACACACCAACAAAAAAAAAACAAAAACAAAAACAAAAATATATATATATATCCATACTACAAGAACTTAATATTGAAGAAGTCTGGCTAGTAATGAAAATTAAACAGAGAAGACTTAAATATTTTGGACATAATAAATGTCATGAGAATTTAGAGAAGACAGCCTTGAAGGGTACCCATTGGGAAAAAAGAAAGAGAGGAAGACCAAGGCGAAGATGGCTGCAAGACATCGTTGATGATCTGCGAATGGATACATCAGCAGCAGGGCATCTTCCTTACAGCCGAGAGGCCTACAGGAGAGCTGTTAGGGAGGCAAAGTTCCGTAAAGGACATGCAAATGACTGAATGACTGATATATATATATATATATTATATCTCTCGCAGTGTCTGTTATTACAAGTTTGCTCAAACAAAGAGAGCTTATTCCCTCTTCTTGCGTGAAGTATTGAGAAATAAGAAGACGATGAAAATCAATTATTATCAGCACAACTACCAAAGTCTCCTATCTTTGGAAATAAGAACAAACAACAAAAAAAAAAAGTGTGATCCCTAAGGGGAAATAACAGGCCGTTAAACATTAACTGTAAGCACGAGTTCTCTACCTTGACAAGAAGATTCAAGAACCTTCATCACACGGCTATGACTCATTTCAAGCGCGCAGGAACTTGTGTCCTTGTTCTGCGCATGTCACTGTACGTACCAGCTCATAGTCCAAGTATCTGACCTCATGACTACTTTTGTTCTTACACCTGAACTCAAAGAATTCCCGAATATTATATAAATAAGACACATTAAAAGAATGACGAATGAAAACGTTCAACAGCAGATACTTGACAGTTTATAAAGAAATGCCACTGTGAAGGACAAGTGGGTGTGTCCGGTGCGCATTCGCAGGCTAAGAAATGAGCGAATATTTCGCCGGCCATTGTTTCCTGCTGCCTCTCTGTTGTTTATTGTTGCTGACACAGCGATAAATGACAGTACATTATTAAACAGTACAGTCAGACATTTTTTTCTGGCTGTTGTTTGACCTCTTTAGAACGGCCAGCAGAATGTTCTTGGTAGTCGATGCTGTGAAAACACTGGAACATGGGGGTGTTGTAAAACTAGGGGTTAATTACGATGACTTTGAAAACCTAACATTGGCTAAAAGAGGGAAATTCTTGATAAGTTCCACCGTCATGAAGACCAAGGGGGAGCAGTGTTCTGTTGTCCAGGCTGGGTTTGTTACTAGCAGAAACAAAGGGAGAAGTGGGAAAGGGTCTTGATCAGTTCTGGGTTGTAGACCCTGATGTTTGAACAGCATAATGTTCCAATATATATATATATATATATATATAGACCAAATACTCAAGGGGACCACGTTTCATATTAAGATAAATAAGTTAATCTAGACATCCAACAATTACAGACCAGGTAAACTAGTGCCAGTTCTTCTGAACTGTATAATTAGAACGTAGGAATTCCTACCACTAAAGACGTGGAAATTAAAAAACCAGGGACCCAGAATCTGGAAAGAAGACGATGTAAAACATGTGTTATGAAGATGATCAAGAGAGCCCAGTTGCTCTCCGCGGAGCACACGTTGGTAGAAGATCAGTATCATGAATATCCGACATACTCAGTTGTACATTGCCAGAATGACGAGGAGGTAATCATCTTAAGTGAGATCTATGGACTGTCAACACAAGCAAGAGAGACGTATGCAAACGTTCTCCTGACGTCTTGACTCCAGAAACAGCATGACTCAGATAGCTCATTTTTGGACAGGTCAGATGACCCCTAGAATGATATTGCGATTATCAAAGGCAGATATGCCACACCTTCAGTAACTTCCTAATTATTTTCTCTTTTACTCATCATGGAGGCTGATTTTTTTCCTTACAGTTCGTTTGTAGCCACTCACATTCAGCTCAGGCGGCAGGCGAATTGTGTTTTAGCCACAGTTATAACATTTTTTAAAAATTACTTTTGACGTTTGGCCACGCCTCATACCCCGCCCCCTCCTCAAATCACCATTTTCCTTCCCTTTTCACGAAACAAGCTGATCTATTTGTTAAAATGTTTAATCCTCCCACAACGTTAAAGTGTCCTACATGCATGATGGATAAAATAATGTAACGTTATTTTTTACACAATACAAGGGGGGGGGGGGAACACATTTGGAATGCAGACATTACTATTTCTTACTGACATATTACTCAAATATTAATAAAAAGAGCTTGCGATAATCTTTAATAATGTACCCACCTCTCCCGAAATGTATTTTTCTCTTCAAAGTTCTCTATTTGCCACGCTAAATTCTCAGATTTTTCGTAATTTTCTCCAGCCAATCAGACAGTTTTAGATTAAACCTGGTTTCGGCCTCCCCCACCTCTTCAGCCCACAGCTGGCGGTTATAAATGGGCCAGATCTCACTCTGTCATTTTGTTGGTTAACTCTAAACGTGAGCTGGCTTGAGGCAGGGAACACGCGGGGACCAACATCTTCAGCCTCTTCGTCACACAAACAGCCCGCTTTATAAGCAGGCGCGCTGATTGTGGAGCTCACATAGCTAGAGAACTTTATTCTAGGACGACTTGAGATTCTCGATTCGACCTCGTGCAATGTACAGCTTGTTTGAAACATGGGTGTGTGTCTGCGCCATCGCTGTTGTGGCAGGTAGGTATACACCTGTTAAGTCTCACTCATGTCATCTTTGCCTCATCTGAAACTTTGTTTAATTTTTCCCCAAATTTTTATATCAGCTCTGCCAAGATTTTCGCATATAATATTTATCTTTGCTCATGCTAACGTGTAATCAGCTTTATTTTCTGTAAGTGTATGTACTCATTTATAAATGTTGGATTTCGCTTTTCTTTTAAACTATTCTCCATGCCGCTGTGGCATAGTAGTTAATGAATACGCTCTCAGACCTGGAGATTCTAAGTTCAGCTATCCACTGTTGCTGGAACAGGATCGACCCAACCTAAAGAAATGGGTGGGAAAACAAAGATAGACACTAACCTAGACATGTGAAAACAAAGATAGACACTAACCTAGACATGTGAAAACAAAGACAGACACTAAACTAGACATGCGAAAACAAAGACAGACACTAACCTAGACATGTGAAAACAAACACAGACACTAACCTAGACATGTGAAAACAAACACAGACACTATCTAGACATGTGAAAACAAAGACAGACACTAACCTAGACATGTCAAAATAAACATAGACACTATCTAGACATGTGAAAACAAATACTGACACTAACCTAGACATGTGAAAACAAAGACAGACAGTAACCTAGACATGTGAAAACAAAGACAGACAGTAACCTAGACATGTGAAAACAAAGACAGGCACTAACCTAGGCACGTGAAAACAAAGACAGATACTAACCTAAACATGGGAAAACAAAGACAGCAAAGATATGCAGTAACCTAGACATGGAAAAACAAAGACAGCGAAGACAAGCACTAACCTAGACATGTGAAAACAAAGACAGCGAAGACAGGCACTAACCTAGACATGTGAAATCAAAGATAGAGAATACAGACATTAACTCAGACAAGTGAAAATACTAACACTTCTCACCTCACTACTACGACATGCAGCTGACATAGCAAATGTTCTTTTTTTTTAACTTCATCCAGTACAATTACGTATTTTAAACAATAACAGTAAAATTGTTCCAATGTTTTTTTTCCTTTAAACCATTGAAATTTCATCGTCTTTTTCTGTGCTTTACCTGAAAAGATTAGAGTGTTGAAGGGGAGAAATGGAGGGGTTTCCTTATATATTTTTTCCTCTGTTTTCTCTCTCTCTCTCTCTCTCTCTCTCTCTCTCTCTCTCTCTCTCTCTCTCTGAACCTTAAGTGCCCAGGGCACATGGGGCTTCCGCAAGGGTTTTCCACAAATGCCTGTCCTTCGCCTTTTTTCTGCTCTTGCCCAGGTGAGCCCTCTATTGCTCAACATCCTTTCTGTTGTTCTTCTCCATGTCTCTTTTGGTCTACCCTTACTTCTGTTCCCCTGTGGTGTCCATCTTAGTGCTATTTTTGGTAGTGAGTTGTCAGTCATTCGGAACACATGTCCTCTGTTTTCTCCTAACCTTTAAATATTAGATCTTTTCTCGTCCAAAAATAATTTTTAATAAATGTACTTTTTCTTTTAGTTTTTAGCATTCTTTGTCTGCATTTTAAAGACGAGATAATGGATGGCGTGACGTTGGACACCTGTAAAGAAGTAAAATATGACAACATTTTAGTCTCCAAGTCATGCTTTGAAATCTAAGTCAAGAATATAGTTTCCTAACCATATGAAGAAACAAAGAATTGGGGGGAAAAAAAAGAAAGACAAAAGAAAATGAAATTTGTCGGCAATGGCATTTAAGAAAACATTCTTTCATTCTATTGAAACGAAACAATAATAAAAACTTTTCTTTAAGTATCCATTGTTAATTAACTAATTCTCTTCACTTTATAGGGAAAAGCGCAACCCAAACATCAGGTGATAGCACAAAAAGCAACGCAGACGTCAACAAAAGAGACTACGGCATGCAAAGGTTGGGGCGTGGCTTAGAGATGCTTCGGTTGGGTAAAAGGTAACCATAGGCGTGTTTGTTATACGAGTATGTAGGTGATCGTTTTACTTTATAATTCACTTCCTTGCCTTAACTACGTAAACGTTACAAATTTCTATCTAGGGTATCTTCTTCTTCTTCGTTCGCTTCTACCACAAAGACCGCCCCGCGATCCTACTGAATTTACTCCTGCGGTCCTCGATAGGTCCCGTGGTCCTCCTGTGGTTACGAAAAGGACCACACGAGATCCCGCGAGAGGACCACAAGAGGTTCAGAGTATCGCATGGCTTGAGCCTGTATTCTCGGTGGGTCTCAAAAGAGGGATTACGTGACACCGTGGTTTTCGTTGCACCAGTTTAATCTAGAGTTGGACTTTCTCACCGGAAAACCTCCTCGTGTTTTGGGATATCCGTGTGTCCCCGCCGGGTGAGAGGTGGTTGCCCATCCAGCCCAGCGTTGGACTTTCTCATCGGAAAACCTCAACGTGATTAGGACATGCATACATTTCCGTCATGTGTGAGGTGGTTGCCCATCTAAACTGCACTGGTCCAGTGTCTCCGACTTCAGCATTTTGTGGTCGTGGCCGCTACCCTTCCTAGTTGTGACCAGGACGGAGCTTTTGTCCAGGAGGACGAATCCTCGCCACTAGTAAGTTGAGCCGGTTTAGGCGTATTATCCCAGCACGGGCGTGTTTAGGGCGTGACCGACCTCCAGAGCAGAGGTACCATGACATGAGTAGTCATCACATCAAGTTTTACCCCTGGGTTAAGCAGGTTTAGGCATATTTCACCATTATGGGTGTATATCGGAGGTGCCGTGGTATGAGTAGCTCTCGCTGCGAGACTACTGGACATACCGATTAAGCTTCACTTTATCCTTTCCATCACCTTTTCACAGCGGCTCCGCACTGCAACTCTAATCGCATTTTTCGCATTTTCTTCATTGTCTAGGAGAAGTTTCACCCCACGCGCGGCAGCCGAAGAATCTCGCTAGCAGCGGATTTTCTGAATTTTCATACTCCTAGATGAGCTACCAAACAAGAATCTACCCGAAAACGTCTGGTTCTCGGGCGCCAGATATTCGCCTTCGCCCCTTCTCCTGTCAGTTTGAACAGTTCTGCCACGATATGGCCAGAACCTGGACTCGGACTGTCAGAGGCTGTTTGAGACGCACGCCTTGAAGACATTTTAACTGGGGTGGAGAGCGTATTCCCACCCCATTTCCTGCTATAACAGTCCTTAGAACCAATCTAGGAAATAATATTGATCCTTCGAAAGATTCGATTAAGTTTGTTCAATTTATGAAAAGTATTTATTTCATTTCTCTTCTTGAGTTTCAAGCATGAAACGTAATTTTTTGCTTGAACGCGAATTGGAGTTCAGTTTCATCAAAGTTAGAATTCACTTATTCTGGAAATTATTCAAAATTTTATTTATGAAAGGGTTTTTTCAGTTTCCTTTACTAAATTTTTAAAAAGTCATTTCATGCTGTACATGGCTGAAAGGCAAATCATTTGACAAATAAGCGATATTCTTTTCATTTTCTGTTTATACGTAGCCTTGAACAAGGCGTTTTGCTTAAACGTTCGTTCGCCGATGTGATAGCACAGATTTCGATTGATCTCTTTAAAAAAATTAATTGCTGTAGGTACTTTCATCTATCTTTACTTGAACTCTCAGTCGCTTTATAATCGTCATCAGTAGTGTCGTTTTCTGTCGTTTGCAATCTAATCTTGTTGTTTTCCATTGTTTCAGATCAGCTAACTTGGACTCGAGTTTCGAACATGAGGTACCCATGTTGAGAAAAGGTCGTTCCCTGGACGACCAAGATAGCAATCGACTCTCCACCAGCGATATTCAAGCTGCTATAGAATCAATATTTGATAAGACCAGGGATGAGTCCAGAAGGCAGCCTCCGTTGCCTAGGTACGGGCGAGATAGTAACAGTAACAATGGAAGGTGAGTAAAATTATGTTTGTTTTTTTTTAATTCTCAGTGATATCACGCCATTCTGAGATTTCAATTCAGTTATCATCCTTGATTCCATGCCCATTATTAAATTTCTTCGGGATTCCTTTGTTCTGTTTTGTTGCCATTCATTTCCTATTATCTAGCTTCTTAACTTTTGTTTTATTTGTCACAATAGTTCAGATTAATTTTCTTCCTTTTTTTTGGGGGGGGGGGGTTAATATTTATATTTTTTAATTGTTAACAGTTCATTAGCGTTTCAGATCCTATATTTCATCATCATCATGCGCTATCTTTTCAGAGAAGCCTTTCAGTAATAGTATTCCAGCTTGCTAAACTTCTTTCTTTTACATTCCACGTAGCCATGCTAATTCCAGTCTATCTCTTTACTTCGTCATCTTTTATATTATTGCTATTCATTTGTTCCTTTCTGTTCCACTCTTCAAACCAGTTTATTTTCAGATCACCGGAGAATGGAGCGTATTCCACAGATAGACGTGGAAACAAACAGCCGAACCTGAATGGAATACTTGCAGCAAGGCCCATTGAAATCTCACTGATGTACACATAAACCTTACAAGAAAATTTCGAAAACTGGCGGAGGGGAAAACACAAGAGAAAATAAACGAACTCAGTAAGAAACATGCAACTCCTGAGGATACAGACAGATCAGTGAGCAGGTGAACTAGAAGCGATTGGGGTTTTGCAGCATACCAAGGAGGTAACACACTCAAACTCATGGCTGGGGCTCATACAAACACCTGTTCAAGTACGCGCATGGAAATAGAGGCCATCACTCAAGCATTAAAATGTGTAGTGACAGAAAACACACCGCATCACCATCATTATCAGCTCTCAAAATCTATTAAGGAAAGTGGAACAAAAAGCCATTAGAAGTGAACGGCAAGAAATAATTAATAACTTCCACATCAAACACATCACGTGGATATACTGTCCAGGCCGTGCAACAAAGCCGAGGGCCAGCTAGCAGCAGGGGCCAAACCACAGAGTCTCAGTAAAATCATCAAATGGGACCTGTACTGAGCCATCAAGCAACACCTCAATAAACAACTGCAGAGAAATTTCTTCCAAAGCGTCTATCACATACGACTCAAAGCATTACATGTAGCCAAGGGCGGTGGTTGCAGATCCCAAATAAATGCTAGATCACGGGCAACACGACACTGAAGTCATCTCCCTAAAGACACTGAAGGAGATCCTGATGTCAAGGGCCGAACACGTGGGCGGGCCCCGAGAGCAGTGAAGCCGCTCTCCAGGACTAGCAACAGAACCAGGCCCCTTTTTTACAGTTACAGTGGAAACAAAAGATGTATTAAATCACTTGAAAGAAGAAATAATGAAAAGTATTAAAAACCAAAGAGTTAACATACTTTGAAAGTATCTAGAGCAGCAGTTCTCGGATCCTTTTGCTGCATGGCCCACATTTTGCGACCCACTAATAAAGTGCTTTATTATGTAATATTTTCTCCACATGTTTAACTGCATATTGATTGCTACACAAAAGTGGTTTTCATTTACCTTAAAGATGCCACTGTTTCCGGTTGGAGAGCATATCTATACTGGCTGGAATTTGTAACAAACACACTCGAAGATCATCCTCCACGTTCATTCTTGAACGATATTTCGTGTTCATGGCAGTCAATACAGAAAATTAAACTTCACATAAATAAGCTGTTGAAAAGGTAGACGAACTTTCATCGCCAGGGCTGACAAAAACGGATGTTCCAATGAAACAGTGCACCAAAAGGAAGAGATATCCACAGCGGGGTCGTTAACTTTGATTTGTAATGTGCGATCGCTAGACAGTTCCGCTAATTCTTCTTGTGCACGACTGGTTAATTCAGAGAATGCACACTGAAAAGGATTACGAATCCAATCGTACGCTTTAATTTCTTCGGGCGTGAAGTATTTGTCAAAATATTCAGCAAGAGATGTCAGATGCCCTTTTATTACACCAGTGACTCCATTCAGAATCTCGCCAGTAACTTCATTGTTCTCTATAAATTCACAGAACAAGTGAAACATGTCTTGTGATTTGTTATCGAGTCGCGATCGCCAAAGTCGTAGTTTTTTTTTCTTAAAGGCTGCAACTTTGTCGTATATCTTGAGTACACTGGCATCTTTACTCTGTTCAAAAGGCTAAAAATGTCATCTAGGTATGCCAGCTTGGCAAGTAACTCAATATCAGCGACCTTACCTGCCAGGTCGAGATTGTGTTCTGTCAAAAACTACAACAATTCTAAACGAAGCTCAAACACCCTTGCAAGAACTTTTCCTCTGGACAGCCAACGCACAGCCGAGTGCAGTAAGAGATGCTTGTGTTCTGCATCTGATTCAATATGAAGTTGAGCAAATAATCGACTGTTCACTGTTGTAGTTTTTATGAAGTTTACAATCTGAAGACAGTCTTCGAGTACAGATCCCAGAGTTTTACTGAACTTCTTTGAAGTGCGTGCCACACAATAGATCATGCAATGGGTACCTACAATCTCGGATGACACTTGCTTTATGCGAGCTACAACACCACTGTTGCGGCCAGTCATTGTGGCAGCACAGTCGGTACAAACATCACTGTTGGGGCCAGTCATTGTGGCAGCACCGTCGGTACAAACATCACTGTTGGGGCCAGTCATTGTGGCAGCACCGTCGGTACAAACATCACTGTTGCGGCCAGTCATTGTGGCAGCACCGTCGGTACAAACATCACTGTTGGGGCCAGTCATTGTGGCAGCACCGTCGGTACAAACATCACTGTTGGGGCCAGTCATTGTGGCAGCACCGTCGGTACAAACATCACTGTTGGGGCCAGTCATTGTGGCAGCACCGTCGGTACAAACATCACTGTTGGGGCCAGTCATTGTGGCAGCACCGTCGGTACAAACATCACTGTTGGGGCCAGTCATTGTGGCAGCACCGTCGGTACAAACATCACTGTTGGGGCCAGTCATTGTGGCAGCACCGTCGGTACAAACAACGAAGCAGTTCGTTCACTGCAGTCCAAAAGTTGTGAAAAAATCCTTTAAAACACGAAATTTGTCATTGGCCTCGTTCTGGCTGGCAGTGACTTGCAAAAAGAAATCCCTCTTGCTTACTATTTTGCCAACAATCTCTCTCTCTCTCTCTCTGAACCTTAAGTGCCCAGGGCACATGGGGCTTCCGCAAGGGTTTTCCACAAATGCCTGTCCTTCGCCTTTTTTTTCTGCTCTTGCCCAGGTGAGCCCTCTATTGCTCAATATATTGCCAACAATAGCGAACATAAACAAGCGCTGTGACTCGCCGGTGATGTCAGTTGACTCATCTGACTGAATAGCTGCGCGACAATGTACTCGGACATTTCTGGTATTCTTCTGCGGACAGTATCGCTCGAAATGGGAATGCTTTTTAGTTTTATAGCGTAATCTGAGCCGAACAATACATCACAAATCTCAACAGCGGCTGGCATGATAAGATCTTCTCCAATCGTCTGCGGTTTCTTTGATTTTACGATTCTCTGGGCAATCAGTCACGATGTTTTAAGTGCTAGTTGGCTAAGTCGATAGTACGCTGTTCTCTCGTGGCTAGACGGCTGCTCGTCCTACCGGAGTCCGTGTTCGAATCCCAGGTAATTCTCTTGTGATTTTTCTTTCTCTCACGTCTCACTAAAGTGCTTTGTCTACGATTTTTTCGAGATTTAATCCTACAATATTTGTTCTCTTACTTTACCGTACCAAAACCTCGTAGTTTCCTATTTATAAAAAAATTGTTCCTTAAAACGATGTTTTAAGAGCTTTTTCATTGAGAATGGCTCTTATTTTTAACACTCTTCAGTTCACTATATTTCTAGGCTTTACGTTCGAAAAATTCTTAGTTTGTACTCTGTAGATCTGGATATCTTATAGTTAGATGACGACGCAATTTCGTCGGCTTTATTGCCTCATTAGAGAGGATTTGGAAATAAATAACAAACTGTGGCAGATTTTTGTAATTTGTTGATGGAACGAAACCGTACTTAATATAATCCACAACATATTTTCCAGCGTATTTAGTTTTCTTACAAGTATCAACGTTAACGTCGTCTAGTGACTTTCGCTGCCACTACTATCAGTTTCTCTCTTTGTGTGGGAATATTGTGCCTCCAATGACCATGCCCTCTGTTAAACATATTTCAATTAATCTTTCTCCATTCTGATTAACCATGTCAATTCCTTCTTTCCCCATCACTTTTTCAACGTCGGTATTATCCTTCCCTACCTTAGCATTGAAGTCCCCCATAGCAATTAGGATGTCGTGTTTAGGGACTTTGTTGATGATTTGTTGTAGTTGGTGATAAAAGTCGTCTTTCACATCATCATCTGCATCATTCGTGGGTGCATAACACTGTATTATTGTCATTCTCCGTGTCGTAGGTTGTATCGTGCTCTTATTATACGACTGTTCACCGGTTCCCATTCTACAAGGCTCTTTGCAGCTACATTTGACATAATAATGCCCACTCCGTCTCGGAATTTATTGTCATTTCTACCTGAATGTATAATTAACTTACCGTTTTCCGCCGATCTTTTACCTGCTTCTGGCCATCGCATTTCGCTGATGCCCAGTATGTCTAGATGGTATCTCTCCATTTCTTTGATGACCTGGTTAGTTCTTGTTGGTGCTGCCATCGTTCTCACATTCCAGAATCCAACCCTTGTCACATGTTTGGGGCCGACGAATGAGCTCTTCGGAGTTGGCATCCCTGATGCTCGGTTGGTTTCTCTGCGAGTTTCCATAACGATATCTTTTTTTCCTATCTGGAGTTGCCTCTAGATAGGTCTCAGGATAAGGTTGTTAGCCTTATGCCCAACTCCCGGTACATGATATGTAACAGATCAAGCGGAATTCCTCTGATTTCTGCATGCCGGCGAGAGCGTTTTAATATTCCCACACAAAGAGATACATAAAACAACATGGATATCTCCAGATGATAGAACTAGAAACCAGATAGACCATTTTTGTATTAGAAAGCAATACAGAACATCTCTCATGGATGTAAGGGCTTATAGGGGTGCAGATGTCAACAGTGATCACAACCTGTGCATAGGGAAAATAAAACTAAAATTGAAAAGTCAACACAAGAAATCAGTACACAGAAAGATAAACATCCACAGCCTACAAGAAGAAAATACTAACATTAATTTCAATCAGGAACTTGCCAATCATTCCAAAACACCCAGTGAAGTTGAGGAGATAGGTATAGATGAGTTATGGAATTCTTACAGCACAGCCATAATCACAGCAGCAAAAGTAAGCGCTGGATTGGAAAAACCAAATAGAAAAGCATGGATATCAGATAAAACATGGAAGTATATACATGAAAGACGAGCAGTCAAATTAAACATGTTGAATGCAAAAGCAGATCATGAAAGAGATTCGGCAAAAGCAAAATACAAAGACATAGACAAGAAAGTAAAAAGTTCAGCTAGAAGGGATAAAAGAGAATACATAGACAATATGGCGAAAGAGGCAGAAAAAGCAGCAAAAACAGGAGACAGCAAAACTTTATATAACATACAAAAGAGGCTAACAGGTACTATTACATCTAAAGAAAGACCAATACTTAGCAAAACTGGAACACTATTAACATCAAATAAAGACCAAAAGCAAAGATGGGCTGAACACTTCCAAGAAATACTCAATCGACCACACCCAAAACAATTGTTAAACCTTGAAACTGACTTACCAGCCCCACAACAAATATCAATCTAGATGAAATGAATTGCATGAAATTGAAACAGCAGTGAATTTAATGGCTAACAACAAAGCTGCAGGTGAAGATGAAATAACAGCCGAGATGCTAAAAGCTATCAATAGTGACAACATGAGACAACTACAGAGAATGTTTAACAAGATTTGGAAAGAAGAAAAGGTCCCTTCTAATTGGAAGAAGGGAATCATTGTGAAAATACCAAAAAAGGGCAACCTTAGTGACTGTAACAACTGGAGAGGAGTAACCTTAATATCAGTTGTGTCAAAAGTATTTTGCAAGGTCATTTTGAATAGACTCAAAGATATAGTGGATACTGCAATGAGAGAAGAACAAGCAGGATTTCGAAAAGGGAGAAGCTGTCTCGACCAGATCTTTACTCTCAGAATAATACTTGAAGAACATATTGAAAAGCAGAAACCATTAATACTGAATTTCATAGATTTTAAGAAGGCATTTGATAGCATACACAGAGATTCATTATGGAGAATTTTATGTCTATATGGAATACCATCTAAAATTGTCAACATCATTAAGGACTTATACAATGGATATGGTTGTGCAGTCAAGACAGAAGAAGGGATGAGTGAATGGTTCCAGATTGAGACAGGCGTGAAACAAGGATGTATACTGTCTCCTTTACTTTTTGGGATTACAATAGACTTCATAATGAAAAAATGCTGCACAGGTAACGCAGGTATTGACTGGGTACATGGGACCCAACTAGAAGATCTTGATTTTGCTGATGACATAACTCTTATCAGTAATAATGTGAATTCCATGCAAGAAAAAACAGATAGCCTATCTTCACTGGCTAGCAAAATAGGACTTGAAATTAACAAGGACAAAACAAAAATAATGAAAATTCCCATCAATCAAAATGGAAAAATACTATATAGAAGGGACAGATATTGAAGAAGTCAATCAATTTGCATACCTTGGCAGCTACATAGACCAGGATGGTGACACTAGAAAGGAAGTTAGGATCAGAATTGCAAAAGCAGCATCAATCTTCAAGAATCTTGAGAACATATGGAATTCAAAAGTTATAAGCACAAAAACCAAGTTAAGACTATTCAATTCAAATGTAATATCCACCCTCATTTATGCATACGAAAGCTGGAAAACAACTAAAGAAATAGAAAAGAAATTAGACTCTTTTGAAAATAAATGCCTAAGGAAAATACTCGGCATCAAGTGGAATGAATTCAAGAACAATGCAGAGATAAGACAGATGACTGAACAACAACCAGTCTCACGGGTGATCAGGAAAAGGAGATGGACATATGTTGGCCACTTGATGAGAAGAAATGATCAGAGAATCCCAAAACAAGCTATCAAGTGGAACACAACAGGCCGAAGAAAAAGGGGCAGACCGCGTGAAACTCTGAAGAGAACATTATTAAGAGAGGCCAAGTTAACAGGCATAAAATCCTTTGATGAGATTGAAAGACTCGCCGAAGACAGGAAAAATTGGCGAACTACTTTGCGAGCCCTATGTGACGTCTAACGGCACGGGAAGGATATAAGATATAAGATATAAGACTATCAGTTTGAATGCGCGAAGTCGAAGGCCTACGTTTCACAAATCGATCCATTTTAGCACCTAAAGTTTTAAAGTTTAAATAATAAAAAAAATTATCCGAAAAGTCTCCACGATCACTACGTGGGTAACTGGAATCTGTTGATTAATCCAATACGAATTACACACAACACCAAGACCGATTAGCGGCTCTCAAGCCAACGAAATATGATTTTTTAAACTAAAACGCAATTGATGAGAACTATATTTCACTTCTGCTCTCTCGCAGAATCTACGCCGACTGTTCTCTAAAATTACATTGTAAAACTGCACGTTTCAGCAACACGGTCAGAAAGACGCCGGTGTCGCACTTCAAAAGCGATGCCGTCTTTTATATACGTAACATTTCTGTTTGATGCTGGGATAAACGCTGTCTGGGCCATCCTTTCTCCAATAGCCGCACTGCGAAAATACTAATAAAGTGGCCTACTATTCTTCGGCTTGCATCAGTGTAGTCTGCCCCTATGCATTGCGTGAAAATGCGGAATGATTTTTTATTGTATCTATTTTTTGTGTGCTGCTTTGAGACTTCAGAGTGACCCACAATACTCCCTGTCACGGCCCACCTTTGGGCCGCGGCCAATGGGTTGAGAACCACTGATCTAAAGATATAATACAAACATGAAATCCATTCTCCTTAAACATCTCATTTCTGTCATGATGATTTTTCTTTTGTTCTTGGCTGTTAGTGTCTATGTTTGACATTGACAGCATAGAGCTGGGAGGAAAATTGCGTTGTACAGTGCCCTTTTTGTTTCAGTTATGATGTATTAGTTTTTCAGTAAAGGAGTCATTTGTTTAATAA
The DNA here is from genome assembly GCA_009760885.1 of Achatina immaculata. Lineage (NCBI taxonomy): Eukaryota > Metazoa > Mollusca > Gastropoda > Stylommatophora > Achatinidae > Lissachatina > Lissachatina immaculata. The sequence goes on from CM019694.1 coordinate 1,286,339, forward strand.
CCTGATTTGCTTTATTGCATCTGTTCTCATTCTCAGCGTCAGTTGTCCCTGAGAATGATACTATGCTACCTAGGTATTTGAAATGGTTCACTTGTTTCAAGGGCTGGTTGTCTAGAAAGATTTTTATTTGGATTTCTTCTCTCGCTATGGTTAATTTCTTCTCTCGCTATGGTTAATTTCTTCTCTCGCTATTTTACACGGTTACCACCAGACAGTATATCACAGAAAACATTCACACTAAGATTTGTAGGTAACAAAGAAAGAGGCCGCCCACGCAGGAGATGGAGGGAGGAAATTACAGAAGCATTAAATATCCCATTATATGAAGCAAATCATCAAGCCTTATCTAGACGTCTATTTGTCCCCTCAACACCCAAAAGGTATATAAGGAAGGAGACAAGACAAGACAAGACAAGACAAGACAAGACATATGTAAGGGAAAACCGAAGGACAAAAAAGAGGAAAGTGATGACAAGTGTTTAGATAAGTGGACAACAAGAGAGGGGGCGGGGTTTAGCTTGACCGGGCGCATAGTGAGAGCAACCGACAAAACCAAGTGGAAACCATTCTAGTCAAGCTTTCCTGGGAGACGACACAAGATGATGAATGTATTTCCCTAGCTATTATTTTGCCTTGTATATGGTAAGAATTTTGTAATTGCTTGTTTTTGTTAGCGTCGCTTTCTTAAAAATGTTAACAGTGTCGTTGATTGCTTATTATTATCTCTGCTTTCCTCTTATCGCCCACAGGTTTCTGGCGGATACATTTCTAGACGAGCCATCTCTGTATCCCTCAGATCTGTTCACGCTATCAAACGCAAGACTCTTCTTCCGGCCGGCCCCACGAGGCGGTCGCTACAAAAGGGCTCTTCCGGTGGGAATATTCCCAATGGCATACGGGGATTACATTTTGCAAGATGGAGTCGATCGTCCTAGATCTATTGCCCTCCCCAATTATGGACAATTTGGACAATTCTTTCAGCAAATAGCTCATCTACAGCCAAAAGCCGTGCCTAGACCAAGGATAGGAAGATACCAAAGTGATAAAACTGCTGACAGCAGTCAAATTCAGTCAACGTAATCACACCAGAGACTGATCTATAAATATATAACCAGTCACCTCCATTACAAATAGTGATAACAAGGAGTTTCGATCGTGAATGCACAGAATAAGATTGATGTCAAGAACGTCCATAGAAAATAATACAAAGACAGCGGATGAAAAAAGGAAGAAATCTTCTTTGTGTGGCTAGTCATTGTTTGGAAAAAAAACAAAACAATTATATTAAAATGCAGAACCGGATTAGTAAATGAAATAAATTTTGTAAAGTGATCTTAGATTTCCTTTACGATTTTACCGTTTATTAAAGTCAGTTAATCCGTTTATTCAATGTATGCTTCTTGTTGTCTTTATGTTTGGCAACTGTATTGAAGAACTGTTTTCTTCTTGTTGTTTTGGGTGGTGATGTTGACGATGATGAGGAGGAGGAAGAGGAGGAGGAGGGGGAAGGGTGAAGATTGGCAGTGAATGAGAAATGTAATTTTTAAAAAGTAGGAGAAGAGTGCGTGTATGCAGCGGAATTGCTGGCGTGATCTGAACTGTCGGTGAACTTCTGTTAAGTTACAGGACACGTACATTCTTTTTCTTCTTCTTGGAACTGCGAGCACAATGTCCTCTGCAGACGAGGCGGTGAAGATTTTGAAGCACAGCTACATGTTGAAGCACAACTACATGTTGAAGCACAACTACATGTTGGATTGGGAGCGAGTTAGGGTTCATGAACCCCTGGTTAAGAGCCACTGATCTTCATGGTTAACGGTGGAAATAGCTAGTCTCGGCGGCTTCTAAAACCACAAATTCCGTATACACTTATTTAACTACAAGTTGCTACCCTCCTCGGACAATGATGGGAAAAGAAATGAAAATAAGTTTAATATCTCCAACAATCTTGGCGACCTTCCGGACTCACGAAAATAGATATTTCCACATGTGCCCTGTTCTCTAAATAATCAAGACCCATAACTCAATGTTGTCTTTCAAAAAGTTACCACAAAACCAAAAATTAACACAGACTTAACATTGTTTTATCCAGCGTCGCTTCTTCCTAAGCTCTGCCGGATTAATCTCGCTTTGACGGATTAAAATACGTTGCGCGATAGTAACGCTAAAAATCAGCTATTGAAGCCGGAAAAGAAAATGTTAGGTTCTCTCCCTTTTCTTCACAGACGATTAATAAATCAATGTCGGCTTGTTAATGGCGTAGTGATGCTGAGATACATCTTGCTTGTCAAGATATCAACATTCTCTTCAGTCGGTATAGATTTTGTGTTTTATGTTTGATCCTACTACGAGTATTTGCAAATCCGTTTTAGAAGTCATGGCTGTGATTTATAGAATGTATATGAAAGTAGCACAGACAAATAAAATAAAATATAAGTATCACCAACAAAAGCCATTTCAAAATACTGAAGTTTTGCTAAAATTAATTTCGCTATAAATAGCGCTGCGTGCACTCTACACGGTCTCATCTAGTTTGCAGTCAGTTAAACAAAAAAAAAAAAAAACTTGGATCGGATGAAAACCAATTTGTCTAAAATCTTCCAGGAACTTTTGTTTAAGGAAAAAGCTAGCGGTAGACGCCTCAATAGCATATAGTCTACATATCTTCCTAGAAGGACAGGCGGGCTAGAGGGGGACATGACCAGTCTCGCTACCTTTGGTTCTCAAACTCCAGGAGGAACCATGTACCTTATTTCTACAGCAGCAACCTGTACCAATCAGGACAGACCAGATTTTCAACGACAGGTAATGGTTTGCAAGGGAGACAACTATTAAAATGTATCTTCTATGTGTTAAAGTTCAATTGTAACCCTTTGCGCGGAAGTAGGAATATCCCAGCATGTTTGTTGGTTGGCGGCGGTGGATAGGAGTTCGCTTCGCTCCCTAGTGACTCCTGACAAATCACTTAGTCACAGAACAGAGCTTCGGTGATCTACTATATTCTTTTATTCACTAGCAGCCACTGCACTGACGTCTAGTGCGCTTGGCCCTACAGAGTCTTCTTTTTCTGAAGTTTTTCTACCAAACACTGCCGTCTCAGGTACTCATTTTAGAGAGAGAGAGAGAGAGAGAGAGAGAGAGAGAGAGAGAGATATTGTAGTAAGCTACGAAGCCAGAACCTTCCTACTGAGAACACAGGTCACTATCGATTAGGTTACCTTACGCGTCTGATGTGTGTTCTGATTTACAAAGCCAGTACTGTCTAGTTATAGCAGTATATATTTGACTACTTTTTTTTCCCCTTTGTTAGCAAATAATACAGCCTCTTGTCACGTATGATATGTGTGATATGTGTGATATAAAGAATTGTGCATAATAGCATTCTCTCATATTTGACACTTTGCCTTTAAATAAATTCGCAAATGTAAGCTCAAGTTTAAATATGTCTAACGCTTGATCATGTACACCTTGTGTAAGCTCTGTTTTGTAGCACTATAAAGTAATATGACAAATAGGCAGCAGCTAATAATTATTAACTGTTATAACGGTTTGGTCTTATTTGTGAACTTCTTATCTTCTCCTACACAAACTATGAGAAGGGCAAAACTGCTTCTACATAGTGATTGTTGCTACCGTAGTTTCACCAACGCCGCAAGGCAAAGCTGGAATGCCATATATTTTAGTTAACAGTCATTAAAGTGGCATTTATGGCACACACACTGACGTGTAACAGGATGAACACAGTTACATGTAATATAGCGACAATCCATCATTCAGACAAAGGTTGCACGTGTTTCCTATAGAGTAACTTTTGCAGTTAATTGCAAGCATTGTGGAGTGTCCTATGGCTGGTATGTCTTATATTGATCATCCAGTTGCAATGTAACGCTAAAAGATTATCCTCTTCTTGTGTCCAAACCTGAACTCCTTTTGGACACTGTAAAGAAATGTTACTGCTTATGCTGGAGAAAGCTGGAGAAAGATGGCGTTTCAAACTAGCAAGTTTAAACATCCAGTTTTCCATTCCAAGATGGTGGAAGCGACCCTCTGTTAGCGCAGCTGCTGTTGTTATTTTTTTTTCCTCTTTATTATTTTTTTACTTATTATTTTTATATTCAGAAAGCATCAGAAGTTATGTTATTTTTTTTTAAACTATCCGCTACAGATATTCTTGAATCTCCATTGCTGGTGTTCTCTCCTTCTTTTCATGTTTCTTGAATCTCTGTTGCTGATGTCCTTTTCCACTATTTATGTTTCTTGAATCTCCATCGCTGATTTTCTCCTCCACCATGAATTCTGTGAATGTGAGAGTCCTCAGTTTGAAGGTTTTATATTTCACAGTGTACTTTTTATTTCAGCTTTTACATAGAACTGTTATTATTCACTAAACTTACGATATTGCTTTTGCGACTAAAATGCAGGATCGTAATTTTAAGCAATTTTATTATCTTTTACCTCTGCTACTTGTAAGCAGTTTTATTATCTTTTACCTCTGCAATTTGAAAGCAGTTTTATTATCTTTTACCTCTGCTACTTGTAAGCAGTTTTATTATCTTTTACCTCTGCCACTTGTAAGCAGTTTTATTATCTTTTACCTCTGCTACTTGTAAGCAGTTTTATTATCTTTTACCTCTGTCCCTTATTACACAACGAGACAGCAGAGGAATGGCTGCGAAATGATGACCTACGTGTTGGCCACTTACTTAGCTTGTTGGGAAAACTCTCTGAAGTTACACATATACTTCAACAACATTGTCATATGTTTGGCTCCTCTGAAAGCACATTACATAAAAACTTCACAGATGATGATATACGAATAGATGGTTTTAACTTGATCAGGCGCGACCCAGCTATGAAGCTAGAGACAGGTTTAGTTTTATATATATATATAATACAATTGAATGTTATAGAAGAGAAGATCTGGAAACACCAGAGCTTGAAAGTATCGTGTTAGAAATTAAGCAATCAAATCTTAGTCCAGTTCTAATTAGTTTTATATACCGAAATCCAAATGCTTCAGCCGAGTGGTATGATCACTTTACAGCCACGATGGATGATGCTCTAACCTATAAATTCAAGAACATAATCATTCTTGGCCACATAAATATAAATTTCATGCAGTCGTTACACATGGAAGAACATTTTAACATCCTGCAACTTCTCACAAATTATCAACAACCCTATATTTGTAACTGAATCATCATCAACATTAATTGATTACATATATGTAGCTCATCCAGGAAACATTACTGAATGTACTGTCCCACGTGTGTCGCTGAGTGATCACTACCCGATCACATATAGTACATGGTCACATCTCTCTTTCTCCCTCTCCCCCTCTCTCTGTCTCTCTGTCTCTCTCTGTCTCTGTCTCTCTCTCTCTCTCTCTCTCTAAACCTTAAGTGCCCAGGTCACATGGGGCTTCCGCAAGGGTTTTCCACAAATGCCTGTCCTTTGCCTTTTTTCCCCTATTGCCCAGGTGTGCCCTCTATTGCTCAACATCCTTTCTGTTGTTCTTATCCATGTCTCTTTTGGTCTACCCTTACTTCTGTTCCCCTGTGGTGTCCATCTTAGTACTATTTTTGGTAGTGAGTTGTCAGTCATCCGGAGCACATGTCCCAACCATCACCAGTGTCTTTCCTCAATAATTGCTGTCAGTGGCTTCATCTGCATTTCTGCCAACAAGATGTTATTTCTTATGGTGTTTGACCAAAATATTTTTCTAATTCTTCGTAAACATTTAGTCTAGAAAGAATTCAGCCTGTTTTTCTTTAGTTTTGGTGATTTTCCAGCATTCAGTTCCATAGAAGTTGGTCACATAAGGGATATAAAATACCTAAACACAAACATACCAGCATCAAATATAGGAATTTTAAAAACTTTAACTTGGAATATATTTTAAACTGATCTAAAAGCTTCACCTCTTACGTATGTCTACCAATTAACTAATCCAGGTGAGGCTATGAATGCTAGATTAAAGTCTTCCGAAATATTTTTGACAAGCATGTCCCCTTCAAAGAAATGAGGGTAAAACATCTAACAAAATCCCCGTGGTGATGGTAAAACATCTAACAAAATCCCCGTGGTGATGGTAAAACATCTAACAAAATCCCCGTGGTGATGGTAAAACATCTAACAAAATCCCCGTGGTGATGGTAAAACATCTAACAAAATCCCCGTGGTGATGGTAAAACATCTCACAAAATCCCCGTGGTGATGGTAAAACATCTAACAAAATCCCCGTGGTGATGATAAAACATCTAACAAAATCCCTAAGGATAACTCCTGATATGCTACAGCTTATGAGGAAGCGGGATGAAGCTTATACAAGGAGAGATTTCACTAGCTATAGCTCACTTAGGAATAAAGTGCAGCATATAGTAAATCGATCTGAAAAAGCGATAAATATTCTTGTATATAAAAGAAAGCAATCTGACCAACAGACTCTTAATGAAGAACATTCTTACACTAACTTCAGTGAGCATTTTAGGGGAGAAATTAACTCTGCACTAACCCAGTATCGATTCCAGTATTGTAGCGCTATCTTAATGACTGCAGTATCTAGTCACATCTGATTAGCTTATAATACGTAACATTTTTAATCAGCACGCTTAATCGGCAACTCCAGCCATGGCAGGTAGATGTGGCTAGATACCGCAGTCATTAAGATATCACTACGATACCGGAATCGATAATTGGTTAGTGCACAGTTACTTATGGAACACCCTGTACTAAAGTCTTCCATACCGACCCCTACTTGTGACCCGAGTGTGTTGAAAAATTACACTGACAGTAAATGTGTAAAGATAAAACAATTAAGTACTCCTTTCCTAACAGTCATTGAAGTTTATAACTACATCCGATCTTTAAAGAGCACTAACTCAGCAGAATTTGATGACATTAGTAACAAGATATACGCTATGCTGCACCAGTTATTACAGACACACTAACATACATATGCCATTTGTGTACTGAAAAACACTATTTCACTGGCGCTTTTAAACTCGCTAAAGTGTATCCTATTTTTTAAAATCTAGATCGACTAATGACCTTTCAAATTATAAACCTACAGTCGAACCCACTTAATATCACAACCCGGATATTGTCACAAAAATTTGTATCCCCGGCCAACTCCCTTAAGTAAATAATGGACTTTACTCCGGTTACTATCACCCCGTTTATTGGCACAAAGAAAGGGCCGGCCGTTTGATAACCGTGTACGTGCAGCATCAACCTTTTGAACGCGTGGGCATCAAAACTCAGGTGGTGTGAATGAAAGACTTACTACGGCCACCCTTTCGTGATTAAAATCTGGTTTATTTCGGTCATTGGCCCCTTTATCAAGACATGGGCGGTGTTAAGTTGGCAACGCGAGTTGATATGTGTTATTTTTGTTTTCCTCTTTATTATTTTTTACTTATTATTTTTATGTTCAGAAAGCATCAGAAGTTATGTTATTTTTTTAACTATCAAGACATGGGCGGTGTTAAGTTGGCAACGCGAGTTGATATGTGTTCAGTCTCGAATAGTGTACTGTGAATCGTATACCCAGGAAGTTCTCTCTAGTTCTCGTTGTGATAGATAATGGCTACTAAACGCAAATGTGTTGATCTGGATTTGAGCACTAAAATGGATATTCTGAAGCAAGTTTATTAAAATGTTACGAGAAAAGATATAGTCGATAAATTTGAAATTTACGTTAAAAATTGAATGAGACTTTCACTCGTCTTTAGTTAGGTTAAACTGTAAGCGACGGCGTGTGAGTTCTTACATGGATATTGAGTGTGCTCTGCTGAAATGATTCAAGCAGACACGTTCTGCACAGTTGCATGTGTGGGGTTCTATGTTGGCGAAAATTGCAGAACGCTTTGCGAAAGAAGTGGATATGCCCGACTGGAAGTGTGATAACTGCTTTCTTGAGCGCTTTAAGAAACGCCACAACATGACATTTAAGATCGCTTCAGGTTAATCGGCCCAAGTTAACGCCGATGTCGTTAATGATTGGATTTCGCGCGTGCCAAAAATGCGTATAGTCCAGATGACATTTTTTAACATGGATGAAACAGGCGTGTTTTATAAACTGCTACCGAACAGAAATTTGTGCTTTCGTGATGAGAAGTGCCACTGTGGCAAATGGGCTAAAGATCGCTTAACAGTTGTCGTGTGCTGTAACATGTCTGGCACTGAGAAGACTCCGCTCCTTGTTCTCGGAAAGTCATGAAATCCGCGGTGCTTCAAGAACGTAATGAGCCTGCCCGTCACTTACAAGTCCAACCAGCCTGCTTGGATAACAAGTGAACTGTTTGATTACCATGTAATTTCCTTCGTCAACAAAATGCACCGAATGAACAGAAAAGTTTTGTTTGTTGATAACTGTTCGGCATACACTGACGTCACCAATCTAATGGCTACAAAGCTTGTTTTCCTGCCACTTATCACAACCAGCATGCTGCAGCCTTGCGACCAAGGTATAATTTACGCCTTCAAGCAACAGTATAGAAAGCGAATAGTACGTCATGCTGTGGAACAAAAGCGTGTCGCCGAGACCGACATCAAGATAGCGATTAATTTTATGCATGCTGCATGGAACAGCGTCAGTCAGTCAACGTTTAAACTTGCTTTATCCCAGTTAACGCCCTTGTAATGGACTCTGCTTATTGCCATCATATTTCGACGTTCCTGACAATGTGACGTTAAACGGGTTCGACTGCATATCCATCCTGTCATCATTATCCAAATCTCTTAAGAAACATATAAAAAATAACACTGCTACACGTGCAAGAAAACAGTCTACTGATAGACAGTCAGTCAGGTTTTATACCAAATCACTGGCTATTTGATATAAATGATAATAAAGTGTGTGATGTTGTCTTTGTTGATTTCAAGAAAGCCTTTGATGTGACTGACCGTGAGACTCTTGCAACAACAACACAAAAGCTTGAAGAATATAAATTTTACACTCTGACTTGACCAAATGTGTTATATCTTTTCTCTCAGGTAGATAGCAAGTAGTTTGGTTTAGAAACAAAATATATGGCTCATCTATGACTGATACTGGTGTTCCTCAAGATTCAGTTCTTGTTCCTCTTCTCTTTGCCATCTACCACTACATTTAAAACACTCTACAAGTGATCTTTTTACAATAGAGACTATGACTTCAATAATCTTCAGGCAACGTTTCAGAATGATATAAACACTATGATTAAGTGGAATAATATTAACAACGGTAAAGTAACAGAACACAATTTTGTAGGGTTGGGCCTCGAAAAAATCGAAGAAAAAGCATTTTAGTGAGACGTGAGAGAAAGAAAAGTCACAAGAGAATTACCTGCGATTCGAACCACGGACTCCGGTAGGACGAGCAGCCGTCTAGCCACAAGAGAACAGCGTACCAACGAATTACACCATCTCGCCCCCCCCCCCCCACGCCCGACCCCCCCAAAAAAGGTATTTGAAAGCGAAATCATTAGTACCTGTTCAGTCGAAAAAAGGATAGTGACAATAATCGTAATAATAACGGTATGTTGATAAACACTAACATAGCCAAATCCATGCTCGTCACTGCAGGACAGAGACTGTAGAATGCGACAAAAATTTCACTAAATCTTTGCGCTGGGACTACAGAAATAGAAAAGGTTCATTCATTCATTCATTTGCATGTCCTATGCTGAACTTTGCCTCCGTAGCAGCACTCATGTAGGCCTCTCGGTTGTGAGCAAGAAAGCCTGCTGCTGATGCATCCATTTGCAGATCATCAACGATGTCTTGCAGCCAAGTTCGACTTGGTCTTCCTCTCTTTCTTTTTCCCATTATGTACCCTTCCAAGACGGTCTTCTCTAGATTATCATGACGTTTAATAACATGACGTTTAATAATTATCTTAACGTTCACGAACATAAAATTCTAAATCTCATAATCGATCAACATTTAACTTGGAATTCTCGTGTACTTAAAAAAAACTTGACAGCACAGAAAGTTTACCAGCTAACCAAAATTAGACACTTTATTGAGCAAGACACAAGAAAGACATACTACATATCACACATACAAACATATTTAGATTACTGTTCCACAGTCTGGGACGGCTGCACAAAAAAGGCTCCACTCACTTCACAAACGAGCAATAAATCTGACTTGTGACAAACATCCAGTGCATACCGCAGATCAGCACATGCAATTCAAAATTCTACCTCTCAAATTAAAAATCATTTTTAACAAAGTTAAATTTGTTCATAGAATTCTATCGCATTGTGCTCCGCCTTACTTGTGGCCACTGATTACATCAAACACTAAACACAGTCAACGTTTAAAAAACTGTCTTCTTCCTAAACCCAGGCTAGATCTGTATAAGAAAAACATTGCATACTCTGCGGCACAGCTTTGGAACTCCCTCCCCTACCAATTAAAATTTATTAGTAATAATTCATCCTCCTCACACCAGATGCTGTGATTTACACAGATGGGTCCGTTGTACGACATCAGAGGAGTGCATGGCCATTCACAGCACTTTCGGCAGGCAGAACAATTCAGGAAGCCAGCGGTACCTTTCGGTGTGGTCACAAGAAATATGACGATGAAGGTGAGGGCAGTAACGAAAGCATTCGTATTGCTGGAGTCAAAAGACTGCTCTTGTGCCTGCATACTAAGTGTATAAAAGAGTATGATCCAGAAGGTCGAGGCAGGTTCTGTACGCAGGCAGTTGCTTGAGTCATTGCAGAAATCAACGATTCGCAGAGTCACCTTCATCTGTGTTTCTGGCCAAGTGGGCATCCAGGAAATTAGAGAGATGCTAGACTGGCTGGCTCTGCCATCATTGCAGATGGACAACCACTGGATCGGGCTGATATTGTTAAGGTGCTCAGAGAGATAGTCAGAGTGGAGGACTTCGAGGACAGTGAATCTACATCGCTACTCAGACTGAGAAAGCTGGGAATACAGATCGGCATGGCATACTGGACATACTGGGCAGCTGGTCAGCCAACACAAGACAGGCAGTATGAGCTACATGACGCTGATGGATATGTTGAGAGGGGGGATCTGAGCATGTATGGACATGTCCGGAGTTCAATGATGATGACCCAGACCATAAACTTCATCCTTTAACTCAGAAATCTTTCAGTATTTACTTCCTTGTAACTATATGCCTTCTTAAAATATCTAAGCCCCGCTCATACCATGACTCGCTAGAGCCCAAGTTCTTTAGTAACATCTTATTAGAATTTGTCTTCATGAATGTGAAAGAATGTGATGTTAGAAGAACTGCATTGAAAATATATTTATGTGTGTTTGTTTGTTTGTTTGTTTGTTTATTTGTTTGTTTGTGTTATCTTACGAGATTAATTACCTGTCATGTAGTTCATTATCTTGTATTTGTGAATGTGATAGTTTCATTTTGCATTTTTAAATGTCTTTTTTAACATTTCTTTTCCCGTAATTTGTTTACTTGTATTAAATCGAATGTGTGGTAAGAATGAAAGATGAGTGATGAAGGGCAGAATGTAAGACGGGCCTGCGTGCCCAATTCTTTACCCTCCGAAAATAAAGAATTCAGTTCAGTTCTGGCTTAGAAAGTAAGACACATTTTAGTAAGCCATATTTCCTTGTTCATCAGAAGCTCAAGAACCTCTAGGAAGGCATGAAAGAATCTTCCTTCGCTACTTATCTTTTGCATATTACCTTGTGTATTATAGAATAATGATAAATTTCACGGAGGTCTACTAATTTAATCATAAAATTTACCTGTTAACTTCACTGATGTTTGCTAATTTACTCATGAAATTTACCAGTTAACTTCTCCGATGTCTGCTTATTGAATTAATCATGAAATTTTCCTGTTAACTTCACTGAGGTCTGCTAATTTAATCATGATATTTACCTGTTAGCCCTGAATTGACACCTGAATACAGTTTCACTACCATAATAATGCTTCCTGTTTGCGTAAGATTGAAAAGATCTACCAGTCGTAATGCTCACAAGATCGATGTATTGTGGGCTGCTAAACAAATCTCATGAATTCGATTATACCGTGAGATTGGTTCACCAGGAATTGCAAATCTCGATTTACGTAAAATGCAGAATTATATGCATAATTCCATGTACGGTTTGATGGTACCAAAATCGTAATCGTGATGGGGTGGTAATTATTCTAGGGAGGACACGGTTTTAAGCAGATTAATTAGTCGTACATTCGTCCTTGTTTAGTGCTAAAGTAGTCTGGCAAAGTACTGGTCACAAAATAAATCAACCAGATTACCATATACTGTACTTTATTGAAATGCCGTATATCCGAATGTAACGTAAGCGGTACAAAATACCCAACGCAAAGTTACTGCGAGAGCCTCTAAGTGAACAGTTCCAGCCTCATTTTGGGTCGCTACCGTCTGCTGCAAGAGAGTCAAGAAGTTTGCTGTTAAACATTCCCACAATCTGCAGTAAGTTTTATAGTTTCTTTTGTATTGAATTTTAATCCTTTCACTTTGTTTTAGCAACAGTTTAAATCAAATATCCATTTTTCTTTCTTCCACTGAAGTAATTTTGTGTAATAAACTTTTTTTCCGTTAAAGATCGTTTCTACCGTTAGGGCAGGAGTTTATGACGGAGGAGTCACCGTGCCCCCAGGGGACGTGGGAAATAAACTGGGGGGGGGGGGTGACTCAGTTTCTGGACAGTAGCTGAACTGTTGCCAGACATTTCTTTGCGCTGGTCTTTACCTGGATATCCATGTGTACAGCAAATTACAAGGTTTGATGTCTTTTGAAGTCATATATATGCTTGGGACTGGGACTAGTGATGATGATGATGATTTAAGTAGTCAGGCCAGGATAATATATGGCCACAATGAGCAGTCCTCTGGGGGCCTGTAATGGTGGAAAGGTTGAGAACTCTTCCGTCTTTCTCCCCTCCTTTGTGTGTGTACGTGTGAGGAGGGGGGGGGGGGTGACAGAAGTATTTTAGAGAATAATGTCATCAGCCACTGTAATGTCTTCCACATTCTTACAATAAGAGAATATAACGCAGGTAAATATAGGGGGTTATAGCTTTCTTCTGAGCACTCTATTTGTAATGGCAGAAATAAAATTTATTCATCTTAGCATACTCAGTGACATCAGTAGCCAAAGATGTGATGACCCTCAAGCAACAACTTCGGATTCACGAAGGTCATAGATAGTTTGTATAAAGTTCAGGGAGTGAACTTGAAGAAGAGTGCCTTTCTGCAGGCTCCACCAACATAGGGACAGAAGGTATCTTCCATGTTAGTGCGTAAGAGCAAACAGGTGTAAAAGAAATGGGTAAGGTATTGGTCAGGTCAGTGTCATTCATTTACATGTCCATTGCAAAACAGCACTCCTGCAGGCCTCTCGGTTGTGAGCAAGATGGCCTGCTGCTGATGCATCCATTTGCAGATTATCAACGATGTCTTGCAGCCATCTTCGCCTTGGTCTTCCTCTCTTTCTTTTTCCCATTATATACCCTTCCAAGACGGTCTTCTCTAGATTATCACGACGTTTAATGTGTCCAAAATATTGAAGTTTTCTCTCTTTAATCCTCTTTACTAGCCAGCCTTCTTCAAGTCAGTGTAGCTGACTGTAATGTAGCATCACATAAAATCATTTGTATCTAATAAAATGTGTGTAACTTAGCATTCACAATACTTTATTTGTGTTCTTGTTGTTGCAAATATCCTTTGTGCTTCAGAACTAAACTGATGCAGGTGTTCTACTTGGCACTCATTTTCTTTGTTCCTTTTATTTTGGATATTTTTCACTCAGTCTGTTTTTTTATTATTTTTCAGAGTTGTTCCAGTAAATATTGATTTACTTTTCTTTCAGCCAAAGTAAATTGTGTGTTCAACTTACAGCAGTTGTAAATTCTGAAGTTGTATTTTCTGTGATGTATATTTTTATAATTTCAAAAATTGTATATCTGTTACATGATATTATTGGAAGTTAAAATGCTGTATTTTTAGCAGTGGTACTCTTTGTATTCCTACAGTAAAACAGCCAATAGCAACTTAAGACTGATCTACTTTGATATGCCTGGACTGGGTGAAATTATTCGTCTGATTTTGACATGGGCAGATAAAGAGTTTGAAGATATAAGAATCAGTGGAGACAAGTGGCCAGAAGTCAAGCCGACCACACCTTTCGGTCAACTTCCATTTATTGAAATTGATGGCAAGGCCTATGCTCAGAGTCTGGCCATAGCAAACTAATGTGCTAGAGAATTTGGTCTGTATGGCAAATCAAACCAAGATGGTCTGAAGATTGGCCAGTTTGCCCAGCTGGCTCAGGACTTTATTAAAGAAGTGATCAAATGTGTTCGTGAGAGTGATGAGGCTAAAAAAGCTGAGATTGAGAAGAAAATAAAGAAAGAAGACGTATCAAGATATCTTGGCTTTACTGAGAAGTTGCTGGATGAAAACAATGGAGAGCACCTGGTTGGTGATTCTTTTACCCTGGCAGACCTCATTGCCTATGATGTGGCTACAGGATCCCTCAAGGTGTATATTGATGATGTGTATGACAGATATCCACTGCTGAAACAACTTGTTGAAAAAGTGGGCAACAATGAGAAGATCAAAGCCTATAGAGAAAGTCATAAATAAACAGTAAAGCTACTTAAGTGGTCATGATTTTTGATGGAAGACATGTTAACTAATTGTGTTCTGTCTTTTTTTTTAACACTTCCAAAAATTTTGTTGTATATGAAATAATTACTCATTTCTGCATATACTTTCATCGAATTTTACATCTCTGCAAAACTTGGTTCTGTTTTTTTTTCTCTCATACTTTAATAAATCCTTATCTGTGGATGTTTTTTTTTCTTTTTTTCCCCCTTAAGACAGATCTATAAGATTCCAATTGTAAAGTGCGTTGTTCAGTGAAATGCAGTGTAATATATTCAAAACATTGTCTTGAATGCATTTTTTTACACATTATTTGAAATACACTGCTCCATTTCTCAATACAAGAAAGATATTGTGTGACTCTTATGCAATTGTAGAGTAAAAAAAAGTATGTGAAATTTTTACTCTGTGTCAATAAGTGAAATATATGTATGTTATTTGGTTTTTACAGTAACAGTCTCATATTCCATGATGCTCTTACTGCTTCATTATGTTACAGAAAAAATGTTACAAATGCTAACTGTAGTTTAAGAAGAGCATTATCTACCAGTATTTTAGTTTTGCTTTCTAGAAAGTTTATTATGTTTAAGTTATGATTAAGAGAGGTGTAATGTATGTCTGAACAAATTCTGGGATGTAGGGTTGTTGATACATTGCAGCAGATTTTAAGATAATGAATAAAATATTTTTTTTACCAGCTCTCTCTCTCTCTCTCTCTCTCTTTTATTTTTTAGATGATATGTGTTGTTAAATGTTCTGAATTATTCAATGAGTGTTCTAGTTTTGTATTTTGACAGCTGTAAGACAGTTGATGATTTTGGCTGTGTTGAGTTTTTGTAGTTGTGGTGTTATTTTGCTGGTATTTGTTATGAACATTGTGTTGTGGTGTAGTTATGATAGTGGAAATAATTTTCATTTATGTTGTGACGGTGATGGTGATGATGAAGTTAATTCATGGTCTTCACGAACATATGGGTAGCTGTGAATATTTGTGATGGTGTTGGCAGAAGTGGCAATAATAGATACTGGTGATGATGTTAATTGATGTTTACAGATATATAATAATGGATACTGATAATGAGGTTAATTAATGTTTACAGAGATATAATAATGGTTACTGGTAAAGACGTTAATTGATGTTGACTTAAAATGTGGTAATGAGATTAACTGATGTTGGCAGAAATGCAATAACAGACACTGGTGATGACATTAATTGATGTTTCCAGCTATAATAACAGATACTGGTGATAGAGTTAATTGTTTTGATATGTGATCAGTAATGGACAGTGATGGTAATGTTAACTGATGTTGGCAGAGACATAATAATGGACTATAGTGCTTGTAGAGATAGAGAAAAAGATATAGATGATTGTGTTAACTGATGATATTGACAGCGATGATGGTAAAAGATAATGACAACGAAGATGATTGATGATGTAGACAGAAGCTACCAGATTAAAATATTTCTGGAACAATGAGCGCCAAGAAACTGTACTGGGCTTTTTGTTCACATCAAATTTTTAAGTCAGTTGCCAGCAAACGTTACATGGCTGCTGCCACCTCAGGTCACACAGTGTGCTTCTTTTTGTTTGTTTTGATGCTGTGTGTGAACCAGTGTTAAGCTGTCACTTACTTCAGTGGCTTGACTTGTGCATGACAACTTGTCGTTACAGCCAGGTTACACCACCAAACAAACAAAAAATGACATCAGTATTATGGCTTTTAGTGACAAGCTGGGAATGTGTGTTTCCATGTGGTCAGTATCGGCTGGAACTTAACAATGACGTTTGGGAATCTCTCCCTCCCCTCCCCTCCCCTCCCAAATCTCTCTTCTCTCTTTCCCCTATCTCTCTCCTCTCTCCCTCCCCTCTCCACTCTCTCTTCTCTCTTTCCCCTATCTCTCTCCCTCCCCTCCCCTCCCCACTCTCACTTCTCTCTTTCCCCTCTCTCTCTCCCTCCCCTCCCCTCTCCACTCTCTCTTCTCTCTTTCCCCTCTCTCTCTCCTTTCTCCCTCCCCTCTCCACTCTCTCTTCTCTCTTTCCCCTCTCTCTCTCCTCTCTCCCTCCCCTCTCTCTTCTCTCTTTCCCCTCTCTCTCTCCCTCCCCTCTCCATTCTCTCTTCTCTCTTTCCCCTATCTCTCTCCCCTCTCCTCTCCACTCTCTCTTCTCTTTCCCCTATCTCTCTCCCTCCCCTCCCCACTCTCTCTCTTTCCCCTATCTCTCTCCCTCCCCTATCTCTCTCCCTCCCCTCCCCACTCTCTCTTCTCTCTTTCCCCCATCTCTCTCCCCTCTCCCTCCCCTCTCTCTTCTCTCTTTCCTCTATCTCTCTCCTCCCCTCTCTCTTCTCTCTTTCTCCTATCTCTCTCCCTCCCCTCTCTCTCTTCTTCTTTCCCCTATCTCTCTCCCTCCCCTCCCCACTCTCTCTTCTTTCTTTCCCCTATCTCTCTCCCCTCCCCTCCCCACTCTCTCTTCTCTCTTTCCCCTATCTCTCTCCCTCCCCTCACCACTCTCTCTCTCTCTTTCCCCTATCTCTCTCCCCCCCTCCCCTCCCCACTCTCTCTTCTCTCTTTCCCCTATCTCTCTCCCTCCCCTCCCCTCCCCACTCTCTCTTCTTTCTTTCCCCTATCTCTCTCCCTCCCCCCCTCCCCACTCTCTCTTCTCTCTTTCCCCTATCTCTTTCCCTCCCCTCCCCTTCCCTCCCCACTCTCTCTTCTTCTTTCCCCTATCTCTCTCCCTCCCCTCCCCCCCCACTCTCTCTTCTCTCTTTCCCCTATCTCTCTCCCTCCCCTCCCCTCCCCTCCCCACTCTCTCTTCTCTCTTTCCCCTATCTCTCTCCTCTCTCCCTCCCCTCTCGCTCTTTCGATAATACCTGTGCTAGTATAGCAGTATTTAGTAGAGTATTAGATTAAACGAAGAACTGGAAGAAGTGGAGAGTTTTGAATATCTTGGATCACTACTAACTAATAATGGAGATACAATGCGGGAAATTGAAAGGAGGACATCTATCGCTCTTCAGAAAGTAAAACAACTAAAGAATCTGTGGAGAGGAACAGACAGAACTACAAAAATAATATTTTTAAGGGCGTGCATCTTTCCCATGGCAACATATGCCTGTGAGACCTGGACACTTAACAAAACAGCTGAGAAACACATAAATGTCTTTCAATGTAAAAAGAACAAATATATCCATACTACAAGAACTTAATATTGAAGAAGGCTGGCTAGTAAAGAAGATTAAAGAGAGAAAACTTTAATATTTTTGACACATTAAACGTCATGATAATCTAGAGAAAACCGTCTTGGAAGGGTACATAATAGGAAAAAGAAAGAGAGGAAAACCAAGGCGAAGATGACTGCAAAACATCGTTGATGATCTGCAAATGGATGCATCAGCAGCAGGCCATCTTGCTCACAACCGAGAGCCCCACAGGAGTGCTGTTAAGGAGGCAAAGTTCCGCACGGGACATGCAAGTGAATGAACGAATGAGTGGATAAAAACGGGGGAACGGAAAAGGATGTTAAAGCTAGAATAACCAATTCCAGGACAACATTTATCCAACTTAACAAAACATGGTCATCTAAGAACATCAAAACAAGAACCAAACTTAGGCTTTTCAATACAAACGTAAAGACTGTCCTACTTTATGGTTCAGAGACACGGGTTATGACCAAGACAATACAACAGAGGATACAAACATTCATGAACTACTGCTTGAGGAGGATTTTAAACATTAAATAGCAGGACAAGATCAGGAACGAGGAGGCCTGGGAAAAGCCAGGACAAGAACCTATGAACCTACAAATCATGTCTAGGATGTGGAGGTGGACTGGCCACATTCTAAGGAAACCCGACACCAGCATAGCAAGACAGGCACTGACATGGAATACTCTAGGAAATAGAAAACGAGGAAGACCTAGACTTACTTGGAGAAGAGAAATTATGACAGTGCTCAGAGACAAGGGATACACGTGGAAGGAAGAAGAGAATAATTCCAAGACTGGAGAGCCTTTTTCCGTGGCCTATGCTCTCAAAGGAGTGAACAGCGATGATGATGATGATGAATTTCTGTAAATTGTAAGTAGTAGATTTATTGTAACTATTCTTTTGTTAGGTTTCACTTCCCCATGGCAAACTAGTTCTTGCCCTGTAAATTCAGTTGTTATGTTTTTTTTATCACTGCCGTGTTGCAGTGGTTTTCCTCATCTTCATTTATGTAATCCTCATTTTCTTCATTAATAAATCTTCCGTAGAACTGTCACTACACTAACATGTCTGCTGACTGCCATGATTGTCAGCAATGTCGTCTGTGAGGCTGTTGTGCTGTCTAAAGTGTTATGGTTGTTCTAGTGTCTGTGAGGCTGTTGTGCTGTCTAAAGTGTTATGGTTGTTCTAGTGTCTGTGAGGCTGTTGTGCTGTCTAAAGTGTTATGGTTGTTCTAGTGTCTGTGAGGCTGTTGTGCTGTCTAAAGTGTTATGGTTGTTCTAGTATCTGTGAGGCTGTTGTGCTGTCTAAAGTGTTATGGTTGTTCTAGTGTCTGTGAGCCTGGGAATGTGCGCGTTCATTATGTGGATAACTAGAAGGTGATATGAAGTAACACAGCTAAAAGTCAAAATTCTAATATTATAATTATAAACACTAGACAACTAAATTCAGTGGTTCTCAACTTGCTCAGACCAACGACAACCACTTGTAAAGTTCTTGCTAGCTGTGTATTTCATCACCAATAAGATAACAAGAAGTAGTTCTGCTAAAATATTGTTAAAGTACTGTTAAATTTTGTGCTGTCTTGTTTCTGGCACACGTAATGGTAGAAGTGTTAAACTAGCGCACACGTGGAGTAAAGTGATAGATCAGAGTACGTATGATTACCTCAGAAAGATTTTTGACAAAGCACTTTAGGAATGAGAGAAAGAAAATAAAGTAAAACTGTTGGCTTGACTCGAACCACCGACTCCACTGAGATGAGCAAAACGCTTAGCCACTTGAGGATAACACACCATCAGCTCGGCCACCTTTATTAATAATCAAAATGTGCAGCTATGTAATACAGTAGTGAGAGTTTTCGCCACATTTTCAAGAAAGGAACAATGCCCACCTACGATATACATCATTTCATGAAAAAGGGAAAAAAAATCATTCCCCGGATTATTAGGCATGGAAACTCTTCACTCATAAACAGTCTGCTCAACTTTTACTGAATGTATTAAGTGTGAACTCACATCCGTCCACCTACACAGAGAAATACCTGTATCGGATAAGAGAAAAATAGGTACAAGAAAAATAAGAATCATCACACACAAAAATTACATTAGATTTCAATCTAGCTTCAAGTAATAAAGTAGGTGAAGGTGTATAGTTCGAGTTAAAAAAAAAAAAAAGATAGAAAGAGTAAGGAAAGTGGGATCAAACAAGAATGGTGGAAAGTAAGATGAGAACGCATAAATGAAGAACATACAACAATCCAATATTTCGACAAAAGCCTTTTTCAGTGATCACTTCCACTTTGTGCGTACCTACGTCTGTCTGTTCGCATTTTGTGCCCGCCTTTCTCATAAGGAAGATACCGGGAAAAAGCTAAATGTTTAATTTTTCGTGTGTATTTTTATCTCCTGTTATATGCGCACTTTCTGCCATTCTTGTCCCTGCCCACTTTGCTCACTCTTTCTATATTTTTTGTTGTTGTAAAACTGAACCATACGGCTCTATACGCTTTATTAATAGAACCAGTTTTACCACAGTCGTCATTTCTCTTATCTCTCAGTCTAGCTTCAAGGGCGGCTTCGTTTGTATAATCAAAAATGACTGGAAAACCCTCAGTCAGACGGACGAAAACTTGTAATTTCTGTGTCCCACAGCTGGTCTTACGCTGATACAGAAAAAGAAAAAAAAATTTCAGGGTGTCTCAAAAATCTGTGTACACAATGAAATTTTAAAATAATTTTAAGAAAACTATCTTTATTAAACAGCGTTATCTGCATGATTGACACTTCTTTCTAAAAAACATACAATTGCTTTTCTTAAGATGTACTCCTGGTAATATATTTGATATTATGCACGTACGTAAATGTAGTTTCAATGCTTTTCTTCAACTGTTCCATGTTTTGTGTGGAGATTTTTCGGACAACCTTTAAAATTTTAAAACCATTCTCTGTGATGATGTTGTCCCAGCTCTACTACTCTTCGGCATACCTTGTAGAGCCAATAATGAAATAAGTTGAACTGGAAGAACAAAGAAAAGAATTCTGTTAAAATCAAGCATCTAGTTCATCAAAACAATCATCAAAATCTTTATAAATGTCTGAAAATACACTAAAGGTTAGCGCGACCTAAAAAAATATGAAGAAAATGTCCCTGAAGCAAAGTTGAAACACAACCAGGTTGTCTTTAGAATCCTTGTGCGAACATAAACAGTTTTTGGTTCTAAAGAAAAGGTGGGACAAACAACTTTCTGAACAGCCTATTAGATGTTAGACAAATGGATAAAATATTTGTGAAAAATTTTGGCAACCAAAACATATGACCAGAATCTATAGAGTGCTTGTAAATAAACTTCATCTTCCTGATTATCACAAATAACAGCACAGTCCACAATCTCCAATCATAAATCACTTTATAATTAACGTATGTTAATTCATAATTAATTCCAAACATAAGAGAAACCAGCAGAAAAATTTGGTGTAAAAAAAATGTAGCGAGAGAGAAATAAACACCTCTGAAATGGTTCTAAGGACTGCTATAGCCTAAGTAGGGTGAGGGATACGCTCTCCACTCCAATGAAATGTCTCCAAGGCGTGCGTCTCAAATAGCTTGTGACAGTCCGAGTCCAGCTTCTGGCCTTATCATGGCAGAACTGTTCAAACTGACAGGAGAAGTGGCGAAGGCGAATATCTGGCGCCTGAAAACCAGATGCTTCGGGTAGATGAGAGTCATATTGGTAGCTCATCTACCGCTGCTGGCGAGATTCTTCCATGCCGTGCATGGAGTGGGGCTCATCCTGGCCAGTGAAGAAAGGTGCGAATGGGGTTGCCGTGCAGCGCCACTGTGGAAAAGGTGAAAGAAAGGATTAAGTGAAGTAATCAGTAGTCTCGAGGTCAGGACTGCTCAAATCACGTCCGATATACACCCATACTGGTGAAATATGCCTAAACCGGCTTAACCCAGGGGTGAAACATGATGGCTACTCATGTCACGGTAGCTCCGCTCTATTAGTCGGTCACGTCCTAAACACGCCCATACTAAGATAATACGCCTAAACCGGCTCAACCCATGGGTGAAACTTTCTCGTGGCGAGGATTCGTCCTCCTGGACAAAAGCTTCGTTCTGGTCACAACTAGGAAGGGTAGCGGCCACGACCACAAAATGCTGAAGTCGGAGGCCCTGGACCATTGTAGTATAGACAGGCAACCACCTCTCACCTGGCAGGGATGTATGTGTATCCTACTCACGCTGAGGTTTTTCGGTGAGAAAGTCCAACGCTGGACTGGATGGGAAACCACCTCTCACCCGGTGGGGATACACGGGCATCCCAAAACATGTCGAGGTTTTCCGATAAGAAAGTCTAACTCTAGATTAAACTGGTGCAACGAAAACCACGATGTCACGCAATCCCGCTTCTGAGACTCGCCGAGAACGAAGGCTCAAGCCCCGCGATACTCTGAACCTCTTTTGGTCCTCTCCGGGATCTCGTGTGTTTTTTCGGGGACCACAGACGGACCACGGGACCTATCGAGGACCACATAACTAAATTCAGTAGGATCACGAGGCGGTCATGGTGATAGAAGCGAACGAAGAAGATCTCTGAAATAAAGGAAGACAAATATAGGCTTAAATTTATCCAATTCTCTCCCCTTCGCACCCATAAACTAGCACGTTTAGAGTATCCAAATCTATAAGTCTGTTTTATAGTGCGTTTACACGAATAGTTTTTAGTGGCAATGGCGAAACACATTCACATCACTTCGGTGATGATTATGTCTTTTCCCCACGTATTACACATCTAACTTGCACTTTTGAAGACATAGGAGTTTTATTTGCTTATCTAAACGGGACCGGAGCCACGGCTGGCACTAGAACCTTCCTGACACACTATCTCTGCAAATTAACATAACCTTATCTCCAAACACTGCGTATCAGGAAGGCCAACTTTATAAATCAGAGTAATTCTTGTTTCTAGCTTCTTTGGACATAAAGTTAACGGAGCGAATGACTTGGAGGAACATGTTATATAAGTGTTATTCTCTAGTCCTCGCGCTCTGCTCGGCTGCATGCAGCATCCAAGCTCAAGAACCAGCTGGCTCAAGCAGAAATGTAACCATATCCATCAGTCACGGCCAGGAACTGAAAGGCCTTCAGAAATCCTCAGCAACTGGAACCAGTTTCTATGCTTTCTATGGGATACCATATGCCCTACCACCTACAGGTTTGTTTACCATTATCTATCTATCTATCTATCTATCTATCTATCTATCTATCTATCTATCTATCTATCTATATCTATCTATCTATCTATCTATCTATCTATCTATCTATCTGTCTGTCTGTCTGTCTGTCTGTCTATTTGTCTGTTTGTCTGTCTGTCTCTCCGTCAGTCCGCGTGTCTGTCTGTCTGCCTGCCTGTCAATTAGTTTAATTCGTCTATCTTTCTGTCCATCTCTCTATATGTCTGTCTTCTATATGTTTGTCTATGTGACTGATGTATCTATCTCAGAAAATAACATTTCCCATTTAATGTTTTTGCAGGCCCCCGCCGTTTTAAAGCGCCTGAGCCAGCAGCTGACTGGACAGGGGTCAAGGACGCTGTCACGAAGAGTGCCATATGTCTGCAATTTACTATAGAAGATTTGACCTCTGCCAGGTCAGAAGACTGCCTCTATCTGAATGTCTTTACCCCGGATGTGAACGCATCCCTTCCGGTTTTTGTATGGATCCATGGGGGAGGTTTTCAAACGGGTTCGGCTTGGAACGATGGCGACGGTGCAACAATTGCTCCTCATGGGGTCGTGGTGGTGACCATCAACTACAGACTTGGAGCTTTGGGTTTCTTGTCTACGGCTGATGACATCATGCCTGGAAATTATGGCATGTTAGACCAAGTATTAGCACTTAAATGGGTTCAGAAATACATCAGAGCTTTCGGTGGTGACCCGAGTCAGGTGACGATCGGTGGAGAAAGTGCTGGAGGGTACAGCATGTCGATGCTTATATTATCTCCCTTGGCCAAAGGACTTTTCAAGAGAGCGGTTTCAGAAAGTGGGTACGCACTTTCTATACAGTCAGTGGCAAGACGAGCAGGGACGGCCAACTATAAAGATTCTACTCTAAGATGCGCAGCTAGGGTAGGCTGTAACCAAGCTTCAACCTCTGAGATACTGACGTGTCTGCAGAAAGTCGACGTTAACCTTCTAATGAATGCCACGAGAGATGCAATTGTTGAACCGAGGGTAGAAACAGTTTTTGGCTTTCTTCCCGACCATCCGGTAAATCTTCTAAGAGATGGAAAGTACAACAGAGTAGATACACTGCAGGGCGCCAACTCTGGAGAGTTTTTCTGGGTGGTCCAAGATCCTGAAAATGATGGTATATCTTTACAACAGTTTACTGACGTTGTCAAAACTTTAACACTTGGGAGTATAGACCCAGATGAAGTCACGCGACTGGTTGTGCAGGCTTATGCGGGGAATGAGACTGATCCATTCAAGTTAAGAGCCAGACTTGTGCAGGCTGCATCAGACTTAGAGTTCGGGTCCAGCAATGTTTATGAACTGAAAACATTTGTTTCTGATGCGAATTCAGCAACAAAACACTTCTTCTACGAGTTTGATTACTTTTATAGTGACACAACCAGGCCGGCTTGGGGTGGTGTAGAACACGCTGCTGAACGTCGGTTTGTGTTTTACCCCGACGCCCGCTTCAAATATCCAACACAAACCGACAAACTTGTAGGCGAGACTGTACAAAGTTGGTGGGTGAATTTTATCAAATATGGCGATCCCACTCCTTCAAACATCACCCAAGCAGGGAAGAGCACTGTCTCGTGGAGCGCCTTCACCAAAAATAGTCCGAACATACTAATTATCGACGCCAACTCTACACTCATCACATACCCAAGGCCTTTTGTACTGCCCCTGTATGAGAAAATTCTAGAAATTGTTGATAAGAAGGGCCCAGTTGTTGGTTAAGTGCGGAAATTAACAACTGTTAAAAAAAAAGTGGAAAAAAATTAATGCATCAGTTTTGAAAGACCTTAGCAGCTGTTTAGGTACACTGAAGATTTTGTTATGTCAACACTCTACACCACAACAAAAATATTCGCAAATAATGAAAGTGTTCACTGCAGTCCTCCTACTCCTCCTCTTTCTCCTTTTCCTCCTTATCCTACTACTACTACTACTAGTACTACTACTACTACTACTAGTACTACTACTACTACTACTACTAGTACTACTACTATTACTACTACTACTATTACTACTACTACTATTACTACTGCTACTGCCATTACTACTACTACTACTATTATTATTATTATTATTATTATTACGTGATTATTATCATTATATTATTATTAATTATTATTATGCATTGTTTGCAAATGTTAAGGCTGATAACTTTATTCAAAATGATTTGCTAAAGCCAAATAGATCTTTGAAATACATCTCACATTCCGTTGTTTTGCTGATCAAGTGCCGTGCCGTGTGGCGTAGGCGATCATTTCTCTCCACAATTCCCTGTCTTTACATTTAATTATGAGATCCTTCGGTGACTTTCTTCCTAGCCACACTGACAGCACATCTAGTAACTTCTCTCTCTGTCTTCTTCTGCCTCTTCTTCCCTCAGTTTTTCCAGTTGCCACAATGTGTTACAATTTTCCTCTTCTCAGAAAATGTCCTACAAATCTCACTTGTCTGCTTCTCATCTTTGCTGTTATCTGCCTTTTAACTCCAGCCTCTCTTAAGACTTCTTCGTTGATTTTCTTCGCTGTCCATGGTACCTTCTTATGAACGACATTTCCATGGCCTCCATTCCTCGTTGTACTCTCTTATGTCCATGGTACCTTCTTATAAACGACATTTCCATGGCCTCCATTCCTCGTTGTACTCTCTTATTTATGAACCATGCTTCACATCCTCTGACAGTCCAAGTCCAGCTCCTGGCCTTCTCGTGGCGGAACTGTTTAAAGTGACAGGAGAAGGGGCGAAAGGCAAGTATTTAGCGCCTGAAAACAAGACGCTTATATATAACCAACTAGAATAATGCAGATTTAATAACACTGACATTATAACACACATAAATGATAATATTTTAACACACATAAAACCTGGCATTGTTAATACAGTCAAATAAATTGTATATCCGTGATATGACAAACCAAATAAATCTGTGTAGTCAGTTTCTTGTATTCAGTGTCATATATTTTTTTGTTTGTTTTAAGCTGACGTCCTTTATTCAAAGAAAGAAGAAACATCTTGTTCAGTGTTTTCCTTCTGGAGATATTTGAAATAAATAAGAACGTTTACTTTGTACATGTTATCTTGAAAGCTGTTACTTCACACGTTTCTAACCAAGGCCATGTATACCAGTATGAAAAAAACTCTAGTCATGTCATGCCACAGGAGCATCTACGGCTATGATGTTAGTGCCCATATTTCCCTTGACTTTATGACACATTAGAAGGTCACGTGGTCAGCAACATGGATGACCGCCTTCTCTTTCTCAATATATATGTATATACTTATATATAGTGTTAATGATCAGTGTTCATTCTACGTATATATATATATAAATATATATATATAGTGTTAATGATCAGTGTTCATTTTACGTATATATATATATATATATATATATATATATAGTGTTAAAGATCAGTGTTAATTCTCCAAATAGTGTTAATGAGCAGTGTTCATTCTCCATATTTGTGTATGTGTGTAGATATATATATACACACTGCCCACAAAAAGCAACGCATAGCTTATATAAGTTTCATTTTCTTATATATTATGACAAAAGTTTCTTTCCCGGGTATCTCAAAACAAACCAAAAATTGTCACCAAGATATCAGGTCCATGATATAACGGGAAATTGCTATTCTCGTGCATAATCAAAACGCAATGGCTGCCCTTACTAATCGCGCATTTTTTTACCGTAACTCACATTCAATTTATGTGAAAGTCGTGATTTTTGTGGTAGGCACAACTCACTTCCCACGTAAATGAAACCCTATAAAAGTATGAGGTTACACAAACAAATTCAGTTAATTTTCAAGCAGACAATTATAGCGCGTCTATCGCAAAAGTTATGAAACATTGCTATTGCTCGCCTGCAAGTAGGCGAAAGTCAAAGTGAGGTTGCCAGGCATTTTAACGTGCAGTAGAGTACCATCAATTGACTTTGGCACCGTTTCCAAACTACTGGCTCAGCTGAAGACCGGCATCGCATTGGACGACCCAGGGTGACAGCAGCTGATGATCGCTTTATTCTGGTTCATCATCTCAGAAACAGGTTTACAACAGCTTCCTCAAGTGCCCAGTCGTTGTTTGCAGGACGTCGTGTATCTGATCAAACTGTCCGGAATAGACTGCATGAAACTGGACTGGTGGCACGACGACCTCATCGAGGTCCTGTTTTAACGAGACGCCATCGCCAGAATCGACTTGTTTAGGCCAACCAGCATGGGCCCTGGACAACTGACAATCAGTGAAGACGTGTCTGGTTTAGTGACGAATCTTCCTTTTTGTTGCACCGCCATGATATGCGGAGAAGTGTCTGCCGTAGGCCAAATGAACGTTTTGCCCAATATTGTGTTGATGAAGCTCCGCCGCACGGTGGTGGAAGTGTAATGGTATGGGGAATGGTCAATTTCAACGGAAGGAATAAATTGGTGCAGATTTAAGGAGGCTTCAATTCGCAACGGTACGTCAATGAAATCCTTGGACATCATGTCCTTACATTTTTGGCTGCGCAAAGGTCTGTGTTTCAACAGGACAACGCCAAACCCCATTCTGGACGGTTCACCACACAGTTCCTGACTGCCAACAACATTCTCATCCTTTCCTGGTCATATCTATCTCCAGACATGAATCCGATCGAGCACCTATTGGATGAGCTGCGAAGACGTGTTTATCACAGAAACGTTTCTCCAACCAATGTTCGTGATCTGTGGCAGGCATTCCAGGAAGAGTGGGCAGCCATACCACATGCGCACATCAGACATCTGATCGCAGCTAAGCCCAAGAGATGCCAGTCGCTGATCGATGCATGCGGAGGCCACACACCATACTATGTTGAGAACCCCTGGGATTAATGAATTCTCGCCACACAGATCCAAGAAACTGTCAGTTGAGTGTTTAAACCCTTAGGTATTATAGTGTGCAATTTGATAATTTTATTCATTCAATTTAAAAAGCTATAGAATATCAAATTTATAGCTAAAATTCGATCATCAGTAGTTATGCGTTTCTTTTCTTGGACAGTATATATATATATATATATATATATATATATATATATTACATCCTTCCTGTACCGTTAGACGTCATGTAGGGGCTGCATTGTAGTTCACCAAGAAGTCCTGTTTTCGGCGAATTTTTCAATCTCATCAAGGGATGTTATGCTCTTTGAATTGGCTTCTCTTAACAATGTCCTCTTAAGAGTTTCACGTGGTCGGCCTCTTTTTCTTCAGCCTGTTGTGTTCCACTTGATAGCTTTTCTGGTATTCTCTGATTTTACTTAGACATTTATTTTCGAAAGAGTCTAATTTCTTGTCTATTTTTTTAGTTGTTTTCCAGCTTTCGCATGCATAAATGAGGGTGGATATTACATCTGAACTGAATAATCTTAACTTGTATTTTGAGCATATAATTTTTGAATGCCATATGTTCTCAAAATTTTTTGCTTTGGCAATTCCAATTCTATCTTCTTTTCTGGTGTCACCACTGTGGTCTATATAGCTGCCCAGATATGCAAAATGGTTTACTTCTTCAACAGCTGTTCCTTCTACATAAATTTGTCCTTCGTCGTTAATGAGAACCTTCATTATTTTTGTTTTATCATTGTTAATTTCAAGTCCTATTTTACTAGCCATTGAAGACAGGGTATCTATTTTACTTTCACTGATTTCATATTGTTGCTGAATAGAGTTATGTCATCTGCAAAATCAAGATCTTCCAGTTCTGTCTCACGTACCCAATCAATGTCCGTTTTACTTTTGCAACATTTTTTCATGAGAAAATATATATCCTTGTTTCATGCTTCTTTCAATCTGGAACCATTCACTCATTCCTTCACACACACACACACACACACACACACACACATACATACATATATATTTTTTAGTGTTAATGATCAATGTTTATAATTTGTGCATCTTGTATCTGGAATGCGTTGTAAAGTGATCTGATAAAATTACATTATCTTTTTCTACCAGATTTATTGGGTATATGACTTTTTAGTTTTCACTCACCTGACAGACATATAAGACATGTTTCCTAGACACAGCTGTCAGAAGATACATCGCTTGTGCATTTTCACGTTAAAGTCGATCATAAATCAGGTATATTTCACCATTTACCTAATGAAAAAGTGGCCTGTGGTCGGTAGTGACCTATTTATCTCATTCTACTTCTGTTTGAGAGTCTCTGTTAAGTTCTCTAGTGCTTTATATATATATATAAATGAACGTGTATGTGTATGTTCTAGCATCACGCTGGAACGCCTGGAGCAATTGCAACCAAACTTGACAAACATATGACATACAGTCTGGGCAAGGTATGGTTGTTAGATTATCCAAAGGACCTTTGGGGGGGGGGGGGCCTGGGTGCTGGGTGTGGCATCGCAGCCGACCGATAGAAACATACTCCACTGAACGACGGGATGTAACTCCCGTGATATTTATGCCTGCTGTGGTTTGTCGGCCGTGACGGACAAAGATCAGTCAACACAAATCGATGACGTTACATCTGCTGAGTTCCATAACCTTTGGCATTGATAACGAGAAACATGGTACACGGAGCAGATTTCTGATTCACGAAAGACACCCTACTGCTGTTCACCTCAGCGTCCATTTCGAAAAGGGTCAGAGTGTTTATTTCATACCAGAGAGCGCCCATACAGTGTTTGATCAGCTAACAACCACAATAGAAGGGGTAGTAGTTGGGGTGGGATCTTCTAGAAAGTTGTGGATATGACTACGGTCTTGGACTCATGATGTTCGAGAAAACTTCCAGCACCCACCCGAATCTTAGATGGTAGTATATAAGGTAAGCTAATTCGGCAAGTCTTCCAGTTTATCATCTGTCAGGGAACGTGACAGTGTCATTTCGTTCTTTTAGTTGATGGTCTCTTTTTGTTTTAATTATATTTGTAAAAATAAATTTTAAATTGTTTTCTCCTTATGTTTATATTAGCTTTTTATTGTATTCTGTAGTAGATTTCATTGCTCTGTGACAGTGTTCCGTTTTCTTATTTTTTTTCTCAAATTAGCTTTTAAAGTTAGGGAGAGAGCGAGAGGGGAGAGAGAGGGAGAGAGACGGGATAGGGAGAGAGGATGAGGGAGGGAGAGAGGAGAGAGATATGTTTGAGATCGTCATGTTTCTCCCACGGACAACTTTATGTTGCTTGATCAAAGGTGGCTTCACCCAAGAATTTATTTAATCTTGCTCCTGGAGGTGAAACTAAAAATGTTGTTTGTAATCAAACCGTCTAGACTCTGTAGAACCTTCTAGAGGGTTGGGGAAATGAATAGAACATTGTAAAACTTTCTAAAAGATTGTAGAACTGAACAGACCTTTGTAGACCCATCTAGAGGTCTGTAGAAATGAATAGAAAGTTGTAGAACCGTCTGGAAGGTTGTGGAAATGAATAGAAAGTTGTAGAACTGTCTGGAAGGTTGTGGAAACGAATAGAACTTTCTTGATTGGGATAAATAAATACCCGGACAACGTCGGGTATTCAACTGCAAAATCAAGATCTTCCAGTTCTGTCTCACGTACCCAATCAATGTCCGTTTTACTTTTGCAACATTTTTTCATGAGAAAATATATATCCTTGTTTCATGCTTCTTTCAATCTGGAACCATTCACTCATTCCTTCACACACACACACACACACACACAGATACACACACACATACATACATATATATTTTTTTAGTGTTAATGATCAATGTTTATAATTTGTGCATCTTGTATCTGGAATGCGTTGTAAAGTGATCTGATAAAATTACATTCTCTTTTTCTACCAGATTTATTGGGTATATGACTTTTTAGTTTTCACTCACCTGACACACATATAAGACATGTTTCCTAGACACAGCTGTCAGAAGATACATCGCTTGTGCATTTTCACGTTAAAGTCGATCATAAATCAGGTATATTTCACCATTTACCTAATGAAAAAGTGGCCTGTGGTCGGTAGTGACCTATTTATCTCATTCTACTTCTGTTTGAGAGTCTCTGTTAAGTTCTCTAGTGCTTTATATATATATAAATGAACGTGTATGTGTATGTTCTAGCATCACGCTGGAACGCCTCGAGCAATTGCAACCAAACTTGACAAACATATGACATACAGTCTGGGCAAGGTATGGTTGTTAGATTATCCATAGGACCTTTGGGTGGGGGGCCTGGGTGCTGGGTGTGGCATCGCAGCCGACCGATAGAAACATACTCCACTGAACGACGGGATGTAACTCCCGTGATATTTATGCCTGCTGTGGTTTGTCGGCCGTGACGGACAAAGATCAGTTAACACAAATCGATGACGTTACATCTGCTGAGTTACATAACCTTTGGCATTGATAACGAGAAACATGGTACACGGAGCAGATTTCTGATTCACGAAAGACACCCTACTGCTGTTCACCTCAGAGTCCATTTCGAAAAGGGTCAGAGTGTTTATTTCATACCAGAGAGCGCCCATACAGTGTTTGATCAGCTAACAACCACAATAGAAGGGGTAGTAGTTGGGGTGGGATCTTCTAGAAAGTTGTGGATATGACTACGGTCTTGGACTCATGATGTTCTAGAAAACTTCCAGCACCCACCCGAATCTTAGATGGTAGTATATAAGGTAAGCTAATTCGGCAAGTCTTCCAGTTTATCATCTGTCAGGGAACGTGACAGTGTCATTTCGTTCTTTTAGTTGATGGTCTCTTTTTGTTTTAATTATATTTGTAAAAATAAATTTTAAAATTGTTTTCTCCTTGTGTTTATATTAGCTTTTTATTGTATTCTGTAGTAGATTTCATTGCTCTGTGACAGTGTTCCGTTTTCTTATTTTGTTTCTCAAATTAGCTTTTCAAGTTAAAGAGAGAGCGAGAGGTGAGAGAGAGAGGGAGAGAGACGGGATAGGGAGAGAGGATGAGGGAGGGAGAGAGAGGAGAGAGATAGGTTTGAGATCGTCATGTTTCTCCCACGGACAACTTTATGTTGCTTGATCAAAGGTGGCTTCACCCAAGAATTTATTTAATCTTGCTCCTGGAGGTTAAACTAAAAATGTTTGTAATCAAACCGTCTAGACTCTGTAGAACCTTCTAGGAGGTTGGGGAAATGAATAGAACACTGTAGAACTTTCTAAAAGATTATAGAACTGAATAGACCTCTGTAGAAACCTATAGAGGGCTGTGGAAATGAATAGAAAGTTGTAGAACTGTCTGGAAGGTTGTGGAAACGAATAGAACTTTCTTGATTGAGATAAATAAATACCCGGACAACGTCGGGTATTCAACTAGTATAATATACAACCTAGTCAAAGCCGTCTACGTTTGGATTTTTGTTTACAGTTGAAAAGTGTGTTAAATAGTGTTTCTGGCAAAAACATCAACACGACAAACTCTAAAGTAACAGCCTCTAGAATCATGTCTTTACTTTGACAAGACTGTAAACGTTGCAAACTCTAATGTGAAACAGTGTCTCATGAATCCACGTGATCAAGTGGAAATTGGCAGCAAAACGTACTAGAGTTGGCAGGCAAACAACTTCGTGGGAAGTGGTCCTAGGGTTTTCGCATCACAGAATGTGTGAAACGAGAAATGACCGTTTATTATTGTTACCTGCGACTACACACGGTGCAACCTGAATAGAGCACGCTATGACTTAATAGCAGCCTTAGAAACTAGCAGATGTTATTATTAATGGTACAATATAAATGAAATTTTGGTTCATACCGAAGAGTCATTCCAAGGATAATGTTTTAGACCCTTATATTCTTAATAGAGGTTCCGTCTAACCTCTTTAATCTACTCATTATTCACCATTATGTCTTTTGCTTCAAGGTCTCCTTGACGTGACCTGCTGTTGACATACGTTCGTAACTCTAGATGAAGTATAAGACAGAGGCAGACCTTTTCATTTTTCTTTACTTTTATCGTCTTCTCTTTGGTCTCGAAATTTGTTCAAAATAAATAAATAAATAAGGAATTTTTTAAATCACACATAGCTCTCTCCCTCTCTCTCTCTCTCTCTCTATCTATCTATCTATCTATCTATCTATCTATCTATCTATCTATCTCTCTCTCTCACCGATAAAACAAAATCAATGCTCATAACAACAAGACAGAAACTACAAAACGCAACAAAAACAACACTTCGGCTCTGTACAGAAACATCACAGATAGAAAACGTTAGAGAGCACAAAACACTAGGTCTTATTACTGACCAACATCTGACCTGGAACTCTCATGTGCAATGTCTAACAAAACTCATCGCACAAAAAGTATACCAATTAGCTAAAATTAAGCACTTCATAGATCAAGACACTAGGAAGACATACTACATAGCTCATATACAAACACATTTAGACTACTGCTTAACAGTTTGGGATGGTTGCTCAGTGTCAAATACAAAGAGGCTTTGCTCTCTCCAAAAGCGAGCAGTAAAGCTTATTAGTGACAAAGATCAAGCACAAACAACTAATCATCACAAACGTATCAAAATACTACCTCTTAAGAACAGGTTCCTCTTCAACAAAGCCAAGTTAGTACATCAAATTCTTTCACGGCATGCCCCGCCTTATCTATGGAACCTGTTTAAATTTAGCCCAAAGTGCAGCCAACGCTTGAACAACATATGTCTTCCAAAACCTAGACTTGATCTTTACAAGAAAAGCTTTAGTTATTCTGCTGCTCATCTTTGGAATACCCTCCCATCCTATATAAAATATACTCCTTCCTACAACTACAAGCTTTCCCAATATCTATTTGATGTCGACTACATGCCTCCATGAATTCTAAAACTTAAAAGTTATCTTAAACTGCTCCTACAGACACCGAATACAATTAATTGTTTTATGAATAGTCCCGAAAATTTTGTTTAGTAGATAGTCATTTATAATGTATGTAGTTACTTCTGTACTGAGTGAATGTTTAAGAGCGAAACGTAAATGTTATATTTTATTTTATGTCTCTCAGCTTCAATGTTAGTTATGTTTGTTATATGACCATCATATTTGTAGAATGTCTGGAATAGAGTGAAAGATGTATGATAAAGGGCAGAATGTCAGACGGGCCTGCGTGCCCAATTCTTAACCTTTTTGAAATAAAGATCAATCAATCAATCAATCATTGTAATGTGCCACATCGAAAATATGATGTTATTGCCTATATTTTAATTCTTTCATTCCATGCTTGTCTTGTTCTTTCTTTTACTCTGTGCTTGTCTTGTTCTTTCTTTTATTCCATGCTTGTCTTGTTCTTTATTTTACTCTATGCTTGTCTTGTTATTTATTTTAATCCATGCTTGTCTTGTTCTTTATTTTACTCCATGCTTGTCTTGTTCTTTCTTTTACTCCATGCTTGTCTTGTTCTTTATTTTACTCCATGATTGTCTTGTTCTTTCTTTTACTCTATGCTTGTCTTGTTCTTTCTTTTACTCCATGCTTGTCTTGTTCTTTATTTTACTCTATGCTTGTCTTGTTCTTTCGTTTACTTTACAGTTGTCTTGTTCTTTATTTTACTCTAAGGTTGTCTTTTTCTTTCTTTTACTCCATGCTTGTTTTGTTCTTTCTTTTACTCTATGCTTGTCTTGTTCTTTATTTTACTCCATGCTTGTCTTGTTATTTCTTTGACTCCATGCTTGTCTTGGAGTTTCTTGTCTCATTTCTCATCCATCTATCGGTATTGAGGGGACAAATAGACAACATGATAGGGCTCGACGATCTGCTTCATATAATGGGATACTTAGCGCTTCTGTAATTTCCTTCCTCCACCTCTTGCGTGGGCGGCGTCTTCCTCTGTTACCTACAAATAAATCTCACTAATATTTGAATGCTTTTTCTGTGGTCTGATGTCTGGCAGTAACCCTGTAACGTGGCCGATTTGACTGGTTTGTTTCTAGATATAATGTAATACTGGTGCTACTCCAAAGTTTGCTCTGGTTGTGTCATTTCTTTTTGTCTCTTCTTGTCACATTTAGTATTTTCCTTAACTAAACATCACTTTTCTCTCCTGATGATTTTTTTTTCCAGCTGGTGTTGTTCATGTCTGACATTTATAGCATAAATTTGGGGGTGTTGTATAAAGTGGTCATTTGTCCAGTGACCTGATTCGGTTTATTGCATCTGTTCTCAACGTCACTTTTCCCTGAATATAATAGGGTGCTAACTAGATATTTGAAATGTTTCACTTATTTCATTGGCCTGTTGTCTAGGAAGATCTTTGTTTGGATTTCTTCTCTCACTATGGTCATGACGTCCTTTTTTTTTAACACTGATCTTCATGTTGTAAATTTTACTTGTCATTGCTAAGTCATCTATGTTGTGCTGTAGTTCTCTTTGTGGTGTGGCTATAAGTGTTTGATCGTCAGCAAAATTGAGTTCATTTATGATCCACAAACTGCGTATGATGTCTGGTAGAAGGTGTTGTGGGTTTATCGGCATATTTTCTGAAGTCGTGATTTTGGGCAGTTTTGTGGTGAAATGTTTATTATGTACGTTAGTTTCTTTCCAGATGTTGTCATTGTATGTTACGAATAGAAGGGAGATAGTATAAAGTCTTGCCTCACTCCAGAATTTATAAAGAATGGTTTATACTGTCTCGCATTTGTTCTAACTGTACATTGACAGTTTTCATATAAGTTTGTGCATAGCATGATCAGATGTGTACAAACTCCATAATACTGTACGATAATACAGCTATACTCCATGCTATAAAGGCAAATAAGAGATACGATGTTAGTGCCCATATTGGTACACTAGAATGTGACGTATAGGCAAATAGAATGTGACATATAGGTAAATAGAATGTGACATATAGGTAAATAGAACGTCATGTTTAGGTAAATAGAATGTGATGTATATGTAAGTAGAATGTGATGTATAGGCAAATAGAATGTGATGCATAGGTAAATAGAATGTGATGCATAGGTAAATAGAATGTGACATTTATGTAAATAGAATGTGACATATAGGTAAATAGAACGTCATGTTTAGGTAAATAGAATGTGATGTATAGGTAAATAGAATGTGATGTACAAGTAAGTAGAATGTGATGTATAGGTAAATAGAATGTGATGTACATGTAAATAGAATGTGATGTATAGGTAAATAGAATTTGATGTACATGTAAATAGAATGTTATGTAGACGTAAATAGAATGTGATCTACATGAATATAGAATGTGATGTACATGTATATAGAATGTGATGTACATGTATATAGAATGTGATGTATAGGTAAATAGAGACAGGTACCAGTGTCAACAGGTAGGTTGACTGTGACGCCCCAGCCAGGGGTCAAACCGTTCACATTCGCAATTACAGGTGGGTGTACTAACCACTCTGGTACTCTGGTTCCTTACTTCTGGCTAAGAATTGTAAATAACCGTTTTATGTTGTCTCTCCATGATCGGTGTGAGGAGAAAAGAGTACACGAGCTTGAAAGATCTTACAAAAATAATCTGAAGCTACACCCAGTTATATTTCTTTTTCACTGACTGACGTGGACTTGATGTAAACGCTGTCTGGCAGTTTCTTTCTTAACCGACTATGAATTCTTCTTTAATAAGAGAATTTTTGTTTTTACAATTCAGAAGTTTTGAAGTACTGTCACCTTTGTACTTTTGATTAAGTCAGTAAGTGCTCCGATCTCTTCCTTCAAGGAAGGGGTCAGCATGGTGCTTCTACTTCATGTCGTCTGTGAGAATCAGAACAAACGGGACCAGAATGAGAACTTAAAAATCGTCACACTGCTGAAAAAAAGTCGTAATCTGTAGCAATTTTCTAATTAAAACAAAAATGATGATTTTCATATTTCTTGCCCGTATAAAAAATGCAGTCATTTCAGTGCATTTGATAGCCTAACGTTCGTTATCTCCCATAAACCTGAACTAAATTAACATTATCTTTTAACAAACAAGTACAAACACGTACAGAATAGATATAAAATCTCCAACGTTCTTCTGTAAGCATTTGCCCATGATTTATGTCAGAGCTGGCATCTTCAGTGCAATCAACTACCATGCTATATAATGTTTATGTGAGATTTATGTTACTCTCCTGGGTTGTTAGCAGCATCCTAGGTCAGAGTTCCGATGACCCAAGCAGAAGTGTTATCATATCATTAGCACCAGGTCAAGAGCTGAAGGGACTTCAAACAACGTCAGTTTCAGGTAGCAATGTCAACACTTTCTATGGAATACCGTACGCCATTCCGCCAACAGGTTAGTTGTTTAGATCTATCTATCTATCTATCTATCTATCTATCTATCTATCTATCTATCTATCTATCTATCTATCTGTCTGTCTGTCTGTCTGTCTGTCTGCCTGTTTATCCACCTGTCTATTTATATATTAATCCAACCGCCTGTCTTTGTTCTTTAGTACACTCGTACTAAAGTTATGTTAAACATTTGCTTTGTAGGGAGTAGATAAGCTCAAGAGTTACCTGGGTTGAGTGGCAACCCTGGAGCGTAAAAAATGGTCAGAGACAGACTAGCACCGGAAGTGCACACTTCCTGGAACGGCTCGCCTCTGACCAGGTATTTAAAGAAAACAATAGAATTTCATCAGGTCCGGCTTTGTGCGCTGAGCAACGCAGGCCAGCGGTGAGGGATGGGGGAGGGGGGGGGGGGTCATGTGTCGTGCAAGTGTGAAAGAGATGTTACTGTCCATGGAAAGCTATGTATATGTAAGTTAATAATCCGTTTAAACTTTTGGTGATGTGGATACGTGCAAGCTGTGTCCATGCAGCGCTTTACTCCTCCGGCCAGCCACGACCTCACTTAGGTAAGATTAGGATAAGTGAAGGGTACATGAATAATTATAATTCTAGTGTAACATACTTGTCTATGTAAGATTTAGAGCTTTTTGGTAATGTGTAATGATGGCTAGTTTGTGCACATAAATACGTATTGCTGAAATGTTATGAATATGTATGTCGTAACAATTATTCCCAATTAGTTCCTTATAATACATCAATACAAAATCATTAATGATGAAGACTGTAGATTTTTGTATGATTATGTCAAGGAATTAACATTGATTTTTTATAAGTTCCACTGTCACTCAAGAGAATCTAGAATCTGCATATTTAAGGAAATCATATTGATGACAATGATGTTAACTATACAGTTGATGAATAACAATATAAATTGGTGGTTCATTTTGTCGATTGTGATAACTGTATGAAATGATGATTTTAATCAGTAATAGAAGTTTATGATTATTAGCAGAATTGTTTTATTATGTTTCTTTCCATTGGTGTAATGTGATTGTGTGCAGTATATAATTTCCCATCCAGCCGTACCATAAATATACAAATAAAACATTGTATTATATATATATATATGTATATAGAGAGAGCTGGAGAGACAAAAAACCTTGTCAAAAAGATAAGAGAGAGACAATGTACTTTCATAGGACATGCAATGAGAAGAGGTGGCATTGAAAATAGTATAACAACCGGAAAAATAGAAGGAAGAAGATCACGAGGAAGACCAAGAGAAATGATACTGGACAGTCTGACGGGATGGTGTGAGAGGAGGTCACCAAAAAGTCGTAATCTGTATCAATTTTCTAATTAAAACAAAAATCATGATTTTCATATTTCTTGCCCCTATAAAAAAAGCAGTCATTTCAGTGCATTTGATAGCCTAACGTTCGTTATCTCCCATAAACCTGAACTAAATTAACATTATCTTTTAACAAACAAGTACAAACACGTACAGAACAGATATAAAATCTCCAACGTTCTTCTGTAAGCATTAGCCCGTGATTTTTGTCAGACCTGGTATCTTCAGTGCAATCAACTACCATGCTACATAATGTTTATGTGAGATTTATGTTACTCTCCTGGGTTGTTAGCAGCATCCTAGGTCAGAGTTCCGATGATCCAAGTAGAAATGTTATCATATCATTAGCACCAGGTCAAGAGCTGAAGGGACTTCAAACAACGTCAGTTTCTGGTAGCAATATCAACACTTTCTATGGAATACCATACGCCCTTCCGCCAACAGGTTAGTTGTTTAGAGACTATCTATCTATCTATCTATCTATCTATCTATCTATCTATCTATCTATCTATCTATCTATCTATCTATCTGTCTGTGTCTGTCTGTCTGTCTGCCTGTTTATCCACCTGTCTATTTATATATCAATCCAATCGGCTGTCTTTGCGTCTTTAGTACACTCGTACTAAAGTTATGTTAAACATTTGCTTTGTAGGGAGTAGATAAGCTCAAGAGTTACCTGGGCTGAGTGGCAACCCTGGAGCGTAAAAAAAAAATTGGTCAGAGACAGACTAGTACCGGAAGTGCACACTTCCTGGAACGGCTCGCCTCTAACCAGGTATTTAAAGAAAACAATAGAATTTCACTAGGTCCGGCTTTGTGCGCTGAGCAACGCAGGCCAGCGGTGGGGGTGGGGGAGGGGGGGGGGGTCATGTGTCGTGCAAGTATGAAAGAGATGTTACTGTGGATGGGAAGCTATGTATATGTAAGTTAATAATCCGTTTTAACTTTTGGTGTTGTGGATACGTGCAAGCTGTGTCCATGCAGCGCTTTACTCCTCCGGCCAGCCACGACCTCACTTAGGTAAGATTAGGATAAGTGAAGGGTACATGAATAATTATAATTCTAGTGTAACATACTTGTCTATGTAAGATTTAGAGCTTTTTGGTAATGTGTAATGATGGCTAGTATGTGCACATAAATACGTATTGCTGAAATGTTATGAATATGTATGTCGTAACAATTATTACCAGTTAGTTCCTTATAATACATCAGATACCAAATCATTACTGATGAAGACTGTAGATTTTTGTATGGTTATGTCAAGGGATTAAAACTGATTCTTTATAAGTTCCACTGTCAATCAAGAGAATCTAGAATCTGCTTATTTAAGGACATCATATTGATGACAATGATGTTGACGATATAGTTGATGAATAACAATTGAAATTGGTGATTCATTTTGTCGATTTTGATAACTATATAAAATTATGATTTTAATCAGTAATAGAAGTTTATGATTGTTAGAAGAATTGTTTTATTGTGTTTCTTTCCACTGGTGTAATGTGTTTGTGTGTAGTATATAATCACCCTTCCAACCGTACCATAAATATATATATATATATTTTATATAAATATAAATTAATCCCACAGCTTGTGATAGAGTGAAAAATACGAGATAGAAGGTAAAATTCTATCGCTCCTGAGTGTTCAGTTCTTTATCCTCAGAATAAAAGTAAAATAACTAAACTTCATCTCTTTTGTCGCATGTTGCAGGAACTCACCGCTTTAAGCAACCAGAAGCTGCTCTTGGCTGGACAGGTGTCAAGGATGCGACAACAAAAAGTGCCATATGTCCTCAGTTTAGCCTTTTCGGAGACTCTGAATCAGAAGACTGCCTCTATCTGAATGTCTTTACCCCGGATGTGAAAGCTTCACTTCCTGTTTTTGTCTGGATCCATGGAGGAGGTTTTTCGTTAGGTTCGGGTTGGAGCGATGGTGACGGTGCAACAATTGCTCGTCATGGGGTCGTGGTGGTGACCATCAACTACAGACTTGGAGCTTTGGGTTTCTTGTCTACGGCTGATGACATCATGCCTGGAAATTATGGGATGTTAGACCAAGTATTAGCACTTAAGTGGGTTCAGAAATACATCAGAGCTTTTGGCGGTGACCCGAGTCAGGTGACGATCGGTGGAGAAAGTGCCGGAGCATTCAGCGTGTCGTTGCTTATATTATCTCCACTGACAAAAGGACTTTTCAAGAGAGCGGTTTCAGAAAGTGGGTACGCACTTTCTCTACTGGCAGCGGCAAGACGAGCAGAGACGGTCAACTATAAAGATTCTACTCTAAGATGCGCAGCTAGGGTAGGCTGTAACCAAGCTTCAACCTCTGAGATACTGACGTGTCTGCAGAAAGT
The DNA here is from genome assembly GCA_009760885.1 of Achatina immaculata. Taxonomy (NCBI): domain Eukaryota; kingdom Metazoa; phylum Mollusca; class Gastropoda; order Stylommatophora; family Achatinidae; genus Lissachatina; species Lissachatina immaculata. The sequence continues at coordinate 1,327,325 of CM019694.1, forward strand.
CGACGTTAACCTTCTAATGAATGCCACGAGAGATGCAATTGTTGAACCGAGGGTAGAAACAGTTTTTGGCTTTCTTCCCGACCATCCGGTAAATCTACTAAGAGATGGAAAGTACAACAGAGTAGACACGCTGCAGGGCGACAACTCTGGAGAGCTTTTCTGGGCTGTCCAAGATCCTGAAAATGATGGTATATCTTTACAGCAGTTTACTGACGTGGTCAAAATTTTAACACTTCCGACTGTAGACCCAGATGAAATCGAGCGTCTGGTTGTGCAGGCTTATGCGGGGAATGAGACTGATCCATTCAAGTTAAGAGCCAGACTTGTGCAGGCTGCATCAGACTTAGTGTTCGGGTCCAGCAATGTTTATGAACTGAATAGGTTTGTTTCTGATGCGAATTCAGCAACGAAACACTTCTTCTACGAGTTTGATTACTTTTATAGTGACACATTCACGCCGACTTGGTATGGTGTAGTACATACTGCTGAACTTCGGTTTGTGTTTTACCCCGACACCCGCTTCAAATATCCAACACAAACCGACAAACTTGTAGGCGAGACTGTACAAAGATGGTGGGTGAATTTTATCAAATATGGCGATCCCACTCCTTCAAACATCACCCAAGCAGGGAAGAGCACTGTCCCGTGGAGCGCGTTCACCAAAAATAGTCCGAACATACTAATTATCGACGCCAACTCTACACTCATCACATACCCAAGGCCTTTTGTACTGCCCCTGTATGAGAAAATTCTAGAAATTGTTGATAAGAAGGGCCCAGTTGTTGGTTAAGTGTGGAAATTAACAACTATTAAAAAATAGAACAAAAAAATGAATGTGTCAGTTTTGAAAGACCTTAGCAGCTGTTGAGGCACACTGAATATTTTGTTATGTCAACACTCTACACCACAGCAACAATATTCACAAGTAATGAAAGTGTTCTACTACTACTATCACTACTACCACTACCACTACCGCTACTACTATTATCATTATATTATTATTATCACTATATTATTATTAATTATTGTTATTATGTATTGTTTGCAAATATTAAGACTGATATCTTTAGAACTTTATTCAAAATGATTTGCTAAAGCCAAACAGATCTTTGAAAGAAACCTCACATTTCGTTGTTTTCCTGATCAAGTGCCGTGTGGCGTAGGCGATCATGTCTCTCCACAATTCCCGGTCTTTAGACTTGATTATGAGATCCGCCGGTGACTTTCTTCCTAGCCACACTGACAGCCCATCCAGTAACTTCTCTCTCTCTCTCTCTCTCTCTCTCTCTCTCTCTGTCTTCCTCTGTCTCTTCCTCCCTCAATTTTCCCAGTTGCCACAATATGTTACAGTTTTCCTCTTCTCAGAAAATGTCCTACAAATCTTGCTTGTGTGTCTATGATCTTCGCTGTAATTTGCCTTTTAACTCCAGCCCCTCTTAAGACTTCTTCGTTTGTTTTCTTAGCTGTCCATGGTACCTTCAGCATCCTTCTTATGAACCACATTTCCATGGCCTCCATTCCTCGTTGTACTCTCTTATTCATAAACCATGCTTCACATCCTCTGACAGTCCAAGTCCAGCTCCTGGCCTTCTCATGGCGGAACTGTTTAAACCGACAGGAGAAGGGGCGAAAGGCAAGTATTTGGCGCATGAAAACAAGACGCTTATATATAACCAATTAGAATAATGCAGACTTAATAACACTGACATTATAACACACATAAATGCTGACATTTTTAACACACACAAATGCTGGCATTATTAATACAGTCAAATAAATTTTATATCAGTGCGATGCCACATAAAATAAATCTTTGTAGTCAGTTTCTTGTATTCAGCGTCATATATTTTTTTTTTCGTTTTAAGCTTACGTCCTTTATTCAAAGAAAGAAAAACATTTGTGGAGTGTTTTTTCTTCTGGACATTCTTGAAATTAAATATGAACGTTTACTGTATATATTTTCTCTTGAAAGCTGTTACTTCACACGTTTCTAACGAAGGCCATGTATCTTATCTTCTTATCTTATATCCTTTTCGTGTCGTTAAACGTCACATAGGACTCGCAAAGTAGTTCGCCAATTTTTCCTGTCTTCGGCGAGTCTTTCAACCTCATCAAAGGATTTTATGCCTGTTAATATGGCCTCTTTTCACAATGTCCTATTCAGAGTTTCACGTGGTCTGCCTCTTTTTCTTCGGCCTGTTGTGTTCCACTTGATAGCTTGTTTTGGGATTTTCTGATCATTTCTTCTCATCAAGTGACCAACATGTGTCCATCTCCTTTTCCTGATCACTCATGAGACTGGTTGTTGTTCAGTCATCTGTCTTATCTCTGCATTGTTCTTGAATTCATTCCACTTGATGCCGAGTATTTTCCTTAGGCATTTGTTTTCAAAAGAGTCTAATTTCTTTTTTATTTCTTTAGTTGGTTTCCAACTTTCACATGCATAAATGAGGGTGGATATTACATTTGAATTGAATAGTCTTAACTTGGTTTTTGTGCTTATAACTTTTGAATTCCATATGTTCTCAAGATTCTTGAAGATTGATGCTGCTTTTGCAATTCTGATCCTAACTTCCTTTCTAGTGTCACCACCCTGGTCTATGTAGCTGCCAAGGTATGCAAATTGATTGAATTTTTCAATATCTGTCTCTTCTTTGTGTATTTTTCCATTTTGATTGAGGGGAATTTTCATTACTTTTGTTTTGTCCTAGTTAATTTCAAGTCCTATTTTGCTGGCCAGTGAAGACAGGCTATCTGTTTTTCCTTGCATGGAATTCACATTAGTACTGATAAGAGTTATGTCATCATCAAAGTCAAGATCTTCTAGTTCGGTCCCATGTACCCAGTCAATACCTGTGTTACCTGTGCAGCATCTTTTCATTATGAAGTCTATTGTAATCTCAAAAAGTAAAGGAGACAGTATACAACCTTGTTTCACACCTGTTTCAATCTGGAACCATTCACTCATCCCTTCTTCTGTCTTGACTGCACAAACATATCCATTGTATAAGTCCTTAATGATGTTGACAATTTTAGATAGTATTCCATATAGACATAAAATTCTTCATAATGAATCTCTGTGTATGTTATCAAATGCCTTTTTAAAATCTATGAAGTTCAGTATTAATGGTTTCTGCTTTTCAATATGTTCTTCAAGTATTATTCTGAGAGTAAAGTTCTGATCGAGACAGTTTCTCCCTTTTCGAAATCCTGCTTGTTCTTCTCTCATTGCAGTATCCACGATATCTTTAAGTCTATTCAAAATGACCTTGCAAAATACTTTTGGCACAACTGATATTAAGGTTATTCCTCTCCAGTTCTTATAGTTAATAAGGTTGCTTTTTTCTTTATTTTAACAATGATTCCTTTTTTTCCAATTATAAGGGACCTTTTCTTCTTTCCAAATATGGTTAAACATTCTCTGTAGTTGTCTCATGTTGTCACTATTGATAGCTTTTAGCATTTCGGCTGTTATTTCATCATTAACACAATATATATATATATTGTGTTAATGATCAATGGTTATAATTATTGGATCTCGTATCTGGAATGCGATGTAAACTGATCTGATAAAATTGCATTCTCTTTTTCTACCAAATTTACTGGGTATATCACACTTTAGTTTTCACTCACTTGACACACATATCAGCAATGTTTCCTAGACACAGATGGTGGGGGGTAGATAATCCATAGGACCCCTAGGGGTGCCTGAGTGGTGGGTGTGGGATCGCAACCGACCATTAGAAACATACCCCAATGAACGACGGGAAGTAACTATCGTGATATTTATGCCTGCTTTGGTTTGTCGGGCGTAACGGACAAAGTAAGTCAACACAAATTGATGACGTTATATCTGCTGAGTTGCCTAACCTTTGGCGTTGATAACGAGAAACATGATACACGGAGCAGATTTCTGATTCACGAAAGACACTCTATTGCTGTTCACCTCAGTGTCCATTTAGAAAATGGTCAGATCGTTTATTTCATACAAGAAAGCGCCCATTCATGTCTGATCAGCTACCAACCACATAGGGGGGCTTAGCGGTGGGGGTGGGATCTTCTAGAAAGTTGTGGATATGACTGCAGTCTTGGACTCATGATGTTCGAGAAACTTCCAGCACCCACTCGAATCTTAGATGGTAGTATATAAGGTAAGCTAATTCGGCAAGTCTTCCAGTTTATCATCTGTCAGCTAATGTGACAGTGTCATTTCGCTCTTTTAGTTGATGGTCTCTTTTTGTTTTAATTATATTTGTAAAAATAAATTATAACTTTGTTTTCTCCTTATGTTTATATTAGCTATGTATTGTATTCTGTAGTAGACTTCATTGCTCTGTGACAGTATGCCGTTTACTTTTTTTTCAAATTAGCTTTTAAATTTAGGGAGAGAGCGAGAGTGGGAGAGAGAAGGGGAGAGACGGAGAGGGAGAAAAGGTGAGGGAGGGAGAGAGAGAAGGAGAGAGATGGGAACAGAGAGGGAGAGAGATAGATTTGAGATCGTCATGTTTCTCCCACGGACATCTTTATGTTGCTTGCTCAAAGGAGAGATAGAGACGGTGAGAGAAGGAAAGAGATAGAGAAGGGGAGAGAGAGATAGAGACAGAGACAGAGAGAGAGTGTGAGAGACAGATTTGAGATCGCCATGTTTCTCCCACGGACAACTTTATGTTGCTTGCTCAAAGGTTGGTTCAGCCAAGAATTTATTTATTCTTGCTCCTGGAGATGAAACTAAAGATTGTGTTTGTAATCAAACCGTCTAGACTCTGTAGAACCTTCTAGAAGGTTGTGAAAAAGGATAGAACATTGTAGAACTTTCTAGAAGATTGTAGAACTGCATAGACCTCTGCAGAACCCTCAGGAAGGCTGTGGAAATGAACAGAACGTTGTAGAACCGCCTGGAAGGTTGTGGAAATGAATAAAACTTTCGTGATTGGGATAAATAAATACCCGGACAACGTCGGGTACTCAGCAAGTTATAATATACAACCTAGTCTCTGCCGTCTACGTTCGGATTTTTGTTTACAGTTGAAAAGTGTGTTAAATAGTGTTTCTGGCAAATGCATCAACACGACAAACTCTAAAGTAACAGTCTCTAGAATCATGTCTTTACTTTGACAAGACTGTAAACGTTGCAAACTCTAATGTGAAACAGTGCCTCATGAATCCTCGTGATCAAGTGGAAATTGGCAGCAAAACGTACTAGAGTTGGCAGGCAAACAACTTCGTGGGAAGTGGTCCTAGGGTTTTCGCATCACAGAATGTGTGAAATGAGAAATGACCGTTTATTATTGTTCCCTGCGACTACACACGGTGCAACCTGAATAGAGCACGCTATGACTTAATAGAGGCCTTAGAAACTAGCAGATGCTATTACTAATGGTACAATATAAATGAAATTTTGGTTCATACCGAAAAGTCATTCCAAGGATAATGTTTTAGACCTTTATATTCTTAATATATTTCATTAATGTGGCACATCAAAAATATGATGTTATTGCCTATATTTTACTTCTTTTACTATATGCTTGTCTTGTTCTTTATTTTACTCTATGGTTGTCTTGTTCTTTCTTTTACTCTATGCTTGTCTTGTTCTTTCTTTTACTCTATGGTTGTCTTGTTCTTTCTTTTACTCCATGATTGTCTTGTTCTTTCTTTTATTCCATGCTTGTCTTGTTCTTTCTTTTACTCCATGCTTGTCTTGTTCTTTCTTTTACTCTATGGTTGTTTCGTTCTTTCTTTTACTCTATGATTGTTTGTTCTTTCTTTTACTCTATGCTTGTCTTGTTCTTTCTTTTACTCTATGGTTGTCTTGTTCTATCTTTTATTCTATGGCTGTCTTGTTCTTTCTTTTACTCTATGGTTGTCTTGTTCTTTATTTTACTCCATGCTTGTCTTGTTCTTTCTTTTACTCTATGCTTGTCTTGTTCTTCCTTTTACTCCATGCTTGTCTTGTTATTTCTTTGACTCCATGCTTGTCTTGTTATTTCTTTTACTCTATGCTTGTCTTGTTCTTCCTTTCACTCTATGCTTGTCTTGTTATTTCTTTGACTCCATGCTTGTCTTGGAGTTTCTTGTCTCCTTTCTCATCCATCTATCAGTATTGAGGGGACAGATAGACAACATGATAGGGCTCGACGATCTGCTTCATATAATGGGATACTTAGCGCTTCTGTAATTTCCTTCCTCCACCTCTTGCGTGGGCGGCCTCTTCCTCTGTTACCTACAAATAAATCTCACTAATATTTGAATGCTTTTTCTGTGGTCTGGTGTCTGGTAGTAACCCTGTAACGTGGCCGATTTGACTGGTTTGTTTCTAGATATAATGTAATACTGGTGTTACTCCAAAGTTTGCTCTGGTTGTCATTTATGTTTTTATCTCTTCTTGTCACATTTAGTATTTTCCTTAACTAAACATCACTTTTCTGTCCTGATGATTTTTCTTTTGTTTTCAGCTGGTGTTGTTCATGTCTGACATTTATAGCATAGATTTGGAAGGAAAACTGTGTTGTATAGTGTTCTTTTTCTTTCAGTTGTGATGTATTTGTTTTTAATAAAAGGCCCATATGTCCAGTGACCTGATTCGATTTATGGCATCAGTTCTCAGCGTCACTTTTCCCTGAATATAATAGGGTGCTAACTAGATATTTGAAATGTTTCACTTATTTCATTGGCCTGTTGTCTAGGAAGATCTTTGTTTGGATTTCTTCTCTCACTATGGTCATGACGTCTGTTTTTTTTTTTCAACACTGATTTTCATGTTGTAAATTTTACATGCCATTGCTAAGTCATCCATGTTGTGCTGTAGGTTTTTTTCTGGTGTTAGTATATGTGCTTGATCGTCAGCAAAAATGAGATCATTTATGATCCACAAACTGGGTATGTTGTCTGGTAGAAGGTGTTGTGGGTTTATCGGCATTCTTTCTGAAGTCGTGATTTTGGGCAGTTTTGTGGTGAAATGTTTATTATGTACGTTAGTTTCTTTCTAGATGTTGTCATTGTGTGTTACGAATAATAAGGGAGATAGTGTAAAGTCTTGCCTCTCTCCAGAATTTATAAAGAATGGTTTAGACTGCCCCACATTTGTTCTAACTGTACATTGACTGTTTTCATATAGGTTTGTGCACAGGTTGATCAAATGTGTATTAACTACATAATGATGTAAGATAGTACAGCTATAGCCGATGCTATAAAGGCAAATAAGAGATAGGATGTTTCCATATTCTTCTTGAATTTTTGGTACACTAGAAAGTTACATATAGGTAAATAGAATGTGATGTACATGTAAATAGAATGTGATGTACATGTAAATAGAATGTGATGTACATGTAAATAGAATGTTATGTACATGTAAATAGAATGTGATGTACATGTAAATAGAATGTGATGTATAGGTATATAGAATGTGATGTACATGTAAATAGAATGTGACATATAGGTAAATAGAGACAGGTACCAGTGTTAACAGGTAGGTTGACTGTGACACCCCAGGCATGGCTCGAACCGTTCACATTCGCAATTACAGGTGGATGTACTAACCACTCTGGTACTCTGGTTCCTTACTTCTGGCTAAGAGTTGTAAATAACCGTTTTATGTTGTCTGTCCATGATCAGTGTGAGGAGAAAAGAGTACACGAGCTTGAAAGATGTTACAAAAATAATCTGAAGCTACACCCAGTTATATTTCTTTTTCATTGATTGACGTGGTCTTGGTGTAAACGCTGTCTGGCAGTTTCTTTCTTAACCGACTGTGAATCCTTCTTAATAAGAGAATTTTTGTTTTTACAATGCAGAAGTTTTGAAGGACTGTCACCTTTGTACTTTTGATTAAGTCAGTAAGTGCTCCGATCTCACCCTTCAAGGAAGGGGTCAGCATGGTGCTTCTACTTCATGTCGTCTGTGAGAATCAGAACAAACGGGACCAAAATGAGAACTTAAAATCGTCACACTGCTGAAAAAAAGTCGTAATCTGTAGCAATTTTCTAATTAAAACAAAAATCATGATTTTCATATTTCTTGCCCGTATAAAAAATGCAATCATTTCAGTGCATTTGATAGCCTAACCTTCGTTATCTCCCATAAACCTGAACTAAATTAACATTATCTTTTAACAAACAAGTACAAACACGTACAGAACAGATATAAAATCTCCAACGTTCTTCTGTAAGCATTAGCCCCTGATTTTTGTCAGAGCTGGTATCTTCAGTGCAATCAACTACCATGTTATATAATGTTTATGTGAGATTTATATTACTCTCCTGGGTTGTTAGCAGCATCCTAGGTCAGAGTTCCGATGATCCAAGCAGAAATGTTATCATATCATTAGCACCAGGTCAAGAGCTGAAGGGACTTCAAACAACCTCAGTTTCAGGTAGCAATATCAACACATTCTATGGAATACCATACGCCCTTCCCCCAACAGGTTAGTTGTTTAGAGACTATCTATCTATCTATCTATCTATCTATCTATCTATCTATCTATCTATCTATCTATCTATCTATCTATCTATCTATCTATCTATCTGTCTGTGTCTGTCTGTCTGTCTGCCTGTTTATCCGCCTGTCTATTTATATATTAATCCAACCGACTGTCTCTGTGTCTTTAGTACACTCGTACTAAAGTTATGTTAAACATTTGCTTTGTAGGGAGAAGAAAAACTCAAGAGTTACCTGAGTTGAGTGGCAACCCTGGAGTGTAAAAAAAAAAAATGGTCAGAAACAGACTAGCACCGGAAGTGCACACTTTCTGGAACGGCTCGCCTCTGACCAGGTATTTAAAGAAAACAATAGAATTTCACTAGGTCCGGCTTTGTGCGCTGAGCAACGCAGGCCAGCGGTGGGGGGTAGGGGAGAGGGGGAGGCCATGTGTCGTGCGAGTGTGAAAGAGATGTTACTGTCCATGGAAAGCTATGTATATGTAAGTTAATAATCCGTTTCAACTTTTGGTGATGTGGATACGTGCAAGCTGTGTCCATGCAGCGCTTTACTCCTCCGGCCAGCCACGACCTCACTTAGGTAAGATTAGGATAAGTGAAGGGTACATTATAATTCTAGTGTAACATATTTGTCTATGTAAGATTTAGAGCTTTTTGGTAATGTGTAATGATGGCTAGTTTGTGCACATAAATACGTATTGCTGAAATGTTATGAATATGTATGTCGTAACAATTATTACCAGTTAGTTCCTTATAATACATCAGATACCAAATCATTAATGATGAAGACTGTAGATTTTTGTATGATTATGTCAAGGGATTAAAATTGATTTTTTATAAGTTCCACTGTCAATCAAGATAATCTAGAATCTGCAAATTTAAGGAAATCATATTATGACAATGATGTTGACGATATAGCTGATGAATAACAATTGAAATTGGTGATTCATTTTGTCGATTTTGATAACTGTATAAAATGATGATTTTAATCAGTAATAGAAGTTTATGATTATTAGCAGAATTGTTTTATTATGTTTCTTTCCATTGGTGTAGTGTGATTGTGTCGGTGTGTAGTATATAATCACCCTTCCAACCATGCTATAAATATACAAATAAAACATTATATATATATAATAGAGCGCTCACCTGGGCAAGAGCAGAAAAAAAGGCGAAGGACAGGCATTTGTGGAAAACCCTTGCGGAAGCCCCATGTGCCCTGGGCACTTAAGGTTCAGATGTATATATATAAGATATTATTACCCCATATATTAAATTTTTCAAATCCCACAGCTTGTGATAGAGTGAAAACTACGAGACGGAAGGTAAAATTCTATCGCTCCTGAGTGTTCAGTTCTTTACCCTCGAAATAAAAGTAAGTTGTTCGCCGTCTATGAACTACATGGAAATATATATTTACACACTGACACATTTTTTCAGTTATTTTCATGAGCATATTTTCCGTTAAAAAAACTTCATCCCTTCTGTTGCATGTTGCAGGTACTCACCGCTTTAAGCAACCAGAAGCTGCTCCTGACTGGACAGGTGTCAAGGACGCGACTACAAAAAGTGCCGTATGTCCTCAATTTAACATTTCAGGAGACTCTGAATCAGAAGACTGCCTCTATCTGAATGTCTTTACCCCGGATGTGAACGCTTCACTTCCTGTTTTTGTCTGGATCCATGGGGGAGGTTTTCGGTTTGGTTCGGGTTGGAGCGATGGCGACGGTGCAACAATTGCTCGTCATGGGGTCGTGGTGGTGACCATCAACTACAGACTTGGAGCTTTGGGTTTCTTGTCTACGGCTGATGACATCATGCCTGGAAATTATGGGATGTTAGACCAAGTATTAGCACTTAAGTGGGTTCAGAAATACATCAGAGCTTTTGGCGGTGACCCGAGTCAGGTGACGATCGGTGGAGAAAGTGCTGGAGCATTCAGCGTATCGTTGCTTATATTATCTCCCTTGGCCAAAGGACTTTTTAAGAGAGCGGTTTCAGAAAGTGGGTCAACAGTGTCTATTGCAGCAATAGCAAGGCCAGTAAACGAAGACATCGTTAAAAATTCCACCCTGCGATCAGCAGCTCGACTGGGTTGCAACAAAGTTACATCTTCTGAGATATTAGAGTGTCTACAAAAGGTTGACGTTGACCTACTTCTGAATGCCACACGAGATGCAGGTAATCAACCTAGAGTAGAAACTGTTTTTGGCTTTCTACCCGAAGATCCCATAGTTTTGCTAAAAGGTGGAGCCTACAACAGAGTGGATACTCTTCAGGGCACGAACTCTGGAGAGATGTCTGGATCGGTTCGCGATCCAGAAAATGATGGTGTATCTACACTTGAATTTACTGATGCAATTAATCAGTTAACAGTCGGTTATGTCCATTCCGATGAAATTGTAAACCTTGTTGTTCAGCTTATGTTGGAAACGAAACTGATCCACTGAAGTTAAGAGCGATACTTGTGCATGCGGCAACAGATTTATTGTTTGTTTCTGGCGCCCTTTTCGAGCTACATACATTCGTTTCAGATGTCACTTCAACAACAAAACACTTCTTTTACGAGTTTGATTACAGAATCAGTGACACGTCCACGCCGGCTTGGCAAGGTGTAGCACACGCCGCCGAACGTCGATTTGTGTTTTACCCAGACAACCGCTACACATACGCAACACAAACAGACAAAGATGTAGCTAAGGCTGTACAAAATCTATGTGTGAATTTTATCAAATATGGAGATCCCACTCCTTCAAACATCACCCAAGCAGGGAAGAGCACTGTCTCGTGGAGCGCGTTCACCAAAAATAGTCCGAACATACTAATTATCGACGCCAACTCTACACTCATCACTTTCCCAAGGCCCTTTTTACTGCCTCTACATGAACAAATTCTAGAAATTGTTGAAAAGAAGGGCCCAGTTGTTGGCTAAATAAAAGAGTTTATTCTTGTGTAAGACAAAGAGAAAAGCGTCACAAAAAATTGAAAGTATCGGTTTTAAAAGAATGCAGAACTTGTTGAAGCACATAAAGTATTTGATATGTCATAATACAACACTCCATAACCTGGCAAAAATTCGCAATAAATTCAAGTTTTATACTATTACTACTGTCACGATTATTATATTGTCAGTGTTATATTAATAATATCATTATTACTAATATTACTAGTAGTAGTAGTGGTAGTGGGTGTCTGAGTGGCGAAGTGGTTAGTGCACTAGTCTCTCATAATGAAGGTCGGGGGTTCGAATCCGGCCGGAGGCACCCCAGTCACCCAGCTGGAGAAATGGATACCAAACATCAGTATTTGGAAAAGGAAAGGCGGCCAGACGTGTTGCTGATGATATCACCCTCTAGTGTGATGACAGGTCAAGGAAAATATGGGCACTAACGCCCTATGTGCCTCTGAGGCATGATATGATTACCTTTACCTCTTTACCTTAGTAGTGGTAGTAGTAGTAGCAGTAGCAGCATCAGCAGCATCAGCAATAGTAGTAGTAGTAGCAGCAGCAGCAGCAGTAGTAGTAGTAGTAGTAGTAGTAGTAGTAGTAGAAGTAGTAGAGCAGTAGTACTAGTAGTAGCAGCAGCAGTAGTAGTAGTAGCAGCAGCAACAGTAGTAGTAGTAGTAGTAGTAGTAGTAGTAGTAGTAGTAGCAGTATAGCATTAGTACTAGTACAGCAGTAGTACTAGTAGCAGCAGCAGCAGTAGTAGTAGAGCAGTAGTAGTAGTAGTACTAGTAGTAGTAGCAGCAGCAGTAGTAGTGGTCGTAGCAGCAGCAGCAGTATTAGTAGTAGTAGTAGTAGTAATAGCAGCAGCAGCAGTAATAGTAGTAGTAGAGCAGTAGTAGTAGTAGTAGCAGCATTAACAGCAGCAGCAGCAGTAGTACTAGTAGTAGTAGTAGAGCAGCAGCAGCAGCAGTAGTAGTAGTAGTAGTAGTAGTAGTAGTAGTAGTAATAGTAGTAATAATCATAATAGCATTAGTGGTAGTAATAGTGTTTATCATTCTCGCATTCTGGAGATGTCCGTGTGTGCTCCCATCTTTTCTCCTTGACCAGAATCTCAGCACCATGCGCAAACTCCGTAGTCCCCACTAGATCCTGACCATAGAAGCAGTGACATGACTGTCAATGGTGAATCCTAGACATTCAGTCTGAGAAAATGAGTCTGGTCTTCTAGTCTCTAAAATCATCTTATACAGAAATTAGAAAAACTGTATGGAAATTCTTTCAACACAGCTCTCGTAAACCTGTCAGAACTGTTATCTTCATGTGCTCTCGTAAATCTGTCAGAACTGTTATCTTCATGTGCTCTTATAAACCTGTCACAACGGTGATCTTCATGTGCTTTCATAAACCTATCAGAGCTGTTATCTTCATGTGCTCTCATAAACCTGTCAGAACTGTTATCTTTATGTGCTCTCGTGAACCTGTCAGAACTGTTATCTTCTTATGCTCTCATAAACCTGTTAGAACTGTTATCTTCATGTGCTCTCATAAACCTCTCAGAAATGTTATCTTTATGTGCTTTCATAAACCTGTCAGAAATGTTATCTTTATGTGCTCTCATAAACCTGTCAGAAATGTTATCTTTATGTGCTCTCATAAACCTGTCAGAACTGTAATCTACATGTGCTCTTGTGAACCTGTTAGAACTGTTACCTGCATGTGCTCTCATAAACCTGACAGAACTGATATCTTCATGTGCTCTTCTGAACTGTCAGAACTGTTATCTTCATGGTCTCTCATAAACCTGTCAGAAATGTTATCTTCATGTGCTCTAACAAACCTGTCAGAACTGTTATCTTCATGTGCTCTCCTGAACTGTCAGAACTGTTATCTTCATGTGCTCTCATAAATCTGTCAGAACTGTTATCTTAATGGGCTCTCATAAATCTATCAGAACTGGTTTATTCATCCCAGTTTAAGTTAGACTGCTCTCCTTTAAGTTGCCCTCTGTTTATAAAATAACTTCAACCAAACTTTTAAAATTCATTCTCTATAAATGTACGAAAACGAAAGTATTTTTTAATGAAACAAAAAACTAATCTAAGAATGACATAAAACACCTAACAAGTCGTGGCTGTTTCATAAGGTCATTGATGTTTGCACTCTGCCAGGCCTGTTATTCTTAAAGTTTCGGCTCATACGACACTGATGTTTGTTTTGTAAATATGGATAGTCCTCGCTTCCGAAGGGATTTCATTCAGATGGCTCCCGTCGTAAAGCGAAACTAACGTAAAATGAATTTCATGGAAATGAATAAGCCGTACTTTACTGCCAGAAAGCTTACAAATAAAATATCTCTCTCTCTCTCTCTGAACCTTAAGTGCCCAGGGCACATGGGGCTTCCGCAAGGGTTTTCCACAAATGCCTGTCCTTTGCCTTTTTTTCTGCTCTTGCCCAGGTGAGCCCTCTATTGCTCAACATCCTTTCTGTTGTTCTTCTCCATGTCTCTTTTGGTCTACCCTTACTTCTGCTTCCCTGTGGTGTCCATCTTAGTGCTATTTTTGGTAGTGAGTTGTCAGTCATTCGGAGCACATGTCCCAACCATCGCCAGCGTCTTTCCTCAATAATTGTTGTCAGTGGTTTCATCTGCATTTCTGCTAATAAAATGTTATTTCTTATGGTGTTTGGCCAAAATATTTTTTTTAAATAATATAAAATAAAATATAGAAATATAAAATATAATATAAAATAAAATATAATATAAAATAAAATATAGTGACCTTATAATTTGTACACAGACTTTAGAATAAGTTGTTTAAAATTAAATAAGCACGGTGTATTCTAGAAAATATTTGTACATTTACAATAACAAGTCACTGTGTAAGAGGAGGGGCTGGGGGAACCGGTGAGTCACACAAAACTACAAGATGGCCGCCGGGAAGGCGTGACGTCAAAGAGAAACTGGAACAAGCCGCTTGGTATGGCTGAACATTGTTTAGTTTTCTTTGAGAACCGAATTTTTCTGGTACCCGTTTAGTAAGTACTCAAGGAACATGATCCTGGAACTTCTTCTTGGGGTTATCGCTCTTGGTAAATGTGAGTACTCTGTGATCTGTAATCAGAGGCTGACATCCCTGCTCTCCGGGTACTCCCATATGTGCTCCGCCTTCCGTTCCAACACTCCCTGAAGTGTGCGCCTGCTGATGGAGCCGGTCACACGCTGGTTGTGGGTAACACGCCCTAAACCACTTCGTTCGAAAAAAAAAAAAAGTCCACTTTCCGTCTCCTCCCCCAATTCGATCATCCTCCTGGCGTGATTGCTGGCATTCAACCCGATACCGTCCTCCATACTCAGCCTAGGTGGCTCTTGCAATGTCCTCTTTGTCAAGTTTGAGAGTGCGCTGAATTGATGCCTTGCCTGCCAGCTTGTTCGCTCTCTCATTGCCTTTGACTCCCGCATGACCCTGGCAGTAGATCCACGTCAAACTGGATAACTGAGGGTCCAGTAGTGTAACAGTGTAGGAGATTTCTGAAGTAGAAATTAGAGATTGAGAGAAAATGTTAGATAAGTCATCTTGGAATTGAAAGCTGGAAAAAAAAGATAATGTCCTAGAGAATTTACTAACTAATTGTTTACATTTCATTCCTCTTTATGTCAAATGTTTCATCTCACGTGCTGGTCATGAAGCCTGGAGAATGAGAGATTGATTGATTGATTGATTGATTGATCTTTATTTCAAAAGGGTTAAGAATTGGGCACGCAGGCCCGTCTGACATTCTGTCCTTTATCATACATCTTTCACTCTATTCCAGACATTCTACAAATATGCTGTTCATATAACAAACATAACTAACATTGAAGCTGAGAGACATAAAATAAAATATAACATTTACGTTTCTCTCTTAAACACTCACTCGGTACAGAAGTAACTACATACATTATAAATGACTATCTACTAAACAAAATTTTCGGGACTATTCAGAAAATAGTTAATTGTATTCGGTGTCTGTAAGAGCAGCTTAAGATAACTTTTAAGTTTTATAATTCATGGAGGCATGTAGTCGACATCAAATAGATATTGGGAAAGCTTGTAGTTGTAGGAAGGAGTATAATTTATATTTTTTATATAGGATGGGAGGGTATTCCAAAGATGAGCAGCAGAATAACTAAAGCTTTTCTTATCAAGTCTAGGTTTTGGAAGACATATGTTGTTCAAGCGTTGGCTGCACTTTGGGCTAAATTTAAACAGGTTCCATAGATAAGGCGGGGCATGCCGTGAAAGAATTTGATGTACTAACTTGGCTTTGTTGAAGAGGAACCTGTTCTTAAGAGGTAGTATTTTGATACGTTTGTGATGATTAGTTGTTTGTGCTTGATCTTTGTCACTAATAAGCTTTACTGCTCGCTTTTGGAGAGAGCAAAGCCTCTTTGTATTTGACACTGAGCAACCATCCCAAACTGTTGAGCAGTAGTCTAAATGTGTTTGTATATGAGCTATGTAGTATGTCTTCCTAGTGTCTTGATCTATAAAGTGCTTAATTTTAGCTAATTGGTATAATTTTTGTGCGATGAGTTTTGTTAGACATTGCACATGAGAGTTCCAGGTCAGATGTTGGTCAATAATAAGACCTAGTGTTTTGTGCTCGCTAACGTTTTCTATCTGTGATGTTCTGTACAGAGAGTAATCAGTTGATCAAGACAGAGGACGCTAGAGTGTCGGACAGGGCACTTCGTGTGTCAGTTTTGTCTGAGTAAGATATAGTTCTTGTAGTGCAGAGTAGGAAATCTAGAAAGTATGTAGAATTCTGTTGGCGTCGAAGTCCTTGAACATGAGTAGACGTCTGGAATTAATCTATGTTGTCTCGACTTGGAATTATCATCTTGTCATATTTTCTTATATTTGTTACTACCACTGTTATACCAGTCACATCGTTCATCGCTAATATCATCATGTGCACCAATAAAGTGATAATAACTTAACATAGTTGCCACTGACAGTACCTGGGAAGCAAGTCTGTGAAGCGAGTAGTTAACAGACGACAAAAACAGACGACGAAAGAGACTGATCTCGACTGTTTGAAAAAGTAAGATCTCGGCTGTAATGTAGTTAGTACATTACTAAAAGGAGATAAATACAAAAGAAGTAAGATACTCATAGATAGTAAAAGCACTAGTAGCTATGTGACCCTGACATCAGTCATACTATTATGTTGTGTTACCGGTTCTATTTCAGTTTGGTACCGAGTCTAGGCACGCACTATTTCACGGTAGCGTAAGGTTGCAGAAGTTTGTGATGTGCCGTGTGCTAAAACAGTGAATTACATGACGTGCACTGATTCTTGTTATTTCGTTTCGTCAATAAGAATGGGTTGCTGCGCTCTTCTTCATCCTAATGCGCTCTAATATACCAGTGCTCGTCTCGGCCTCGTCTCAGAGCGCGTCTCTGGCACGTGGATCTCGTGAATTATGTAGCAGCTTGGTTCACTGTGGCATTGAATCAGTTTCGTTATCTTGACGTGTCGATGTATGATTTTTGATCATCTGCTGCCAAGTCAGCGACAACTAAGCGGAGTCCTCTCTTATCCTGCCCAGTTCCCGTCCCCAGAATGGGACCAATCCTGGCTCTCTTGCTGTTTCCTGGATGGGGCCATTCCCTGCCTCTTTTGCTGTTTCCTGGAGGGGGCCATTCCCTGCCTCTCTTGCTGTTTTCTGTAAGAAATATTTAGATTTTTAGTGTATGGGGCCAATCTCTGCTTCTCTTGCTATTTCCTGGAAGGGGCCATTCCTCGCTTCTCTTGCTGTTTCCTGGAGGGGGCTAATCCCTGGCTCTCTAGAATTATAATTACCTCATTGCAGTATCCGGATCCTACCTAACGTTAACAATTCTGGAAGGTGGGTTGGGGCAGTTGCCTGGCTCTCTGTGTAAGTGGAGATCTGTTTGCTGTCCTGGTCCTAATTGTTGCCTGGCTCTCTGTGTAAGTGGAGATCTGTTTGCTGTCCTGGTCCTACTTGTTGCCTGGCTCTCTGTGTAAGTGGAGGTCTGTTTGCTGTCCTGGTCCTACTTGTTGCCTGGCTCTCTGTGTAAGTGGAGATCTGTTTGCTGTCCTGGTCCTACTTGTTGCCTGCCCCGCTTGGGTGGAACTGTTTGCATGTAGCCTATCTACAGGAGATATTGTAGGACTTTTGGGAACAATTTATTCCAAATGAGAGATCGCCAGCTTTTGTGTATGGACACTACTAACATCATAGGAGTAGTACTAGTAGACGCCTGGTTATGAATGGTAACGCGAGGTAGGAGTTTGTGTTTTTCTAAAGGTACAGACTAAACTTTTGTGCTTAATTAAATGTGCTCCTGTGTTTTGCTTGCAATGTGTACTTTGTGCAAAAAAAAATTTGTTTCCTTAAGTAGTGACACGTTATTTTTTTAATTTGTCAAATGGAGTTCCGGCTGTTTTTTTTTAAACTGCTCTTATGTGCATTGACCGAGTTAACGATTTTTTTTTAACTAGCACTCAAGCACAGGCTGTTTGGTGCTAGGATATCAGCATGTCAGGGCGAAAGTGAAACAAGCGGCGTTTTTTTGCCATGTGTCCTGTGATTCTCGGTTTTGTTTACGTCCTGGGGTCCGAGGGAATCTACGTTTGCGGGAACCTCGACCTATGTCGGGGTGACTTTCGCGCTGTTTAGTTAATGAGGGGGGGGGGGGGGGGTACTGGTATGTGTGCGTTTTTGACTGCTTTAGTGTTGGGGCGACATTAAGTATTTTTTGGCGTGTTACTGTTGCTAAAAATGTCTTTTTTTCCATAGCAATCACACACTACATTTATGACTGTGTTTTTCTATTGTTTGTTTGGTTTTGAGAGTAGAGCAATGCATTTTCATTCTGCGTTTGTTTTTGACTTGTATCCTTTGAATTGTGTCCTTTTGTTGGCGTATAATGAAATTTTTCTTTTGCCATCGTTTGTATATAGTAGTTCTAATTTCATACCTCATTGCATAACCCAGGTGTGACGCAAGTTATGCAATATTTAAAATTGATTATGTAAAACAAGTCTACCTGATAGCCGTATAGTAAATATATATATATATATATATATATATATATATATATACACACACGAGGGTTGATTGATAAATTCGTGGCCTAAGGTACAAATACTTGAAACACACAGTTGATATTAGGTGCATTTATAGATCAACTTAATGTGAGATGAAACACAAAGCTTTAATAACTTAACTGCAACCAATTTTATTTTACAGGCTACTGAAGTGGTAAGGAGTGGCACAAATTGAGAAAATGGATAAAATTTCTCATCGAGCAGTCATTTGCTACCTCTGCATCAAGGGCTTATCATTGAAGGAGATCCATTAGTATATGGTAGATACTCTAGGGGAGTGTGCCCCTTCTTACAGCACAGTGAAGAAATGAGCAGTTCAGTTCAAACATGGAAAGGAGAGTCTGGAAGATGATCTCCGTCCAGGAAGACCAAGAACGGTAACCACCGATGAAACCACCGGCAGAATCCATGATATGATAATGGAGGGTCGACGACTAACTGAGCGTTACATTACTACCGAGTTGGGTGTCTCCCAGGAACGTGTTCATGCCATTATTCACAGTGATCTTCAAATGACAAAGGTCTCTGCTCGATGGGTCCCGAAAGTTCTTGAAGCTGATCACAAACGACAGCGTCTCAAAATGTCAAGAGACAATCTTGGCCATTTTTCTGCAGATCCTGAAAAGTTTCTTCAGCAATTTGTGTCTATGGATTACACTTGGTTTCATAATTTTCAACCAGAAACCAACGAAGAGTCAAAGCAGTGGAAACATCATGGATCCCCACCTCCAAAGAAAGCAAGGGTGGTTCTGTCTGCAGGCACAGTGATGGCTTCCATCTTTTGAGATTCAGAAGGTGTGCTACTGGTAGACTATCTTCAAAAGGGCAGAACGGTCACCGGGACCTACTACGCTAATCTTGTGAAGCAACTGCGGGTCAAATAGAAGGATAAGCGTCGAGGGGAAAATGACGAGAGGAGTCATCTTTCAACAAGACAATGCTCCAGTTCACAAGTCAGCGGTAACAATGGCTGCCATTCATGAATGCGGCTTCCAGCTTCTTGAACATCCTCCTTATTCCCCAGATTTGGCGCCTTCGGACTATTACCTGTTTACTAAACTCAAAAAAGGAGCTCAGTGGTCGCAAATTTGCTTCAGATGATGACGTCATTCATGCTGTAGACCACTTTCTACTAGCACAAGATGCTGACTTTTAAAAGAAGGGATCTGTATTCTCCAGGATCGCTGAACTAAGTGCATAAAATTGCAAGGGGACTATGTTGAGAAATAACCCCAAAAAGTTGTCCACAAATAATCCTTTGTACCTTAGGCCGCGAAGTTACCAGTCACCCCTCGTATATTATACTGGGACCTGCTTTGAGTGTTTCACCAGACAGAAGTTACCTAGGTTTTGCTTACGGTGTGCAGATTTTTATGTGTGATATATGTTGAATTTATGTCACATTTATGTATGGAGATGTTTCAGATTTTTTTATTTATGACACCTTGTATGGAGACGTGTGTCATATTTATGTGCATGATACACTTATTACTGAGGTGTGTGTCATATTTTGGCTGCATGACACATGTAGCTTTGAGTATTTTATTGGATTTAGCTATGGATTTATGTGTTGTATTGGGAAGTTTAATGCTGTGTCTGGAGAGATTTCCATGAGGCAAGTCTCTGCTGTTTGAAAAAGGTGGGGGGGGGGGGGGGAGTCTATAATAGTGTCAGAGATTTCTGAAGTAGAAATTAGAAAGTTAGATACGTCATCTTGGAATTGAAAGCTGGAAAAAAAAGATAATGTCCCAGAGAATTAAATAACTAATTGTTTACATTTCATTCCTCTTTATGTCAGATGTTTCATCTCACGTGCAGTTCGTGAAGCTCAGAGGATGAAGAATTATGTTGTGTTACCGTTTTATTCCAGTAGAAGCTGGACCAACTCCCGATGGAAGAAATGCCTCCCGAGTCTGTGTAATATGTCTTGGGAGCCTGTTACAACTCGTGTGACGCCATAAATTCTACAGATACAAGCGACGGTCGTGATCACGAACAGTGACAAACTACAAAGATGTTTACAGAACATCTTGAATGTGACACTTAGGGCATGTCAGCATCACACGTGACAGAGGTTACTAGTTGGAGATGTATGCTTCAGTTTTACAAAGAGATAGAAAGAGTGAGGAAAGTGAGCACAAACAAGAATGGCAGAAAGCAAGACGCGTACATGCAAACGAAGAACTTACAAGAATCCAATATCTCAACAAAAGCCTTCTTTCAAGGATCACATACAGAAACTAAAAACCTACAGGAAGCCACAAACACCACCACATGATGACTATCACATGCTAAACAGAAAGGAACAAGTCACCATCTTCCGTCTCCGAACAGGACACAGCCGACTCCGAAGTCATATGTATACAAAGTTTAAGGTTGGTACTACTAATCTATGTACATGTGCCCAGGTGCCCCAAACTGTCCTCCAGAACTGCATCAACTACGAGACACTGAGAAATAATTACTGGCCCAGTGAAACCACTAAAGAAGATAAGCTCTACGGTTCCATACATGAATTACAAAAAACAGTGAAATTTATCCAAGAGACAGGACTGCAGATATAGACAGACAATGCGAACGAAGAAAGAAGAAGAAGAAGAAGACATACAGAAACAACACAAAACATAGAAACAAAATACATGAAAAATATAGACTTAGCTTTGTGGTCTGCTCATAGTCTCCAGAGGTTAGTACGGGCGGTAAGTGAAGCTAAGAATTGTTTATCTGAGGATTCACGTTGAGAGACACAGCAAGTTGTGACCGTCCCACAACAGGCACATAGAACAGAGAGAACATCACACACTGCCTACAAGAGAAGAGACTGTAACTGCTTCTACCTCAGTGCACACATTGCTGTATAACAACAAGAGAAGAGACTGTAACTGCTTCTACCTCAGTGCACACATCGCTGTATAACAACAAGAGAAGAGACTGTAACTGCTTCTACCTCAGTGCACACATCGCTGTATAACAACAAGAGAAGAGATTGTAACTGCTTCTACCTCAGTGCACACATCGCTGTATAAAATAACAATTTTTAATTAAAAAGTAATTGCGGCAAAATGGTCTTGTTTCAGTTTTTGGAGACTGAAAATTTTTATTCTGCTGTGTTATCATTTTTGGCTTTAAAAAAAAAATGGTGGGTATGCTTTTTATCAAATGTTTTCTGTGGTATGAAATTTGTAGCCCGGTGGTCTGAGAAATGTTTCCTGAAAAGTTTGCCTCGAGGGCCAGGGGCAGACAGTTTGAGAGTCCCAGGTGTTCCAAACTTTTGGAAGTGAAAAATACAGGTAATTTGGCCTACACTACAACACAGATGTATTTATACAGATGTGTTTGTATAAGACCATTCAGTATCCCAGTGTTTGTGTGACATGAATTAAGAATCTAACTTACAACCACCCCTCTCTCCCCGTATTCTTCATGAATACAGGATATCCGTGTCTCTAAGCAGACGCACATTTCCTTTGAAAGCAAACATTTATACAGAGCCATTGCTTATTTCCTGCCCGTAAAAATGTAGTCAGTTCAGTGAACTTGATAGCCTAACGTCCGTTATTTCCCATAAACCGGAACTAAATTAACATTATCTTTCAACAAACAACTTTATATCCACACGTACAGAACAGATATAAAATCTCAAACGTAATTTCTGTAAGCAATTCCCCGTGATTTTTGTCAGAGCTGGCATCTTCAGTGCAATCACCTACAATGTTATATAAACTTTATATGAGATTTATGTTACTCTCCTGGGTTGTTAGCAGCATCCTAGGTCAGAGTTCCGATGATCCAAGCAGAAATGTTATCATATCATTAGCACCAGGTCAAGAGCTGAAGGGACTTCAAACAACGTCAGTTTCAGGTAGCAATGTCAACACTTTCTATGGAATACCGTACGCCCTTCCACCAACAGGTTAGTTGTTTAGATCTATCTATCTATCTATCTATCTATCTATCTATCTATCTATCTATCTATCTATCTATCTATCTATCTGTCTATCTGTCTGTGTGTCTGTGTGTCTGTCTGTCTGTCTGTCTGTCTGTCTGTCTGTCTGTCTGTCTGTCTGTCTGTCTGTCTGTCTGTCTGTCTGTCTGTCGGAAAGAAATATTTAGATTTTAAAATTCCCTTAATTATCTGTGATTTGTATATAAGATGTAATATATATATATATATATATATTCTGGATTTTTTTATCTTTAGAGGTAAATGAAAAGTTTGAAGGCTACACATGTTAACACATTCACAACTACATCACGACATATTACACAAAATGAACAGAAAACCCAGTTAAACACTTCTTCAAATAATCGTAAGCTTTTATTGTTGATTAAAATCATCATTTTATGCAGTTAGCAAAATCAACAAATGAATCGTCAATTTATATGGTTATTCATCGGCTATATCGTTAACAACATAATCATTAAAATGATGTCCTTAAATATTCAGATTTCTAGATTATCTGTATCGACAGTAGAACTTCTAAATTATCAATTTCAACCCCTTGTACATAATCATACAAAATCTCTAATCTTCATCATCACGCGATTGAGTATCTGACGTATTATAAGGAACTAACTGGCAATGATTGTTGCAAAGTACATATTTATAACCTTCAGCAAAATTTATCTATGTGCACACATGAGCCATCATTGCACATATCTGCCTCTCTGTCTTGTCTGTCTGTCTACCTGCCAGTATGTTTGTCTTTCATATGATATATCTATTCAACTGACTGTCTTTGTGTCTTTAGTATGCTTGTACTAAACGTATGTTAAATTGTTGCGTGTGATAGAGTGAAACCTACGAGATGGAAGGTAAAATTCTATCGCTCCTGAGTGTTCAGTTCTTTACTCTCAAAATAAAAGTAAGTTGTTTGCTGTCTATGGAATACACGGAAATTTCTACATGGAAATATATATTTACACACTGAGACTTTTTTCAGTTATTTTCATGAGTATATTCTCCGTTTAAAAAAAAACACAATCTAAATTTCATCCCCTCTGTTGCATGTTGCAGGTACTCACCGCTTTAAGCAACCAGAAGCTGCTCCTGAATGGACAGGTGTCAAGGACGCGACTACAAAAAGTGCCGTATGTCGTCAGTTTAGTCGTTTAGGAGGCGTGATCTCTGGATCAGAAGACTGCCTCTATCTGAATGTCTTTACCCCGGATGTGAACGCTTCACTTCCTGTTTTTGTCTGGATCCATGGGGGAGGTTTTCGGTTAGGTTCGGCTTGGAACGATGGTGACGGTGCAACAATTGCTCCTCATGGGGTCGTGGTGGTGACCATCAACTACAGACTTGGAGCTTTGGGTTTCTTGTCTACGGCTGATGACATCATGCCTGGAAATTATGGGATGTTAGACCAAGTATTAGCACTTAAATGGGTTCAGAAATACATCAGAGCTTTCGGCGGTGACCCGAGTCAGGTGACGATCGGTGGAGAAAGTGCTGGAGCATTCAGCGTGTCGTTGCTTATATTATCTCCCTTGGCCAAAGGACTTTTTAAGAGAGCGGTTTCAGAAAGTGGGTCAACAGTGTCTATTGCGGCAATTGCAAGGCCAGTAAGCGAAGACATCGTTAAAAATTCTACCCTACGATCAGCAGCTCGACTAGGTTGTAACAAAGTTACATCTTCTGAGATATTAGAGTGTCTACAGAAGGTTGACGTTGACCTACTTCTGAATGCCACACGAGATGCAGGTAATCGCCCTAGAGTAGAAACTGTTTTTGGTTTTCTACCTGAAGATCCCATAGATTTACTAAAATGTGGAGCCTACAACAGAGTGGATACTCTTCAGGGGACGAACTCTGGAGAGGGGTCTGAGTGGGTCCACGATCCAGAAAATGATGGTGTATCCACACTTGAATTTACTGATGCAATTAAACAGTTCACAGTCGATTATGTCCATTCTGATGAAATTGCAAACCTTGTTGTTCAGGCTTATGTTGGAAACGAAACTGATCCACTGAAGTTAAGAGGGATACTTGTGCATGCGATAACAGATATATTGCTTGTTTCTGGCGCCCTTTTCGAACTACATACATTCGTTTCAGATGTCACTTCAACAACAAAACACTTCTTTTACGAGTTTGATTACAGAATCAGTGACACGTCCACGCCGGCTTGGCAAGGTGTATTACACGCTGCTGAACGTCGATTTGTGTTTTACCCAGACAACCGCTACACATACGCAACACAAACAGACAAAGATGTAGCTAAGGCTGTACAAAATCTATGGGTGAATTTTATCAAATATGGCGATCCCACTCCTTCAAACATCACCCAAGCAGGGAAGAGCACTGTCTCGTGGAGCGCGTTCACCAAAAATAGTCCGAACATACTAATTATCGACGCCAACTCTACACTCATCACTTTCCCAAGGCCCTTTTTACTGCCTCTACATGAACAAATTCTAGAAATTGTTGAAAAGAAGGGCCCAGTTGTTGGCTAAATAAAAGAGTTTATTCTTGTGTAAGACAAAGAGAAAAGCGTCACAAAAAAATTGAAAGTAGCGGATTTAAAAGAATGCAGAACTTGCTGAAGCACATAAAGTATTTGATATGTCATAATACAACACTCCATAACCTGGCAAAAATTCACAACAAATTCAAGTGTTTTACTATTACTTCTTTCATAATTATTATATCGACAGTGTTAAATTATTAATATTATTATTATTAATAGTATCATTATTATCATTATTACAAATATCACTCCTAGTAGTAGTGGTAGTAGTAGTAGCAGCATCAGTAGTAGTAGCAATAGCATAAATAGTAGTAACAGTAGTAGAAGTAGTAGTAGCAGTGGTAGTAGTAGTAGTAGCAATAGCATAAGTAGTAGTAGTAACAATAACATAAGTAGTAGTAGTAGTAGTAGTAGTAGTAGTAGCAATAGTATAAGTAGTAGTAGTAGTAGTAGCAATAGCATAAGTAGTAGTAACAGTTAGTAGTAGTAGTAGTAGAATTAGTAGTAGTAATAGTAGTAGTAGTAGTAGTAGAAGAAGAAGTAGTAGTAGTAGTAGTAGTTGTAGTAGTAGTAGAAGTAGTAGTAGTAGTCGTAAAAGTAGTAGTAGTAGTAGTAGAAGTAGTAGTAGCAGTAATAGTAGTAGTAGTAGTAATAGTAGTAGTAGTAGTAGTATTAGTAGTAGTAGTAGTAGTAGTAGAAGTAATAGTATAAGTAGTAGTAGTAGTAGTAGCAGCAATAGCATAAGTAGTAGTAACTGTTAGTAGTAGTAGTAGTAGTAGTAGTATTAGTAGTAGTAGTAATAGTAGTAGTAGTAGTAGTAGTAGAAGTAGTAGTAGTAGAAGTAGTAGTAGTAGTAGTTGTTGTAGTAGTAGAAGTAGTAGTAGTAGTCGTAAAAGTAGTAGTAGTAGTAGTAGTAGAATTAGTAGTAGTAATAGTAGTAGTAGTAGTAGTAGTAGTAGAAGTAGTAGTAGTAGAAGAAGAAGTAGTAGTAGTAGTAGTAGTTGTTGTAGTAGTAGAAGTAGTAGTAGTAGTCGTAAAAGTAGTAGTAGTAGTAGAAGTAGTAGTAGCAGTAATAGTAGTAGTAATAATAATAGTAGTAGTAGTAGTAGTAGTAGTGTAGTAGTAGTAGTAGTAGTAGTAGTAGTAGAAGTAATGGTAGTTGAAGTAGTAGTTAGTAGTCAGCCCGCCACTTTTGATATCTTCATGGGCTCTCATAAATCTATCAGAACTGGTTTATTCATCCCAGTTTAAGTTAGACTGCTCTCCTCTAAGTTGCCCTCTGTTTATAAAATAACTTCAACCAAACTTTTAAAATTCATTCTTGTCTCTATAAATGTACGAAAGCGAACGTATTTTTTAATGAAACAAAAAACTAATCTAAGAATGACATAAAACTCCTGACAGGTCATGCCTGTTTCATAAGATCATTGATGTTTGCACTCTGCTAGGCCTGTTACTCTTAAAGTTTCGGCTCATCCGACACTGATGTTTGTTTTGTAAATATGGATACTACTCGCTTCCAGCGGGATTTCATTCAGATGGCTCCCGTCGTAAATCGAAACTGACGTAAAGTGAATTTCATGGAAGTAAAGAAGCAGTACTTTAGTGTCAGAAAGCATGCAAATAAACTACAGTGACCTTATAATTTGTACACAGACTTTAGAATAAGTTGTTTAAAATTAAATAAGCACGGTGTATTTTAGAAAATATGTGTGCATTTACAATAAGAAGTCACTGTGTAAGAGGAGGGGCTGGGGGAACCGGTGAGTCACTCACACAAAACTACAAGATGGCCGCCCGGAAGGCGTGACGTCAGAGAGAAACTGGAACAAGCCGCTTGGTATGGCTGAACATTGTTTAGTTTTCTTTGAGAACCGAATTTTTCTGGTACCCGTTTAGTAAGTACTCAAGGAACATGATCCTGGAACTTCTTCCTGGGGTTATCGCTCTTGGTAAATGTGAGTACTCTGTGATCTGTAATCAGAGGCTGACATCCCTACTCTCCGGGTACTCCCATATGTGCTCCGCCTTCCGTTCCAACACTCCCTGAAGTGTGCGCCTGCTGATGGAGCCGGTCACACGCTGGTTGTGGGTAACACGCCCTAAACCACTTCGTTCGAAAAAAAAAAAAGTCCACTTTCCGTCTCCTCCCCCAATTCGATCATCCTCCTGGCGTGATTGCTGGCATTCAACCCGATACCGTCCTCCATACTCAGCCTAGGTGGCTCTTGCAATGTCCTCTTTGTCAAGTTTGAGAGTGCGCTGAACTGATGTCACGCCTGCCAGCTTGTTCGCTCTCTCGTTGCCTTTGACTCCCGCATGACCCGGGCGGTAGATCCACGTCAAACTGGATAACCGAGGGTCCAGTAGAAGCTGGACCAACCCCCTATGTAAGAAATGCCTCCCGATTCTGTGTAATATGTTTTGGGAGCCTGTTACAACTCGCGTGACGCCATAAATTCTACAGATACAAGCGATGGTCGTGATCACAACAGAACATCTTGAGTGTAACACTTAGGGCATGTCAACACCAAACATGACAGAGGTTACTAGTTGGAGATGTATGCTTCAGTTTTACAAAGAGATAGAAAGAGTGAGAAAAGTGAGCACATACAAGAATGGCAGAAAGCAGGACGCGTACATGCAAATGAAGAACATACAAGAATCCAATATCTCAACAAAAGCCTTCTTTCAAGGACCACATACATAAACAACACAAAACATAGAAACAAAATACATGAAAAATATAGACTTAGCTTTGTGGTCTGCTCATAGTCTCCAGAAGTTAGTACGGGCGGTAAGTGAAGCTAAGAATTGTTTATCTGAGGATTCACGTTGAGAGACACAACAAGTTGTGACCGTCCCACAACAGGCACATACAACAGAGAGAACATCACACACTGCCTACAAGAGACGAGATTGTAACTGTTTCTACCTCAGTGCACACATCGCTGTATAAAATAACAATTTTTTAATTAAAAAGTAATTGCGGCAAAATGGTCTTGTTTCAGTTTTTGGAGACTGAAAATTTTATTCTGCTGTGTTATCACTTCTGGCTAAAAAAAAAAAAAATGGTTTGTATGCTTTTTATCAAATGTTTTCTGTGGTTATGAAATTTGTAGCCCGGTGGTCTGAGAAATGTTTCCTGAAAAGTTTTGCCTCGAGGGCCAGGGGCAGACAGTTTGAGAGTCCCAGGTGTTCCAAACTTTTGGAAGTGGAAAATACAGGTAATTTGGCCTACACTACAACACAGTTAGATTTATTTATACAGATGTGTTTGTATAAGACCATTCAGTTCCCCAGTGTTTATGTGACATGAACTAAGAGTGCACTCGCCCCCCCCCTCCCCCCGCAAGTATTCCCCATGAATAAAGAATGTCAGCGCTTCTAGGCAGACCCACATTTCCATTGAAGGTAAACCTTTATACAAGGCAATCATAAAGTCCTTCCCTGAGTAAGAAAAATCATGTTCCACAAACTTTGCTAGCTAGAAACATGAACGTGTGGCTTTATGGTGGCTGATTCTTACAGTTTTATTCTGTGCACAGGCAGCGCCAGGAGCACCGAGATCAGAATAGCGACCGTGAAGGAGAAAGCCTGGTGTGTTTTTCGATATCACGAAAAAAAAAAAAAACTCGCCGGTTACAGTTCAACGAAGGACATATAGTGAAGTTTCACCTGAACATGTTGGAACTTTACACTGCACTTAAACAGAAGGAACTTCAGCCGCGTGTGGTTTTCCTACAAGTTGGCGCACCGCCACACTGGGGTTTAGATGTTTGTCAGTTCTTGAATGCAGACTTTCCAAACCTACGGATTGAGAGGGATGGTCCAACATCATAACTACCACGTTCACTGGACGTCATGCTTCTTGGCGTGTTTATGAAAGTGTACAAAGGAGAAAGTGTTCAGCTCACCAGTTCGTGATAGTGAATCTAGTGAGGATGACAGAAGATAGGAAAAACTGCAAGAACTCGAGTATCACTTAAACGGATCCTTGGGCAATAACAGACCACATGTTGAAGTGTAGGAATAAAGTAAAATACTAATAAAACTAATAATAACTGTACTGCTACTACTACTCATTCATTCATTCATTTGCATGTCCCTTGCGGAACTTTGCCTCCCAAACAGCTCTCCTGTAGGCCTCTCGGTTGTGAGCAAGATGGCCTGCTGCTGTTGCATCCATTTCCAGATCGTCAACGATGTCTTGCAGCCATCTTCGTCTTGGTCTTCCTCTTTTTCTTTTTCCCATTATGTATCCTTCCAATACGGTCTTCTCTAAATTATCATGACGTTTAATGTGTCCAAAATATTTCAGTTTTCTCTCTTTAATCCTATTACTGGACCTTGCAATATAGCATTGTTACTTTTATCCGTCCTATCACTGGACCTTGCAATAATAACATTGTTACTTTTATATGGCATATCACTGGGCCTCGCAATAATAGCATTGTTACTTTTATATGTCATATCACTGGGCCTTGCAATATTAGCATTGTTACTTTTATAATGTCATATCACTGGGCCTTGCAATAGTGGCTTTGTTTCTTTATTCGAAATCAGTTATTGGTCAAATTAACCTTGAGAAAAGCTGCTTACGATATCGGCTAAATCCATAAAATGGATGACATCTACAATCTATAAACCTGTCCTTTGAGGTGACAATAATCTTTACATCTCCAACATATATATATATATATATATATATATATATATATATATATAAACTTCCAATTTCCACGCCAGTAAGGCATATTGAGGACACAGTGTTAGGCCCGCATTTCTATGACCTTTGCCACATGAAAATATATTTACGGCACAAAATATTGTAATCAAGTTATAAACCCTAAGAAACAACGAAACATCTCATGCAGAAAACAGTTATTTCTTTGCTCCAAGACTTTTAAACAGAACGAACAGAGTGAGTGGCATTGTAAAAAAAAAGAAAAAAAAAAACTAGTGGATCTAGAATGTGTAAATAAATTCTGAATATCCAGGGGCAATATCTCTTGTTTAAATGTAAAAACTTGGGGTAAGTCTGGAAGTTTATTTAGTAACAAGACTGACTGTTTTCTTTCAAACAACTTTATCTAAGAACTGTATGTGTATCAGAGTTTGCTTCATATCTTGAACAGCAACAGGCTATGATATACTCTATCTCTCCGGCAGTTTTTATACAGATCTAGAACAATTTGCGGTTATTTAGTTCTTCACAGAAAATAACAAATATATCCATACTACTAGAACTTAATGTTGAAGGAGGCTGGCTAGTAAAGAGGATTAAAGAGGGAAAAAAATATTTTGGACACATTAAGCGTCATGATAATCTAGAGAAAACCGTCTAGGAAGGGTACATAATAGGAAAAAAGAAAGAGAGGAAGATCAAGGTGAAGATGGCTGCAAAACGTCGTTGATGATCTGCGAATGGATGCATCAGCAGCAGCCCATCTTCACAACCGAGAAGCCTACAGTAGAGCTGTTAGGGAGGCAAAGTTCCGCAAGGCCATGCAAATGAATGAATGAATGAATGAGTTCTTCAGTTTCCAGATAACTCTAGACCATTAGTCAGTGCCCCACGGCAAGGTCTAGAGAACTTGGTGGTTCCATTACTGCAAAATCGATTCTTGTCCACAAATGAGGCTGGAGGTTCAGGTGACGTAAATTACAAGTCGTATTCAAACACTGCCTGTTGCTTGTTGGTTTAAAGATATCAACACCATTAATAACACTGCTTAGAAAATGTTTTAAAAAACTAAAGAGTTCAAATATCAGCAACAACAATAACAACAAAACTTGTATTGTTGTCAATTACTTTGAGCTTTTCATACTGTAAATGTAACTGTAAAAATCGGGGCCTAGTTCTGAGGCAGCTTCGTTACACTCAGGGCATCCCGGCACTTGCTTGGCCTCGGACATTACGATGTCCTTCAGTGTTTTTAGAGAAAAGGTTCCAGTGCTGTACCGGCTGTATACTCCACGTGATTTCCCACGCAGCTGGGACTTGCATCCACTGCCATTGGCTACATATAACGCACTGGGTCGCTCGTGGTAGATGCTTTAGAGAAAATTACGAGTACTTTGCGATTGTTCCTCGAGTTTTTTGTTTGATGGATTTGTGTATGTCCGATCTGGCGATTTTGATGAGGCCCTTCCTCTTGCTGCTATTTGATCAGTCTTAGCGTTTCCGTCGACTCCGGCATGACCTGGACAGTATGTCCATGAGAGGTTTTTGATATGTCATTTTTCATTTATTTCTAATCATTCACATAAATTCTAAAGAGAAAGTACCAAACCCTAAGGCCCGACTTTACTTTGTACTCAGTTAAATTTCAGTTCAGAAACTCACAGTTGAAAACGACGTTTGCGTGCAACAAACTGTGAGAGTAAAGTAGATGAGACTAGATTTGAACAAATGTACACAAAACACGCTGACATGAGAGAAAGAAATGGCGCATGAAAATGAAAATGAATGAGTATCGAACAACAGACAAGTAATCGCTTTGCCCAGATACGCCAGTGATACTAACTACTGCAGAATGCTGTTTTGGGCGTAATCGTCACTAGAAGTGATATATAGAGAAGATGCGATGACACTAAAGGCGAACTAGAAGGAATTTAAGCTCTTTCATGAGATCTTGTCTTACCTCATCACAGACGGGGAGGTTCAGAAAAGAGGAGTTATGCAAATTAAATTATAACATACATGGATATAACTAAGAAGTGCCTACACGAATTTTACGAGGTTGCTATTATGTACATTATTCTCACACTTAAATGTCAGACAGGAAAAAGTGGCCCTCCATAGTCAGAGCTCCCAGAGGTTTGCGGACCGTTGGTTTCCACCAATGTTGTCTATATGTTCGTGTTGTTTCTCGCTTCCGTTCTTCCTTGTTCGGGTGTGAAGATGGTGAGGTTGCGAGTTTGACTTTATCGGTTCCGGCCGGCCCAAGGGATCAGGGTCGGCGCCTCGCCATTGCTCATGAGATTGCCCAGTGTGTGAGAGTCGTGCAGCGAGAGAGAAAATAAATCAGTCTTCGTTCTGTTTTCGTGAGGTACGGCGGGGAATTTGTGACTGTACTGTCATGAACGTTTTTTTTTTTTTTGTTCCAATGATATTTTTTGTGATATTGCCTTGTGCTCCCTTGCTACCCTCAATAATGTAAGTTATTGTTTGTTGTAAATGTTTCGTAAGTGTAATATTTTTGTAAGAATTAATTTTATAACTCATAATGTGATTGATTTTTATGTAAGTTTCATCAATGTATTGGTGAATCTAATAGTTGTGTTACACCAAGGTCCTGTGTTTGTCACGGAGACTTTTTATAGTCACGTCGATTAGAGATGAATATTTTGCGACTGAGGAAGAAGGTTGTGAAAGCAACATAATATAATATAGAATATTTCTATGAAGGTTGCATAAGCAATTTAGAATATATCTATGAAGGTTGACTGAGCAACATGGATAATATTTTTAGTAATTAGTTAGATGGTAGAACCTTGGTAAATAGGAGTTAATTAATTTGATTTTAGAGATGAGGAACAATATGTGGCTGCCAGTAATGTGTTGATTAATTATCTGAGTGTTCTTTTTGCTGATTGTAACTAATTGTTTTATGTTCGTGTGTGTCGCTGTTAGTATCTGTGATTCAGTCAGTCTTTGGCTCCCTAACAGCTCTCTTGTAGGCCTCTCGGCTGTAAGCAAGACGTCCTACTGCTGATGCATCCATTTGCAGATTATCAACGATGTCTTGCAGCCATCTTCGCCTTTGTCTTCCTCTCTTTCTTTTTTCCCATTATGTACCCCTCCAAGACTGTCTTCTCTGAATTATCATGAAGTTTAATGTGTCCAAAATATTTAAGTTTTCTCTGTTTAATCCTCTTTACTAGTCAGCCTTCTTCAATATTAAGTTTTTATAGTATTGATATATTTGTTCTTTTTTGTGTCCGTGAAATTTGAAGAACTCTTCTGTAGCATTTACATTCAAAGGCATTTATGTGTTTCTCAGCTGTTTTGTTAAATGTCCAGGTCTCACAGGCATATGTTGCAATGGGAAAGATGCATGCCCTTAAAAATATTATTTTTGTAGTTTTGTCTGTTCCTCTCCACAGATTTTTCAATTGTTTTACTTTTTGAAGAGCCACATATGTCCTCCTTTTAATTTCCCTCATTGTATCTCCATTATTAATTAATAATGATCCAAGACATTCAAAAATTTCCATCTCTTCCAATTTTTCCTCATTGACACATATTTCAGCAGACGTATTTGTTTTGTCAGGTGTCATCAATTTAGTTTTTTTCCCATTAAGATAGATGTTTTGCTCTTCACTATTCTTACGGACAAATATAATCCGTTTTTCCATTCCTTTTGTATTGTGGACAGTAATACTGTGTCATAAGCGCATCTAATCTCTTGTTGCTGTTTGGGTTTCTTTGTATGTGTCCAAAAGGTAGTTTACCATTGCTTTCCTTCGGGGCGGTGAAGATCAGTTGCCACTATTTTGAACTTTTAGCTGTTGCCTGTACTTAGGGGCTTTTTGGAACGTCAAAGAAAACATTAGACCAGAATAACCCAGCATATTTTTTAAAACAATCATTCAGATAGATCTGAGACCTAATTCAATAGTGATAGCGTTAGGAGTGTGAGACGTTATGCTGTTCTGCAAAGCTGTGAGTCAGATGTTGCTCATGGGATTCAAGATGTGCACTATGAGTTGGGTTAAGAAACGATCACTGACCGAGCTTGCATTTTTTGTTGTTGTGCATTGTTTTGTGGGGTGATGTTGCGACATCGCTCAAAGAGAAACAAGGACATGGAAATGTCACACAAAGTTCTGGACCAAAATTTGATGAAACTGACAATTTTCTTGATAATACAAACATGTCAAGGTTTTGTTATATTGTCACCAGCTAAATCCTTGAACAAAAGCTAAATCCTTGAACAAAGTGTTTTAATCTCTCTCACACACACACAGACTTAATATTTGCCATGAACCCAAATACCATCTACGGATAGAAAAATAAATTTTAAAAATATTAAATTAAAAAAACAACCAAACAAAGATAAATTTTAAAGACTTGCTGATGTCAGCGCCATATTAATTTTCTCCTATCGGTTGTTTATATTCAACAATTCTTATCTCTAATCACAAAACACTCTGTGACACGATTTTACTACATATAAATGTCAGATTTCATCCGGTTTTCTTGATGAAGTTCACCGAAAAAAAAAATGTTACTTAACACAACTGCAAAGCTCATTTTACTGTGCTGCATTTCAGGCAGTATTCTGGCTCAGAACTCGAGCAATAAAAATATTACAATTTTGATAAGTCAAGGTCAAGAGCTGAAAGGACTGCAGAAGTCATCACCATCTGGTACCAGTTTCTTCGCTTTCTATGGAATACCGTATGCCCTACCACCAACAGGTTAGTTAAGTGTACAAAGCATGCCACAACTCTGTACATAGTTATGTTTTTTATGAATTTCCTGTACATAAATACAGCCTGTTGTGTACATGATTTCTCACTTTGATATCTACAACTTCATTCCATGATAACACTTTTTACATATATGCTGCAATATAACAGTATATAGAATGTTAGAATTTAAGATAGATAACTCATCTGAGAATTGGAAAAATTAATATAAAAAGAGTTATCTTCTTATTTGTGAGTAGAGTCCACTCGCGTTGTCTCAGTTTTCACGTGGGATTCATGGGTCACGGATAAGGTATGACAAAGAAAGGTCAGGTGAGAGAGAAATCATATGACTGAGGCGGAGTTGCGTTTTGTGTATCGTCTGGACAAGACGTAGATTTAGGGTGTTAGAAATGTAGTTATTACAAAGGTAGTTGTTAGTGAAATAGTTTAATAAATAGGGTGTAATAGGATGTTCTGATGGCGACAAATATCTGTCGGGAACATGTATTCTGTCGTGGAATTGTAAATTACGTCCAGTCTTGTGTCCATGGAGTTTGTTGATGCCTTGTCGTCCTCGTCATATCGCTCATCGACTCATCGTCACCCCGTGCATCATTAAAGTCATTTCAAACTGTAAAGTTGCTGCTTCTGTTTTGCTATTTCCACTGAGAGAGAATGAACCTGGGAGCAAGTAAGTCTGTGAAGTGAGTAACAAAACAGACGCAAAACAGATGTGAGACAAAAGGTAACAGTAATATAATAAAGAACATTATTACAGGGGACAGTAGTGGAAAAATTATAAGCAAACAAGTTTACTTCTGTACATAAGCAGACGAATATACGGGCTCCTGCTTCAGCAAGACTTTGTACACAGTGGCTAACTTTCTAACAAAATTCAATAGACCGTACATATTTTTACACTCTTTACAGGATCTCGGCGGTTTAAACCTCCACAACCTGCAGCTGATTGGACAGGTGTCAAGGACGCGGTTACAAAGGGCGCCATATGTCCACAGTTTACGGCGGAAGATACCACATCTGTCAGATCAGAAGACTGCCTCTATCTGAATGTGTTTACCCCGGATGTCAACGGTTCTCTTCCTGTTTTTGTCTGGATCCATGGAGGAGGTTATAAAGCCGGCTCTGCATTTAATGACGGCGACGGTGCAACAATTGCTCCTCATGGGGTCGTGGCGGTGACCGTCAATTACCGACTTGGAGCTTTGGGTTTCTTGTCCACTGGTGATGACGTCATGCCTGGAAATTATGGGATGTTAGACCAAGTCTTTGCGCTGAAATGGGTCCAGAAATATATCAGAGCTTTTGGGGGTGACCCAGATCAGGTGACCATTGGCGGAGAAAGTGCTGGAGCACATAGCGTGTCCTTGTTAACATTATCTCCCCTTGCCAAGGGTCTGTTTCACAGAGTCATCTTAGAAAGTGGGTCAGCGCTTGCCCTGACGGCTGTAGAAAGGCCAGGCAGGAAAGCCAACGTTACAAGCTCTACCTTAAGATCAGCTTCTCGTGTAGGATGTGACAAAAAGACATCTTCAGAGATCTTACAGTGTCTACAGAGCGTAGATGTCGACGAACTGATGAATGCCACACGTGACGCTGTTACTGTACCTAGAATAGAAACAACCTTTGGCTTTCTCCCAGATTTTCCCATCAATTTGTTGAAAAGTGGGAAATATAACCTGGCGGACACCCTGCGTGGCAGAAACTCGGGGGAGAACTCCGGCTCAGTCCATGACCCACAAGATGATGGCGTAACCAGGCAAGAGTTTGTCGATGTCGTGAGCGCCCGAGTTGGAGACTTGGTAAATTCTGAAGCAATTTCAAAACTTTTAGTCGAGGCATACCTAGGGAATGAAACGGATCCTATTGTAGCACGGAAAAATCTCATCGATGCTGTGGCAGACATAAGCTTTGGCGCAGGGATAATGGTTGAAATAGGGACATTTGCGCCAGACTTCAATATTACAACTGCACATTATCTCTACGAGTTTGATTACAGAATCAGCGGCACGTCCACGCCGGCGTGGCAGGGAGTAGCTCACGCTGCTGAACGTCGCTTTGTGTTCTACCCTGACTCACGCTACCACTACGGAACACCGACAGACAGAGCTGTGGGTGAAACTACACAGAGGATGTGGGTAAATTTTATCAAATATGGAAACCCCACGCCTCCAAACATCTCCCCGGCAAACAGTCTTGTCTCGTGGAGCTCGTACACCCAGATTACCCCTAACATATTGAAGATCGATGCCAAGAATACACTGGTCACTTACCCTCGGCCTTATATTATCCCTTTGTACGAGAAAATCCTGGAAATTGTTAAAAGTGACACAAAAATAAATAGCCCAGTTGTAGGTTAAACGAATTTCGTTCGTTAAATATATATATATAAAACATTGGCGAACTACTTTGCGAGCCATATGTGACGTTTAACGGCACGGGAAGGATATAAGATATATAAGAATTGGAGCTTGTAAAGCCACACAGAAATACAAACAAACTGAAATAACCTAATAATTACATACAGCAGAAAAATAAATAAATATACTTAAATAACCCAACACTTACATACAGCACAACAACAAACTCAAAAAAAATCCACCACTCACGTACAACACAACAATCACAAACTCAGATAACACAACACTTGCATAAAACAACAACAAATAGTCTCAAATAAAACAACACTCGCATACATTAATTGAAACATATTGAACCCTTCTTTGTAATTGGAAAAATACAGTATATATATATATATACACCTAAATGTTTGTGTGTGTGTAACCTACATCTAAATATAAAGAAACGTTTGCCACAAAAGAAAAATGTGTGCAATAATTTTATTTGCAAAAATAAATAAATAAATAACAAAAAAACAAACAATAAAGTTCTTGCTGAAATGTTCAGTAGTTTGCTATTCATTACTTCTCTTTTTTTTTCTTTGCTCGTTGTGAACAATATCGCGAATATCAGAACTTTGGTTTTGCTGCGAGTTTTGTGTTGTTTCGTATGTAAGCATCTTATTTTGTGAATAATAAAAGTATTTCAGACCTTACGAAAGCTATTTTATGCCCTGGCTCACGAGCTTACATCTCTCACGCGGATGTTCCCAGGTGCCGCGTATTTACTCAAAGGGGAGAAATAATGATCTGCAAACCTGCAAAGACATTTTATTTTATTCAGTCAGCAGCAAACATTTTTTTAACTGGGGGAGAGGGGGTGTGGCAGTTTCATTCAACAGTTGTTGTAAAGTTGATCATACCAGGCTAAGAGAATCGAAGACTATTTAACTGCTTGTTTCTCTTCATTAAGACTAGCACCATATTTGTTAGAAAGAAAGAAAGAAAGAAAGAAAGGCAGGGTCTTGGTCCGCTCTGGTTCGTAGACTCTGACGAATTGTTCTGTCACTTTATCACAATCATTGCTGCTTTCACAAGTCCATGACGTGGAACATCACATGAAGACAGTAACAAGGCCATGATCACATGAAGACAGTAACAAGGCCATGATCACATGAAGACAGTAACAAGGCCATGATCACATGAAGACAATAACAAGGCCATGATCACATGAAGACAGTAACAAGGCCATGATCACATGATCACATGAAGACAATAACAAAGCCATGATCACATGATCACATGAAGACAATAACAAAGCCATGATCACATGAAGACAGTAACAAGGCCATGATCACATGATCACATGAAGACAATAACAAAGCCATGATCACATGAAGACAATAACAAAGCCATGATCACATGAAGACAGTAACAAGGCCATGATCACATGATCACATGAAGACAATAACAAAGCCATGATCACATGAAGACAGTAACACAAACGAACAGTTGTTGTGTACAGGAATATAAAACTATATAAAGAAAGCTGTAAACACGTGCTGACAAATAATTAGGCTTTTGTCTAAAGCTAGGAACAGCTTTATGTGTTAACACACCAGCATCTCTAGACGTTCGCCTCGCTCGTGGTTTATGGTTTGGGTCATCATCATTTCACTCCGGACATTTCCTTAGGTGCCTCAGACCCCCCCCCCCCCTCCCCCCCCCCCCCAGTTATATTCATCAGCGTCCCACGGCTGATGTCGCCTGTTCTGTGTTGGTTTAAAAAGTCCTCCCACGCGCAACATGTGCCTTCATTCCTGGTCGTCCAAGTCTGTGCTCCCAGCTCTCTCAGTCTACGCAGGGATGTAGATTCTCTTCTCCCTTAAGTCCTTGCCCCTCGCCTTGCTCATATTAAAATGCACAATAGAAAAAAAATTTGACAGGAAGATAAAGGCTACATTTACAACGACAGAAGAAGACAGAAGTTATTTATCATTTAACTTGCGGGTGTTGGGATGAAACGCATGTTTGGCGACTGCTGCAAATATTTATCTGAATAAATTGTGATATCACTTCTGATTGGTTCGAACTAAAGAAAGGATGGGGAAAGAGGACAAGAGATACAACGACAGCATGTTGAGGTACGGATAGAATAAAGACAGGATATGATACTGGCCAAGTTTAGTTCCCTCTCATACTGGCAGTCTTTATCTTCGCTACATCCTCAATGTACTGCGAGTCATGTGGTACGAGTACTCGTGTACCTAGAGCCGGTACACATGTTCCCTGCCGCCAGACGCATGTGTGACTGAGATTTCTAGATGACGATCCAAACTTAGCACTCAAGGACTTGCCCTGAGACCTTGACTTGTCAGTTATTGTTTTCATTTCTAGAATGTCGGTGACTGTCCGATAATTTGGACTGAGATTTAGACATATCGACAGTCAAAACTAGAACAGATGAATGAACAATCTTCATAACAAGCTATTTTCTGCAGGCAGAAAAGCAGACACAAACATGTACTCACGCACTCCCACATACACATACGCACGCACACACATACGCAAGCACGCACGCACATACAAACACTAGAAACTATAGCGATTGAATAGGCATACACGGAATGTCTCAAAAGTGCTAAGTAAATCTTTGATGCAGGTTTGTATGAGGAGGGCTAGAGAAAAATGACTGATCAGTTTCTGCCCTACGCCCAAGTCCTGTTTCTGATTAACAGATGATTGCGACATAAATCGCTTCAGCAGGTTAGTAACTGACATGCAGCTTCGATGTGGTGGAACTCGTTACATATTAGTCCTGCACTGCAGACAAAGTCTCTTTATTTCCTTCACATTTGAATGTAGGAAACTCCATACTGTATAGAGAGGAACAACAACATAACTCCTTCAGATCATCAGAGGTAGTACCCCCCTCCCTCTCAGACAAGTGCTTCACCCCTATAAATTACTGACACTTTAAGGGGGTGGGCCTCCCTGGGTCATGACTCTCAGAGATCTTGTGAATTGTTTATTATTATTATCATTATTATTATTATTATTATTATTATTATTTTGTCCCATCCAGGAACTGAACCCGCGATCATTTGGCACTACGCTTCGAAGTGCATCTTACCCATTCAGCCAAGGAGGACCGGTGGTAGATGTGAATGAAATTATTTAAGCTTTCAATGTTTGTTTAGCATGCTCCACAGCCAGGATGAGGCCTTTACTGTTGTTTCAGAAAGGCTTTTTCAATGCCCGTGCTCTTGCTTGTCCCTTTATGCCCATTTGCTTACATAAGCCCATGCTGATGTTGCTATGAATCCTCTCGCTCCCACTCCTACAGCTATCACTTTTGCCTTGATTCCTGCCTCCGGTCTTAGCTGCTTGACCAGATCATTGCACTTTTCACATTTTGAATAAATCCTGCTCCTCTATTCTTCTTCCGTAAGCCCTATCATTATTAGTTTCTGTTTTGCTGTGGAGTACACTAAAATGTCCGCTTACATTCCTGTGTTCTTGTTGACAGTCGGGCTTTCTCTTCTTGCTGGTAGGTCCGCTATCACATCCCAAAGCCGTAACCCCCCCCCCCCTTCCTCCAGTTGTATTGGAGTCTTCTTTTTGCGTTTTTCTTTCTAGTGTCCTCTATGAATCTTCAGACCCGCCACTGTAATTCACTTCCAGTTAGGCATGAAGCTTATTTCACAGCATCTTCACTGCTTCGGCCACTTAGAACATCGTGCTCTCAGTTCCAGAGATAATACACCAACAATAACTAAGACACTGAACTGACTTTCAGCTTAAACTTAATCAAAAGCATCTTTGTCGAGTGAGCTGCTTGTCTAATGACATTCTAAAACGACTAGAATGCCAGTAACAAACTGACTTTTCTCATAAAACACTTGGGGAAAAAAATGAGAAATTACTTAAAAGACACCGAAGCATGTATAAATATCGTGGCAAACAGTTATTGTACGGACAATAAAAGAACCGGACACGATCAGATTACGCGTGTGTGTGTTTTATCAATCACGATTAACATCATTTAACATTTTTTTTAAAATTAGCTACTGTACGGCTGGAGAAAAGAAAATTCCAGATAACCAAGGTCATGAAATCTTATCCTTTCTATTACACCTGAAGTTTTAGTCTTCGTTTAAGGATGACATTTTCCCATTCTGTTCTATGTAATTATACTTAACGTAAAAAGACTTCAGTTGTGTGTAACTCTGGATGATCTATAAAAATGCATTAACATTCTTAGAAGGTAGAGTTTTATCTGGTGATTTTTTTTTCATTTGTTTGTGAATGTTTTCTTATCTTTACTTGATTAAACGTTCCCGAACAAAACCTTTCATTTCACATTCTACTTCAGTTGAGTAAACATCCAAGACAAGAAGATGGTGCTCGCGCACCTTGTCCTAATATATTGTACTGTAGACAGAATCTTGGCTCTTGGTCCCAGAGAAGCAACCACATACGTCACGGTTTCCTTGAGACAGGGACAGCAACTGCGGGGGATACAGAAGACTTCACCTGCTGGGGTTGTTTTCGACGCCTTCTATGGCGTACCGTACGCGCAACCACCGACAGGTTTGTTGTCTATGTTATGTTATCACATTCTACTTGTAGTTTTGTAGACTGTAATACTGTGCAGATGTTTGTTTCTCTTCCATCTTTAAGCTGTATTGATTTCAGATTATGTGCTTACTACGAGACAAGTGCTGCTTGCTGAAGCAGGTCGGCCAGATCACATACTTTTTCCACACCTGGTGTAGTCTGACAAAATCTTTTTGTCTCAAGTCCTTCGAGTATTTTCTCTCTCACAGAAGAAGAGCCTGTAACACCCATCGACAATCACGTTCTAGATCGCTGGTGACTTTCGTCTCACATACACGACTTTTCATTCCGCAGTGCGATGTTCTCGAACAAACCATTGATTTGTCTGTTGTATGTGCTTTAAAAGTTAAACTTACAGCGTTAAAGACAAAAGTAGAAATTTTTCTCGAATATCCAATCAGACTGCTACTTCATAGTAATAAAGACCTGAACTTGGTAAAATCTTAGTGGACTAATAGCCTCCCATATGAGACATTACTACCAAGTTTTTCTAACAAGAATTGACTCGAACACAATCAGTGTTTGACTGTCTATTGCAGGAACCAGAAGATTCAGGCCCTCCCAGCCGGCACTGGAGTGGACAGGGGTCAGGGATGCCCTAACAATAAGTGCTATATGTCCACAACCAAATGCTGAGCAACTCATGTCAGAAGACTGCCTCTACCTGAACGTCTTCACACCGGATGTGAGCGCTTCGCTTCCAGTTCTCGTGTGGGTCCACGGCGGAGGGTATGTGACCGGCTCCGCCTTCAATGATGGCGACGGTGCAACTTTAGCTCCTCATGGAATCGTGGCAGTGACTATCAACTACCGACTAGGAGCTTTCGGTTTCTTGTCCACTGGTGATGACGTCATGCCTGGAAATTATGGGATGTTGGATCAGATTTTGGCCCTGAAATGGGTCCAAGAATATATCAGAGCTTTCGGGGGTGACCCAGATCAGGTGACCCTCGCCGGAGAAAGTGCTGGCGCCCACAGTGTGTCCCTGC
The DNA here is from genome assembly GCA_009760885.1 of Achatina immaculata. Lineage (NCBI taxonomy): Eukaryota > Metazoa > Mollusca > Gastropoda > Stylommatophora > Achatinidae > Lissachatina > Lissachatina immaculata. The sequence goes on from CM019694.1 coordinate 1,369,676, forward strand.
AAACGATATCTCCATTAACGAAAGGACTCTTCCACAGAGCAGTTCTAGAAAGCGGGTCAGCCCTCGCTTTGTCAGCCGTGGAAGTTCCAGGTCGGGTAGAGAACGTGACCGTTTCTACCCTCAGATTGGCTGCTCGAGTTGGGTGTAACCTGACAAAGTCCTCTGAGATCCTGCAGTGTCTGCAGAAAGTCGAGGTTAACGAGCTCCTCAATGCTTCAAGGGATGCTGTTATTCTGGTTAGAATCGAAACAACTTTCGGCTTTCTCCCCGACTTCCCTATAAATCTAATAAAAAATGGACAGTACAACAAGATAGACACTTTGCGTGGAGTAAATTCCGGCGAGAATGCAGGATCAATCCACGATCCTGGTAATCATGGTGTAACCAAGCAACAGTTTGTTGATGTTATCAAATCCAGAATAATAGACTTGGTAAATTTAGAAGAAATTTTAGACCTTCTTGTTCCTGCATATATGGGCAACGAAACAGATCCCATTGCTTTAAGGACAATCCTCGTACACGCCGTGGCGGACATAAGTTACGGGGCCGGAGAACTGGTTGAAGTATACACATTCGCATCAGATGTGGAATCCACAGCCGCACATTTTCTATACGAGTTTGATTACAGGATTAGTGGGACAACCTCGCCCGTGTGGCAGGGGGTCGGCCATGCCGCTGAGCGTAGGTTTGTCTTTTACCCAGACGCTCGTTACAACTACACAACACCAACGGACCGAGCTGTAGGCGAGGCTGTCCAGGCTATGTGGGTGAATTTTGTCAAATATGGAGACCCCACGCCTTCAGATATTACTCGCGCTTCAACAACTGGAAGCAGTCTCGTGTCCTGGAGACCATTTACCAAGAACAGTCCTAACCTTTTTAAGATCGACGCAACTTGCACGCTCGTGAACTACCCTCGACTTTTTGTTGTTCCGCTGTATGAGAAAATTTTGGAGATAGTTAAACAAGGACCAACAAAGCGCTTGTAGGCATGAGGAAGAGGAAGCTAGCCACGACAGAACAGCGCAGTTTTCCTTCTCTCACGTCCAAAAGCGCTTTGTCTATGACTTTTTGTTTCAAGACCTAACCATACAAGTTGTATTACTTTCATGTTTATAATGTTCTCTAAATGTGCTGGGTTACTTTAGCCTACCGGTGTAGCCGGACTATGTTAGTGTGTATCGGTGAGTGTCAGAGAGAGAGAGAGGAGAGAGAGAGGGGAGAGAGAAGAGAGAGAGGAGAGAGAGAGAGAAAGGAGAGAGAGGAGAATGAGGAGAGAGAGAAAGGAGAGTGAGGAGAGAGAGAGAGAGAGAAAGAAGTGTTCAGTACACCAAAGGCTAGTGTTTAACTTTACAGCAAGTATCAGAGTACTCACATGCACACAAATTTGGCTGTCGTCTTAAATTTCACAGTTTCTGCCCCGGTCCTAGTGTTTGTAACTGTTGATTGACTTAGTCATGCACATCCAGGCTCTGTCAATACAACAAAATTTTGAGAAGAAGATAGCGAGTTCTTCATTCCTGGTATTGTTTTTAAAAACTGAGTTTTTTTTCTAAATTAATAAATAAACTTAACACCACAAAAATGTCTGAAATGTGTTGAGCGAGTTGCTGAAGGAGAATTTCCCTAGTGCGTAGACTCTTAGAGGAAGACTGGCTGCTGACCTCCTCCCTCATCTGATCTCACTCTTTTGTGTTTTCTTTTCTTGGGTTATGTAAATAAAAGAGTCTAGGGTCAGAAAGTAAACACAAACAGCAGTAGCTGAAGCAAAATATGTGTAGTGTGGCTGAACTAGTTATAAGACCTGTGTTACACTATGTCTGGCAGCAACTGTTGTCGTTTTGATGTTTGCAGAGTTCGGTGAGATGGTCCTACTGAAGTGTCATGTAAAATTTTTAAAAAGTAACTTAAAACTCTAAAGAATACAGTGAAATATGATGTTTTCTTTTAAAGTTTCTTGCTCGGATAAACCGGCATTCATTTGGGGGGGGGGGGGGGCACCATGACAGAAAGGATTTAGGCAAAGACTGTAGCGTATTCGTTCTGCTCTGAAATAATAACGCAGTCTCGTAGCTCAATAATGAGTGTATAAGTATACAACTATACACGAAGCACTGCAGTAAAGCTGTGATACTAGAATGTATAAAACAGGAAAAAGTAAGAGCAGCTTTATTACTTAACGATTACAAAGTTGTGACGTTTCGGCGTGAGCCTTAATCATAAAAAAACATACAGGGCGAAGAAGTAGAGAGAGGAGATAAAGTATGGATTCACATGAATGCTATTTAAAATAATTTTTAAAAAAATAAATAAATAAAATAAAATTTTAAAAAATATATAATAATAAATAAATAAATAAATAATTTTTTTTCTAAAGAGTACTTAGCTGTAAATTGTAAGATGTGGCTTGTCCGGCGGTGTGTGTCAGGAATGGATTTAGTAGAACGTGGAGACTTTAAATAGAGACCTGTGACATGTGGTCGGTGGGTTGTAACTGGGGGTGGTGGATGGGGAACCGGGGAAGGGAGAGAGAGTGTGTGATGTAATATTGACCCAGCTAGGAGAAGTTGAAACAGATGCTTGGGGAAGAGGGGTTGCAGAGTGATGCTGTGAGGAAGTTTGAAAAGTAAGAAGGGGTGGACTTTGTGGAGAGGTACTGTAATGATTGAAGAGAATGTTACGTGTAACTAAACAGCGAGTTTAACCCATGTGGTTCCAGTCTCGTAGCTGGTCTGTGCCGCAGTAGATTCTGCAGATATTAGCGGTGATAGCGTTCAGGAGGACACCTGCTAACTGGTAAGATGTTCATAAAAGAACATCTTGAGTGTAACACTTAGGATATGTCCACATCCGAAGTGACAGAGGTTAGAAGGGTAAGTGAAGCTAGGAACTGTATCTCGGGGTTCACTTAGAGAGACAGAGCAAGTTGTGAGCATCACACAGTAGGCATGTAAAACAGGCAGAAGGTTATAAACTGACCAGAGGAAAAGAGATTGAAACTACTTCTACAACTGCTGTTAAAGCAGGATCCTATCTTCTCCTCGTCTGCTTATGTATAGATCTAGACTTGTTGCTTACAGTTATTCATCACCCTGAAAATGTCCACTATTGTCCACTGGAACAATGTTCTTTCTGTTTACAACGACAAGTGTTGACTTTATCAGTTTCTGTTGAGATTTTATCTCATTTAATCTACGACTATTCTACGTTGTTTTGCGTCTGTTTTGTTATTCACTTCACAGACATACTTGCTCTCAGGTTCATTCTCTCTCAGTAGAAACAGTAATACAGAAGCAGCAACTTTACAGTTGAAATGACGTTAATGATACACGGGGTGACGATGAGTCGATGAGCGATATGACGAGAACGACAAAGGCATCAACAAAATCCACAGACACAAGACTGGACATCTCCACGATATATGTTCCCGGCAGACTACTGTCGTCATCAGAACATCCTAATACACTCTATTCTACATCTATTTTACTAAAGAACTACATTTTAAACAGACTAATCTGCGTCTATCTCAGACGATATACAAAGCACAACTCTCATTCAGTCATATGATTTCTCTCTCACCTGACCTTTTTCCTGTCATACCTTAGCCGTGAGCCACGTGAAAATTAAGACAAAGCAAATGGACTCTACTCACACACAGCTGATTACTTTAGAAGATAATTCATTTTGTACTAATTTTCCAATTCTCACATGAGTTATCTATCTTACATTCTAACATACTGTATACTATTATACTGTTACTGTACACCACCATACACATCACTGTTTAAAATAATACTTTCAGAAAAAAAAATTAATTAAAAAGTAATTGCTCCAAAATAGTCTTGTTTCAGTTTTTAGAGATTAAAACTTGTATAAACTACTGTGTCGTAATTTCCCACTAAAACATGGCGGCAGCGCTTATTATAAAATATTTTATGGGATCTGAAAGTGTTGTCTGGTAATCTCAGAGAAATAACGACTGCAGTAAAAAAAGGCTCTAGTAATGACGTTAGAATGAGGTGTATGCTTCAGTTTGACAACAACAACAACAACATCAACAACAACAAAAGATAGAAAGATTAATTCATGTCTGCTGAAGTCATGTCATAGCAGTTTATTTATTTATACACTTATATTTGTATACAACCACTGAGAGGTCTAATTTTTGTCTGATAAGAATTCAGATTTTATTTTCAAGTATTTCTCCATGAATAAAGAATATGTGGCCTTTAAGCAGGCTCGCGTTTTAGACTGAAAGCAAACTTTTACAGAAGGAGATCATATAGTCCTTCCCTGGGTAAGAAGTATTATATGTTACAAACTATGCTAGATATAAGAAAAATCATGCAGTACAAACTATGCTAGATATAAGAAAAATCATGCAGTACAAACTATACTAGATATAAGAAAAATCATGCAGTACAAACTATGCTAGATATAAGAAAAATCATGCAGTACAAACTATGCTAGATATAAGAAAAATCATGCAGTACAAACTATGCTAGATATAAGAAAAATCATGCAGTGCAAACTATGCTAGATATAAGAAAAATCATGCAGTGCAAACTATGCTAGATATAAGAAAAATCATGCAGTGCAAACTATGCTAGATATAAGAAAAATCATGCAGTGCAAACTATGCTAGATATAAGAAAAATCATGCAGTGCAAACTATGCTAGATATAAATATGAATGTTGCGGCTTTACGTAGTCCGATTCTTTCTTAGATTTGTCTGTACTAGTAGCGCTGTAGTCACAGGTATCAAGAATGAGAAAACCTGGTTTGTTTTGTGATATCACGACAAAAGTTCACCAGTTACAGTTCACCCAAGGATACATCGGAGCTTTACTTGGACACGTCGGAACTTTACTTGGACATGTCGGAGTTTTACTTGGACACGTCGGAACTTTACTTGTTGGAACTTTACGGTGCACTTTAACAGAAAGAGCTTCAGCAGTGGGTAGTTTTCCTAGAAGATTGTGCACTATCAAAACCACTTCAGGCGGTTTAGTTTTTCGTCAGTTCTTGAGTGCAACATCTTTCCATACTGTTCTATTGAGCACTATAACTACCACAGTCATTGGAAATTACGCTTTTTGGGCTTTTTTATGAAAGTATACACAAAACAAAGTTTTCGGCTCACCAGTTCCAATATTAAAACTCTAAAGGCAAGTATAACGTAAGGGACGATAACAAAATAGATGCTAGAGAACACATGGCAAACAATCGAGTATTGCTTAGATGTTCTCCGCGCAAAAAACGAAGCACATGTGGAAGTGCAGGAATAAAGTACAACAAAAAAAAACACACACACACACAGAAAGAAATTTGACTTCAGGTGAAATGTTTGAAAACCACTGGTTTAAGAGTTAAAAGAAATACTCCTCTTTAAGAAAATGATGAAAAAAGAAGAGTCTAAAACGAAAAATGAGGTAGACGACATTTGCACAACGAGACCAGCTCATTGTTGGGGAAAGAAAAAGTGAAAACGAATGTAATGTCTTATCTTGAGAGACTGGACGAACAGAACAGCTTACTTTGTAGTGACAAGACAAGAAAAATCCTAGCAGTGAGAAATTTGTGCGAACCAACATTTGGCACAGATATGAAAGCCAAGATATATAGAAACATCTTTTCTTCGCTATGCTACCTTTCATAATTTACACTTGAAGGTCTTTAACAGAGAAACTTAGATGTACTTACTTTTATCTGTCCTATCACTGATAACAAGGATGACACTAAAGGCGAACTAGAATGAATTTTAAGCTCTTTCGTGAGATCTTGTCTTACATCATCACAGACGGAGAGGTTCAAGAAAGAGAGAGGTATGCACATTAAATTATAACATACATGGATATAACTAAGAAGTGCCTACACGAATTTTACGAGGTTGCTATTATGTACATTATTCTCACACTTAAATATCAGACACAGGAAAAAGTGGCCCTCCATAGTCAGAGCTGCCAGAGGTTTGTGGACTGTTGGTTTCCACCAATGTTGTCTATATGTTCGTGCTGCTTCTCGCTTCCGTTCTTCCTTGTTCCGGTCCTAGCGATGTTTTGGACGATTTCTGACTCAATCGAGTTTAAAAGAAAAGCGAAAATATATTTATATTTATTTATTTTATATTTATATTGTATTTAAAAATGAGTACGAGTTCGCACTCATGAGAACGAATTCAAGAACAATGCAGAGATAAGACAGATGACTGAACAACAACTTGCCTCATGGCTGATCAGGAAAAGGAGATGGACATATGTTGATCACTTGATGAGAAGAAATGATCAGAGAGTCCCAAAACAAGCTGTCAAGTGGAACACAACAGGCCAAAGAAAAAGAGGCAGACCGCGTGAAACTCTAAAGAGGACATTGTTAATAAAGGCCAAATTAATAGGCATAAAATCCTTTGATGAGGTTGAAAAGCTCGCCGAAGACAGGGAAATTTGGCGAGCTGCCTTGCGAGCCCTACGTGACGTTTAATGGCGTGGGAAGGATATAAGATAAGGCTTAAAAATATAACTTTAATTATTTTTATACTCAAATAAGAAATATAAAAATAGCAAGTACATCTCCACAGTATACATGGTCTAGCAAAGAGAACCAACAAGATCTAGCCTACACAGCCACAGCAGTTCACGTTATGGTAACAATTCTCCAGGTTACAGCTTATTCTGTTGTTACAGGGCTCGTGTTTGCGGGGACACAGCATGACAGATTCTGTGGCAGGATGGCCAAAGTCTTGAACTTGCTGTTACAAAGCATGACAGATTATGTGGCAGGATGGCCAGCGTCTTGAACTTGCTGTTACATAGCATGACAGATTCTGTGGAAGGATGGCCAGCGTCTTGAACTTGCTGTTACATAGCATGACAGATTCTGTGGCAGGATGGCCAAAGTCTTGAACTCCGTGTTCAAATGAACTGTTGAAAGACTAGCAGAGTCACTAAAGTCTTGGGAAGACTGGCGAGGTTAGAGACGGAGGGAAAGGAAACAGAGAAAAAGCTGGGAGGCTTCACGTGATTAACATTATGACTAAGAGTCAGTGAAGATTAGTTACCACTATCTGGAACTTTTAGCTGCTACCTGTATTTTGAGCTCGTTGGGGCGTCATAGAAAACATCAGACCAGAATAACCCAGCATATTTTTTTTAAAACAATCATCCGGATATATCTGAGATCCATCTCAGTAGTGATAGCGTTAGGAGTGTAAGACTTTATGTTGTTCTGCACAGCTGTGAGCAAGATGTTACTCGTGGGATTCAAGATGAGTTGGGCACCATCAGCTGAGGTAAGAAACTACTAACGATCATTGACCGAGCTTGCATCTTTTGTTGTGCATTGTTTTGTTGTGCATTGTTTTGTTGTGCGCTGTTTTGTTGTGCATTGTTTTGTTGTGCATTGTTTTGTGCGGTGATGTTGCGACATCGGTCAGCGTGAAACAAGAACAAGTAAATATCACACAAAGTTCTGGGGCATAATTTGATGAAACTAACAATTATTTACTTTCTTAAAAATACAAACATGTCAAGGTTATGTTATATAGTCACGAGCTAAATCCTTGAACAAAATGTTTTAATCTCTCTCACATACACAGACTTAATATTTGCCGTGAACCCAAATGCTGTCCATGGATAGAAAAATACAAGAAAGATTAAAACAACAACAAAAACAAGATAAACTTTAATGTCTTGCTGATGTCAGCGCCGTAATAGCTTTATCTTATCGGTTGCTTTAACTTGGACGATTCTTATCTCTAATGACACAGCCCGCTGTGACACGACTTTCTTACATATAAATGTCAGATTTCACGCCGTTTTAGTCATGAAGTTTACAACAACAACAACAACAAATGTTACTTAACACAACTGCAAAGCTCATTTTACTGTGCTGCATTTCAGGCAGTATTCTAGCTCAGAACTCGAGCAATAAAAATATTACAATTTTGATAAGTCAAGGTCAAGAGCTGAAAGGATTGCAGAAGTCATCACCATCTGGTACCAGTTTCTCCACTTTCTATGGAATACCGTATGTCCTATACAAAGCATGGCACAACTCTGTACATCAGTTCTGGATTTTTTTTTTTTTTTGCTATGAATTTCCTGTGCAACCTGTTGTTGTGTACATGATTTCTCACTTTGATAACTACAGCATATTAAACTTTTTGGGGTGATAAGACTTTGTACACATATGCTTTGTATAGAGATGCTAACTTTCTAACAAAATTCAATAGACCGTACATATTTTTATAATCTTTACAGGATCTCGGCGGTTTAAACCTCCACAACCTACAGTTTGGTTGGACAGATGTCAAAGACGCGGTTACAAAAGGTGCCATATGTCCACAGATTACGGCGGAAGATACCACATCTGTCAGATCAGAGACTGTCTCCTTCTGAATGTGTTTACCCCGGATGTGAACGCTTCTCTTCCTGTTTTTGTCTGGATCCATGGAGGAGGATATAAAGCCGGCTCTGCATTTAATGATGGTGACGGTGCAACAATTGCTCCTCATGGGGTCGTGGCGGTGACCGTCAACTACCGACTTGGACCTTTGGGTTTCTTGTCTACTGGTGATGACGTCATGTCTGGAAATTATGGGATGTTAGATCAAGTCTTGGCGCTGAAATGGGTCCAGAAATATATCAGAGCTTTTGGGGGTGACCCAGATCAGGTGTCCATTGGCGGAGAAAGTGCCGGAGCACATATTATATCCTTGCCAAGGCTCTGTTTCACAGAGTCATCTTAGAAAGTAAGTCAATGCTTGCCTTCCCGTCAGACAAAATATACAGGACGAAATAAATGGACAAGATATTTATCAAAATATCAAAAAAGGGCAACCTTAGTGACTGTAACAACTGGAGAGGAGTAACTTTAATATCAGTTGTGTCAAAAGTATTTTGCAAGGTCATTTTGAACAGACTTAAAGATATAGTGGATACTGCAATGAGAGAAGAACAAGCAGGATTTCGAAAAGGGAGAAGCTGTCTCGATCAGATCTTTACTCTCAGAATAATACTTGAAGAACATATTGAAAAGCAGAAACCATTAATACTGAACTTCATAGATTTTAAAAAGGCATTTGATAGCATACACAGAGATTCATTGTGGAGAATTTTAAGTCTATATGGAATACCATCTAAAATTGTCAACATCATTAAGGACTTATACAATGGATATGTTTGTGCAGTCAAGACAGAAGAAGGGATGAGTGAATGGTTCCAGATTGAATCAGGCGTGAAACAAGGATGTATACTGTCTCCTTTACTTTTTGGGATTAAAATAGACTTCATAATGAAAAAATGCTGCACAGGTAACACAGGTATTGACTAGGTACATGTGACCCAACTAGAAGATCTTGATTTTGCTGATGACATAACTCTTATCAGTACTAATGTGAATTCCATGCAAGAAAAAAACAGATAGCCTGTCTTCACTGACTAGCAAAATAGGACTTGAAATTAACTAGGACAAAACAAAAATAATGAAAATTCCTCTCAATCAAAATGGAAAAATACACATAGAAGGGACAGATATTGAAGAAGTCAATCAATTTGCATACCCTGGCAGCTACATAGACCAGGATGGTGACACTAGAAAGGAAGTTAGGATCAGAATTGCAAAAGCAGCATCAATCTTCAAGAATCTTGAGAACATATGGAATTCAAAAGTTATAAGCACAAAAACCAAGTTTATTCAATTCAAATGTAATATCCACCCTCATTTATGCATGTGAAAGCTGGAAAACAACCAAATAAATAGAAAAGAAATTAGACTCTTTTGAAAACAAATGCCTAAGGAAAATACTCGGCATCAAGTGGAATGAATTCAAGAACAATGCAGAGATAAGACAGATGACTGAACAACAACCAGTCTCATGGGTGATCAGGAAAAGGAGATGGACATATGTTGGTCACTTGATGAGAAGAAATGATCAGAGAATCCCAAAACAAGCTATCAAGTGGAACACAACAGGCCGAAGAAAAAGAGGCAGACCGCGTGAAACTCTGAAGAGGACATTATTAAGAGAGGCCAAATTAACAGGCATAAAATCCTTTGATGAGATTGAAAGACTCGCCGAAGACAGGAAAAATTAGCGAACTACTTTGCGAGCCCTATGTGACGTTTAACGGCACGGGAAGGATATAAGATATATAAGATTTATCTTTTAATGTGTAGATGCTGTGACGACACGCATGTTTGGTAACAGCTGTAGAAGCTTGTATGATGACGTGTGAGTTGTGATACGAATCTGATTTGTTGGAAATAAATACTGAGTGAAAGAAGAGGACAAGTGTGAGAGAGATACAATGGCAGCACATCGAGGTACGGATAGAAGAAAGTATAGTAAAGTAAGATAACAAATATTGTAGGATTAAACCTCGAAAAAATCGTAGACAAAGCACTTTAGTGAGACGTGAGAGAAAGAAAAATCACAAGAGAATTACCACTAAAGTGCTTTGTCTACGATTTTTTCGAGGTTTAATCCTACAATATTTGTTATCCAACTAGCTAGTTGGCGCTGTTCTCTCGTGGCTAGACGGCTGCTCGTCCTACCGGAGTCCGTGTTCGAATCCCAGGTAATTCTCTTGTGATTTTTCTTTCTCTCACGTCTCACTAAAGTGCTTTGTCTACGATTTTTTCGAGGTTTAATCCTACAATATTTGTTATCTTACTTTACCGTACCAAAACCTCGTAGTTTCCTATTTATAAAAAAATTGTTCCTTAGAAGAAAGTACAAGGCGCCGACAGCTGTTCCCCAGCCAATCCTGCCTTGAGGAAGTCTGGATACCTCAAACCCATGTCTTTCCTGCTTCCTTTATTTCCTCCTGTGTTGTACGTCTCCGTGTTCACGATGGCCTTTCCCTCTTTCTTTTTATTTGAGGTGTCCAAGTCAAGGCAGGACAGTGGTGTCTTTATTTTTTCCTGTGTTGTACGTCTCCGTGTTCACGATGGCCTGTCCCTCTTTTTTCCTTGAGGTGTCCAAGTCAAGGCAGGACAGTGGTGTCTTTATTTCTTCCTGTGTTGTACGTCTCCCTGTTCACGATGGCCTGTCCCTCTTTCTTTTTTCCTTGAGGTGTCCAAGTCAAGGCAGGACAGTGGTGTCTTTATTTCTTCCACTGGTAGTGCGTGACCCAGCCATTTCCGTCTTCGTCTTCTGACCTCTCTACCACTGTTCTCAACGTCAGTTCGGGTTTAGTTATTTCCTCGTTTGTCACACGTTTTTCTCAGTGTGTAACAAAAATCAAGAACCGCATAAAAGACAACTGCAACTAATAAATGAAAAAATAAAGTCAGATGTGTGTGGCGATATTTGTATAATCTTCGATACAAGTTTATATCAGAAGATTTAGCGAAAGATAGTTAATCAGTTTCTGCCACACATCCAAGCCTTGTTTCTGAACTAACGAATGGTTACGATATAAATCGCTTCAACAAGCTAGTAACTGATATGCAGCTTCGTGGTGGTGGTGGAGCTTATTAAAAATCTTGCATATTAGTTCTGCTTTCTGAATTACACAGTTTCTTTGTTTACTCCACATTTGATATATTACAATAGCCGACCGTGATGTAATCAACCTTGATGATCAAGGATATCTACATCAACCGTTCTGTCATATAATACTTTCAAAACATGAATACATCCACATACATGAATACGTTGACATAAATTAATACATTCACATATATATGAATACAGAGAGGAAAAAAATCCACCTGCAGGAATACATCCACATACCGGAATACATTCACATATATGAATACATCCACATACAGGAATACATTAACATACATGAATGCATCCACATACCGGAATACATCAACATAATTGAATACATTCATGTACATGAATACATCTACATACATGAATACATCCATATACAGGAATACAACCACGTGCAGGAATACCTCCACATACATGAATATATCCAAATGCGTGAATACGTTCACATACATGAATACGTTCACAAGCGGGAAAATATTTACATACAGGAATGCATCTAATACATGAATTCTTCCACATACATGAATACATCCAGTACAAGAATACATCCACATAATGGATACATCCACATAGAGGACCACATCCACATAACAGGAATGCATCCACATGCATGACCACATCCACATAATGAATACATCCACATACATGAATTCATTCATTCATTCATTTGCATGTCCCTTGCGGAACTTTGCCTCCCAAACAGCACTCCTGTAGGCCTCTCGGTTGTGAGCAAGATGGCCTGCTGCTGTTGCATCCATTTCCAGATCGTCAACGTTGTCTTGCAGCCATCTTCGTCTTGGTCTTCCTCTTTTTCTTTTTCCCATTATGTATCCTTCCAATACGGTCTTCTCTAAATTATCATGACGTTTAATGTGTCCAAAATATTTCAGTTTTCTCTCTTTAATCCTCTTCACTAGCCAGCCTTCTTCAATATTAAGCTCTTGTAGTATAGATATATTTGTTCTTTTTTGTGTTAAGATAGAGGTTCTGCTCTTCGCTGTTCTTGCGGACTGGCATAATTAGTTTTTCCATTCCTTTTTGTGTTGTGGACAGCAATACTGTGTCATCAGCATATCTAATCTCTGGTATTTCATAACCTCCAACTGTTATGGCATCGTAATATTCTTTGTCTACATCTTCTCTAACATTCCTCATTATATTTTCAGTATACAAGTTAAATAAGTACGGTGACAATATGCACCCCTGACGGACCCCTTGTTTTATGTCAAACCAAGTTGTTGTTTCACCATTTATTCTTACTGCTGCTTGTTGGTCTAGATACAGCAGTGAAGTTAATTGTATCAAATGTGTTGGAAATCCCATTTTTTCCATTATTTCCCAAAGTTTCTGGTGTCGTACACAATCAAATGCCTTTGAGTAGTCTATAAAGGATAAATATAGATTCACATTAAACTCTCTGCATTTCTCTATTATTAATCTTAGATTGAATATATGATCTCTTGATCCTCTTCCTTGCCTGAAACCAGCTTGGACCATATTGACTTCTTCTTCTATTTTCTTTCGAAGTCTACCCATTATGATTTTTAACAGAATTTTACTGGCATGACTAATCAGGGCAACAGTTCTGTAGTTGGTGCATAATTTCAGGTTAGCCTTTTTTGGCAGTGGTACGAATACAGTTCTTTTCCATTCTTTTGGCCAAACACCTGAATGCCATATCTTTTTACATAGTGCATGATAGATTGTTGCACACTCCTTTCCTCCTGCTTTAATAAATTCAGCTGCTATCTCATCACATCCTGGTGATTTACCATTTTTCAGATTCTTTATTGCCCATAAAACTTCTTCCATTGTCGGTTCGAGTTCTTTCTCCTCCAATAATAATTCACACTGTTGATTTCTGCTTCCACAGTCGGTTGTTTCATACATTCTTTTGCAATATTCCTTCCATCTTTCTAGAATTTCCTCTGTCTCTGTCAGGGTATTCCCCATCTCATCACAAATTACATTTAGCTTAGGTGTGACATTTCTCGTCAATGTCTTCATTTCTTTAAACATTTCATATCTCTTCCACACTTCTGATGTTCTTCTATTCTTTCACAACAATCTTGTATGTATTGTTTTTTTGTCCTTTCTTATGTTTCTTCGTACTTCTTTTGTTAAAGTGTTATATTTCTCTTTGTTGTTTTTTGTCACTTTCCATTGCGTCTTCATTTCTCTACATTGTTTTATCAGTTCTAGTGTACCTGCTGTGATCCATCTATTCTTTTGTGTTTTCTCTACTGGAACCATGTCTTTAGCTGTTGTTACTAAGATATCTTTGGCCTGCATAGCCAATTCATCTGGTGTCATCTCCTCCTGTACAGCCATCAGGATTTCGAAACGGTTCTTCACTTCTATACTGTATTGCTCTGGTATATTTGTAAGGTCAAAGCGGAGTGGTCTTGATCCTGTAACTATCTTTTTCATCGTTATCTTCATGTCTGCTATTAATAACTCATAGCCCGCATCAAAAACAGCACCTGGTAAAGTTTTTGCTGATGTTATACTTGATCTCCACCTTCTTTGCACTAAAATGTAATCTATTTGATTCTTGGTTTTCCCATCAGGTGACGTCTATGTGTAAAGTCTTCTTGGATGTTGTTTAAAAAGTGTGTTAGCGATCATTAGCTCATTTTCCATGCACAACGCCATTAGATTGTCACCAGCCTCATTTCTATGTCCTATGCTAAATTTCCCTATAACATGTCTTTCATCTTCTGCTCTTTCTGTACCAATTTTTGCATTAAAATCACCCATTATTAATACAATATCATTTTTCCGTACCTGGTCTATTGTCGTTTGCAGTGTGTTACATACATGAATACATCCACATAATGAATACATCCACGTAACAGGAATACATCGACGTAACAGGAATACATCCACATAACATGAATACATCCACATAACATGAATACATCCACATAACAGGAATACATCCACGTAACATGAATACATCCACGTAACATGAATACATCCACATAACATGAATACATACACGTAACATGAATACATCCACATAACATGAATACATCCACATAACAGGAATACATCCACATAACATGAATACATCCACGTAACATGAATACATCCACATAACAGGAATACATCCACATAACATGAATACATCCACATAACAGGAATACATCCACATAACAGGAATACATCCACATAACATGAATACATCCACGTAACATGAATACATCCACATAACAGGAATACATCCACATAACATGAATACATCCACATAACAGGAATACATCCACATAACAGGAATACATCCACATAACATGAATACATCCACGTAACATGAATACATCCACATAACAGGAATACATTCACGTAACATGAATACATCCACATAACAGGAATACATCCACATAACATGAATACATCCACATAACAGGAATACATCCACATAACAGGAATACATCCACGTAACATGAATACATCCACATAACATGAATACATCCACGTAACATGAATACATCCGCATAACAGGAATGCATCCACGTAAAAGGAATGCATCCACATAACATGAATACATCCACGTAACATCCACACGCATGAATACATCCACGTAACATCCACACGCATGAATACATCCACGTAACATCCACACGCATGAATACATCCACGTAACATCCACACGCATGAATACATCCACGTAACATCCACACGCATGAATACATCCACGTAACATCCACACGCATGAATACATCCACGTAACATCCACACGCATGAATACATCCACGTAACATCCACACGCATGAATACACGTAACATCCACACGCATGAATACATCCATATAACAGGAATGCATCCACACGCATGAATACATCCACATAACAGTAATGCATCCACACGCATGAATACATCCACGTAATAGGAATGCATCTACACGCATGAATACATCCATATACAAGGAATACGTCCATGAAATATTTCAAGCCAATATTTTCTGACCCTTTATCTAAAAAGTACATCACGACCTTATCTTGTCCTCGCCAGTTTTAACTCTTTTTTTTTCTTTTTTTTTTCTTGCTCATCTCTTAGAACAAGCATTTTCGTTTTTTTGTTTTTTTTTCTAAAACGTCTGCAGAAGTTACAGGTGCAAATCCTACATGTAGTTCTTCCTAGAGTTAGCATTCTGGCCACGAGAGAGACCATGCCACACAAATCACTTTTCGAGTTCTTCATCCTGTGCTATCTCGTCTGCTGCATTTTCCTCCCGATCACCAGGGCAGCGACCAGGAACTTCACGTTGTCATTAAAACAAGGCCAGGGACTGAAAGGACGCCAGACAACATCAGTATCTGGCAGCACCGTGTTCGCATTTTATGGAATACCCTACGCGATTCCGCCAACAGGTTTGTTTCGTTCAAATGGATTGAAATTTTTATTTGTCCTTAAAACTATTCATGTAATAATTATTTTCATGCATTCATTTACCCATGCTCTCGTCTGTCTGTCTGTCTGCCTGCCTGACTGTCTAACAGCTCTCACGAAAATGACAGAATGTTACTGATCTAATATGTATGTTTGTGCTATCTCCCTATAACTGCGAGCTGTTGGTTCTTCACGGCCGATTCTGTAGAAGTGTTGAGGCACAGCATCGTATCGGCGCGGGGATGGGTTATGGCTAATACTTTTTCTGTCCCGGAGTACAGCTAAAAAGCAGGGGGTGTGCAATGCTTCTTTAGCAGGATCCACTACCGTGGGGATTATGGCAATCCCTGCCCCGTTAGCCAGGCTAAGCCTGTTACTGGGGCGGGGGGGGGGGGGTACCACGGAGAGGTGAGACAGGGTCTTGGTCAGCTATGGTTCGCTAACCCTGACGCTGGCTTATCAGCTGTGGGGTGGCTGATTGCCTCATGGGACAGGGGTCTCCACCCCACTGTCTAAAATCAATTATGATAAATTATGTGCTGCTGTCTTTGTTGACTTTTTAAAAAAGCATTTGACATGATTGGTCATGTAATCCTAGTTAGAAAGCTTAAGATTTAGAAATTACACCTGACTTAACAAAATTTATAACATCTTTTCTTTCCAACAGACACCAGATAGTTTGCCTCATAAACTCTTAAGTCAAGTCCATTTGTAGTTAATAATAGTGTTCCACAAGGGTCCTCTGTTTTTTTTTAACCATCTACATCAATGATCTTCCAATTCGTCTAAAAAAATCGTCTTGTGATTTTTTGCTGATGACTGCACAGTTCACACTAGTGACAATGACTGTATTAACCTTGAGTCAGCTCTTCAAATTGAAATAAACTGTCTAATTAGCTGGAGCAACAACAACAGAATGCTCATAAACATCAGCAAAACAAAATCCATGCTCATTACAACAAGACAGAAAATGACAAATTCACCAACAACAACACTACAGCTCCATGCTGGAACTTCACAGATAGAGAATGTTAGTGAACATAAAACTCTAGGTCTCACGATTGACAACCACCTCAGCTGGAATCGTCATGCAGACAATAACCAAACTCATCGCACAAAAAGTTTACCAATTTGCCAAAATTAAAGACTTTCTTGACACAGACACTAGGAAAATATACTGCATATCACAAATACAAACACACTTGGACTACTGTTCTAGTCTTGGATGGTCGCTCCATATCAAACATGAAAAGATTTTATTTACTCCAAAAACGACCAGTAAAGCTTATAGACAACAAACATGTAGCACATATTACAAATAAGGGCAAATATCTTTTCATTCTACCCCTCAAGAAGAGATTTCTATTCGGTACGGCCAAGTTAATCCATAAAACTCTATCATACAATGCTCCACACTACTTTTTGTCATTGTTCAAATCCAACCCAAACACAGTCAACGCTTATGCAATTGTATTCTCCCAAAACCAATGCTTAACGCTTTTTTTTTTATAAAGCTTCTCTTACTCAGCTGCCTACCTTTGGAATACCCTATCAACCCATGTAAAACTTATAAGTAACATTCATTCGTATAACTTCAAACTTTGTCAATATATGTTTGAGATGGACTATTTGCCTCCCTAATATGTTCTATCTATTATATTGCTGTTCCGAAAAAATGCATTTACAATGAATGTGAGAATGCAATTTTACCTTTATTCCATGTAGTTACATAAAGCAAAATGTGGAGTGTGTGGGAAAAAAGGGTTTATAAGTTATTTACTTACTCATTTTTTATTTTTTCGTGCATGTTATGTTCAATAACAAATGCTGAATATCTGTATCTGAATGAAAGTTGTATGATGAAGGGCAGAACGGTAGACGGGCCTCCGTGCCCAATTCTTAAGTCTTTGAAAAGTCTGCCTGAAACCATTGCCGTGGTTTGCATTTGCTTTCCACAGAAAACTATTTGTTTTAGGTTCTGTACCAAATCATTATGATGTTATTAATAATAACACTTTTTAGTAATAACACTTTTTAGTAACAACACTTTCTTTTACTAAATTTTCAGGCAATCGCCGGTTTAAACCACCTGAACCTGCTCCAGACTGGTCAGGTGTCAAGGACGCCGTTACAGAGAGCGATATATGTCCTCAGTTTACAGACAGGCCAAACTCTGTAGGATCAGAAGACTGCCTCTATCTGAACGTCTTCAGCCCGAATGTGAACGCTTCTCTTCCGGTCCTTGTGTGGATTCACGGAGGCCACTTTGGTATCGGCTCAGCCTTCAAAGATGGCAACGGCATAACTATGGCTCCTCATGGAATCGTGGCGGTGACCATCAACTACCGACTTGGACCCTTTGGCTTCATGTCCACTGGCGACAGTGTCATGCCTGGGAATTATGGGATGCTGGATCAAGTACTGGCTTTAAAATGGGTCCATAAGTATATAAAAGCTTTTGGTGGCGACCCAAGTCAAGTGACCACCGCTGGAGGCAGTGCCGGGGCTTTCAGTGTGTCTCTTTTGATTGTTTCTCCTCTGGCAAAAGGACTTTTTCACAGGGGCATTCTAGAAAGTGGGTCAGCACTTTCACTGACAGCCGTGGAGAGAGCAGGTAAGAAAGTAAGCGTCAAAGATTCTACTCTGCGGTCAGCACAACGTCTAGGATGTAACGGAACGTCTTCGGAGATTTTACATTGTCTTCAGAATGCTGGCCTGCACCATCTGATGAATGCCTCTCGCGATGTTGTCACTTTGCCCAGAATAGAAACAACGTTTGGTTTTCTGACTGACTACCCTGTGAATCTTCTGAAGAGTGGTAACTACAACCAGGTGGACACACTTCACGGCACAAACTCAGGTGAGCATAACGGAGACGTCCACGACCCAGAAAACGACGGCATAACTAGACAACAGTTTTTAGACACCGTGAAGGGTCGAGTTGCTGATTTCATAAATTCAGAAGAAATTACTCGATCACTCCTTGAAGCGTACGAAGGGAATGAAACTGATCCGACTAAGTTAAGAACAAACCTCGTTCATGAAGTGGCCGATGTGAGCTATGGAGCTTCTATCATGGTTGAACTAGACCACTACGTATCGAATCCAAATAGCTCAAAAAAACATTATCTTTATGAATTTGATTACAGAATTACAGGTACCTCTGGAGCGGTCTGGCGGGGTGTGGATCATACCGCTGAACGTCGTTTTGTGTTCTACCCAGACAGTCGTTACGTCTACCAAACAGCAACCGACAAAGCTGTAGGTGAGGCTGTTCAAAGCATGTGGGTGAATTTTGTCAAATATGGAGACCCCACGCCTCCAAACGTCATTCCAGCTTCAACTACGGGAAACAGTTATGCTAAGTGGAACGCATTCACAAGAAACAGCCCAAACATGTTGAAGATTGATGCCAATTCTACGCTCGTCACATACCCAAGGCCGTTTGTGCGTCCGTTGTACGAGAAAATTCTGCAGATTCTTCAGAGTAGTACCAAAATCAGTTCTCCAATTGTCGGCTAAACGTGGAGTTGCAGTTAGATACTATCAGCAGTAAGATACAAGAAGGAAAGGACTCGGTGAAGTTGTAGCTCATCAGAAAATGACGGGAGATCAAAATATGAATTTTTTAAAAATTATTTGACTCTAATTTGTAATTTATCCTAGTTAAATTTAACCATCACCAATCCTTTATCTTCCTTTAAAAAAATAATTCCACGAAATTTAAAAAACTACATCAAGAAACTTAATAACTTCAACCAACTGACACACAAACACGTCAGTCGAGTATTTATCATTGCTGAAAATCTTGTGAAATGATGATGCTCACGATTATGATGATACTGCCAATGATGTCTTCACAGGCAGCTATGTATTCCTGTACAGTGATTTATTATAATTTAACATAAGCTAATGGACATTCTGCCCTTGTCATGGAAGCAAAGATTTTTAAAAAACTGTGAACCTTGAAATCTGGTCCCTTACAGAACCCAGCAGAGAGGGCAAGACAAGCTTGTTTCCACACAAAGGTTTAAATCAGACTGCGGCGTCACTGCACTGAGGACAGCCCCCCCCCCCCCCCCAATACTATGCTCCGTCGTCTGCCGCAGCATCCATCCAAGAGTGTATCTGCTGGTAGTTCCCATCAGCTGCTGCTTCGACGTGTTTCCTACCAGCTCCAGCAATCTCTTCACAGTTACATTGTTCTTTCTTTCCCGCTCTTCACTTTCCCTCATTCTTTCCAATATGGCTTTAGCACTGCCCCCCCCCCCCCGCCCTTTTCTTTTTTGTCCACTGTCAGTCTACCATTTATTTTTGCCTATCCATCCAGCAAGTTTATCTGCCACCTCAGTACCATGTACTCCCGCATGTCCTGGACAATAAAGCCACGTTAGGCTCCCCACAGTTGACTGGCTTATCAGATGAACCATTCTTTTCCCAAGCAATTTTGTCTGAATCTTACGAAGCATAGTCTGTGAATTCGTCACAATGACGCCATGGGCAACCAGCCGTTCCACTGCCGCCGACACAGTCTTCATTTCCATTAGTTTGGTGCGGTGATTTCAAAGGCTCCCAAACCCTGTGCCACAACTCTTCTACTGCGGTGGACAAGGAAACCCCAACCACTTCTGCTGCTCCAAGTCACTGAGTTATCTGTATATATTACCATGCCACAAGACCCACGGTGATGCTGGTTGAGATCTTAACCCAACGTTCAACTGTTCCCTGTGCCCAATGCCACATTCTCGGTCCTTATGTATAATAACCTTTCTTAGCTGAAGTCGGTTCTGTACAGCAAATGACCGCTTCCCACATACACCAGACACACGAACTGACAAAAACAAATTAAAAGAGGAACAAGCTACAATAACTGCATCCTTCATTTCAATTATGCATAAGACACAATAGTGCATCTCTGAATATAAATCTCAATCTACTTCATCATCCAAATCTCTGTATAGCGTATTTATTATGAACTGTAGAATCTTTGTTATTTAAGATTTATATAGGAGGAAAAGCTGTGATAAATCGTTCATAAAAAAAGAAACAAAATCCTTCCGAGTTCAATATAAATTATGTGTAGATCTTTATGCAGAGCATAGTAACAGAAATATGCATGTAAAGAGAAGCGATTAAATTCTGTTGAAAATGATCAACATACAAGACTCATCATTCCAGATTTTTACACTTTCACAGAATTAAATTCATAGTCATTCATGTATGAAATTTGTTTCATAATTGGAATGGATTATGTATCATATACATGAGTTATGTACCATATATATATATTACATTATCATACTCTGAGATATGTCAGTATAC
Organism: Achatina immaculata; assembly: GCA_009760885.1. Classification (NCBI taxonomy): domain Eukaryota; kingdom Metazoa; phylum Mollusca; class Gastropoda; order Stylommatophora; family Achatinidae; genus Lissachatina; species Lissachatina immaculata. The sequence goes on from CM019694.1 coordinate 1,390,894, forward strand.
ATACATATCTTACCACACTCTTAAGTGAACACGTATAACAATAAATTATAACGGGCAATTATTACTTCTGCACACTTAGGGCGCGGGTGGCTACCTTGGATAATGACACAGCTACCTGGACTGAAGGCAGTGGGTCTGACCTTGCTGGTGCTACTAACATGTTACACAAGCACGTGTGACGAGATCCAAAGACTCGTCTACAGCAATAAACTTGTACAATCCTCGGGGCTGCACGCACGGTGTTTCCTGCGCCCGAGGACGTGAAGACATTGAATATCGTGTGTGACTTGGACGGGGGGGGGGGGGGGTGTAAGACGGCTATTTTTGCAGACCTGAAAGATAGCTAAAAAGCAGGGAGCTGCAACACCTCTTTAGCGGCCTCTACCACCACGGGATCTGTCTACATGACCAAGGGGACTCTCAGCAAGACCACAACAAGGATCGTCTACACAAATAAAGAAACCCACTACAAGACCTAGCACTTCAGTGTTCCTATTAGCAGTTCTTACACAAGCCATTTCTCGTTCCGTCAAGAATTTTACATCAGTCATCAGTTGATTGTCCAGTGCATATCAAATCAAAATTTCACTGTTCATTTTATAAACATGTTTATGTTTCTCTATCTGTAAATAGTTTCTCTATTTGTAAACAATCGTATTTCTTGTCACCTGATACCAGAAATGTTAACCACATATAACATAAATGAAATGCAAACTCAATAAAACAGAAAAAAATATATCTCTGCAACCAAAAAAAGCAAAGACATGCTAGTAGTGCGCAAAGTACAGATGATTCTCTGATTATTGCATACATATTACACATTTAGTTTCTATAAACCTAATTCAGGTGAAAATATTATTACATCATAAACGGATAAAAGGGTGTTCTTAAACAGAGTAAATTGGTAATTTTGTGAAATAATACTGTGAAACAAAGAGAAACTGATAAAATCTGACAGAATGACCAATATCTTCCAGGATAATATTTTCTGTTGATGTGGTAATGTAAGAGTAGTTGTCCACTATGCTCTGCTCCGCTCTTGATTTGAATGTGATGTGTTTATTCCTTGCTTACAAATTCTACAAAATGTGTGTCTTGTCTATTAGTCAAACATCTGTGATTATGCCATATTATGAATCACATTAACTTTGTATATGTTACTGTGAATCTCTGTGACCTGCAAATTTGTGTTTCTCACAGGTGATGCCTTGAAGTTGATTCTCACAGGTGATGCCTTGAAGTTGATTCTCACAGGTGATGCCTTGAAGTTGATTCTCACAGGTGATGCCTTGAAGTTGATTCTCACAGGTGATGCCCTGAAGTTGATTCTCACAGGTGATGCCTTGAAGTTGATTCTCACAGGTGATGCCTTGAAGTTGATTCTCACAGGTGATACTTTGAGGATGACTCTCACAGGTGATGCCTTGAAGTTGATTCTCACAGGTGATGCCTTGAAGTTGATTCTCACAGGTGATGCCTTGAAGTTGATTCTCACAGGTGATACTTTGAGGATGACTCTCACAGGTGATGCCTTGAGGGTGACTGTAGAGCTGGAACTTTTTTTGAATGGGCAACAAAAAGTAAAGAGTCCTCTTCCTTCCCATCTTCTTTCAGTTTCATACGCTCATCTGTCTCAACAAGATGGGGTCACCTTCATGAATCCCACCATCAGCAGGAGCTGTCTTATGTCCCTACAGTTTTTCATCCATGTTCTTTTCCTAGAGCCAAGTTTGGGCTCTTAGGTTTGCTTAGAGCCTTGAAGGAAATGCTTTTACCAAGTTCCACCTTTACAAGGAGCACATTAAGCCTTAGCCCATTATTCAGGCTTAAATAAAACATCAACCAGTTTCTAGGACAGCAAGAATGAGCTTGGAAAAGATCTTGGTCAACCCCAAATTTCAGATAAATACAATGTCCCTCCAGCAATAATTAACGTGAATAAGATAAATCATCTTTGTCCCATTACAAGGTGAGCGAGTCCGTTACCATTAGACCTACGAGACAGTCGCCAGGCCTGTAGACCTAAGTGGGGTGCAGTACTGAATTCTCAGGGACAAAGTTTATACACATCAGTTTTACAACCCACCATTGCTATAGTGAATGTCCTTATCACAAGTATATAAACCATCCATCTGCTAAAACCTATCACTGCTAGAGTACCTGTCCTTATCACAAGTATGTAAAGCATCCATTTGCTATGACCCATTCTTGCCATAGTATCTCTCCTTATTACAACTATATAAATCATTCGTTTGTTAAAGTCCATCATTGCCATAGTACCTGTCCTTATTACACCTATATAAACCATTCATCTGCTAACTCAAGGCTTCTTCAGAGAGGCTTGGGTTAACAGTGTAGTTTTTGTTACCCTCAAGATCAGACTCTATCATGTTACTGTGCTACCATCCCAAATGTGGCTCAAGACCCAGTAGAGTGGATTTTTTTCTGGTATCACTACATCAAAAGGCCCCAGGGCACACCCAGCCTCTAAAAAATGGGCACCAGAGAAATCTGGGAAGGTAAGTACAGCCAGACATGATACTGACCACATCACATTTTCATGTGCCGACAGTCTTGGATATACGAGCCTAACACCGTATCCTCAATATGGCTTAATGGCAAGGAAACGGTGATTTTACTTTTTTTTTTTTTTTTTACCTTTACTATGCCAAATACTTTTGAGCGTAACATTAGAAATGTTATTTCTTTGATATCATCCCACTTCAGCTAAGCGTGGCTTCATGTAGCACATATTTAATTTTATGTCCAGGAGTTAGAAAGCAGTGTTAGTTATCAGTGTAGATTGACTGGGTCTGGGAGACTGACTGCCCTGTTTTTGCCATCATATCTGAGAACAAAAATATTTAGGAATTTGGTTAGGGAGGCCTGATAATAACTGACACCAGGGCCCAGCCTGGCTCTCCACGGCCCTGAATATCATTCCCCGTGTCAGTAAACCATAAGTAATGCAACATAAGATTAATATAAAACAAAAAATATCATATCTAATGCAACATAAGATTAATATAAAACAAAAAATATCATATCTAATGCAACATAAGATTAATATAAAACAAAAAATATCATATCTAATGCAACAAGATTAATATAAAACAAAAAATATCATATCTAATGCAACATAAGATTAATATAAAACAAAAAATATCATATCTAATGCAACATAAGATTAATATAAAACAAAAAATATCATATCTAATGCAACATAAGATTAATATAAAACAAAAAATATCATATCTAATGCAACATAAGATTAATATAAAACAAAAAATATCATATCTAATGCAACATAAGATTAATATAAAACAAAGTCCTGCAAGGAAAGAAAAGAAACAAAAATACAAATTCAGCATGTACCAAAAACAAAATGAAACTGAAAAAAAAAAGACAACAAAGCCTTTCAAGAAAAATCCAAAGATTGTTGCAGATCCAATAATTTCGGAGGACAGCTTTTCTGTAATTTACAGCTTTCCATATTTATGTTGGTGACATTACTCAAGTTCTTTCCCAGTGTTTCTCAACCAGGGTCACATCACACACCCCTCTCTCTTCTCGCACAGAGAACTGGGAGAAGCCATAGATATTTCAGCACCACCTTTGTACTCGTTTTAGCCCAGAAATTCAATGAATCTTGGCCCGAGTGCCAGGCACATCCATGTAATCTGTCTCTGATAACCTCAATCTAAACTCCAAACACACAACACTTGTGGGCATAATGCTAAAAGATTTGTCACAGTTGTAAAAGATAACTGAAAGAAATCAATAGCAAAATTAAGTTTCATATATAACTACATTCATGACAAAATATGAATCATTCTCATGATAAAATGTTAATCATGTTCATGACAAGATCCCTTACATGCATATAAAACAAAAACTCAACCTCTGCCTCCATGATGAACACACTTTAGTACATCACAATAAGAACAATCACATTTAAGGCTGGGACACTTACTACAGCATTTAAAAAACAAAAACAAAAAACAACAGATGATCACCATGAATAGTGGATGCCCAAAAGCAGAATGTTGCAACTTACATCCACAAACTGCAACAGCACATTCAAATAAATCATTAACTGCCATTTACAGAATTAAGAAACAAAAATAAAATACATGAAATTTGCATTATTTATGGAGCTCTCAGATGTTAAAGTATGCCTGTGTCTCTCAGTCAGTGCTCTGAGTAAGCCAATGTTTCTCAGTCAGTGCTCTGAGTAAGCCAATGTTTCTCAGTCAGGGCTCTGAGTAATCTAACACTGCTCAGTCAGTGCTCTGAGTAAGCCAATGTTTCTCAGTCAGGGCTCTGAGTAATCTAACACTGCTCAGTCAGTGCTCTGAGTAAGCCAATGTTTCTCAGTCAGGGCTCTTCTTCTTCTTCTTCGTTTGCACTGTCTGTCTATATCTGCAGTCCTGTCTCTTGGACAAATTTCACTGTTTTTTGTAATTCAGTCAGGGCTCTGAGTAATCTAACACTGCTCAGTCAGTGCTCTGATTAAGCCAATGTTTGTCAGTCAGGGTCTAAGTAAATCAATGTTTGTCAGTCAGGGTCTAAGTAAATCAATGTGTGTCAGTCAGGGTCTAAGTAATTCAATGTTTGTCAGTCAGGGTCTAAGTAATTCAATGTTTGTCAGTCAGGGTCTAAGTAAATCAATGTGTGTCAGTCAGGGTCTAAGTAATTCAATGTTTGTCAGTCAGGGTCTAAGTAATTCAATGTTTGTCAGTCAGGGTCTAAGTAAATCAATGTGTGTCAGTCAGGGTCTAAGTAATTCAATGTTTGTCAGTCAGGGTCTAAGTAATTCAATGTGTGTCAGTCAGGGTCTAAGTAAATCAATGTGTGTCAGTTAGGGTCTAAGTAAATCAATGTGTGTCAGTCAGGGTCTAAGTAAATCAATGTTTGTCAGTCAGGGTCTAAGTAAATCAATGTTTGTCAGTCAGGGTCTAAGTAAATCAATGTTTGTCAGTCAGGGTCTAAGTAAATCAATGTTTGTCAGTCAGGGTCTAAGTAAATCAATGTTTGTCAGTCAGGGTCTAAGTAAATCAATGTTTGTCAGTCAGAATTCTGGGCAAGTAATTGTTTGTCAGTCAGAGTTCTGGTTAAGTCAATGTTTCTCTGTCAGAGTTCTGGTTAAGTCAATGTTTCTCTGTCAGAGTTCTGAGTTAAGTCAATCTTTCTCAATCTGGGCTGTAAGAACACTGGACTCAGCTGATATAGCTATGGTTGCTGAAGAAATGAAAATGCCTGTTTCATACTGCTACAATATACATCACAACTAAACTGTAGAGTGGCAAACAAACAAAAATACCTACAATCAATGCAGAATGTAGTGGAAGAAAACACTGGCTGTAATCAGTAACTGTGGACCAATGTCCAGCTACCTGCATTATACCTTTCTATCTGAGTGTTGCTTATTTGTGACTGACCCATTCACAGTATCATACACAAACTGATGTCCCTGCAGGTGTAAGATCAAAATTCTAGAACAAATATTACAAACATACCTTTCTCTGCAGATCTTATTTCATATCCAGCTGAATTTGAGGCAGAAGCTATAAACCTCATAAACAGCTGGAGGGGTTGAACTTTGGTTAAAAACTATTCAGCCTCAAGACTCAACTGCAGGAGGTGGACTTGGGGCAGAAGCTAAAGAGTCTCAGGCCCAGCCAGAAGGATTGGACTTGAGGCAGAAGCTATACAGCCTCAAGACCCACCTGGACAGATTAGACTTAATACAAAAACTATACAGCCTCAAGACCCACCTGGACAGATTAGACTTAAGACAAAAACTTTTCCGGTGAGAAAGTCCAATTCTAGATTAAACTGGTGCGACAAAAACCACGGTGTCACGCAATCCCGCTTCCGAAACCCTCCAAGAATACAGGTTCAAGCCCTGCGATACTCTGAACCTCTTGTGATCCTCTCCCCGAAAGGACCACACGGGGACCATGAGACCTACTGAGTACCACAGGAGAAAATTCAGTAGGATCACGAGGGCGGTCTTGGGGACAGAAGCGAACAAAGAAGAAGAAAAGACAAAAACTATACAGCCTCAAGACCCACCTGGACAGATCAGACTTGCAACAAAAACTATACAGCATCAAGATCCACCTGGAGAAACTGGAATTATACAGAACCAGATCTAGTGTATCAACAGATGAAGGAAAATACAGTACTAACACTAGATCCCTACATCCCTACATTGATGAAATAAGCCATCTTTCAAGGTAGAGAAGATAAATGCTTCTAGAATGATCCAGTCATCAAATGCTACCAGAAGTAACAAGACTTTATCTTACATTCCATCAGCATTCCTTGACACAGTTTCAGCCAATGGGGTAGAGAGTGACATGTCACTCCAATGAGGTAAAGTCTGCTGTGTGAAACCTGATTCTAAATATGTTCTGGGAGTGAAATGAAAGCCGCTGTAGCCCACTCCCCATCCAACTCAGTCCCTACACCTTAAGACTCTGACTGCGCTGATCTCAAGCTACTATATATCAAACAACCAACCAATGAACAAATCAATCAACCAGACCAACTAATCATAGTTTGAGCTCACTCAACCATTAATATTGCCTACAAATATATCTATGAATAAAGAGGTTCAAATGAAAAACAAAAAACTTGTTTCAACACCTCACATACATTACATATTATATGTAACAGTCTACAATGGAATAAAACACTGATTTTAACTAACAGTAAGGAATAAGGCCCGTGCACTGCAAAACAAAAATATGTACAAAAAATAACAGAATGCCACACAATTTTTTTTTCCTAGGCAAAAGAACCTTGCCTGCTTCTGTGAACATGCCTGTAGGCTGAAAAGTGTCAAACTTGCAAATGATTTAAAAATCTCATCTTACACATTTTACCATGGAAAAAATAACCTGTGACTGATTTTTACCACACAACTGCACAAGTTACTATAGTCACTGCAATATTTGTACGTTACAAATGTTTATATAAATGTTTTTTTTATTTTAAATAGCTGGAATGAAATGGTGTGACAGAATCACATGTGTAAATATCTAGTAGCCACAGAACATGCACTGTGAAAATGACAGGTGGAGATGAGCACTGAGAAAACTACTCCTAGATTCACCAGTCAGCTTTGCCTCGGCTGTCCTCTATCCCTCCTCCATTATCTTCTAAAACCTTAAATCTCTCTCTTCTTAAAACTGAAAGATCTACACATACACAGAGCAGAAAAATGAACAATGGTTTTTTGGTAACATAAACTGGTTATTGTAATCGATGACCTCCAAAGGTTTCAGTTTTTCTCTCTCTTTAATCAGTAACTTACCAGTAACTGCTGGTTAACACAATCACTGACTTAATGCAAAAAAAAAAAAAAAAAAAAAAACAAAGACAGAAAAACCATGAAACAAACATATATGGACTGGCATGACAGCCTCCCCCCGTGTGTACCCTACCATGCATGATCGTAAAAGGCGACTAAGGAGGGTTCAGCATAGGGCCAGCAACCCTATCTGGTAAAAAAACTATCAGACTGCTACAGAAACGGAAGCAAGGGAAAAAGCAAATGCAGGTGGAAGGAGAAATGCGTATCAGGAAACTAAGCCCATGAAGGATGTGGATGAAAGCCAGCCACTGGAAGTCCCCAGCCCGACTGCAGACCTCCTGGAACCTAAACATAAGATGCAAATAGGCAGCTGGAATGTAAGAACACTAAACCAGACTGGAAAACTAGCACAAACCATCAAGGAAATGCACAGATACAAACTAGACATACTAGGAATACAAGAAGCAAGATGGACAGGACAAGGCAGAAGGAAATTAACAACACAGCACACAGAAGATACAATAATATGGTCAGGTAAAGAAGATCTTCATGAAGGAGGAGTAGCATTGATTATAACAAAAGAAGCATCAAGAGCATTGCTGAAATGGACCCCAATAAATGAGAGATTATTATATGCACGGTTCAACTCAAGATTCACGAAGCTGTCTATTATAGTTTGTTATGCACCAACAGAAGCAGCTGAAGAGGAATTAAAAGAAGATTTTTACAACAGCCTCCAAGCCACAGTAGAAACAATACCCAAGCATGATATGCTACTCATCTTGGGCGACTTCAATGCAAAAGTAGGTGAAGGAAATGAAGATAGAAGAAGAATCATGGGAAGAGAATGAATCGGAGAAATAAATGAAAATGGAGAAAGACTGTAGTTTCTGTGAAGAAAACATGATGACCATCGGAGGGACAATTTTCCAACACAAAAACATCCATAAGGTGACTTGGAGGTCACCAGATAAAACCACAGAAAACCAAATCGATCACATACTAATAAACAACAAGTGGAAACGGTCACTACAAGATGTGCGAGCAAGGAAAGGAGCAGATGTAGGAAGTGATCACAACCTTCTGGTAGCAAAAATAAAACTAAAATTAAGGAAAGCCAAAATCGGAGAACACAGAAAGATACATTTTGATACAAGAAAACTGATAGACCAGCAAACAAGAAATGAATTCTCAATAATACTTAAGAACCGCTTCAGTGTCCTACAAGACGAAGCAGAAATGTCCATATTAGAGTTCAATAAAACACTACAGGAAACAACAAAAGAGGTGCTGGGATATCGGAAAAGGAGAAAAGAGGAATGGATAAGCGAGACCACATGGGAAAAGACAGAACAAAGAAAAGAAATCAAGAAAAAATTACTGAACACCAAATCACAATGGCTTAAAGAACGAGTTTTAAGTAATTATGCACAAAAAGACAAAGAAGTGAAGGAATCATGCCGTCAAGATAAACGTCAATATTATGACAACTTAGCAGAAACAGCAGAGAAAGCAGCATATACAAATGACATGAAAACCATATATAAAATCACAAAGCAGATGATAGGTAACTTCAACACAAGATGTGAAAGTGCAGTAAGAACACAAAATGGACAACTGGTCAGTGGAGAAAGAGAAAAAATTGAAAGATGGAGGGAACACTTTAACACCCTACTAAACAGAACACAAGCAGCACAAGCAATAGACATACCTGAAGCAAAAACGGAACTAAACATCAATACAGGACCAATAACAATAAATGAAGTAAAGGAGGCGATAAAGATGCTAAAATCAGACAGGGCACCAGGTGAAGATGAAGTGACTGCTGAGATGTTGAAAGCAGAAGAAACAGAAACACCAAAACAACTTTGCCGGATATTACAACAAATTTGGGATTTAGAAAAAGCCCCAGAGGAGTGGAAAACTGGTCTTATAGTAAAACTAAAGAAGGGTGACCTCAGAGATTGTGGGAACTGGAGAGGCATTACCCTACTGCCACTCACCAGTAAAGTATTTTGCAGAATAATCATCAACAGAATTGTACCAACACTTGAGGAAAAACTTCGGAAAGAGCAGGCAGGATTTAGGAAAGGAAGATCATGCATAAACCACATATTTGTACTTAGACAAATATTAGAACAGGCAAATGAGTGGCATAGCACAACATATGCATTATTCATAGATTTTGAGAAAGCCTTTGACAGTGTCAACAGAGATGCACTGTGGAAAATCCTAAGATGGCATGGCCTCCCCCATAAAATAGTAAATGTAATCAAAGCCCTATACGAGGGTTTCCAGTGCAAAGTTATCTGTGGAGAACATACCTCCAGCAGCTTTAGGGTACAAACAGGAGTGAAACAGGGATGTGTACTATCACCAACATTATTTTTATCTTGGCAGTAGACTGGTTAATGAAGGAGGCAACATCAGACAAACGCAGAGGATTACAATGGACCCTTGACACAGTGCTGGAGGACCTTGACTTTGCGGACGACATTTGTCTGTTATCAAGCAGTCACAAAGATATGCAAGATAAAATAAACAAGCTAACTCAGAATGCAAACAACATAGGACTAAAGATCAATGTAGGAAAGACAAAGTTAATGAAGCAAAATGTGAACAACAGAAATGTACTCAGAGTAGATAACAAGTTAGTGGAGGAGGTCAACGAATTTGTATACCTTGGCAGCAGAGTAGTAGAAAATGGAGACAGCACAGAGGACATCAACAGCAGACTTACTAGAGCAAACCAGGCTTTTGCAATGCTGCAGAATATATGGAAATCAAAAAAACTAAGCATAAATACGAAAATCAGGATATTTAAGAGTAATGTTCTAAGTGTACTACTCTATGGAAGTGAATGCTGGAAAATCACCAAAACCATAGAAAACAAGTTGAATTCTTTCCAGACTAAATGTTTACGAAGAATTAAACAAATATTTTGGCCAAACACCATAAGAAATAACATTTTATTAGCAGAAATGCAGATGAAACCACTGACAACAATTATTGAGGAAAGACGCTGGCGATGGTTGGGACATGTGCTCCGAATGACTGACAACTCACTACCAAAAATAGCACTAAGATGGACACCACAGGGGAGCAGAAGTAAGGGTAGACCAAAAGAGACATGGAGAAGAACAACAGAAAGGATGTTGAGCAATAGAGGGCTCACCTGGGCAAGAGCAGAAAAAAAGGCGAAGGACAGGCATTTGTGGAAAACCCTTGCGGAAGCCCCATGTGCCCTGGGCACTTAAGGTTCAGAGAGAGAGAGAGAGAGATGACAGCCTCGCTGAGGATGGAAATGTAACCACATTAGCTGGCGGCTTGTCTTTCGTGGGCTGCACATACACATATGCTGAATGATACCAAACTTCTGTCACTGTTCTCTGGACAAAAAAATATTATCAATAACAACAGAAACCATCCAATGTTGTGCCAAAGCTACTCCATCAGCTGAATCTACTTAAAAAACACTGTTGTGTCAAAACTACTCCATCAACCCCACCAGCTGAATCTACTTAACAAAACTCCTAGTATCAACTAAAATACATTTTTTTAAATGACCTCTCGAGAGGACCAATTCATTCTACATCTTTTTTTATTCACCTAAAATATCATGCAGGAGAAAAATGTTTCAGAAAAAACATATGCTTGCAGACACAAGGATTTCAGAAATTAATGGTATAAGCCAAAACAATATCTGCTTTCAAGTAATAATGACAGAAACTTGTCAGAATTCTGCTGTTTTAAGTTTCTCTAACACTCAAGCATGCAAGAATATTAAAGTTTCCCAGATCATCAGAGGAATCTCCTTCTTCCATCTCTTCCAGGAAATTGTGTTGACTCTTTAAACTTGTAGCAGAAAACAGAATTTTTACCACTTCTAATGTGACAGATAATACACGCAGAAATGAAAATTATGCTGTAGGATACATGTATTTCATAGAGAATACATGAAATCACAGTGCATCATATCAAGTTATCAGCATTTGTGGATCTATACTTCATAAAGTTTGAATTCATGTGATTCCATTAGCACTTTTCCTATTTTATGTTTTTGCTTTTTCAAAAACCCTGTGGAGAGAAGGGTTAATGTGCATGTGACTGCACCACTGTCTCTAAGATGACATCAAACAAGTCATGAGACACCTATTCTGCTTCACTCATACAGTGGTTCAGATAAATGGCTTTTACAACAGCACAGCCTGAACAGTAGAGATCACTACGTACCCCAAATGATGTAGTGAAGCTTATCAAGAAGCTGTTTCTTAGGTTCAATATAGTAATTTTTTAAAAAAAACAAAAAACTACTACAGTTTATTTCACATATGTCAACCCCTTGTCACAAGACCTTCACTACATCATCACTTGTCACAAGGCCTCCACTACATCATCACTTGTCACAAGACATCCATTAGATCATCACTTGTCCATTATATCATCACTTGACATCAGCTTCTACTTAACCACTGTGAAAACCTTACAAATAAAAACAACTCATAATCCATGTCATATTCTATTATTCACAAGTACAAATACATCATTAAACTCAAAAACATTTCTGGTGACTGGGAAAAAAAAAAACAAATTAACCTTAAATGAACATTATTTAGTTACAAACTTTTCTGGCACAGTATCAGTGGCAGGTCTACAAAGTCATTCATACATGAGCACAAATGCTGTTGATTTTAAACAAAACTGAGACAGAACTTCTTAATAAGGCTTTTCTACATTTGGCCCATATTTTACTGGCCTGCTAACAGTCATTACAAGCCCTTAACATTAATATAATATTCACCATTACCCATTTTATATTCAGTCACTACATAGACATGCAGACCCTCAAAATGCTCAAAAAAGTTTCCCAACCTTCATCATTCCCACTGTGCTATAAAATTATATTTGTGTACTGAATTTATGTCTTTGGAAGTACCTTCATTTCTGCTATTTTCATAAAATATGATTCCTCAGAGCAACATATCATTCTCAGCTCTGATAACTCCAAATCAGTGTACCTGTTTAACTTAAGCATAACCATATTATTTTTGTATGAATCAAGCTACTAGAAATGGTTGGTCATGCCAACAAATTTTGAACAATCATTTAGTAACTTCCATCAACTGCATCTTTTTCTGACTAATCCTCTGAAGGACTTTTTTTTTTCCTCTTTTGGTGGGATGAATCCTGGTGAAGCTCTTTCCAACCCATCTTCATGCACACACTGCAACCCTGCTAAACTTCCAAATATAAACCTGGTCCTTCCTTTATGAGCTGACCAGCAGAGTGATATAGGCAAGACACTTCTCCATATAATTTACCAAGCCAGAACATGAAACACATCCATCTCTTTCAAAACTCTTCTCAGACAAATAAAATTACTGGTTACTGGTGTTCCTGTTCAACCAATGAGATTATTCATACATTTTTTTTCCAGATCATCAGAGGAATCTCCTTCTTCCATCTCTTCCAGGAAATTGTGTTGACTCTTTAAACTTGTAGCAGAAAACAGAATTTTTACCACTTCTAATGTGACAGATAATGCACGCAGAAATGAAAATTATGCTGTAGGATACATGTATTTCATAGAGAATACATGAAATCACAGTGCATCATATCAAGTTATCAGCATTTGTGGATCTATACTTCATAAAGTTTGAATTCATGTGATTCCATTAGCACTTTTCCTATTTTATGTTTTTGCTTTTTTCAAAAACCCTGTGGAGAGAAGGGTTGGTGTGCGTGTGACTGCACCACTGTCTCTAAGATGACATCAAACAAGTCATGAGACACCTATCCTGCTTCACTCATACAGTGGTTCAGATAAATGGCTTTTACAACAGCACAGCCTGAACAGTAGAGATCACTACGTACCCCATATGATGTAATGAAGCTTATCAAGAAGCTGTTTCTTAGGTTCAATATAGTAATTTAAAAACAATAAACAAAAAACTACTACAGTTTATTTCACATATGTCAACCCCTTGTCACAAGACCTTCACTACATCATCACTTGTCACAAGGCCTCCACTACATCATCACTTGTCACAAGACATCCATTAGATCATCACTTGTCCACTATATCATCACTTGACATCAGCTTCTACTTAACCACTGTGAAAACCTTACAAATAAAAACAACTCATAATCCATGTCATATTCTATTACTCACAAGTACAAATACATCATTAAACTCAAAAACATTTCTGCCTTGGTGACTGGGAAAAAAAAACAAATTAACCTTAAATGAACATTATTTAGTTACAAACTTTTCTGGCACAGTATCAGTGGCAGGTCTACAAAGTCATTCATACATGAGCACAAATGCTGTTGATTTTAAACAAAACTGAGACAGAACTTCTTAATAAGGCTTTTCTACATTTGGCCCATATTTTACTGGCCTGCTAACAGTCATTACAAGCCCTTAACATTAATATAATATTCACCATTACCCATTTTATATTCAGTCACTACATAGACATGCAGACCCTCAAAATGCTCAAAAAAGTTTCCCAACCTTCATCATTCCCACTGTGCTATAAAATTATATTTGTGTACTGAATTTATGTCTTTGGAAGTACCTTCATTTCTGCTATTTTCATAAAATATGATTCCTCAGAGCAACATATCATTCTCAGCTCTGATAACTCCAAATCAGTGTACCTGTTTAACTTAAGCATAACCATATTATATTTTTGTATGAATCAAGCTACTAGAAATGGTTGGTCATGCCAACAAATTTTGAACAATCATTTAGTAACTTCCATCAACTGCATCTTTTTCTGACTAATCCTCTGAAGGACTTTTTTTTTTTTTCCTCTTTTGGTGGGATGAATCCTGGTGAAGCTCTTTCCAACCCATCTTCATGCACACACTGCAACCCTGCTAAACTTCCAAATATATAAACCTGGTCCTTCCTTTATGAGCTGACCAGCAGAGTGATATAGGCAAGACACTTCTCCATATAATTTACCAAGCCAGAACATGAAACACATCCATCTCTTTCAAAACTCTTCTCAGACAAATAAAATTACTGGTTACTGGTGTTCCTGTTCAACCAATGAGATTATTCATACATTTTTTTTTAGTCTTATTTCTCCTATTTTCTCCTGGTACTTTAAACCTACAATTACAGATGCTTTTTTTTTTCCTTCTCTTACTGCAAACTCTGGCAGTCTCATATATGCTGGACTAATTTTCATGTGAACACTTTTCCCTTAGTACACTAACAGGTATGTGTACAATGTGTGCTTCACCTTACAGGTGTATACCCTCCAAATCCTGATAAGAGTGGAATCTATGATCCCTGTTTGCAGCAGATATTAATCTGAGCAAGACAACACTGCTCAGTCAGGGCTCTGGATAAACTAATGTCTCTGTGTTAGGGCTCTGAGTAAGATAGCACTGCTCATGCAGGGCTCTGAATAAGCCAATGTCTCTCAGGGCTCTGGGAACACTGAACAACCCCTTTTCCACCTATTTCTTACAATATTAATAAAATAAACCATTTATAACATTTGAATACGCCACTTTCTGAAAAAAAAATATGATGCTATCTTTCTCTCTAAATACCCAACAGCTAAGCTACTTTGAAAACCTTCATTTTCTGTTACACTATTACAAGATATTTTAAAATGAATCTTCTTCATCAGTCTAAATATTTATCTGAGTTCTTCCGCGTTCAAGTTCTTGGTCAAGCTAAACCAGAAGCCCAGTCATCAGAGTGAAGTTCTCAGTCTTCTCCCAGATCCTCCTACCAGCCCCACAGTCTTCTCCCAGGTCCTCTTACCAGCCCCACAGTCTTCTCCCAGGTCCTCTTACCAGCCCCACAGTCTTCTCCCAGGTCCTCTTACCAGCCCCACAGTCTTCTCCCAGGTCCTCTTACCAGCCCTACAGTCTTCTCCCAGGTCCTCTTACCAGCCCCACAGTCTTCTCCCAGGTCCTCCTACCAGCCCCAGTCTTCTCCCAGGTCCTCTTACCAGCCCCACAGTCTTCTCCCAGGTCCTCTTACCAGCCCCACAGTCTTCTCCCAGGTCCTCCTACCAGCCCCACAGTCTTCTCCCAGGTCCTCCTACCAGCCCCACAGTCTTCTCCCAGGTCCTCTTACCAGCCCCACAGTCTTCTCCCAGGTCCTCTTACCAGCCCCACAGTCTTCTCCCAGGTCCTCTTACCAGCCCCACAGTCTTCTCCCAGGTCCTCTTACCAGCCCCACAGTCTTCTCCCAGGTCCTCCTACCAGCCCCCACAGTCTTCTCCCAGGTCCTCCTACCAGCCCCCACAGTCTTCTCCCAGGTCCTCCTACCAGCCCCCACAGTCTTCTCCCAGGTCCTCCTACCAGCCCCCACAGCTTCAGCTTTAGGTCCTGAGCCCCGTGGCCATGTCTGGCTGCATAGATCTGTGAAAGTTGAACACTTTTGGAGAACATGTTCAAGAGTCTGTGCTCCATCCCTACATGGTCATTCGCCTGTATGGGAGATCTTGAGTCAGTAGACATGACTCACCAGCCTGCAGTGGCCAGTTCTTAATTGAAACAGGACCAATTGTTTCTTCCTTTGTAACTGGTGGACTGAATCCTATGTGCTGTCTACACCCAGCGTCTTGGCCCACAGCTGGTCGTAGCAGCTTCGTATGATGGTCCTGACCTCCCTGTAACCGACTTGATGACTGTAATGTTTCATTCTACTGCCCTGTTTGGCTAGGGTGTCTGCTTTTTCACTTCCAGTGATGACACAGTAGGAGGATAGCCATTTATGTGTGTTTTGAGAGATGGTTAATTTCTTTTTTTTATTTCCCACAGAATCTGCTCATTTTTTATCAGAGTGATACAGGAAAAGGTGGCCCATCATCAGTCTGTGCCATCTCCTCATGAAAGGATGACTATCATGTATCAGTCTGTGCCATCTCCTCATGAAAGGATGACTATCATGTATCAGTCTGTGCCATCTCCTCATGAAAGGATGACTATCATGTATCAGTCTGTGCCATCTCCTCATGAAAAGATGACTATCATGTATCAGTCTGTGCCATCTCCTCATGAAAGGATGACTATCATGTATCAGTCTGTGCCATCTCCTCATGAAAAGATGACTACAGTGCATCTCCAGCTTGTATGTTTTCTTTCCCTGATAGTGCACTAGGTCAGTTTGCTCTTCATCCACCTGTCATCTTCTTGTTGAGATGATTAAAATTTTTCCCTCTCTGTCACTGAGATTTATAGTCATTAAATGGAGCTATTTAAATCAGGTGACATGCCATGATGGTCATGTTATGGAAAGAGTGGCATCACTTGTGCTGGCTGAGGAAGTGAGCAGTAAAATCATACTTGTCTGTTAGCAATTTGCCACAGAGATTGCAGCACCGAACATCCATCTTGTCATGCATACTTCTGTGTAAGTAGTACATGGCTGGGTCATGGAAGACGATACAACAAAAGTCACATGACTTTACATCATCCCTGGTCATGAGATGCTTCAGAATGTCCTCAGCTGTGAAATCAACCAGTGAAATCCGGTTATTGGTGCGCACTAGCCCAGACATGGTTAGGCTGGAGCCCATCATTGCTGTTGTGGAATGTATATGACTGTTGTTGGTGATGTTGTTGATGAAGCTGTTGAGGTGATTTTTTGATGAACCTAACAGTAAACTATGACTGAGAGACTGTCTCTGGAATTCTGTAAGCTCTGTAAGGCTGGAGGTGAATTTATCTAGTTCTTCTGAGGAGAACCCTAATATGTTATTAGTACTTGTATAATCAGTGGTCCCTTTATTACCTGAAGCTTCATCATTCTCTATGTCAGTATCTTCATTGCTTGCCTCACTGACTGCATCTCCATCACTATCTTTGCTTCCTAACCTTCTCACAAATTCTGGCTTCCTTCTCTTCCTCACCACATCACTTTCTCCAGGAGCTTGTGTCCCATTTATCACAGCACTCACAGCTTCAGCTTTAGGTCCTGAGCCCTGTGGCCATGTCTGGCTGCATAGATCTGTGAAAGTTGAACACTTTTGGAGAACATGTTCAAGAGTCTGTACTCCATCCCTACATGGTCATTCGCCTGTATGGGAGATCTTGAGTCAGTAGACATGACTCACCAGCCTGCAGTGGCCAGTTCTTAATTGAAACAGGACTGACTGTTTCTTCCTTTGTAACTGGTGGACTGAATCCTATTTGCTGTCTACACCTAGCGTCTTGGCCCACAGCTGGTCGTAGCAGCTTCATATGATGGCCCTGACCTCCCCGTAATTGACTTGATGACTGTAATGTTTCATTCTGCTGCCCTGTTTGGCTAGGGTGTCTGCTTTTTCATTTCCAGTGATGACACAGTAGGAGGATAGCCATTTATGTGTGTTTTGAGAGATGGTTAATTTCTTTTTTTTATTTCCCACAGAATCTGCTCATTTTTTATCTGAGTGATACAGGAAAAGGTGGCCCATCATCAGTCTGTGCCATCTCCTCATGAAAGGATGACTATCATGTATCAGTCTGTGCCATCTCCTCATGAAAGGATGACTATCATGTATCAGTCTGTGCCATCTCCTCATGAAAGGATGACTATCATGTATCAGTCTGTGCCATCTCCTCATGAAAAGATGACTATCATGTATCAGTCTGTGCCATCTCCTCATGAAAAGATGACTATCATGTATCAGTCTGTGCCATCTCCTCATGAAAAGATGACTACAGTGCATCTCCAGCTTGTATGTTTTCTCTCCCTGATAGTGCACTAGGTCAGTTTGCTCTTCATCCACCTGTCATCTTCTTGTTGAGATGATTTAAATTTTTCCCTCTCTGTCACTGAGATTTATAGTCATTAAATGGAGCTATTTAAATCAGGTGACATGCCATGATGGTCATGTTATGGAAAGAGTGGCATCACTTGTGCTGGCTGAGGAAGTGAGCAGTAAAATCATACTTGTCTGTTAGCAATTTGCCACAGAGATTGCAGCACCGAACATCCATCTTGTCATGCATACTTCTGTGTAAGTAGTACATGGCTGGGTCATGGAAGACGATACAACAAAAGTCACATGACTTTACATCATCCCTGGTCATGAGATGCTTCAGAATGTCCTCAGCTGTGAAATCAACCAGTGAAATCCGGTTATTGGTGCGCACTAGCCCAGACATGGTTAGGCTGGAGCCCATCATTGCTGTTGTGGAATGCATATGACTGTTGTTGGTGATGTTGTTGATGAAGTTGTTGAGGTGATTTTTTGATGAACCTAACAGTAAACTATGACTGAGAGACTGTCTCTGGAATTCTGTAAGCTCTGTAAGGCTGGAGGTGAATTTATCTAGTTCTTCTGAGGAGAACCCTAATATGTTATTAGTACTTGTATAATCAGTGGTCCCTTTATTACCTGAAGCTTCATCATTCTCTATGTCAGTATCTTCATTGCTTGCCTCACTGACTGCATCTCCATCACTATCTTTGCTTCCTAACCTTCTCACAAATTCTGGCTTCCTTCTCTTCCTCACCACATCACTTTCTCCAGCAGCTTGTGACCCATTTATCACAGCACTCACATCATTCTCATCAACATCAAGTGGCTCAGACTTCACTTCTGAAATGAGCCTGCCTTTCATTTTTAACTCCATCAGCTGAGCTGCTGCATCAAGAGATTCTTGATTGGCTATGTCAGATTTCAGGGAGTTTCCTAAGCCAACCATGGATAAGCTGCTTAACATATCTCCCTTGAAGGCAGATGGAAGCTGCCTGCCTTCTTTCACCACATGTTGCAGGACATGAGCCTCAAGCCGAGGCCTACGGCAGAACCCCATGCCACAAAAGTTACAGAAAAAAGGTTTCTCTCCAGTGTGCACACGCTTGTGAACTGCCAAATGTGATGACTGAGCAAACCTCTTATTGCATATGTGGCATGCATATGGCTTCTCCCCTGTATGTATACGCTTGTGAATTATAAGATGTGCTTTCTGAATGAACCTTTTGTTACACACATGACAGACGTATGGTCTATCTCTTGAAGCATAATGTTCACTAGCACTTCCTGAAGCGCTTATGTTGGAAAGAGATAGCAAACTGGAGCCTCCATTGTCTTGAGGTAAATACTCCATTGAGCTGGGATCAAATTCTAAAGTGTCACTGTCTTGATTATCCAGAACTGACAAACCATTTTCTGACATTTCCACATGAGGGTCTCAAAAAATTGCCAAGGATGTTATCTCCAAAGTTAGGTCACAGATCAGCTCTATCTCTTGACCAACATAGGCCTGAAAGAAAGAAAAAAAAATTCTTTGTTTGTGAAAGAAAATGTGAGTAAGCTTACTAGATACTTAACTCCAATTTATCTCTTTATAAATGTCTAACTGGGCTATACATCGTTTTGGATGCTTAATTGTGACTTGTCTTGTTAGATGCTTAACTAGAACATCATTATAAAAGTCCCAATTGCATACATATATTAAAAAGGTAAAGTTAAAGGTAATCCTATCAGACCTTAAAGGCACATAGGGATATGGTGTTAGTACCCATATTTTCCTTGACCTGTCAGCACACTAGAGGGTGATATGATCAGTATCACACCTATACATCTACTATATGCCTCATATTCATTAGCTTCAAAAGAAAGGTCCCAAAACTATTTCTAGCACATCTACATAAAGAAAACCTAAAAGAAACAGTAAAAGTGATCAATCAATGACAACAGAGAAGAACTGATGACAGCACACAAAACAACTATAGCATCATACATAGCTTGGCTGAAGCTTAAATGTGGACAGAATTTGTTACTGTCCTGTAGGATGTTATTTCCTCAAGGAAATAGAAAACTTGGAAGACTCAGACTTACTTGGAGAAGAGAAATTATGACAGTGCTCAGAGACAAGGGATGCACCTGGAAGGAAGCAGAGAATAATTCCAAGAGCCTTTATCCATTGCCTATGCTCTCAAGGGAATGAAAGGCGATGATGATGATGACGATGATGATGATGATGATGTTACAAGGTGTATAAGGACAGTGACCTCTTTGTCAATCAACTTTTCATATCTTGAATAATTTGTTGGAAGTTGTACAGCAGAGCGAATGGCC
This sequence comes from Achatina immaculata, assembly GCA_009760885.1. Lineage (NCBI taxonomy): Eukaryota > Metazoa > Mollusca > Gastropoda > Stylommatophora > Achatinidae > Lissachatina > Lissachatina immaculata. Next base: position 1,411,267 of record CM019694.1, read on the forward strand.
TCTTCTTATATAGTTACACAGTACTCTCCAGAAAAATTATAACTAAGTACAACACTAAATTAATAATGGGGCTAAAGATGTAGTACTCAAGCTGAACAATGCAGCGATCAGTGACCCACTAAGTGACTGTTTGCATCATCAAGACCCAATTCTGCCTCCATGTGATGCCATTGGTAACAGACAGTAGTCTGACTGAGTGAATAGAGATCACAATGGATATTTTCAATAAAAGCAGTGACCTTCCTGAAATCTTGTATGTCTCTGTTAACATCATCATGGATAGGTGTTTGCACAGATTATATGAGTTTTCTCTGATCTTCAAGAGTAGGGCATTCATTCTTGGGGCAAGTGTTCTGCCTTTAATCTGCCAGTACCATATTGGCACCTGTCATCAGTTAAAATTCTAAACACTAGTCATCAGTTAAAATTCTAAACACTAGTCATCAGTTAAAAAAAACAAATAAAGAATCTGTGGAGAGGAGCAGACAGAACCACAAAAATAAGATTTTTAAGGGCATGCATCTTTCCCATCGCAACATATGCCTGTGAGACCTGGACACTTAACAAAACAGCTGAGAAACACATAAATGCCTTTGAATGTAAATGCTACAGAAGAGTTCTCCAAATATCATGGACACAAAAAAGAACAAATATATCTATACTACAAGAGCTTAATATTGAAGAAGGCTGGCTAGTAAAGAGGATTAAAGAGAGAAAACTTAAATATTTTGGACACATTAAACGTCATGATAATTTAGAGAAGACCGTATTGGAAGGATACATAATGGGAAAAAGAAAAAGAGGAAGACCAAGACGAAGATGGCTGCAAGACATCGTTGACGATCTGGAAATGAATGCAACAGCAGCAGGCCATCTTGCTCACAACCGAGAGGCCTACAGGAGTGCTGTTTGGGAGGCAAAGTTCCGCAAGGGACATGCAAATGAATGAATGAATGAAGTCATCAGTTAAAATTCTAAACACTAGTCATCAGTTAAAATTCTAAACACTAGTCATCAGTTAAAATTCTAATCACTAGTCATCAGTTAAAATTCTAAACACTAGTCATCGGTTAAAATTCTAAGCACTAGTCATCGGTTAAAATTCTAAACACTAGTCATCGGTTAAAATTCTAAACATTAGTCATCAGTTAAAATTCTAAACACTAGTCATCAGTTAAAATTCTAATCACTAGTCATCAGTTAAAATTCTAAACACTAGTCATCAGTTAAAATTCTAAACACTAGTCATCAGTTAAAATTCTAAACACTAGTCATCAGTTAAAATTCTAAACACTAGTCATCGGTTAAAATTCTAAACACTAGTCATCAGTTAAAATTCTAAACACTAGTCATCAGTTAAAATTCTAAACACTAGTCATTACATTAGTTAAAACTGTAAACACCTGTTATTAATTAAAACTGCAAACATCGGTGATTACTTATAATTTAAAACACTAGTCAAAACTGCAAACATCGGTGATTACTTATAATTTAAAACACTAGTCGTTAGTTATAATTTTAATCACTACTTCATAGTTAAAACTGTAAACCCTAGTTATCAGTTAAAATTGTAAATACCAGCTATGAGTTAAAATTCTAAACACTAGTCATTAGTTAAAATTCTAAACACTAGTCATTAGTTAAAATTATAAATGCTAGTCATTTAGTTAAAATTTTAAACACCACATTTTTTTTTTACACTTGAAGTGTGACTATTCTGTATGTCCAACAGTGTTGAATTATTGCTTCCTTTCCATCCTCATGGTTAGATGGTTCAGACAACTCTCTATCACCACCTACCACTGCAACACCTTTACTCTGACACTCATAACATCTTTTCTGAAGGAAACAGGAACAAAAGCAACAGCCACTGTAAGCAAGATCCTGCTTTTGTCAGAACTAGAAAATGCAACTGCCCTCACTGTGTCACCTGACCTGTGGTCTGTGAAACAAAATCAGTTACTTTTCCCAAAACTGTCCTTACATTTCATAAGGGATTCTATATGTGAGTTACACAATGTAATACAAACCACTGTGTGCAAAAAGTGTAGGATAGCTTACACCACAGAGACTGGTCTCAGACTGGATGACCACATGCAGAAACATCTTTATATCTCCCAGAGTGCTTCTAACCCAGTCTCAAAATCATTTCAACACAAGGCAGCCATTAAACAATGTCATTCTGATGACAGAAGTTGCCTCCATACAGGAATATTGGACACCTGAGCCACACAAACTGAACTCCAAATTAAACTACACTTAACCTTCCCTTCTCCACAATCATAATCCTTCCTTTCTAAAGTTCTCATCTACTATTTCCTATTTGAAATCCTAGGACCTTCTCTATATCACAATCCCTCTACCCCAGCTACATTCATCTATTTTACCCACCGTTTTCCTGGCTTGACAACCACTCTATCCCTCTCTCTCCTTTCTGCTTTCTCCACCCACTCTTAACTATCAACCTACCACATCTCAAATCTTCATCATATAAACATACACAATAGTCCACCATGCACACTCTTGGACACAGCTTCTTGCAAGTCAGAGCTAAGTGCTTCCTTTTTTTTGTTCCGTTTTTTTTTCATTCATATTTGTTGCATATTATTCATGCTAACTCATATTTTATCTTCTTTCTCTAATTTTTTTTTTATGTCCTGTATGTAATTGCAATTTGAAAACCGGAAATCTTGGCAAACTACCATGCAAGCCCTATGTGATGTTTAACGGCACAGAAAGAATGTAAGATATATTTGTATGATCAATGTGTAAACCGAAATGTTACTATTGTATGCTTGTTAACAAATAAAGCTGTTACTACTTTTGTTTTAATAGTTTTAACATTCTGTATATCCTGTAATGTTACTAATTATATTCAATGTATGTTGAGAAATAAAGATGACAGCAGAGAAGTGGCCCCCCTGTAAGTTCCACATCGTGTTGCAGCTAATAAACGATGAATGGTCAATATGAACCATATGAACCTGTTAAACTTAGAACAAACTGTTGCATTATTTCCTTGGTAGAAAACTGAAGTGATGCTGTTGAGAAAATTCAAAACTAACATAAAACTGGGAAATGTGATTTATGAACTGAAAAAAATACTCTAGCCCCACAAAACTGGAAGGTTCAACAGCAAGTTGAGGGGGGGGGGGGGAAGAGAGAAGCATCATCGCCGCTTTCATCAACCGTTGCATCGCTTAAACGAATAAAAGGATAGATGATGCTACGTATGATAAAAGTCCAATAATAAAACTCAATCAGCAGAAGTTTGGTGGCCATAGCGCCATGGCGTGAAGGGACACTGTTGTCTACACAAGTTGCGCCATGGCGTGAGGGGACACTGTTGTCTACACAGAGGACGAATTGCGCCATGTCTTCTGGTTGAAGATCGATAATCGTGACGGCAATGTTGTGTCGATAACAATCAAACAAAACAAGCGTCCTACAAAAACAAATGATGAATGTTACAGGGCGGATATTATGTACACTATCTGCAAGCAGCATATTGCACACAAGACAAAGCAGACCTTTCAAGCATCTTTTCATTGACGTCGCCTGCTTTATCTTCGTCATTGATCATCGTCGTCGCTGATAAATCGACGAGACAGGCGGCCATCTAGCGACCACGAGGGGAGATAACCCTGTGTGTTACGAGAATAATAGTTCTCTTTTCCTGCTTCTCCCCCCCCCCCCCCCCCCCCATATGTACATATCGTTCGCTTTTATTTATTTCAATTTACTGTGGATCTCTGTACAACTTCCACGATCCTCGAACGATAAAGTACGAAAATGAAAAGAAGATCGTACATGAAGTTATGTTATTGTTATAACTACTATTGTCGTTACCCTAATATAACCAGATACATCCTTCCCGTGCCGTTAAACGTCACACTTGGCTCGCATAGTTCTTTGCCAAGTTTTCCTGTTCTCAGCGAGTCTTTCAACCTCATCAAGAGATTTTATGCCCACTAAACTGGCTTCTCTTAACAATATCCCCTTTAGAGTTTAACGCGGTCGGCCTCTTTTTCTTCGGCCTGTTGTGCTCCACTTAATAGCTTGTTTTGGTATTCTCTGATTGTTTCTTCTCATCACATAGCCTACATATGTCCATCTTCTTTTTCTGATCACCCATGAGACAGGTTGTTGTTTACTCATCTGTCATTAGTACAAGATGGCGGGAGCTTTTTAACGTTCTTGTCGGCATACTTGCGTATGAGTCTTTCTGCGTCGCCATACAACGTAAGTAAAACGGGAGTTGGGCGTGGGGCCAACAACCTCATCCCGAGACTCATCTAGATTGGGGGGGGGGGGGACGAACCCTGCAGTTATGGAATCTCGCAACAGTTGTAACCGAACGTCAAGGTCACCAATTCTGCATGACATTAACAACGATAGAAAATTCATTGCCCCCCCAAGTGCATAACAAAACCAGACAGCACACAAATAATTAGTGTATAAGTACAGTATATAAAACTAAGTACTGTATATAACTACACGAAGCCACTGCAATAAAGCTGTGATAACAAAACATATAAACTAGGGAAAAAAAAGCGGGAACAGGTTTATTAATGAGCACACAGTTGTGGCGTTTCGGTCTGCACATGCTTCATACAGAAACACACAGGACCAAGAAACAGAGAAAGAAGATAAAATATGAATTCACATGAATGCTGCTATGTTAAGAGGAATTGAAAAAGTAGAATAAATGGAGCACTTAGCTGTAACTTGTAAGAGGCCGTGACCAGAAGTGATATGGTGGAATGTAAAGAAAAATGTAAATGGAAACATGTGATGTGTGATAGGTGGGTTGTAAAGGTTGGGGGGGGGGGGGAGGGGGAATATAATGAAAATAGAATAATAATATATGTAGTAATATATAAAGGTAATAATATGTATAATAATAATATATAATGGAAATCTAGCAGGAGAAAGTGGAATAGGATTGTATTTGGGGTTGAGGGATTGTAATTACCTCTATCTTAATACAAAGAAAACTAAATTGATGAAAACTGACAAAACAAACAAGGCAACTGAAATATGTATCAATGAGGAAAAACTGGAAGAAGTGGAGAGTTTTGAATATCTTGGATCACTGCTAACTAATAATGGAGATACAATGAGGGAAATCAAAAGGAGGACATCTATCGCTCTTCAGAAAGTAAAACAAATAAAGAATCTGTGGAGAGGAGCAGACAGAACCACAAAAATAAGATTTTTAAGGGCATGCATCTTTCCCATCGCAACATATGCCTGTGAGACCGGGACACTTAACAAAACAGCTGAGAAACACATAAATGCCTTTGAATGTAAATGCTACAGAAGAGTTCTCCAAATATCGTGGACACAAAAAAGAACAAATATATCTATACTACAAGAGCTTAATATTGAAGAGGGCTGGCTAGTGAAGAGGATTAAAGAGAGAAAACTGAAATATTTTGGACACATTAAACGTCATGATAATTTAGAGAAGACCGTATTGGAAGGATACATAATGGGAAAAAGAAAAAGAGGAAGACCAAGACGAAGATGGCTGCAAGACATCGTTGACGATCTGGAAATGGATGCAACAGCAGCAGGCCATCTTGCTCACAACCGAGAGGCCTACGGGAGTGCTGTTTGGAAGGCAAAGTTCCGCAAGGGACATGCAAATGAATGAATGAATGGGATTGTAATCTGATGCCGCGAGGAAGTTCTGAACTGTGTTGCAAATGAGAGAAAGGAGTAGAACTTAATGCAGAGGAAATATGACTGTGGAAAAGGAGAATGTTAGGTGTAGCTTCTTCTTCTTCTTCGTTCGCTTCTACCACCAAGACCGCCCTGTGATCCTACTGAGTTTACGCCTGTGGTCCTCGTTAAGTCCCGTGGTCTCCTGTGTGGTCCCCGAAGGACTTTCTAATAATTTGTTGGATTCCCCGAAAGGACCACACGAGATCTCCGAGAGCACCACAAGAGATTCAGAGTATCACAGGGCTTGAGCCTGTATTCTTGGTGGGTCTCAGAAGCAGGAGTGCGTGACACAGTAATTTTCGTTGCACCAGTTTAGTCTAGAGTTGGACTTTCTCATCGGAAGACCTCGATGTGTTTTGGATATCAGTATATCCCCTCTGGGTGAGAGATGGTAGCCCACCCAGGCCAGAGTTTGACTTTCTCACTGGAAAACCTAGACGTGTTTTGAGATACCCGTGTATCACGGCCGGGTGAGGAGTTGTTGCCCATCCAGTCCGGTGTTGGACTTTCTCATCGGAAAACCTCAGCATGATTAGGATACGCAAACATCCCCGCCGGGTGAGAGGTGGTTGCCTATCTAGACTGCCCTAGTCCAGTGTCTCCGACTTCAGCATTTTGTGGTCGTGGCCGCTACCCTTCCTAGTTGTGAGCAGGATGGATCTTTTGTCCAGGAGGACGAATCCTCGCCACTAGTGACTTCTACCCCTGGGTTGAGCCGGTTTATGCATATTATCCCAGTATGGGCGTGTTTGGGACGTGACCGACCTCTAGAGCAGAGGTACCGTGACATGCCTACCCATCAAGTTTCACCCCTGGTGTATGCCGGTTTAGGCATATTTCACCAGTGTAGGTGTATTTCGGAAGTGGCCGGCCTCTAGAGCAGAGGCGCCGTGGTATGTGTAGCTCTCACAGCGATACTACTGAACATACCGATTAAACTTCACTTTATCCTTTCCTTCACCTTTTCACATCGGTGCCACTCAGCAACCTTTACTTCTTTTCCGCAGTTTCTTCCTTGACCGAGAGGAGCTTGATTCCACGCGCGGCATCCGAAGAATCTCGCCAGCAGTGTCTTAACCTGTGGGTTAAGCCGGTTCAGCCATTTCACCCGATATAAATGCATTTAGGACGTGGCCGACCTCAAGCCAGAGGTGCTGTGATTTGACCTGTTTGCTTCGCTTTATCCTTTCTACCACCTTTTCCGCAGTGGTGCCGCGCGCAACTCCATTTGCACCTTTCTTCATTGGCCGGGAGGAGCACCCTTCCACACACGACAGCTGAAGAATCTCGCCAGCAGCGGTAGATGAGCTACCAAACGTGCCTCTCATCTACCCTAAGTGTCTGGTTTTCAGGCGCCAGATATTCGCCTTCGCCCCTTTTCCTATCAGTTTAAACAGTTCTGCCACATGGTTTGAACTCGCAATTCAGCTACACCTAAGGTTCTAAGGACTGTTATTGACTGTTATTCGCTCTCCGCTCCAACGGCGTGCGTCTCAAATAGCCTCTGGCAGTCAAGTCCAGCTCCTGGAGAAGGCCAGGCGAATAACAGTCAATAACAGTCCTTAGAACCTTAGGTGTAGCTGAATTGCGAGTTCAAACCATGTGATTCCAGCGTCCCTTGTTCCTGAATGTAGCGGTTCTCAAACGCTAGACTGCTTATGTCATCAAGGTGACATTGTTTCATGGCTGTTACCAGAAAATCTGATTTGCTTCTGTGGTTGGAGCCATTGAAATGATTAAAGACTGGGTTCGAAGCATGCTAGATGAAATCATACAAATGCTTCTACATACAGTCACTTAATCTGAGACCAGTTTCATCAATATAAGTTATCCTGTTTCAAAATTTTTGCATACATTGGCATATATCACATTATGGAACTCGCATGTGAATCCCTCACGGAGAGTGATGATAGTTTTGGGAAAGGTCATCGTTTACGTTTCTCATACCACAGGGCAGGTGACACAGCGAGAGCGGTTACATGTTCTAGTACAAACACATGCAAGATTCCACTTCAGGTGGCTATGGGCGAGGATGTCCCTAATATTTGGTTCCCGTTTGTAAGCTAATAAGGGTAGATCAGAGAAGATGTCGCGAGTGTCGAGGTCGACTTGGATTAGTGGCAGGTGGTGATAAAGAATGTTCGTAACCATCTGACCATGTGGGTGAAATGGAAGTACTAATTTGAATCTGTCGGGTGAGGTTACATGTTTTTTTTAAAATTTCCTTCTGAGTGTCTCTTCGATGCTTACGTTTGTTTTTTTTTTTTTTTTGCTACGGTTAAATGCTTTCCGAATGACTTTCTAATAATTTGTTGGATTGATCCATAAAGTCCGGGTTATCCTGACATAAGCGGCTAAAGCGAAGGAGCTGAGAGTATGGGATAGAGTTCTTACAAGCTTCAGGTGTAGTATATGTAGAAATAGAGGCAGATTATTAAATCTAAGTTTTATTATTTTTTTTTATACCAGAAGCAATAAAAAAGAATAAATAAGCTCCAGGGCTGTCTTAACATCATCCGGAGCCGCTGGGCATAGTAATGCATTGGTTCCCCCCCCCCCCCGCCAACATTCCTCTCTAACCTACGCAAGTAATGTCATAGATTTCCATGGGCTGGTTGGGACCCCATGTACTTGGGGCTCCTGGACACTGCCCAGGTGAACCCATGCGTTAAGACGGCACTGGTCAGCTCAGAAGGTGCGAAACTTTTAGTATCGACTCGGTGGTAAACAAAAATGAGATTTGAGAGAATTTTAATCGGTTGGGAAAATTTAAGTTGAGCACTTAGGAAAGTGCCAACGCATCGGAGGGGGTTATGTTTTATATACATAAATGAACGCGCGTGTGTGTGTGTATGTGTGTGTGTGTGTGTGTGTGTGTGTTAGCGCATCACGCTGGAACGCCTGGAGTAATTTCAACCAAACTTGGCACACATATGACTTACAATCTGGACAATGCACCGTTGGGGTTAGATCACCCTAAGATATCCCTATGACCCCTAGGAGTCGGGGTGACATATAAAAATAATCGAAAATGAACGATGTTAGTGTCGAATCCATGTTTTCGGGGTCGCTGAGATGAATAATGATACTCCAGATACCGTTTTAGTCCAGGTTCAGCTTCCAACGACAGTGGGGGGGGGGTGTTCCATGGGTGGGGGTGGCATGTACAAATAATCGAAAATGAACGATATTGGTGTCGAATCCATAGTTTTCGGGGTCGATGAGATGAATAGTGACACTCACAAGTTCAAGCCCCATAGACATGGTGAGGGGGGAGGGAGAGAGAGAGAGAGAGAGAAAGAGAGAGAGAGAGAGGTGAGAAGTGGTGAAAAATAAAATGTCTAAATTGACCGAGATTAGTGTCGAATACATAGTGTTCGGGGTCGCTAAGCTGATTGGTGACAGTCCTGATGACAATTAAGCCCACGTTTAATGGAGTAGAAGGAATAGAACTCTGTAGAACCCTCTTGACTCCGTAGAACCTTCTAGAAGGTTATGGAAATGAATAGAACATTGTAGAACCTTCTAGAAGATTGTGGAACTGATAAGATATCTGTAGAACCTTCAACAAGGCTGTGGAAATGAATATAACGTTGTAGAACCGTCTAGACGGTTGTGGAAATGCAGAACAGAAATTAGGAACAGAATAGGTCAAGCAAAGACTGCATTTCAGAGAATGAGAAACATATTAGCTAACACATCTTTATCAATGAATGTTAGAAAACGAGTCCTAAAATGCTATATTGAACCTATCTTGTTATATGGAAGTGAATCATGGACAATAGGCAAGTCTGCACAAAAATCATTGGAAGCAGCAGAAATGTGGTTTATTAGAAGAATTTTGCGAATCCCCTGGACAGCAAAAATAACTAATGAAGAATGTATGAGAAGAGCTGGAGAGACAAAAAACCTTATCAGAAAGATAAGAGAGAGACAATGTACTTTCATAGGACATGCGATGAGAAGAGGGGGCATTGAAAATATTATAACAACAGGAAAAATAGAAGGAAGAAGATCAAGAGGAAGACCAAGAGAAATGATACTGGACAGTCTGACGGGATGGTGTGAGAGGAGATCACCAACTGAACTGATGGCCTGCATGAAGGATCGTGTACTCTGGAGAAGCGTAATAGCCAACGCCAGTCGGCACGGCACCTGATGATGATGATGATGTTTCTCCCACGGACAACCTTATGTTGCTTGCTCAAGGATAGGTTCACCCAAGAAATTATTTATTCTTGCTCCTAGAGGTAAAACTAAAAATGTATATAATCAAGTTTTGAGTTAAATTAATATTATAGTGAATTTGTAAAAAAGACTTTACTCTGTAATATGTAGACTGCCTCTATGACTTGTTGATCGTGATCGAGAACGCAAGTCTCACTGAAATTGTAATCTCTTAAAGTCAAAAGGGAGATCCGTTGGAATGAGTGATATCCGTTGGATAAAAACTGCTTCACTCTCTCCCTGTCCTGTTAAGATATTCGCTTCAACTACATTGTCCAGCATCCTCTTTACACACAGCCTTGTGCCGTTGCAAAGTTTTGGCGGGTCAAGGTTCCGTAGTAAAATAATTGGAGATCCCACTCTAATTTTCACCCCCATGCCGATGGGAGCTGAGCGTGGACGTAAACGGCATCGGGAGTGTCACTATTCATCTCAGTGACCCCGAAAAATACGGATTCCACACTAATATCGGTCGTTGTCGATTATTTTTACATGTCACTCCTTCCGACCTCATCCCTAGGGCTGCTAGGGGTGTCATACCCCCACAGTATTTTTTCCAGATCATATTACAGTCATATGTGTACCAAGTTTGGTTGAAATTGCTCCATGCGTTCCAGAATTATTTGGACTTGCCGTGGTAGGCTACAAATGCTGCTCTTAGATCATATATATTTCACGATTATCTCCCTTAGACCACTTTTTAAAAAATCCTCCTTGTATTTAGTGGATAGTATGTCATCCCTTCCTACCCCACGCCTAGGGGTCATACCCCCCCCCCCCCACAGTACTTTTCTCCAGATTGTAAGTCATATGTGTACTGAGTTTGGTTGAAATTGCTTCAGGAGTTCCAGAGCTATGTGTATATATATATATATATATATATATATATAATTGATTTCATCGAAGGGTGAGACAGCTATTAAACGCTTTTTTTTACCTAGCTTTATTACATCAATAATCAAAGCTACAGTGCAGCCTAGGGTCCATAAGCTACAATTATTTACTTGACGTCCTAATAAAAAACTTTTTTTTTTGGTGATCTTTGATAAAGACATGTCGCCGAAATATTGGTTTGTTACTTCCTGTTCTAATCAACAGTGTGAATTATTATTGGAGGAGAAAGAACCCGAGCCGACAATGGAAGAAGTTTTATGGGCAATAAAGAGTCTGAAAAATGGTAAATCACCAGGATGTGATGAGATAACCGCTGAATTTATTAAAGCAGGAGGAAAGGAGTGTGCAACAATCTATCATGCACTATGTAAAAAGATATGGCATTCAGGTATTTGGCCAAAAGAATGGAAAAGAACTGTATTCATACCACTGCCAAAAAAGGGTAACCTGAAATTATGCACCAACTACAGAACTGTTGCCCTGATTAGTCATGCCAGTAAAATTCTGTTAAAAATCATAATGGGTAGACTTCGAAAGAAAATAGAAGAAGAAGTCAATATGGTCCAAGCTGGCTTCAGGCAAGGAAGAGGATCAAGAGATCATATATTCAATCTAAGATTAATAATAGAGAAATGCAGGGAGTTTAATGTGAATCTATATTTATCCTTTATAGACTACTCAAAGGCATTTGATTGTGTACAACACCAGAAACTTTGGGAAATAATGGAAAAAATGGGATTTCCAACACATTTGATACAATTAACATCACTGCTGTATTTAGACCAACAAGCAGCAGTAAGAATAAATGGTGAAACAACAAGTTGGTTTGACATAAAACAAGGGGTCCGTCAGGGATGCATATTGTCACCCTACTTATTTAACTTGTATACTGAAAATATAATGAGGAATGTTAGAGAAGATGTAGACAAAGAATATTACGATGCCATAACAGTTGGAGGTTATGAAATACCAGAGATTAGATATGCTGATGACACAGTATTGCTGTCCACAACACAAGAAGGAATGGAAAAACTAATTATGTCAGTCCGCAAGAACAGCGAAGAGCAGAACCTCTATCTTAATGCAAAGAAAACTAAAGTGATGACAACTGACAAAACAGACAAGGCAACTGAAATATGTATCAGTGAGGAAAAACTGGAAGAAGTGGAGAGTTTTGAATATCTTGGTTCACTACTAACTAATAATGGAGATACAATGCGGGAAATTAAAAGGAGGACATCTATTGCTCTTCAGAAGGTAAAACAAATAAAGAATCTGTGGAGAGGAGCAGACAGAACCACAAAAATAAGATTTTTAAGGGCATGCATCTTTCCCATCGCAACATATGCCTGTGAGACCTGGACACTTAACAAAACAGCTGAGAAGCACATAAATGCCTTCGAATGTAAATGCTATAGGAGAGTTCTCCAAATATCGTGGACACAAAAAAGAACAAATATATCTATACTACAAGAGCTTAATATTGAAGAAGGCTGGCTAGTAAAGAGGATTAAAGAGAGAAAACTTAAATATTTTGGCCACATTAAACGTCATGATACTTTAGAGAAGACCGTATTGGAAGGATACATAATGGGAAAAAGAAAAAGAGGAAGACCGAAACGAAGATGGCTGCAAGACATCGTTGATGATCTGGAAATGGATGCAGCAGCAGCAGGCCATCTTGCTCACAACCGAGAGGCCTACAGGAGTGCTGTTTGGGAGGCAAAGTTCCGCAAGGGACAAGCAAAGGAATGAATGAATGAATGAACTTCCTGTTCTACGTCTCTGCGTGCTCATCTCATTGCTTCTTTTGCCGTTCATTCTCACCTTTACTTCTTTTTGTTGTTGTTGTTGTTGTTGTAAGACTGCACGATAAATCTCTGACTATTTGAAAACCTCAAACAGCCGTCAGTGCTGTAAAGATAAGGGCAAAAAGTATTGAAAACTTCAATTATAAAAATATGCCCATGCCTGTATAGTGTGGATAACTGAAGATTAACTCCAGGTGTATATGTATCTTGTGGGAAAATGTAGAGTCTTTCAGTCTTCAACAGCCGTCAGTTTGTCTCCTTACTTGTACCTGAAAACAGATAGAGGTCGATATGGCAGATTGACTAAATAAAATTATGGGAGCTGCAATAAAAATCTTCACAAGTGATTTAGAAGTGGTACAGAGAACAATCTGGCCACGAAAAGAGATTAATTCCAAAACATAACGAAAAAAATCAATGTAGACGAATATTGAGAGAGATTACACAAGATGACATTATGTGTAACAGAAGCCATTAATCGATTGGACAGAATGCAAAGATCGGAATCTTTTTATATTATCATAGGGATAATGGCGATTTAGTAATGTTTAAGTAGAATGCGACTGAATGGTAATTTTTTTATTAGACGTTTTGTTGAATGAAAAGAAAGCAATTACTCTCATGACAAAAAGAAAGAAAGAAAATCGATGACAATGTGATTCTATTAAACCGAGTAAAGGCACCCACGTTCAATCACCCGCCATACTAAGCACACCTGGCTGAAGTGTGTAGCCATCAAAAGCGTGCAAGGGATCTAAGTAGGTCATCTCAGGTGGTTTTAAGAGGACTCAAAGATGGCGGTGTACACCCTGTCATTGATGTTTATGCTTGTATTTTTGGTCACACATGGCGAGTATTTTTCAAACATTTTGAATACTGACGAGGAAATGTTTTACTGTAAAATAGCAATATATTTTCACAATACAGTCGGACAGAAACAAAGTTTTTGGTAGATCAGATCTATGAAATCATTGTTTCACAACCTCACTTCCGTGTTAGTTTGTCGCTATGACTCAAAGCTAGAGTGAGAGTACTAGAACTGCGGTCAGAACTTTACTGAGTTATTTATTTTAGCTATTTTATTAAGCACATATGATCAAAATGTGGTAGCTGTTGAGATGTTTTCATATGCGCTCGCTCGGTGTTAATCTTTTTTTTTTCAACATGCATTTATTATAAATAATACGAACACATGTTCCATCCTGCACTGAAAGTAAACAATGGGCCAGTCGACAGTTTATAGAGTTTGTGAACATACTGTAAATATGCTAATAAAACTCAGAAATAACTGTTACTCATTCTGGTCACGCATACAGTTAGGCGTTGTATATACGTATGTTCGTAACTAAAATATTTTTGTCGGACGCAAATTCTGAGGCCAGACCTGCTTTAGACACTTCTTACCATTAAAAAAAAAGATTGCTATAACAAAAAGTGCTTTCTAAGAAAACAGTGCAGTTTTAATATCCACATAAAACTTCGTGGTGTGAAAAAGTCGTTGGAAGCAAAAGGAAACAAAATCTGCTCATTATTTTAAGTCCGTTGGAGTTTGCCCTTTATTCAGTGTCTCCTTCATTCAGACTTTCTGTTGTTAAATATCTTGAAAAATATCTCTTCATGAACCATGATTTGAAAATACCTGCTTTATAAATTTTCAGATGAGGAAAAGAGAATATAAAGATTTGGGAGATGAAAAAGTAAATTAATAAAATAAAAGATCTACACTTAAACAAAATGGGTATTATATTTTATTAGAAAATATGAATCTCTTTTAAATGAAGGAATAGAATAATACAGAAGAAAAGCTTTACAAGAGAGATCTAATATAAAATGGCAGTGTCTAACAAAGTATAGAATATGCAAATCACTCACCAAGAAGGAACAGTAACATGAAGCAGAATTGGATGACAGAAGATATTTTAACTCGTATGAGGAAATGAAAGGAAGCTAAAAACTCACCGAAATAGAAAGTATTGGAAGCTAAAAACTCGCAGAAATATAAAGTTTTGACAAAGAAATACAGCATCACCAAAATATAAAGATACTGTCAAAGAAATACGGCATACATGTATGTGCAGACAAGCCAAAGAAAAATGGATAGAGGAAAAATATACTGCCATAGAAGAAATGAATTAACACTTACTATACAGGAAGGGTACATGATGAAGTAGCACTCATTGTCAAAATAAAGTATGTGACAATCAGCAGGGGAGGTAAAAAGAATAAAAGAGGTCAGAGCTCAAAAGGATATATACACCTGTTTTATAAATTATACTAAGGCATTTAACAGAGTGAAGTATGACAAACTAATAAAATGTCTTGAGGAAATCAATCTTGATGGCAAAGACATCCAAATTATAACAAATCTCTATTGGGAGCAGGAAATATCAGTAAGATATGGCACAGTGACATCAAATGTACCCATACAAGAGAGGAGTGAGACAAGGCTGTTTTCTGTCTCCATGTCTATTCAGCCTATACACAGAGAACATCTTCAAACACTCAGATGAACTCCAGGATTGAATATAAAGGGGAGAAATGTCAACAATTTTAAGATATGCAGATGATACAGTACTTCTAGCATAGAATCCACAGAACCTACAGAAATTAATAGATACGTACACAAAACAAGTAAAGAACAGGGACTTGAGGTCAATATCAAGAAGAGCAAAGTAACGGTGTTCAGCAGGAAAGACCAGATCCCACAGATGGGTATAACCGTAAACAGAGAGAGACTGGAACAAGTGACAAACTACTCTACCTAGGACATACACTAACTGAAGGTGGGAGATGGAGATAAAGAAAAGAACGGGATTGGCAAAACATACATTCAACATCATGAAGACAGTCTTGTTATTGAGAAATCTTCCCATAAAAACAAGATTTGTAAAATGTTATATCTACTCAGTTTTACTGTACAGAAATCCGGACTCTAAAAAAAAAAAAAAGATGGAGAGAAAGATTAATGCAGCAGAATTGTGGTTCTACAGAAAACTAGGTCATATAATGTGGAGAATGAAAAGAACAAATGCACAAGTTTTAGAACAGCTCCAAGCGCAATGTGAACTTCTCAAAGAAATAAAGATGAAGAAAACAAAATACTTTGGCCATATCAAGACATAACAATATACCGAAGACCATACTAGAAGGAAAAGTGGAAGGAAAAAGTGCAAGAGGTAGACAGAGACGTAGGTGGGAAGATAACATACTAGAAGGAAAAGTGGAAGGAAAAAGTGCAAGAGGTAGAAGAGACGTAGATGGAAGATAACATACTAGAAGGAAAAGTGGAAGGAAAAAGAGCAAGAGGTAGACAGAGACGTATGTGGGAAGATAACATACTAGAAGGAAAAGTGGAAGGAAAAAGAGCAAGAGGTAGACAGAGACGTAGGTGAGAAGATAACATACTAGAAGGAAAAGTGGAAGGAAAAAGTGCAAGAGGTAGACAGAGACATAGGTGGGAAGATAACATACTAGAATGAAAAGTGGAAGGAAAAAGTGCAAGAGGTAGACAGAGACGTAGGTGGGAAGATAACATACTAGAAGGAAAAGTGGAAGGAAAAAGTGCAAGAGGTAGACAGAGACGTATGTGGGAAGATAACATACTAGAAGGAAAAGTGGAAGGAAAAAGTGCAAGAGGTAGACAGAGACGTAGATGGGAAGATGACATACGAGAAGGGACAGGACACAGCTTGTCCAAGTGCACCACCAAGGTGAGGGAGCCAGGGAACTGGAGATTCATTACAACCAACCTTCGTTCTGGAGAAGACACGTGATGATGATGACAACGGTGATGTTGTTATTATTTTATAAGAAGACATTCTGCCAAATGCAGTCTTTATTGTGTAATAACAAATGCAAGAAAATATTAACTGCAGATAAAGGTTTAGATGTGACAAAGATATATAAAAATACCGCATCCACTTGGAAGTTATATGACAGAGGTGGATAAGTTATATGACAGAGGTGGATAAGTTATATGGCAGAGGTGGATAAGTTATATGGCAGAGGTGGATAAGTTATATGGCAGAGGTGGATAAGTTATATGGCAGAGGTGGATAAGTTATATGGCAGAGGTGGATAAGTTATATGACAGAGGTGGATAAGTTATATGGCAGAGGTGGATAAGTTACATGACAGAGGTGGATAAGTTATATGACAGAGGTGGATAAGTTATATGACAGAGGTGGATAAGTTATATGACAGAGGTGGATAAGTTATATGGCAGAGGTGGATAAGTTATATGGCAGAGGTGGATAAGTTATATGACAGAGGTGGATATCATCATCATCACCAGGAGTTGGCAGTCATGCTTCTGTATAGATCTTAATTCTTGATTTATCCATCATCTCACTTGCTTTAGCTCTTCATGACTATTTTTGATAGTGGTTTCCTTTTGCCTTCTGAAGGTTTTGAAATGGATGTCACACATAAAAAAAATTGCATTTATCTTCAAGAGATGTTACAAACTGAAAACCAGACAAAGGCCTAGCATAAACTGGAGCGAGAACTGGAGAGTAAGAGAAAAATGATGAGAAAATCTTGGCAAAGATCAACCATTCCACACAGAATGGAAAGATCAGAGAGGAATAAATATCTACTGATGTTGTTAATCTCCACGAAAACTGCAGGTAGGAAGTTTTTTGCAGATGATGCAGTGACACAGTTGAAGCACAAGCATTGTATGTCTCTGGCAGTGGGCTAGTGATGGGTGAACTGAAGATCAGGAGCTGACCCAAAAATCAAGTTTCTGAGCAGGCTCCACCATCATTGTAACCATGTCAAGCCTAATCAACCTGGCTCAGATTGTGTCAAGGCACATCAACAGAGAGATAGAGCAGGGTCTTAGCTGGCTCTCATTTGCTAGCCCAGATATCTCTACCATCATAATAAGGTAAGGTAAGGTAAAATCCCCGTTTCCATACCATTGAGGCATACTGGGGATATGGCGTTAGGCCCATATTTCCAAGACCTTCAGCACATGAAAGTGTGATGTGGTCAGTATCACGCCTGACCACATTTACCTTACCAAATTTCTCTGGTGCCTGCTTTTGGAAGCTGAGTGGACCCCAGGGTCTTTTTGGCTGTCATACTAGGACAGTTGTATTTGATCCCATATTTTTTGGCAAGACCCAACATTGGAAAAATGTTGAATCTGTGAACTGTGTTGCAAATTCAAGAAAAGGATACAAAAAAAAAAGACCTGGTGAAAATTATACTAATAGCAATTTTTTTTTAAAAACTGTTTCAGGGGAAGCTATCATGTGCCATCGCTGCATGAGTTCCATGGGTGGTTGTGGAGATGATGTTGTATGGAGAATGTATCCCTGGAGGGACTGTGGTAACAGTTTCTGTGTCAAGGTCATTGAAAAAGTTCCAGGTAAGAGGGGTGCTATTGTTGATCTTCAGATAACATTAAGTCATATGGGGAGTGAGCTGTTATCATTTTAATTAACTCCCAAAGTAGTTTTGGCTGTAGTCATTTTTGGTAGACACTGCTACCATTAATCCATACCTAACTAGCTATAATAAATCACCACAAAAGCCTTTCTACGGAATCGCTGCATACAAGCACCCTAGGATGCTGACCAACAACATTAAAACAGCCATGCAGTGGACACCTGAAGGAAAGAGAAAGGCTGACCAGAGACTACCTGGTGGAGAACTGTAGAAGCAGAAATGAGTAGCATGCAGCACAGCTGGGGCACGATACAAAGACTGACTGCAGACTGAGAAGTGAAGAGAGTTTGTTACTGGCCTGCTAAGCTGATCGCTGACCAAAGACATGGATGGATAGGTTGCAGGGTGCAGGCCAGCCTTGATTTGTTGGCCCTGATGACTTTAATACTGTCATCTTCACTGCCGTAAGAGTGTAATGGTAAGATGTTCTTAGATTTATGATGCACGCATTTCAACAGATAAAAAGAAGCTATGGAAAAACCATCTACAGGACTACCTTGCTCTAGAAGTTCTTTAGAAATAGCTGCTGCCATCAAGATGATCTGACACTGACATACTGTAAGGAAAAACAGAATGAGAAATATGCACATTTCATTATATTGCACAAAAAATGGTCCACAAACTGGAGAGGCCAAAGTCAGGGATCTATTTCCCTCCTCCCAGTTCAACCCCAAATCTGTGCTGAATTTGGACACAATGTAGTGTTGCAGTATCTAGCAGATGCTTGGAATTGATGTCTTCTCTGGAGATGGAGTTAGCTGAGACTCAAGCTTATTAGTCTTGCCCTTATAAGTCATAAGGACCTCTGCATCAAACAAATCATTGATTTATCCAGAAGCCTAGAGTATCATTTGTTAAGAGTTTGTTTTTACAGCTTTGGGTAAATCTGGACAGACTATAAATAGTGACAATGACCGGTAATTATACCTTTCCTGTACAGGTGAAGAACCAAGGTATACACGTGAGTGTGAGAGCAACCTGTTGAAGAACACCCGCCATCGTCTTCGCATGCCTGTTCTACGTCGCCATGGTTACTGTGTTCCTGCTCGTAAGAATGACCCATGGAATCCCCTGGACCAAGTGGACAGCAGGTTCACTTACTGCTTCTGCAATGACTGGAATGGATGCAATACCTCATCATTCACAAAGATGTCATGGACACTTATGCTTGGTGTTGCATGTTTCACAGCCTATATTATCTCTAAATTCTTGTGAAATTCCTAGACTTGCTCCTCCTTGTTTTAAATGACTGGGTAGCTAACCTACATCTCGTACAAGAAATTAGATTTCGTTGTGGATTTTAAATTATTTCTTGACATAATGGATAAGGATTTAAATTCTACTTTCAAGTAAATAGAACCTGTCTATACATTATATCTAAAGTCTTCAAGTTCTGAATTCCAAATTTAAAAACACAATAAAAGTATGTGAAATTTTTAAAGCTTTGAATGGGAGTAGGGGGCAGACATTGCTATATAATGGTTTATACTTGTTGTTTCAGTAGCATACTGTACACATAGTTTCCATATATTTCCATACAGTTAACAATGAGATGACAAAGTTGAAACTATTATTTAGTGTAACATTTCAAATAACAGGTTAGACAGTTTTAGTAAAGTTCTGAACAGTGAAAATTTGAAACACAGCTTGACTAATCAGTAGAACAAAGGGTGCTGGCTACATAACTAAGACTGTCATGTAAATATTGAGAAGATAAATTTGAGGAACCAGGAATCCCAGAAGATCAACAAGAGTGCCAAGGGTGAAAGCATATCTTGTTCCAAAGTGATGGTTTTATATTAGAAGTATACTGAAGTCCTAAGAATTCAAGTGCCTCTCCATTGTAACATATTTCATTTAAGTTTTATTTTCCAGAATTTTTTTTTCCACTAAGCTCATAATTTAATAACTAACCTGTGACATACCAGTGTATCTAGTTTTATGAGTGAAAATAATAACCTAATGTCTTCATCTGCAAACCAGGTTACTCTGATTCTATATCTGCTCAGTTTATGAATTTCCCCAGTTGTTCCCCCTAACTCAACCCATTTAAAGGGAAAATTGGGGTCGGTGAGAAATGGTTTCCAAATTTTATAGTAGATTTCTTGCAGCAGCCTCAGATATTTCATGAAAACCCTGGTTCATGGCACTATGAAAATCAGTTACAAGGAATAGTCATAATGGGTAATACTTGTACTTACACATTTGTTAATGTAAGTATGCTGTTTGTATTATAACAGAGTGTGTAGTATCTCCATGTGATAGAATCTTCCCCAGGCTTGAAAAATATTTTTGTAATTTTATAACTCACTACTTTCTAATTTACTTTCAGTGACTAACACATACATTCCTTAAGTACTTTTAAAACAATTATATTCTTTTGTGCAGGAACTTGTGGTTATATTTTATATGTACAGATTGAACCATTCCAATTCTGCTCATGTTTATTGTTCTACACAGTATGTTTAAGCTGTTTATTGCATAAATAGAGGTCACTTTTATTATTCATGCACATGTTCAAAACATGTATTATATGATTATATTTTTGTCTATTGGTTGCTTGATAAATGACATGCTCTTTGAGCAAGAGAGAGATGATCGAGTCTGAATAACTTTTTTTTTCAATAGTATACACAAGATTATTTCAAAATCAATCTCTGAGTGGCTGTTTAAAAAACAAAAATTAATAAAAAAAACAGAGAACAAATTTTATTGCATACAAAACTAACATAAATAAACTTCATTACATTTTCATATAGCACACTCTGTAGTCACTAGACTTTCGTTGTGCCGTGGTATTGACTTTCTCAGTCCCTTGTGAAAGAACAGCACTGTAAGAGTATCCAGCCAGTTGTTTATTCCATCCATGAGCATTGAACTTGTGATACCTAATTTCTCTTGGCAGTTTGAAACAGACTAATTCTCAAAATTTGAGGAAATTTATCAAAAAGATTAGAAACTGGGCAATAACATTTATCACACACAGCTTGTTCATCATTTTTAAAGAGTTTGTCAGTCACAGTTGAGTTCTCCCCTTTCAACATGCACATCTGAATTTGAGTGTAAATGCCCATCTCTGAATTTCCTGAACTGGTCCTTCACGTTTCTGCCACTCATGTTATCACTGTATACATGACACAGTCAACAATGAATCATGACGATGGTGTGTCCTGCTTGCAGAAAACAAATCACACCACAAACCTCACAGCTGGTGGGAATGACAATTACAGGATCTGTGCTTACTCAGTCACTACTCATGCACAACTAAGCAAAATGGTCTGTGGATTGACATTTAACAAGATTACACTTTACTGGTTGCTTCAGAAAATGTGCCATGCCACTATGACAACCATTTTATATTTAGCAGTCAGTCACAGCTTGATTTTGTAATTGCCCATGTATTTTTATTTTAAATACTGCTGCTTTGTGAAGTTTGAATGATTCAGTAATAATATCTCAGCTGCTGAGTGAAAGGTCCCTGGATCATATCTTACCCAGTGGCTGGGATTTTTTTTTTTCTTCTGTTTTTAAAAATGTAATGGTGTCATGATTTAACTGGATTTCTGGGTAATGAGATTCAGAGCTGAACTTTCTTGAGTAAGATGAAGGACAGAAGATCCCTTTCATGTGCCACAAAGATCTCTTGGCAGTGGAAACCACAAAGGGTAGATCTAAGGGCTACTGCTATGACAATGTTCATTCAAAATAAGATGTAGATGTGTGCCTGCTTGTAAGGCAAGGAACATTTAAGCATATTGGGCACATGTTTGTCAGCAGATTAAAAAGTAAGAAAATACTGACCCAGTATGTGTGACACTGTGTCTGAAGTTTGGGCAGAAAATTAGACAACTGTTGTCCTTCATGACAGAAATACCTTGAACATTGAAGAAATTTTGATATCAAAATTTGTGCTATTGAAATTTTAATTTATGACTAAACATTTGCGTGCACGGTCATTTTATGTTGCAGAATTCTTTCTCCTCCCCTATCCTTTCAAGTTTATAACCTATACTGAATTCCAGAGTTTGTGTTTTGTTTGTTCTGTCATTTCATCATTTTATCTTTGTTGCACAGAACAGTTGTATTGTTTAAGTGTTGAGCGTATGAAGTCATTGGTGAGGTCACAGTTTTCTTATTCACCACTGGTTGTATAAATTTAATCCCATCATGCCATAGAGGCAGTTAGGGATGTGTGCTCATATTTTCCTTGAGTTGACGACACTCTAGAAATAAAGCATCATGCTTGTAAACCTTTTCTTACAAGATTCAGGAGCCAGTAACCCATTTCTGCGGCTTGGTAACAGGAGCACCTCCCGCTGAACTTGGACCGCCAACTTCCTCATGCACAACAAGCAGACACCCATTTCACACTTAAATAAGAGTAAAATTGTTATATGAAATTTACTCACATTTCTGAGCATATTCATATAATTTTGCCTGTGGAAACAGTGTTGAGATATATTGTGAATACTGAATGTATGTATCTGCAGTGAGGGGTAATTTGTGACATTGCCATGTAAAGACCTAATCATCTTCTGAATATTGTCTCCACTCACTCTCCTTTCCCTTTAATGCCAAGGACATATGGGGCTACTGGTAGCAAGAGATTTTGTCAATCCTTTGTTTACTAGCATTCTCTCTGTTGTACGTCTCCTCATCTTTTTGGGTCATCCAAAGCTTTTTTTTAGCCCTGTGGAGTCCACACCAGAGCTGTTCTTGGTGAGGATTCATCTGTCATTCTCATAATATGGCCAGTCCATTGCCATCTCATCCTGTTAACTGTGAGGAGAAAAAACTGGCATCTAGGAGGCCAAGCATAATGCAGCTCTTGGAAATATGAGTTGGCTCCAGCATTCGCTGTTAAGACACCAAGTTGTGTTTCTTCGAAATAAAACAAGCTCAGTCTGTGAGTCCAATGCCATGAAACTGAAGTGTATGACATTTAAGGATTTATGTAATTATGTTAGTGAATAATGCTTGAGTAAGTGACATTTATTTGTTCTTGCCATGAAGATGGTGAATGGTTTGAGGCGTGCCAGAATTGCAAAATTAACTGACATATTTTTCTTGTGAATAAACACATTTGTTACAAAATTACTTATCTGTTTACATTTGTTCCTTCACATTGTGGTGCATCACTTTAATTTGTAATAATCTTATACTCTTCTCATCATATCAGCACCAAGTTCATTTAATCTCAGTTCAGGTATGAGCAATTAGTGAATGAAGACTGAGTAGTTCTGTGACGTGTCTGCCTACAAAGAAAGATGTCTGTGACTCAAAATGATTGGAGTTTTTAACAAGCCAGTGGTTCTCATAGCTATGTCATCTCTTCTGACCTTCAGGACTGTGAGACTGAGTCTGTATGAGATTAGTCTCTAAAGAGATTTTAGACAGCAACAAACTCCTTCTCTGAGCAAGCTGTCAAAGTAATGAAGGATAAGTAGTATGTTTTAAAAAAGTAGCCCCATATAAACAGGACTATACCTGATATCCAGTGAACACAATTTTTTTCATAACTGTTTCCTGTGTGGAGGAACAATTCCAGTTAGATTCGCTCTGTTAGAACTTGCTTGCATCGAAGCTGTCTGTAATCTTTCCTGGTGCTAAGGAGGAGCTTGTATGATTATGCTGAAGGGCAGTATCATGAATGCTTGTGATGTCCATACTCAGACAGCATATAGTACAGTGAATGTCCACACTCAGCATATAATACAGTGAATGTCCACATTTTGACAACATGCAGTGCAGTGAATGTCCATACTTAGACAGCATGTAGTACAGTGAACGTCCATCATCAGATAGCATGTAGCACAGAGTCAGACAGCTTTTACAGTAAATGTCCACAGATAGCATGTAGTACAGTGAATGTCCACACTCAAACAGCATGTAGTACAGTGAATGTCCACACTCAAACAGCATGTAGTACAGTGAATGTCCACACTCAAACAGCATGTAGTACAGTGAATGTCCACACTCAGACAGCATGTAGTACAGAGTCAGACAGCTCGTACAGTAAATGTCCACAGACAGCATGTAGTACAGTTAATGTCCACACTCAAACAGCATGTAGTACAGTGAATGTCCACACTCAGACCGCATGTAACACAGAGAGTGTCCACACTTAGCATGTAACATGGAGAATGTCCACACTTAGCATGTAACACAGAGAATGTCCACACTTAGCATGTAACACAGAGAATGTCCACACTTAGCATGTAACACAGAGAATGTCCACACTTAGCATGTAACATGGAGAATGTCCACACTTAGCATGTAACACAGAGAGTGTCCACACTTAGCATGTAACACAGAGAATGTCCACACTTAGCATGTAACACAGAGAATGTCCACACTTAGCATGTAACACAGAGAATGTCCACACTTAGCATGTAACACAGAGAATGTCCACACTTAGCATGTAACACAGAGAATGTCCACACTTAGCATGTAACACAGAGAATGTCCACACTTAGCATGTAGCAAAGAGAATGTTCACACTTAGCATGTAGCAAAGAGAATGTTCACACTTAGCATGTAGCACAGAGAATGTCCACACCTAGACAAAATACTGCATAGAGAAAGAAATCACTGTGTCAACTAAAATGTTATGTTTTTGTATTTTTTATTCATAGAAATATTTCTCCCTTTTATGTGAAAAAAGAAACCTCAGGGCAAAAAAGAGACTGCAAATCTTACAACAACAGAACAAAAATGACTGCCAGATGGATACTTGAGCTGGCAAAGGCCCATAAAATAATCTCGCAACAATCAAAACTAAACATAAAATAATTTTACATCAACAGTGTAAACTCACACCAACAAACATAAAATAATCTCACTCAAAGAAACAACACAAACAAAATAATCACACAATATAAACATAAAAGAATTATGTGAAAATACAAACTGTTTTGAACATAAAAGAATTTTACACAAACAGACACTAAACAAAACAATCTCACATAAAGAAACAAACAGTGCAAACATACATATTAAATAACTTCACAGTAAAGGATATCATGGACCTAAAGTAACATTGCATCATGAAATGTTCTTGACTTGAGACTCATCCATATCAAATGCTCCTAGCAACAAATATGAACATCTCTAATAAATAATAACGACAACAATATGCTGATAACTACATGGTCTTTTTCAAAAGACCAGTAAAGAAAATTCCTTTTCCTTTAAAGTTTTAGATGAATCAATTTTTTTTATTAATCAAAATATTTTTTTTACCCAAACACGCACACAAAAAAAAAAAACCCAACCCAGTAATAAAAAATGTGTTTAAATACAAGATATCCATATATTCGTCGATATTATTATTTTTTTCTTTAATCTGCTTAATTGTTAGCTGAATACAGTTGTTCACCAAGTTTTACAACCAGAGAACCTCTCACAGTGCCCAAGAATATCCTTATCCCACCACAATTTTGTCTCCTTTCTCAGGTAAGTGTTTTAGCTGTGCAGATTTATTAGCAGTTCTGAATACCTCTAAATCAGCGGTTCTCAATCTTTTTTTTTTTTTTTTTGAGTGCAACCCTTAACCACCAATGTTTTGTGATCAGTAACACTTGAAAAAGATTTAAACAAAACTCCTTTTACTCAAGCCCTCTAGATGCTTTCCTGGCAAAACAATGATGTGACTTAAGGATGTTATCAGTCCACTAGAATAGTCTTGTTGAAGATATATGAGCTATTAGCTAGGACAGGAGGCCCACACTATGTTCAAAATCAGACTCATGCTTCATTGCATTCAGGACAGCCCCATATATGCTCTGCCGCAGCATTTATCCAAGACCCCCAACTATGTGAATTGATGCATTCATTTTGCCTGAGTATACAGAAGCACAACTTCCTCATGCTGTTCAATTTCTATTCATCATCATCGCCTTTCACTCCCTTGAGAGCATAGGCCACGGATAAAGGCCATACTAATTTTGGGTCATGACCTCAAGTTAGGAACCACTGCTCTAAAATTATACGTTATGATTTTTACATACAGATGCAGCGATGCTATTTAAATCCAAATATTTAATTAACACTTAAAATATGCAGCAATAATGTTGTCACGTAAAAATATTTGTATAAATCATTCACATCAATTATGCACATAAAATACAAAAGAAAAACAAAAAATGCTCACTTTATTTGCATGCATATTTCAAAATGTTTCAAAAAAAAACTGGAACAAGCAAACAAAAAACAAAAAAAAACCACACCAAAAGTAATACTTTTGCTTCAAATATTCTATTACCAATGTAGCATTTGCAATAAACATGGTGAGTTATCAGTATATGATGAACAATGCCATGTTTACAAAGTAAAAAGAAAACTGTTTAAAAATCGTATAACATTTTACTGTTAAGTTTATTTCTTCTAGCAATATAAATGGGATTTTATTTTCTAAAATAAAATGTGCTTTGCAAAATTTTGGCTTTTTATATAACCAATTTATGTTGTGTTTCCAAGAAAATGGACATCAAATCCCAACAACTCACCAAGTTTGGTCCAAATTAGGTCCTCACAAAATAAAAAAACAGGAAAATTTCAGCAGTAAACCACTGTGTTCACAGCGAAATCATTTATTTTTTGACAAGTATGTTGTGCACATGAAATCTAAGGCTCATATCATACTGTACATAGTAATGACAGATGTACTGTTTCAAATATTCTTTTCCAAGGCTTAAACATCATACAGCAGCCTGATTGGCCGAGTGGTTAGCTCAGTCACTGTACATAGTAATGACAGATGTACTGTTTCAAATATTCTTTTTTAAGGCTTAAACATCATACAGCAGCCTGATTGGCCGAGTGGTTAGCTCAGTCACTGTACATAGTAATGACAGATGTACTGTTTCAAATATTCTTTTTTAAGGCTTAAACATCATACAGCAGTCTGATTGGCCGAGTGGTTAGCTCAGTCTGCTAATCTGATGGTACCAGATTCAAGTCCCAGTAGTTGGGATTTTTTTCTGGTACCAACACACCAAAAAGGCCCCAAGGCACACCCAACCTCTAACGACAAGTACCAGAGAAATCTGGCAAGGTAAATGCGACAAGGCGTGATACTGACAACATCACACTTTCCTGTGCTGATGGTCTTGGAAATATGGGCCTAACACCATATCCCCAATATGTATTTTTTATTCTATTTTTTATAAAAATGCCATCAGCAATGTGAAGCAGGCTGGCCATCTAATATTCTCCGAGTTAATCTGGTGTACGCATAAATAAATTACAAGTCCATGACACAGGCAGTTTTAATATAAATTTCAGGCAAATAATTTATCCTAAATAGAACATTTAAATGTCTTTCATGGCAGCAAACATGACTGCATTAGAGGGATGATATGGTAATCAAGCCCAATAAACTAGACCTGGCCGTGAAACTGTTCAACCTCTCCGCTGTAACCTGGCGATGCTGGCTCGGCATGGCTCAATGTGGCTTTCATAATTCTGGAGTCTGCCAAGAAACTTACTCCAAGTCTTCAAACAAGTTACCAATATCCGCTCCCCACATGATGTACGAAAAGAATTCCAACATTAGCATGGCACTAAACTGCGGATAACAGTTTGTAGCTATGGTGAGATTGAAAAGAAGAAATGCTTTGCATAAAACAATTTTATTACCAATTTACTACGCCATAAATGACTAAACAAATTTTCATTTAATAAAGATTCTTTAAATAGAGTCATGAGAAGAGCTAAATATGAGAAAATCTCAATTATTTCTTCCTCTCTTGTTGCCTAATTCTGATGCATATTGAGAAAATGGGCAGTGAAGTCATATTTGTCTTGAAGCAGTTTCCCGCACATATTACATCTGCGTACATCACCCTTATCATGCATGTTACGATGAATGTGGTACATGGCGGCATCTTGAAAAATCAGACAACAAAACTGACACTTGTGGACATCATCTCGCTTCATTAGATGAGTGATGAGCTCTTCAGCTGTGAAGTTAATAAGTGAAATTCTGTTGTTGACTTTAACAAGTCCTGAGTTAGTAATAGAGTTGCTGTGTCCAGAATACGTCAAACCACCGGGATGTGCTGAAGGATTTAACTTGTCTCCATTCACAGGCTCAGCATGGGGTCGGTTCAGACTTCTTCGGCTGTGAGACCTTGTCTCCACAGCACTGTGAGAGGCTAGCGGTGTGGCATTACGCGTTGCTACAGCACGGGATCCAGGTTTGCTAGACAAGCTTCCGTGGTAAGGCGGATCATTTTTATCATCCAGCGTCTCACCAGTGTCATGGAAATCTTCTGCGCCAGACCCATCCAGTTCTCCATCAGAATTGTCATTCTCCTGATTCTGCGAGAACTGATGAAAGTAATTATTATTATTATTGGTACCAGCAGCCCCCGATGTGAATGGCTCCTTCGCCGGTGATTCACTGTATCGTTTTCTAACAACTGTGGGCTTACGTCTGTGGCCAGCACTGGAAGCTGCACCACCTGGTTGACTGGATGATTCTGTAGTATTTGAACTGGGACTGTGATCATTTGATTCCTCACTGTCCTCTATGCCTCCATAAGCAACATATCCTGACGGGTGAAGAAACATGCCTTCAGATGAGAAACTAGGAGCAGAAATTCTTGGACTCTTGTCAGGTTCTGGCAGACCTACATCATTATCTTCTACACCCTTTCCACCAACATCTCTTTTACCTCGTCTGCTTCTTCTGGAACTGTGACTTTTGTTGGTCTGTTCAACATGCTGAATTTCACCAACTGTACTTCCACTTCCACCCGCTCTTGTGCCGACATTGTTGCCACTGCCGCTGTTACTGCTACCACCTGTTGTGGTGTCCCCAGTAATTCCTGTTTCCTGTTTGACATATGGCATTCCATGTCCAATCATCTGCATGAAAGCGCTCTCATCACTTCCTGCTTGCCTGAAATGAAAGCAGGTAAAGATTTTTGAAAATAGGAAAAAAAAAAATTTTTTTAATCAACAGTTGAAAATAATTCTTGTAGTCAACCAGTCCTTTTCTATGTGAATATCTGCTTTTCTATTAATATACAGAGAGCCATGTGTGCCCTGTCTTGCATGTAAACATTGATTTCAGAGAAAACTCCTAACCCAAGTAGGTCACTGATCCATTTTTACAAATGAAATAAATGACTGGCTTAATGGCAGCCAATCTACATCTTCTTCTTCAAGCTCCCTGGAACTGTGAGCTGGTGGTCCTTGGTGAGGCACAGCATGATGTCAGAGTGCGAGCAGGTCATGGCAGCTATTTTTTCAGTCTCTCATTTTTAGACGATGTCCACTTCTACTCGCTCACATATTTGACTTAATACTCCGCCACGGCTGGTCCCAAGCCTGTGCTGAGACAGGAGGAGGGACTGACTGCTTCTGGGTGCATACCACACCACAGGATCTTATGGCAAAACTGAGAACCAGTCAGGAACAACCTGGTCTGCTAAAGACAGAGTGTGTCTGTTACTGCACAGGAACCAGTTAAAACTAGGACGCATGCATCTGACAAGTCATGGTCACGTTACAATAAAAAATATCTGACTTAATTCAAAATGGCAGTTATATACAAACTGCTACAATAATAAGACCTTTTACATTTGTCAATAAAATACATGTTCAATGAGGATAAAAACATCTGAAATGTCTGGTACTTTTACCATTTTACAAGGCCAGTGATACTGTCAATATATAAGACAGTGTTTCCCAACCCTTTTGGATCATACCCCACCTCAAGGCCTGAAAGATTTTCATGCCCCCCCCTCCCCAGCATAACAGTCAACCAAGTTCTGAAAAAGTGTATTATAAATATATTCTAACCCCCCCCCCCCCCCACCACAGAAACACTGATATAAGATTTGTAACATCAGTCAATAAAAATGGATATATTACCATTCAGAAATTTTGTGATATTAGAAAGTCTACAAGATGGTGTCACTGCCAATCCATAAACTGGAAATATTACCAATCAACAAATGACATTACAAATCAACAAGATTAGTGATTTTTCAAATGCACAATGTTTCATAATCAGTTACAGCAACCTTACCCTTGCCTAAACTGTTCTAGCTGTCCTCCTGATCCTATTAGCTGTCCTGGTCTGATACCCCCAACACCTTCTGCTCCATGACTGTCCAGATGTTTCTTGAGATGAGTGTCTAAACGTTGTTTCTGAGTGAAGCCAATTTGGCAGATTTCACACACAAAAGGTTTCTCTCCTTTAGGCAAAACAGGAAATGGATGAATAAGATTACTAGGATTTTAGTTAATAATTTTGTTACAATAACAACCATCACATGAGCAACACAACACTACTGTGCTAACAGTAATGTCGAGAGTCAAGAGTAAAACATACAATATAACACTGATAATTAACCTGTCATTTTTGCTTGTCAATCTGAAGATGTCACCTTCTACTGCCTACCCAGGATGTTGCTTCAGTTAGTGTGATGTTTAGAGTCTCAGTGATACACTAACATAATATCATACAATATAAATATCAGCAACAAATTTTGTACACACACTTAGATATGAATAAACAAAACAAGTGAAAGCCATTACACATTAAAGAACTAATCAGGACCATTCTTCCCTGCACTTATATTTTTGTAGCCTCCTCTACATTTTGTATCAGAAAACAGGATTCATTTTTAAAAATAACAATAATAATGATGATAACAAAGTCCATATTTCTCTCTATAAGAATCAAATAAAAGTAGCTTTTAAATGGCAACCTTTAACACGTATTTAGCTACAGAAATAAACTTCAGTCAAGAAGATTGTGAAAGCCCTTAGAAAGGAAATAGCACAGCTGTTGAGCTCCTCAAAATTGAAAACCGCTATGATAGCTTCCCCCTTTTTTTTTTGTCTGTACCACCAGCATTCAGTGACTGTTTTTTATTATTATACTACTTTCTTTACAAATATGATCCACAAATTATAATTATGACCTACCAAGAAATAAATATAACACAATCTATAACTACGACCCTCAGTGAAACATACAAAAAGTAACATCTGATAGGGTACCTGTATGAATCCGTTTATGACTAGTCAGATGAGAGGACTGGGCAAATCTCTTATGACAAATATGACAGGCATAGGGTTTCTCTCCTGTATGAATACGTTTATGTATATTGAGGTGGGCCTTCTGGGTAAACCTCTTATTGCAGATATGACAGCTGAAAGGTCGGTCTCCAGTGTGAATACGCTTGTGTTCAACGAGAGCATTAGCAGATGACAAGACAAGCCCACAGTAAGTACATGAGTGGATAGTTTTATTTGAAACAACTTGGGTGGTGGATGTGGAAGATGAAGCTGCCATCTGTAGGTGAGATGCAGATCCTTGCTGCATTGCAGGTGGATCATATGGCATTGAAAAGGAAGACGAGGAACTGGATGATATATTTCCATAACTTGACTGTTGAGAATTGGAAGCGCTGTATCCACTTAAGTTTATTCCAGTACCAGAGGTTGAAGGGTTGCCTGAAAATGAACCAGGCAACCCTGCAAGACCAGGATAAGAATTACTCATGCTGCTGCCATCTTGGAATTGCGGGAAGGGTGTTGAAACTTGGTAGTCTGTCATAGAACTAGAGCTGCCTGCCATGGAGCCATCAATCAAACCTTCATAAGTGTCCATTCTGTTGTTCCAAAGAAATAAAAAGTGGCAATATTAATAACAGAATGCTCTGAATATTGTGTACAATATTGTATACAATGTATGAAGCTAAACTACTTCATATGAAAAGAAATATAAACTAGATGTCTAATTTCTGAAAATGTCTTCTGTTTCATACAGTCATCAGTCCTCATAATGATAATGACTTTTTGTCCTACAAAACAATTTTGAAGTGGATGAATGTCTGCTTTTTATGCAACGTGCACGGTTGTCATTTTGACTCAGCAACTTCTTTCACGGCCTACTCTATCAACATTTGACTTGCCAGATATGCCACGGTGATGACAATTCATGTCTGGATTCCAAGTCCAATTCTTTGTGCTTGTGCCTCCTGTATTGAAGTCTAGCCCTCATTTCCTCTGTAAATGGTATAGTGCTCCAGTGCAAAATTGCTCTCCATGAGACTAACTGTCACCAATTTTTGTGACTAATGGGGGAAAAAAAAAATCTCAAAAGCACTAATGCTCATTTAACAATTTAACAACAAAATTAATAAATTATAAAATAGGTTATTCTTCCTCAACATTCAAGTTCTGGCAGATCATGCTAAATCTGGCAACCTGTTGCAAGATACACAAATTTCTCCAGATTTTGACTGCAGGCCAGTAGCTTCCATCTCTGACCCTGACCAAAAAGACTAAGGCTGGCTACATCATCAATGAATAAAAAAAAGTGAAATTGACTGAAACGTAAAACCTTCATAAACTGGAAACTTTTGAACATACAATGATTCTACAAAAGATTCTGGTATTTTTCTGAAATGGAAATGAATTGTTATTTGTTTTGGACAAAGATGACTGTTCTATGCTTATAAAATGACACAACTGTCAGGATCAATAACATTTTTATCAGCCAAAGTCTGTTCTCCATTCCTACGCAGCTCCTACAGAACAGGAGTTGATGTACTGTAGGTGGGACATAAGAACGCAGAGCGAGGAGTTAGTAGAAATAAAATTGTTGTAGTCTCGGAGTTGAGTATGAAGCAACACTGGGTGAGGAGTTAGTAGAAATGAAGCTGTTTTAGTCTAATAGTTGAAGATATTGTGTACGAACTCCACAATTCTGCTGCGCAAAAAAAAAAAAAAGCTGCTGAGAAGATCAATAAAGCCAGCAAAGTGGGGATCAAAATGTTCTTTATGGTAATGGAGAAGATTGTCCTCAACATTAAAGAGAACCACTGAAGTACTATTCAAATTCATCTTCATAACTCACTTTCATGATCTCCACCCCAGGCATTAGCTGCTGAAAACTCATACTCATGTATATATGATGACCAACCACTTATCTTATCATCAACTTTTCATCTCATCACCAATTTCTTATCTCACCATCAACATCTCATCATCAATTTCTTATCTCATCATCAACTTCTCATTTCATCATCAACTTTTCTCATCTCATCATCTGTTTCTTATCTTATCATTAATTTTTTTAGGCACTCAGTTTTTTTTTATTAAAAAAAAATTATTTTGTTGCTCATTTATTACTCATATGATTCTCATTTCTTCAAAATATTTGTATAGTTTTATATTCAGCATTTTTTCATCAAAGTCTGATGGAGGATTCTAGGTGTAACTGCTAGGTTGTTTTTTTTTTTTTTCAGTAGCCCATTTCTTTTGTTTATTACCATATGTGTGTATAATCTATATCTGTAGTTCTGTCTCTTGAATGAAAATTGAACTTATATAGTTCCTGCACAGAACTTAACTTTAGAGCTTAGCTTCCTGGATGGTTTCATTCAATAGGTGTGTTTCAGTGTTTTTATAATTAGTACAGTCCTGGAAGGTGTGTTTCAGTGTTTTTATAATTAGTACAGTCCTGAAGGGTGTGTTTCACATTGAGAGGTGCATGGCCATATTCTCAAAGGGAAGAACTGCTAGCCTCTCAGACTCTGTACGGCTTCGACTCTGGAGTTAATTGTGTTCTGTTCAAGATGGAAAATAACACTCGTTCATTTCTGTTTAGCAGAGGAGAGTCATCTTGTCTTGTCTTGTCTCCTACCTCATATAGCTTTCAGTGTTGAGGGGACAAATAGACATCTTGATAGGGCTTGGAGATTTGCTTCGTATAATGGGATATTTAATGCTTCTGTAATTTCCTCTCTCCATCTCCTGTGTGGATGGCCTCTTCCTCTGTTACCTACAAATCTTAGTGTGAATGTTGTCTGCAATATACTATCCAGTGGTAACTGTGTAACATGGTCAAACCATCTGACTTGCTGTTTCTGGATATAGTGTAATACTGGTGTTACATTAACACCCAGTGCTGCTCCAGACTCAACTCTGAGACTACAGCAACTTCATTTCTACTAACTCCTCACTCAGCGTTGCTCCCTCCAAGAGACACTTTTGCCCTGGTGGTGTCATATCTTATTTGGTCTCTTCTTGTCACATTTAGTATTCTCCTTAAACATCTCATTTCTGTCATGATGATTTTTCTTTTGTTCTTGGCTGTTAGTGTCCACGTTTGACATTGATAGCACAGAGCTGGGAGGAAAATTGTGTTGTACAGTGTCATCATATGGTGATATTTGTGGCCCTCGAGTAGGTCTTTATTACGTTTTTCTTCTGATTACAGGTAACTGTACATTTAGTTACTGCATTTCTCTGGCCTGACTGATGACTTGTCATTGCTTGGTGTTCCGCAGAGAGTTGGGATCTTTTGCTGTATGAATGTTTTCAAACATGTTTTTGAGCATGTGATATCAATTTGGACAAAGCTTTAGGCCCAGCAGTGCTTTGGGCTGTACAGCTTCCTGCATTGATCTTGCATTCATGAGAAACGTTATATTTTCTTCAGTAATACAGGATTTATCAAGATTTATGAGCAAGAACATAATCTTGTTTACTATTCAACTTTTCACAGAACGTACCTCTTAGTAAATGTCGCTATGGTTGCCAAGGAAACATAACCCATATAGTAACTTAGGTCACTCGAATATGTTAGAACGAGACCATACAACTGCCGACAAGTTTCGCTCTCCGTTATCTTGTCATTATCGCAACCGTCGTCATTTTTTGATGAAATTTATCCTCGATTTGAACGCGCTAAAAGAAGAACTTACCTGAAGTAATAGCGTGAACGGATGCAACGACTTGCTGCCCCAAGAAGGCAGACACGTCTACTCGAATGGCTTTCCCTTTGTGTATGGCAGAGAGGAAGTAATTATCGCTATCGTCATCAACGCAATCATCTCATCATCGAAAAAAACGACAAGCGATGCCCTCTAGCGACAGGCCAGGGGAAGCAACCGCGTCGGTGAAGCGTTGTAAACAGCGTTGCTATTTTCGATGTGTCTTAGAAATATATTACAAATTCTTTTTTTTTAAAAATTATTGCATTCGATTAGTGTCGATATATTAATTTGAATGATTGAAAACTTTACGTCTTTCCACGGCCTCACCGTCGTAAAATTTCGCAACTTTAGTTCAATTTCAGTAAAACCCAGCCTGAACGAAATTCTCCCCGTATTTTCTTATTCAAGTGAACCACAGGGCATCTACATTTTAAAAACTCAATGGACTCTTTGATTGACCAGCGAGTGGCTGCGGTCGTCATGATGGTGCTGAGAAACTCATTTCTTAGATCCACTTTGATTACTTTTTTTTTTGTAACAAGCCGCTGTTGTCCAATCCAGCCCCAGTTTGAGGGGGGGGGGTGGAGGGGGCGGCGTAAGTGATGAAAATAGAACAGCTGATCAACAGAGTGAGAGGAAAGGGAAATAGCTTTGCCCCGACTTACAAGATTCCTCTCGAAGGCCCTGCCCACTCCCAGTCCGATATCATACCCGTGCTTGAGCATGATCACAGCGTTGATTGAATTTTTAAAAAATGATGAGGTCTGATGAGCAACAGCCACTAGCATATTATGCTCAGTTTAGGACCTAAGACAGATAAACCGATGATGTGAGGCAAAAGCCAACAATGACAACACTGGCCTGTAGTATTTTTTGTACCGCTTTTGCTCGGAGCTGGGCACTTTTTTTTTTTAGTGGCCTGGGGAAAACTATTTTTGGAAACTTTTCCTTCGACTGCTTCGAGCTGCGCGCATAACATATAAACAGATTACGGTCTCGTGCGGGTTGTCTTGAAGACAGTCGTGTACGCTGGTCTGACCGTAACTTGCTTTCCCGTCCTAAAGACTTTACGTAAGCCTCTTCTCCAGGTCCGGGAGCAGTCATAAAGGGGATCAGATGTGCTGCATTGGTAGGGACTAAAATGGCTGCACTAGACTGACTATATAGCTATTAGGACTGTCGAACTAGAGACTATATCCATCCTCTTGAAAGTGATCCTTGTAACAGGCTAATGTGTTCTTCCAGTCTGGATTACGGGGTAGGGATGGCCGTGATCCTCGGGATGGTGCAGTTTATGGAGACTTTCTTGTCTTGGGCCCATCCTGGGTCTCATGCAAGTCAAGTAACCCATTCCTCATCCGACATGATGTGTTTCAGCATCATCTCCAAGCTTCACTGAGATTTTTAAAAATATGACTATATCTACTGTCACTGGTTAACAAAGTCTGAAGAAGAGGATTTAACACAGTGTGAGAGGATTTAACACAGTGTGAGAGAGAGGATTTAACACAGTGTGAGAGAGAGGATTTAACACAGTGTGAGAGAGAGGATTTAACACAGTCTGAGAGAGAGGATTTAACTAAGTGTGAGGAAGAGGATTAACAAAGCCTGAGAGAG
Source organism: Achatina immaculata (assembly GCA_009760885.1). NCBI lineage: Eukaryota > Metazoa > Mollusca > Gastropoda > Stylommatophora > Achatinidae > Lissachatina > Lissachatina immaculata. The sequence goes on from CM019694.1 coordinate 1,447,751, forward strand.
AGGATTTAACAAAGTGCGTGTGTGTGTGTGCATGAAAGAGAGAGAGAATTTAATAAAGTGTGTGAGAGGATTTAACAAAGTGTTAGAGAGAGGGTTTAATAAAGTGTGTGTCGCTCTCCGTTATCTTGTCATTATCGCAACCGTCGTCATTTTTTGATGAAATTTATCCTCGATTTGAACGCGCTAAAAGAAGAACTTACCTGAAGTAATAGCGTGAACGGATGCAACGACTTGCTGCCCCAAGAAGGCAGACACGTCTGCTCGAATGGCTTTCCCTTTGTGTATGGCAGAGAGGAAGTAATTATCGCTATCGTCATCAACGCAATCATCTCATCATCGAAAAAAACGACAAGCGATGCCCTCTAGCGACAGGCCAGGGGAAGCAACCGCGTCGGTGAAGCGTTGTAAACAGCGTTGCTATTTTCGATGTGTCTTAGAAATATATTAGAAATTCTTTTTTTTTTTTAATTATTGCATTCGATTAGTGTCGATATATTAATTTGAATGATTGAAAACTTTACGTCTTTCCACGGCCTCACCGTCGTAAAATTTCGCAACTTTAGTTCAATTCAGTAAAACCCAGCCTGAACGAAATTCTCCCCGTATTTTCTTATTCAAGTGAACCACAGGACATCTACATTTTAAAAACTCAATGGACTCTTTGACTGACCAGCGAGTGGCTGCGGTCGTCATGATGGTGCTGAGAAACTCATTTCTTAGATCCACTTTGATTACTTTTTTTTTTGTAACAAGCCACTGTTGTCCAATCCAGCCCCAGTTTGAAAGGGGGGGGGGGGGTCCAGTCGGTGCATTGCTTCGGGGGGGGGGGGGAGGGGGCGGCGTAAGTGATGAAAATAGAACAGCTGATCAACAGAGTGAGAGGAAAGGGAAATAGCTTTGCCCCGACTTACAAGATTCCTCTCGAAGGCCCTGCCCACTCCCAGTCCGATATCATACCCGTGCTTGAGCATGATCACAGCGTTGATTGAATTTTTTTAAAAAATGATGAGGTCTGATGAGCAACAGCCACTAGCATATTATGCTCAGTTTAGGACCTAAGACAGATAAACCGATGATGTGAGGCAAAAGCCAACAATGACAACACTGGCCTGTAGTATTTTTTGTACCGCTTTTGCTCGGAGCTGGGCACTTTTTTTTTTTAGTGGCCTGGGGAAAACTATTTTTGGAAACTTTTCCTTCGACTGCTTCGAGCTGCGCGCAGAACATATAAACAGATTACGGTCTCGTGCGGGTTGTCTTGAAGACAGTCGCGTACGCTGGTCTGACCGTAACTTGCTTTCCCGTCCTAAAGACTTTACGTAAGCCTCTTCTCCAGGTCCGGGAGCAGTCATAAAGGGGATCAGATGTGCTGCATTGGTAGGGACTAAAATGGCTGCACTAGACTGACTATATAGCTATTAGGACTGTCGAACTAGAGACTATATCCATCCTCTTGAAAGTGATCCTTGCAACAGGCTAATGTGTTCTTCCAGTCTGGATTTCGGGGTAGGGATGGCCGTGATCCTCGGGATGGTGCAGTTTATGGAGACTTTCTTGTCTTGGGTCCATCCTGGGTCTCATGCAAGTCAAGTAACCCATTCCTCATCCGACATGATGTGTTTCAGCATCATCTCCAAGCTTCACTGAGATTTTTAAAAATATGACTATATCTACTGTCACAAAGTCTGAAGAAGAGGATTTAACACAGTGTGAGAGAGAGGATTTAACACAGTGTGAGAGAGAGGATTTAACACAGTGTGAGAGAGAGGATTTAACAGTGTGAGAGAGAGGATTTAACACAGTCTGAGAGAGAGGATTTAACTAAGTGTGAGGAAGAGGATTAACAAAGCCTGAGAGAGAGGATTTAACAAAGTGCGTGTGTGTGTGTGTGTGTGTGCATGAAAGAGAGAGAGAATTTAATAAAGTGTGTGAGAGGATTTAACAAAGTGTTAGAGAGAGGGTTTAATAAAGTGTGTGTGTGAGAGAGAGAGAGAGGATTTAATAAATGAGAGAGAAGTGGGATTTAATAAAATGAGAGAGAGAGGATTTGATAAGGAGAGAGAGAGAGGATTTGGTAAAGAGAGAGAGAGCATCTGATAAAGAGAGAGGGAGGATTTGATAAAGAGAGAGGTTGTGATAAAGAGAGAGAGAGGGGGAAGGATTTGATAAAGAGAGAGGACTTAACAAAGTTTTAGAGAGAAGGTTTAATAAAGTGAGAGAGAGGGGGGAGTTTCATAAAGAGAGAGAGGGGGGATTTAACAAAGTGAGAGAGAGGATTTGATAAGATTTAACAGAGGATTTAACAAAATGTTAGACAGAGGGTTTAATAAAGTGAGAGAGAGAGAGGATTTACTAAAGTGAGAGAGAGGGAGGATTTGATAAAGAAAGAGATAGAGAGAATTTAATAAAATGAGAGAGGATTTGATAAAGAGAGAGAGAGAGGATTTAATAAAGTGAGAGAGATGGAGGATTTGATAACGAGAGAGAGAGGGGGGATTTAACAGAGGATTTAACAAAGTGTTAGAGAGAGGGTTTAATAAAGTGAGAGAGAGAGAACGAATTTAATAAAGTGAGAGAGAGAGGGGGGATTTAATAAAATGAGAGAGACAGAGAGAGAGAGAGGATTTGATAAAGTGAGAGAGGGGGGATTTAATAAAAGAGAGAGAGGATTTGATAAAGTGAGAGAGACGGGGGGGGGGGGATTTGATAAAGTGAGAGAGAGGGGGAATTTCATAAAGAGAGAGAGAGAGCATTTGATAAAGAGAGAGAGGATTTAACAAACTGAGAGGGGGGGAATTTAACAAAGTGTGAGTTAATTAAGAGTATAAGAATTTAACAAAGTATGAGGAAGATTATGAGGATTAACAAAGTATGAGTATGAGAATACAATACAGTGTGAGCAATATATGTGCTTTTGATGTTCAGCTTCCAGAAATGAATTTCTGGGACTTCCCTAAGAAAAACAAATGGCACCTAGGAAACTTGCTGACAAATTCTGCAGTGGCCTAGAAATGTGAAGCTGCCAACGGCTCACATTTCTACGGAATAAAGATTCATGGGACATAACTCTTTTTCTTAGAATTAGGAGAAGTTGCAGAACTTGGGCGAAACGATCCGTAAAGACATTTTTTTTCAGTCTATCTATATACATATAAAAATGAAAGTGCGTACGTATATATGCATGTTAGAGCATCACACTGGAACGCCTGGAGCAATTTCAACCAAACTTGACACACATATGATTTACAATCAGGACAATGCACCGTGTGGGTTAGATCATCCCTAGGACCCCTAGGGGAGGCATGGGTGATGGGGGTGGGATCGAAATCGACCGATGAACGACGGGAAGTAACTCCCGTGATATTTATGCCTGCTGTGGATTGTCGGCCATGACGGACAATGTTCAGCCCACACAAATCGATGACGTTATATCTGTTGAGGTGCCGAACCTTTGACATTGATAACGAGAAACATGATACATGGGGCAGATTTCTGATTCACGAAAGACACCCTATTGTTGTTCACCTCAGCGTTCATTTAGAAAATGGCCAGAGCGTTTATTTCATAACAGAGAACTCCCATACACGTGGGGGGGGGGTAGCTGTGGGGGTGAAATGGGGTGACATTAAGAAAATCACCGACAACGACCGATATATGTGTCAAATCCATAGTTTTCGGGGTCCCTGAGATGAATAGGGACATTCCCGATGCGTTTAAGTCCAAGCTCAGTCACTATCGGCTTGGGGGGCCCTCGGGCTTGGGGTAGGGAGGGGTGGCATGTACAAAGCATAAAAAAACGATCGATATTAGTGTCGAATCCATAGTTTTCGGGGTCCTTAAGATGAATAGAGACATTCCCGATGCCGTTTAAGTCCAAGTTCAGCCTCCATCGGCATGGGGGCCTAAAGGCGGGGTGGGATGGGGGGTCCCATGTATAAATTATCGAAAACGACCGATACTAGTGGCGAATCCATAGTTTTTGCATCGCTGAGATGAATAATGACACTCCCGGTGCCGTTTAAGTCCAAGTTCAGCCTTCATCGGCATGGGGGGGGGGGGGCGGGGAGGCTAGGGGTTAGCTTGGGATGAGGGTGACATTTAAAAATAGTCGAAAATGACCGATATTAGTGTCGAATCCATAGGTTTGTTTTTTTTGGGGGGGGGGGGTTGATAAATAAATACCCGGGCAACGCCGGATAATCAAATAGTATGCACGTATAAATGAGAACGCAGACATTAAAGAACCGGATAATCACTCGAATACTCCAGGAGAGAGAAAGAAAAAGGGGGAGATCCGGGGGGCAAATACCTGGAACGATAACATGAAGGTAGCAAATCTGAATGAAAAATGCCAAAGGTCCCACAAAATGGGAAGGATGATCGTCAATAACTGACAGAGAGACGTCTAATGATGATGAATTCACAAACTACTCAGCTGCAGCCTAAGCCAGCTAAGTTGCTGCACATATTTGTCCACATTAAATGTTCTGCATAAACAGAATACAAGACACAAAAAGAAGAAGAAAAAACCGAACAACCGCTCATAGACATGTTTTTCTTGTCAAAAACACTTAAGTCACTGCATGAAAGAAGTAGTAAAGATAGTAGCTTCAGTAATAAAAGCATACATTGTAGTGTTTTGTAGTAAAAGCAGCAGCAGCAGCAGTAGTAGTAGTAGTAGTAGTAGTAGTATAGTAGTAGTAGTAGTAGTAGTAGTAGTAGTGGAAATAGCAGTAATAGTAGTACTAGTAGGAGTGGAAGCAGCAGCAATAGTAGTAGTAGTAGCAGTAGTAGTAGTAGTAGTAGTAGTAGTAGTAGTAGTAGTAGTAGTAGTAGTAGTAATAGTAGTACTAGTAGGAGTGGAAGCAGCAGCAATAGTAGTAGTGGTGGAAACAGCAGTAACAGTAGTAGTAGTAGTAGTAGTAGTAGTAGTAGTAGTAGTAGTAGTAATAATAATAATAATAATAACAGTAAGGCATTTCTAATTTGTCTTTTGTGCATTTTTGTTATAACCTGCTGACACTTAGCCCCGGTCTTGGCTGAAATGAATACAAACAGAGCTTCTCATGGTGTGACGTGCAAACATCATACCCTGTCCATAACAGATAAGGTAGAACTTTTGGGCAAAAAAACTTGACAGCGGCATTTTTGTCCCAAGCTTATTTGATTTGTACAACGTTGGCTCATCTACAGTTTATGACATAAAGAAACACAAAGAAAAGTTACATGTACTTGTAACTTTACAGTATTTTACCTGCTTCATTAAAATTTCATTTAGTGTTTCTTTTTGTTTCATTGACCTATATGTGCTGACTTACAGTGTATTTTAAAGGTAGGATGAAGTGATTAGCTGTTGGATTAAGTGTCATCTAACATATCCATCAGTAATCCGGCAAACTCACAGCATCCAGCAGTCCCCGATGGTGCCGGATTTGTGATGGTCAAGTGTAACGGTCGATATTTACCTTCAAGGTAGTGGACATTGTGTTAGTTTATTTTGTTACCGCACAGAAATCATGTTATGGTTCTGACATTAGAAAAGATCATTTTCACTTTTCAAAACATGTTTTTCTTCCAGAGGAGTATTTCAGTTGTAATGATTGCTGTTTTTACAGTGCGCGCTGGGCTGTAGTCTTGCTGAGGCTACAGCCAGAAGCTGCTTAGTAGTATGCGAGAATCGATGACACAGCTTATGTCTGTCTACGTGGTCTGCGGTCATAGCATACGAAACTGCTGGACTGTTGTGAGTTGACTGCCCCAGCTGGTGGTCACCTGTAAACAAATTATCGGGTTTTACATCATCATCATCATGATGTGCCGTGCTGGCGTTGGCTATTATGCTTCTCCAGAGTATACGATCCTTCACGCAGGCCATCAGCTCAGTTGGTAATCTCCTCTCACACCATCCCGTCAGACTGTCCAGTATCATTTCTCTTGCTCTTCCTCTTGATCTTCTTCCTTCTATTTTCCCTGCTGTTATAATATTTTCAATGCCCTCTCTTCTCATTGCATGTCCTATGAAAGTACATTGTTTTTGTCTTATCTTTTTGACAAGGTTTTTTGTCTATCCAGCTCTTCTCATACATTCTTCATTAGTTATTTTTGCTGTCCAAGGGATTCGCAACATTCTTCTAATAAACCACATTTCTGCTGCTTCCAATATTTTTGTGCAGACTTGTCTATTGTCCATGATTCACTTCCATATAACAAGATAGGTTCAATATAGCATTTTAGGACTCATTTTCTAACACTCACTGATAAGGATGTGTTGGCTAATATGTTTCACATTCTCTGAAATGCAGTCTTTGCTTGGCCTATTCTGTTTCTATTTCTGTTGTGCATTTCCCATCTGAAGTTATTACTACTCCAAGGTATTTGAATTTCTGCACCTGCTTTAGAATAGTTTCGTTTAGTTTTATACTGCATGCTGGTGGATTCTGTTTCTTAGATGTAATCATAGTCTCTGTCTTTTTGATGTTCAAAGTAAGGCCTTTCTGTTCACTTTCTTTGGCCACTTTATGTAAGAGATTTTGCAGGTCTTGTTGGTTCTCAGCTATCAGTACTGTGTCGTCAGTATACCGAAGGTTATTAATATTGTATCCTCCAATGGTTCTAAGGACTGTAAATGTGTCTCAAACAGCCTCTGGCAGTCAAGTCCAGCTCCTGGCCTTCCCGTGGCAGAACTGTTTAAACTGACAGGAGAAGGGGCGAGTGCGAATATCTGGCGCCTGAAAACCAGATACTTAGGGTAGATGAGTGGCACGTTTGGTAGCTGATCTGCCGCTGTTGGCGAGATTTTTCAGTTGCCGTGCGTGGAGCGGTGCTCTTCCCGGCCAATGAAGAAATTTGCAAATGGGGTTGCCGCGCAGCATCACTGCTGAAAAGGTGGTAGAAAGGATAAAGCGAAGCAAACAGTCAAATCACGGCACCTCTGGTCTGGAGGTCGGCCACGTCCTGAGTGCAGTCATATCGGGTGAAATGTATGAACCGGCTTGTCCCAGAGGTTAAGACACTGCTGGCGAGACTCTTCGAATGCCACGCGTGAAGCGAAGCTCCTCCTGGTCAAGGAAGAAATGCGGAAAAGAAATAAAGGTTGCTGTGCGTTGCCGATGGGAAAGGTGGTGGAAAGGATAAAGTGAAGTTTAATCAGTATGTCCAGTAGTATCGCTACGAGAGCTATACATACCACGGCGCCTCTGCTCTAGAGGCCGCCCACGTCCGAAATACACCTACACTGGTGAAATATGCCTAAACCGGCACACACCAGGGGTGGAACTTGATGGCTAAACATGTCATGCCACCTTCGCTCTAGAGCTCGGTCACGCCTGATATACACCCATACTGGTGAATTTTGCCTAAACCGGCTCACACCAGGGGTGAATCTTGAAGGCTATGCATGTCACAGTACCTCTGCTCTAGAGGTCGGTCACGTCCCAAACACGCCCATACTGGGATAATATGCCTAAACCGGCTCAACCCAGGGGTAGAAGTCACTAGTGGCGAGGATTCGTCCTCCTGGACAAAAGCTCCATCCTGACCGCAGACCACGTAGACAGACATAAGCTAGTGACCTGCGTCATCGATTCTCGCATACTACTAAGCAGCTTCTGGCTGTAGCCTCAGCAAGACTACAGCCCAGCGCGCACTGTAAAAACAGCAATCATTACAACTGAAATACTCCTCTGGAAGAAAAACATGTTTTGAAAAGTGAAAATGATCTTTGCTAATGTCAGAACCATAACATGATTTCTGTGCGGTAACAAAATAAACTAACACAATGTCCACTACCTTGAAGGTAAATATCGACCGTTACACTTGACCATCACAAATCCGGCACCATCGGGGCCTGCTGGATGCTGTGAGTTTGCTGGATTACTGATGGATATGTTAGATGACATTTAATCCAACAGCTAATCACTTCATCCTACCTTTAAAATACACTGTAAGTCAGCACATATAGGTCAATGAAACAAAAAGAAACACTAAATTGAAATTTTAATGAAGCAGGTAAAATACTGTAAAGTTACAAGTACATGTAACTTTTCTTTGTGTTTCTTTATGTCATAAACTGTAGATGAGCCAACGTTGTACAAATCAAATAAGCTTGGGACAAAAATGCCGCTGTCAAGTTTTTTTGCCCAAAAGTTCTACCTTATCTAGGAAGGGTAGCGGCCACGACCGCAAAATGCTGAAGTCGGAGACACTGGACCAGGGCAGTCTAGATAGGCAACCACCTCTCACCCGGCTGGGATGTTTGCGTATCCTAATCACGCTGAGGTTTTCCGGTGAGAAAGTCCAACTCTGGACCGGATGGGCAACCACCTCTCACCCGGCGGTGATACACGGGTATCTCAAAACACGTGAGGTTTTCCGGTGAGAAGGTCCAACTCTGGCCTGGGTGGGCTACCGCCTCTCACCCAGCGGGGATGCACTGATATCCTAAACACGTCGAGGTCTTCCTGTGAGAAAGTCCAACCCTAGACTAAACTGGTGCAATGAAAACCACGGTGTCACGCAATCCCGCTTCTGAGACCCACCAAGAATACAGGCTAAAGCCCTGTGATACTCTGAACCCCTTGTGGTCCTCTCGTGGATCTCGTGTGGTCCTTTCGGGGACCACACAGGAGACCACGGGACCTAACGAGGACCACAGACGTAAATTCAGTAGGATCACAGTGCGGTTTTGGTGGTAGAAGCGAACGAAGAAGAAGAAGAAGAAGAAGACGTATCCTCCAATTTTTATGCCCGGTTCTGTGATGATCGTTCTTAGAATATTCTCGCTGTACAGAGAAAAAAGGTCTGGAGATAGTACACATCCTTGTCGCACCCCTTGTTTTATAGGTTGATATTTTCCAGTTCTATTTTCAATTCGAATTGCTGCTTCTTTCTGCCTGTATAGATATTTTACAATCCTCAGGTCTTTGCCATCTATACTGATGTCTTCAAGGATTTTAATAAATTCATTATGTTTCACCTTGTCAAATGCCTTGGTGTAATCAATGAAGCATAAGTAGAGAACTTTAAGTACTTCTAAAGCTCTTTCTGTTAGTGTTCGTAAAGCATAAATGACATTGTGTGTTCCCTTTCCTTCAACAAATCCAAACTGTTCATCTGCTATTTCCATTTTTATCTTTTTCCTTGTTCTTCTCATAATAATTCTCAGAAGTAGCTTCGTTATGTGACATGAGAGGCTGATAGTCCGGTGGTCATCACATTCCTTTGCACCTGGTTTCTTTTGTAGTGCTATAAACGTGGATTTAATCAGGTCACTGGGAATATAACCACTGTTGTAAATGTCATTCAGTAACTTGGTTATTATTTTTACTCCTGTCTCCTATAGTGCCTCTATTTCTTCTATTGTTATATTATCAGGCCCAGTCGCTTTTCCTTTCTTCATGTGTTTGATGGCATCTATGATTTCATCTTCAAGTATTGGTGATCCATCACAGTTTTCAGTATTTGGTGTTAATTCTGGTCTTTCTCCTCCATATAGCTCACCGATATACTCTGTCCACCTTGTCCACAATGTCTTCTTTTCCCATTAACATTTTACCTTCTTTCGATTTCAGGCATCCTGTGGTATATTTTGTTTTCCTGCCTGTGAGTTCACTAATTCGCTTGTGCATGTTTTTTCCTCCTCCTCTTGTCCATCAGTCCTAAAATGTCGTCTGTCATCCATTTATTTTTAGAGGCTTCTTTTTTCGGTGGTATTATCTCCTTAACAGTTTGGTGGATAGAATCTCTTAACATTTCCCATTGTTCATCTATACTATCTATCTTTGCTATTGCATTGTATCGATTTGTTATAATAACTTTGTATTGTTCTCGCAGTTATTGGTCATTTTTAAGGAGTTCTGTATTCAGTTTGATGTTTCTCACTTTTCTGCATGCTTTCTTTAGCTTCATCTTAATTTTTCCACAGAGTGGGTCATGGTCACTTTTGCAGTCAGCTCCTGGCATGGTTTTTATTGTCAGTAATGCATTGCAGAATCGTTTGTTGATTAATATATAGTCTGTCTGGTTAAAAGTCTTTTTGTCTGCGCTGCACCACGTTGCCAGTCTTCGAGGATGTTGTTTAAACCAGGTGTTTCCTACAACCATGCTATGTATTCTTGCCCATTCAATTAATTTATACCCTCTGTCATTCCTCGCCCCCAGTCCATAGTCACCAACGATGTCCGAAGTTCTTCCTTTACCAACTTTGGCATTAAAATCTCCCATGACTTCATGTGACTGTGTGTGTTTTAGTGCTGTCTCTATGTCATTATAAAATAGCCGTACATCTTCTTCAGAACTTTCAGATGTTGGAGCGTACACTTGTATAATATTTACGTTTATTGGTTGTCCTTTCAGTTGGGCTAGCAGGGCTCGGCCCGAGATGTTCAAATATCCTACAATTGTCCTTGCTGTTTGTTCGTCAAATATTATTCCTACTCCTCGTTCATGTTTCTCACCTCCTGAATATATTATTGTATACTTATCAGAGTTTATCTTCCCTGCACCTGTCCATCTAACTTCACTCACTCCTAATATGTTGATTTTCATCCTTTACATTCCCCTTTACCTCAGGGATTATCTATTCTACCACTCTCTTCAGGTGTATTATGGATTTTTGTAGGACTAAATAAAAAGGGGGGGGGGAGTGATACATGTTCAGATCGATTATTATGCATTCATGCCTTCGGTCTTATCCATGGCGAGGCCTATATGATCTGGGTGCACACATAAAACAGATTGTGCCCATGGCAGAGCTCGAAGGGACAACCAATATTTGTTTTGAATATGGCGTCTACTTACTCACTCACTCACTCACTCTTTTAGTCAAAATAGTGGTTGTTTGAATGAAATCAGTTTATATATATACATATGTATGTATATGTATGTATGTATGTATGTATGTATGTATGTATGTATGTATGTATGTTTGTATGTATGTATGTAGCTTCCTTATACAGTATGTATGTATGTATGCGTGTATATGTGTATGTATGTATGTGTGTATGTATATCTGTCTGTATGTATGTATGTATGTATGTATGTATGTATGTAGTATGTATGTATGTAGCTTCGTTATACAGTATGTATGTATGTATGCGTATATGCATGTATGTATGTATGTATGTATGTATGTAAGTAGCTTCGTTATACAGTATGTATGTATGTATGTATGTAGTATGTATATATGCGTGTATGTATGTATGTATGTATGTATGTATGTATGTGTATACGTCTTAACTGTTAAAAAATTGACCGGTGTGCTCTGTGTGACAATCAATATTCAACTTGGCTTGGCGTGCTACTTTCTGGTCTTTTAAGTGCATGAGGTTGTCAAAAACCGAAGTTTTATCCCCTACAGCTCGTCAGTTCTCCATCTGAAAGTGTTATCCCTTACAGCTGGTCAAGTCTCCATCTGAAAGTTTTATCCTTTACAGCTGGCCAAGTCTCCATCTGAAAGTTTTATCTCCCTACAGCTCGTCAATTCTTCATCTGAAAGTTTTATCCTTTACAGCTGGTCAAGTCTTCATCTGAAAGTTTATCTCCCTACAGCTCGTCAGGTCTCCATTAGAAAGTTTTATCCTTTACAGCTGGTCAAGTCTCCATCTGAAAGTTTTATCCTTTACAGCTCATCAATTCTCCATCTGAAAGTTTTATCCTTTACAGCTGGTCAAGTCTCCATCTGAAAGTTTTATCCTTTACAGCTGGTCAAGTCTCCATCTGAAAGTTTTATCCCTTACTGCTCGTCAAGTCTCCATCTGGAAGTTTTATCCCTTACAGCTCGTCAATTCTCCATCTGAAAGTGTTATCCCTTACAGCTCGTCAATTCTCCATCTGAAAGTTTTATCCCTTACAGCTCGTCAATTCTTCATCTAGAAGTTTTATCCCTTACAGCTCATCAAGTCTCCATCTGGAAGTTTTATCCCCTACAGCTTGTCAAGTCTCCATCTAGAAGTTTTATCCCTTACAGCTCGTCAAGTCTTCATCTGGAAGTTTTACCCCTTACAGCTCGTCAAGTCTCCATCTGGAAGTTTTATCCCTTACAGCTCGTCTAGTCTCCATCTGGAAGTTTTATCCCTTACAGCTCGTCAAGTCTCCATCTGGAAGTTGTATCCCTTACAGCTGGTCAAGTCTCCATCTGAAAGTTTTATCCTTTACAGCTCGTCAGTTCTCCATCTGGAAGTTTTATCCCGTACAGCTCGTCAGTTCTCCATCTGGAAGTTTTATCCCTTACACCTCGTCAAGTCTCCATCTGAAAGTGTTATCCATTACAGCTCAAGTCTCCATCTGGAAGTTTTGTTCCCTACAGCTCGTCAAGTCTCATCATGAAGTTTGTCTACTACAGCTCGTCAGTTCTCCATCTGGAAGTTTTATCCCTTACACCTCGTCAAGTCTCCATCTGAAAGTGTTATCCATTACAGCTCGTCAAGTCTCCATCTGGAAGTTTTGTTCCCTACAGCTCGTCAAGTCTCCATCTGGAAGTTTTGTTCCCTACAGCTCGTCAAGTCTCATCAGGAAGTTTGTCTACTACAGCTCGTAATGTCTCCATCTGGATATTTTATACCTGAAATTGTTTTTTAGCTCCGCAGACTGTTACTATTTTTTAGCTCCACACACTGTTAATATTTTTAGCTCCACAGACTGTTAATGTTTTTTAGCTCCACAGACTGTTAATATTTTTTAGTTCTACAAAATGTTAATGTTTTTAGCTCCACAGACTGTTAATGTTTTTAGCTCCACAGACCGTTAATTTTTTTTAGCTCCACAAACTGTTAATATGTTTTTAGCCCTGCAGACTGTTAATATTTTTAGCTCCACAGACTGTTAATGTTTTTAGCTCCACAGACTGTTAATGTTTTTTAGCTCTGCAGACTGTTCATGTTTTTAGCTCTGCAGACTATTAATGTTTTTAGTTCCACAGACTGTTAATGTTTTTTAGCTCCATAGACTGTTAATGTTTTTTAACTCCACAGACTGTTAATGTTTTTAGTTCCACAGACTGTTAATGTTTTTTAGCTCCATAGACTGTTAATGTTTTTTAACTCCACAGACTGTTAATGTTTTTTAGCTCCACAGACTGTTAATGTTTTGCCGACTGAATCTTTGATGGGTTTGAGCTGAAATCATCTGATAAATATGACAAGTTCTTCACATGCTTTGTCTTTCAGCGTCTTGCTAACGTATTCTTTGCTTCTTCTTTGTTGTTCATGAACATTCATAAGATCTGAACATTTCAGTAAATTGTAATAACCGTTATTTCAGTCTGGAAGTCATGTTGTTGTTTTGTAAAGCCACAACAAGTAAACCAAACCAAGGTCTGTGGAGTGTGCAGTGAATACATCAAGTTCCACGATAACCGTATGTTATTTCCACATCCAGGCACGCTATGGAGCAAAGCAAGTCTCCATACAAACATCGGCTGAAACTATCTTTGACATTTGATCTATCAGTCAACACAAAATTTTATTTTGATATATCAGATATCAAAGATAGTTCCAGCCAAAGTTTGTATATGAGCTAGGACTACATGGATGAAGTGAGTTGAGCGCTGGAAATAAAATATATACAGCAAATATTAGAGTGCTTGGTATCAAACTGGGGCAGAATTCATGCTCGTTTACATTCTGAGGTCTGATTCGGTTCATTTCGACTTTTAAACCCCACAATATTCCCATTGCGGCTACACAGGCCGCTAGGTCTAAGTGACATACACCAGGCTGTGCTTGATATCCGATGATCTTGGGTTTGGCCGTGGGTTTACGCCCTTGTCTGTCGAGGAATTGGCTACATTCAGCTAAACCATCGCTGAGACGTGTTTGACTCCCTCAAAGCAGGAAAACTTATAACCGGGCAAGGGGTGAGGCGGGGTTGCAAGACTGTTGCAGAATATGCTACACAGTAGATAACTTTACTTAAGTATTTTTGTGATTTAAAGCCCCTTGTTGTTTGTTACAGTTAATTCGTTGTACTCTCCCCTGAGTGCATGCTTAATTCGGGAGTGCAAATGATTGCACGTGGAAATTACAGTTTTGTGTGGGCGAGTGAGCATTTTTTTTTTTTAGAAAAATACCCGGACTTCGCGAGAGGACTTTCGAGTGAGAGTTTAAGAGAGAGGACTTGTCTAGTGAGAGTTTAGGAGAGAGGACTTGACTAGTGGGAGTTTAAACGAGAGGACTCTTCCAGTGAGAGTTTAAGTGAGAGGACTTGTCTAGTGAGAGCTTAAGTGAGAGGACTAGTCTAGTGGAAGTTTAAGTGAGAGGACTCTTCGAATGAGAGTTTAAGAGAGAGAACTCTTCGAGTGGGAGTTTAAGAGAGGGGACTTTCGAGTGGGACTTGTCTTGTGATAGTTTAAACGGGAGGAATCGTCTAGTGAGAATTTAAGTGAGAGGACTTGTCTCGTGAGAGTTTATGTGAGAAGGTTACTTTGAGTCGATTACTTAATTAATGATGTAGCTGTTAGCCGGGTTAGTTAATTAATGATGTAGCTGTTAGTCCGGTTAGTTAATTTATGATGTAGCTGTTAGTCTGGTTAGTTAATTTGTGATGTAACTGTTAATCGGTTTAGTTAATTTATGATGTAACTGTTAGTCGGATTAGCTAATTTATAATGTAGCTGTTAGCCTGGTTAGTTAATTTATGATGTAGCTGTTAGTCTGGTTAGTTAATTTATGATGTAGCTGTTAGTCTGGTTAGTAATTTATGATGTAACTGTTAATCTGGTTAGTTAATTTATGATGTAGTTATTAGTCTGATTAGTCAATTATAGTGTAGCTGTTAGTCTGGCTAGTCAATTTATGATGTAGCTATTAGTCTGGTTAGTTAATTTATCATGTAGCTGGTAATCGGGTTAGTTAATTTATGATGTAGCTTTTATTAGGGATTAGTTCATTTATGATATAGCTGTTAGTCGGATTTGTTAATTTGTGATGTAGCTGTTAGTCTGGTTAGTTAATTTATGATGTAGCTGTAAGATTGGTTAGACAGTTTATGATGTAGCTGTAAGATTGGTTAGTCAGTTTATGATGTAGCTGTAAGATTGGTTAGTCAGTTTATGATGTAGCTGTAAGATTGGTTAGTCGGTTTATGATGTAGCTGTAAGATTGGTTAGTCAGTTTATGATGTAGCTGTAAGATTGGTTAATCAGTTTATGATGTAGCTGTAAGATTGGTTAGACAGTTTATGATGTCTGATTTGGTTCATTTCGACTTTTAAACCCCACAATATTCCCATTGCGGCTACACAGGCCGCTAGGTCTAAGTGACATACACCAGGCTCTGCTTGATATCCGATGATCTTGGGTTTGGCCGTGAGTTTACGCCCTTGTCTGTCGAGGAATTGGCTACATTCAGCTAAACCATCGCTGAGACGTGTTTGACTCCCTCAAAGCAGGAAAACTTATAACCGGGCAGGGGGTGAGGCGGGGTTGGAGGACTGTAGCAGAATATGCTACACAGTAGATAACTTTACTGAAGTATTTTTGTGATTTAAAGCCCCTTGTTGTTTGTTACAGTTAATTCGTTGTACTCTCCCCTGAGTGCATGCTTAATTCGGGAGTGCAAAGGATTGCACGTGGAAATTACAGTTTTGTGTGGGCGAGTGAGCTTTTTTTTTTTTTTTACAAAAATACCCGGACTTCGCGAGAGGACTTTCGAGTGAGAGTTTAAGAGAGAGGACTTGTCTAGTGAGAGTTTAGGAGAGAGGACTTGACTAGTGGGAGTTTAAACGAGAGGACTCTTCCAGTGAGAGTTTAAGTGAGAGGACCTGTCTAGTGAGAGCTTAAGTGAGAGGACTAGTCTAGTGGAAGTTTAAGTGAGAGGACTCTTCGAATGAGAGTTTAAGAGAGAGAACTCTTCGAGTGGGAGTTTAAGAGAGGGGACTTTCGAGTGGGACTTGTCTTGTGATAGTTCAAACGAGAGGAATCGTCTAGTGAGAATTTAAGTGAGAGGACTTATCTCATGAGAGTTTATGTGAGAAGGTTACTTTGAGTCGATTACTTAATTAATGATGTAGCTGTTAGCCGGGTTAGTTAATTAATGATGTAGCTGTTAGTCCGGTTAGTTAATTTATGATGTAGCTGTTAGTCTGGTTAGTTAATTTGTGATGTAACTGTTAATCGGTTTAGTTAATTTATGATGTAACTGTTAGTACGGATTAGTTAATTTATGATGTAGCTGTTAGCCTGGTTAGTTAATTTATGATGTAGCTGTTAGTCTGGTTAGTTAATTTATGATGTAGCTGTTAGTCTGGTTAGTAATTTATGATGTAACTGTTAGTCTGGTTAGTTAATTTATGATGTAGTTATTAGTCTGATTAGTTAATTTATGATGTAGCTGTTAGTCTGGTTAGTAATTTATGATGTAACTGTTAGTCTGGTTAGTTAATTTATGATGTAGTTATTAGTCTGATTAGTCAATTATAGTGTAGCTGTTAGTCTGGCTAGTCAATTTATGATGTAGCTATTAGTCTGGTTAGTTAATTTATCATGTAGCTGGTAATCGGGTTAGTTAATTTATGATGTAGCTTTTATTAGGGATTAGTTCATTTATGATATAGCTGTTAGTAGGATTTGTTAATTTGTGATGTAGCTGTTAGTCTGTTTAGTTAATTTATGATGTAGCTGTTATTAGGGATTAGTTAATTTATGATGTAACTGTTAGTCGGATTAGTTAATTTATGATGTAGCTGTTAGCCTGGTTAGTTAATTAATGATGTAGCTGTTAGTCTGGTTAGTTAATTTATGATGTAGCTGTTAGTCCGGTTAGTTAATTTATGATGTAACTGTTAGTCTGGTTAGTTAATTTATGATGTAGTTATTAGTCTGATTAGTTAATTTATGATGTAGCTGTTAGTCTGGTTAGTAATTTATGATGTAACTGTTAGTCTGGTTAGTTAATTTATGATGTAGTTATTAGTCTGATTAGTCAATTATAGTGTAGCTGTTAGTCTGGCTAGTCAATTTATGATGTAGCTATTAGTCTGGTTAGTTAATTTATCATGTAGCTGGTAATCGGGTTAGTTAATTTATGATGTAGCTTTTATTAGGGATTAGTTCATTTATGATATAGCTGTTAGTAGGATTTGTTAATTTGTGATGTAGCTGTTAGTCTGTTTAGTTAATTTATGATGTAGCTGTAAGATTGGTTAGACAGTTTGTGATGTAGCTGTAAGATTGGGTAGTCAGTTTATGATGTAGCTGTAAGATTGGTTAGTCGGTTTATGATGTAGCTGTAAGATTGGTTAGTCAGTTTATGATGTAGCTGTAAGATTGGTTAATCAGTTTATGATGTAGCTGTAAGATTGGTTAGACAGTTTATGATGTAGCTGTAAAATTGGTTAGACAGTTTATGATGTAGCTGTAAGATTGGGTAGTCAGTTTATGATGTAGCTGTAAGATTGGTTAGTCAGTTTATGATGTAGCTGTAAGATTGGTTAGTCAGTTTATGTTGTAGCTGTAAGATTGATTAGTCAGTTTATGATGTAGCTATATTGTGTCACGTGCTAGTTTTTGTAGGAGTAGTTGTGCAAGTTATTTTTGATTCCTGTGACCGTAGCAGTAGCTTTTAGTTAGTTTAGCCGCCAGAAATGTTACCCGTCATGCATTGTGGTTTTATTTGAGATATCACTCGCCATATTTCGCCCATGTCGACTGTTTCCGTCTTCATCATGTGACGTGTAAAAGAAATGTGTGTGTATGCTATGGCGGCGTTGACTTCTTCCATGATCTTCATGTGCCAAGTTAGTGTTCGTGTTCCTGGGTTGCTTGAAAAGAGTGTATTTTTTCATGACTTGTGTTAGTCAAGTAACTAGTGTATTTGCAGATCAATAATTTTCGATAATTTTCTATAGTCTTCGATGATCTTCGATAATCAATCCCTCACACTGCTGTGCTGGTGCTGCAAAAGGGACTCCGGTGCAAAACTGTCACCACTCCTTCCCCCAGCCCCAAGATCTGTTTTCATTCATTACAGTCATCACTCCTTCCCCCAGCCCCAAGATCTGTTTTCATTCATTACAGTCACCACTTCTTCACCCAGCACCAAGATCTGTTTTCATTCATTACAGTCACCACTCCTTCCCCCAGCCCCAAGATCTGTTTTCATTCATTACAGTCACCACTCCTTCCCCCAGCCCCAAGATCTGTTTTCATTCATTACAGTCACCACTCCTTCCCCCAGCCCCAAGATCTGTTTTCATTCATTACAGTCATCACTTCCTTCCCCCAGCCCCAAGATCTGTTTTCATTCATTACAGTCATCACTTCCTTCCCCCAGCCCCAAGATCTGTTTTCATCCATTACAGTCAACACTCCTTCCCCCAGCACCAAGATCTGTTTTCATCCGTTACAGCCCCCCCCCCCCCAATCGCTCCGGGCCCACTCTTAAACAAGGAAAACATCTGGACCCCGGGACACATTGCACCAGCTGGACCCCCTCTCTCAGGACCTGACTGGGCGTCAAATGATGTGGGCTGTGGGATTTGATCTGTGAACAATATAGTGAAAAAGCTTTTGTAAGATTAGAACTTTCTTTCATTAGAATGTTCTGTTCCATGTGTAAAATAAGATATTAGCATCTTTTGAAGTCACACTGGCAGCTAAAAGAACTAGTCGTGAGAGGACGGTGAACGGTCAGGTTAGACCCCCATCTAAACATGGAGAGTAACTTTCATATGCGTTTCTAATAAGAAAGGAACAGGAAGACACAGGGCCCTTATCAGCCCGGCCCCAGGGGTAAAACTTCTGCCTTCTTCTCCCACACCCACAGCCTTGATGATGATATTCATTTCGACAGTTTAGTGGAAGGAATATGTGGACAAGTTGGAGGTCCAACATTGGAGGTCTGTAATCATGACGAAGTTACGATCCCCTAAACTGAAGCCTTCCCTTGCACGTTGTTTTTGCCTCCAGGTAACAGATAACTTAGAGTTGTCGGCACTATCTAGCAACACCTGCACCAAGCTTGACTGGAAGTTGAGCTGTCGGCACTATCTAGCAACACCTGCACCAAGCCTGATTGAAAGTTGAGCTGTCGGCACTATCTAGCAACACCTGCATCAAGTCCGACTGGAAGTTGAGCTGTCGGCACTATCTAGCAACACCTGCACCAAGTCTGACTGGAAGTTGAGCTGTCGGCATTATCTAGCAACACCTGCATCAAGCCTGTTTGGAAGTTGAGCTGTCGGCACTATCTAGCAACACCTGCACCAAGCCTGTCTGGAAGTTGAGCTGTCGGCATTATCTAGCAACACCTGCACCAAGCCTGTTTGGAAGTTGAGCTGTCGGCACTATCTAGCAACACCTGCACCAACCCTGTTTGGAAGTTGAGCTGTCGGCACTATCTAGCAACACCTGCATCAAGTCTGACTGGAAGTTGAGCTGTCGGTATTATCTAGCAAAACCTGCATCAAGTCTGACTAGAAGTTGAACAAGTAGCCTTCTTTAATTCTCCTGGAAACTCCAAGATATTTCCAGCAAGTTCTATAAAAGCTAAGAACACGTCAGCTTCTTCCTTTGATGGCCAGATTCTAATATCGTAAGGAGTCATCAAAATCTTGGCCAGTTGTTCCTGGTGACTTATCGTTCAAAATATCGCCTGTCATATTTTTCTATGCGCCCAGCTACAGAGAAAGGGAGTGGGGTGGGGATTGGGGGTGGGGGGGGGGGGGGTGTGCCTAGTTAGAAAAGACAGCCCTTGAAAACATTTTCGCTTACTTACCGGTCTATGAATAGCGTGCCGTGTTTTGTTAGCTTGTCTAGGGTCAGCATGTTTGATATAAGGAGCTACGCTGGAACTATTCACTCCATTAACACTTTCTATCGAAAATACTGTAGTTTAAATAGCGAATGGCTTGAGTGGCCGTTCAGAGCTATAAGTAGGTGGGGGGGGGGGGGGCAGGGAACTTGTAAATCAGAATATCTACAGAAAAAAAAATCAGTTTGATAGATGTGTAAAACATGTTTGCTGAACCTGCAGAATGATGAATCTCCTGGTGACAGACTGAATGGTCTGTTTCTTGAATAAGTCTCTTTCAGTCATGCCACTTACTCTCTCAGAATAGATTTTGGTGAGAAATTGAAAGAAAGTTACTCTATAATTTTTTTTTTTAATGGGTGGGTTAGAAATGTGCAGATTTTACTCGTAATATGTCAAAATATCACTCTGAGCACTGATTCACATTAGATGTGCAAGATCTACTAACTCTGTCAATGTTTTCTGGCTGAATCTTTCGTCAACATCCAAGCCCCAAACATACTTTGACATTCGTTGATATTAAGTATAAAAGTAATGTGGTTCGCGTGCAGAGCGCAGCCACATTAGCCAGCATAGCTCTTGTTAGAAAACTGCATGGATCAGTTGAAACATGTACCTGTCTTGGATCTGTAGTAAGTAACTTTAGACGAATAAATCTACACATGAACAGTAAAATCAGCTACTACATTTGACAAAGTGAGAAAATGGATATGGAACAATTAAGACTGACATTGAAGACGAAGGTTAAGATCTAACTCCTTAGCAACCTCGTATAGCGATATGAAATGTGGACAATATTTTCAAGACATGGGGTTTCTAAAAAAGCTTCCATCTTCACAAACGTTATAGAATAATGAAGAAAGCAACCGGCTCTGAAGTACTGTAGACTGATAAACTTCTGTCATCATTAATGTAGCCTGATAAACTTCTGTCATCATTGATGTAGTCTGATGAACTTCTCTCATCATTGATGTAGCCTGATAAACTTCTGTCATCATTGATGTAGTCTGATGAACTTCTCTCATCATTGATGTAGCCTGATAAACTTCTGTCATCATTGATGTAGTCTGATGAACTTCTCTCATCATTGATGTAGCCTGATGAACTTCTCTCATCATTAATGTAGCCTGATAAACTTCTGTCATCATTAATGTAGCCTGGTAAACTTCTGTCATCATTGATGTAGTCTGATGAACTTCTCTCATCATTGATGTAGCCTGATAAACTTCTCTCATCATTAATATAGCCTGATAAACTTATGTCATCATTAATGTAGCCTGATAAGCTTTTGTCATCATTAATGTAGACTGATAAACTTCTGGCATCATTAAATGAACTTCATTGCTCTGATTTATTAGACCTCAACCCAAGACATTTGTCTGCTATCGATGTTCTTGCCAGCATTTGGCCATCTCAGACTTTTGTAAGGCAACAGACAGGGCTGGCGCTATCATTTGGCCAAGGGCGAAGACTTCGGAGAAGGGCAGTTCTGACCTTTCATGGGCACATGTTTTCTACAGATTTGTTAACTTCACCAAGGGCGAAAACTTCGGAGAAGAGCAGTTCTGACCTTTCATGGACACATGTTTTCTACAGATTTGTTAACTTCACCAAGGGCGAAGACTTCGGAGAAGGGCAGTTCTGACCTTTCATGGACACATGTTTTCTACAGATTTGTTAACTTCACCAAGGGCGAAGACTTCGGAGAAGGGCAGTTCTGACCTTTCATGGGCACATGTTTTCTACAGATTTGTTAACTTCACCAAGGGCGAAGACTTCGGAGAGTGGCGGTTCTGACCTTTCATGGGCACATGTTTTCTACAGATTTGTTAACTTCATCCAGGGCGCAGAATATCCTGTCAAGGTCCTACCTGCAAAAGCCACAGCAGCACTTCAAGGTTTGGTGGCTTTTTTTTTTCTTTTCTTTAAATTAGAAAATTAAACTAAAGAAAATAAAACTGAAAGAACTAATAATGTCAGGTCTGCGTGTCTCCCTTGATGTGTGAACAATTGTAATCGGTGATTGTCCTAGCTGTGAACAGGTGTAATCGGTAATTATCCCAAGCTGTGAACAGGTGTGATCGGTAATTATCCCAAGCTGTGAACATATGTAATCGGTGATTGTCCCAGATGTAATCGGTGATTGCGGTAGCGGTGAACATGTGTAATCGGTGATTGTCCTAGTTGTGAATTGGTGGAACTTCACTCCTAAAAAGACAACTTTCCCACTAGACTGTATCTCAGCAAAAGGACAGTTGTAGAAATAAATGTGAGAGGGTCTGCCCAGTATTACAATGGCAAATATTAGTAGCTGAAAACATTTAACCGAGTTGCAAAATAGTACATCAGGTAGTTTCGGTTTAGATGTCACAAAAGAAAAAGGCTGGAGAAGGAAAAATTTGGGAAGACCAAATCGCTATTCAAGAAAGAAGGTGAGAGACATTTAAAACCTGGGGAAGTGAACTTCTAGTAGAGATCCTTTTAGAAACAGGGTCGTAAATTACCCGACAGTTCAGCAGTAGAACAATGGTAAGAAAGACTTTGGAGTTCAGGATCAGTTCCAGTCAAATTTAGAGAAGACCTTCAGTAGTCTGATTTAGAGAAGACCTTCAGTAGGCAGATTTAGAGAAGACCTTCATTAGTCTAATTTAGAGAAGACCTTCAGTAGTCAGATTTAGAGAAGACCTTCAGTAGTCAGATTTAGTTAGTTCAAAGTGCTATTTTTAGAACTGAACTCTAAGCAATACTTAGATTGAAACGTATTTATTGAATTATTATTGCTAAGACAAATGGCAGCATTCTTCAAGGATATTCAAGTTGACGTCCGAAAGTGTTCGAAAGAAGACGAAGAAGAAGAAGAAGAAGGAGGTGGAGGAGAAGGAGAAGGAGGATCGCTGAACTGAAGCCAATGTTGTAAGTATTTATGAATATTTAACATTTATATTAACAGTTTATCGCCTGTATGTGCAAAGTTTTGGATATTATTTTGATTTAGGATGTGTTTCAACTGTTTATACTGTGTGAAAATCAAATACGTGAGTCCGTCGGATGAAAGGTAAATACAGTAAACTTTATTCCCTTAAACATAAACATAAAACATCAACAATTTCCTCTCACAGCTCACTGTACCAATCATACATAACTTAAAGCTAGACCAAGGGCAACAACCAACGGCACGCATGACAAGTGTGTCACGTGGACGATTTACATAAGCGCGACTGTTTGAATTGAAATACACTAATTATGATCTCCTAAGAAATTTGAACTTTTAATTAAATAGAAACATATAATTCTTTAAATCTGTTCCTGTTCTTAACATTCCTTCAAAACAAATTTTCTTAAACATTAGAGATAAGACTGTACAATCCGATGCAAAGTGGCTTCAAACTATTGGACTTTCTGTGTTAACATTTGACAATTTTGTAACAAAAGTTCAAAATAATGCGAGGTTCACAAGTTAAATTTTGCAAAACACAGTTTTTATATTATGTTCATATTTACATTAAAATATTGAATAATTATCCAAGCATAACAGTTAGTTTATGTGTTCTAATGGTTGTTGTAAATAAAAAAATATAACGGGTTTAGGTTGACTGGCTGATTGACTGCAACATTACTTCGCCACAACACTACTAAAAGCTTGCCGACCCTTTAAGTACCGTGCCGGATAGCGTTGGCGTCTTGCCCGGTCCTTGGTGTTCCCGATTAGTTCAGATGTTTTTCTTTATCTATGCCACTTAGTCAGTCCGCTGAGATATCCTTCTTCTTCTGGCCTTCCTTTTCTTCTGGTCTTCCTATCTTCTGGTCTTCCTATCTTCTGGTCTTCCTCTCTTCTGGTCTTCCTCTCTTCCTTTTTCCCCTCGAATTTTCTAGTCACTGCCAGATTCTCCAACCTTTGACTTCTCCTGACATGTCCAAGAAATTTTGATTGTCTTTTCTTATTTTAACTAGTTTTCGTTGTTCTGAAACTCCTTTGAAGACGTCTTCGTTTGCTTTTCCCTTTGTCCGGGGTATTTGTTGCCTCTTTTTCCAAAACTACATCTCTGTTACTTCCAGTTTCTTTGTTATCTTTTTGTCGACTCTCGAAAGTTTCACGACCACATCGCAATATTGGGTCTATATGAGTACAGTGGAGCGTGATTTGACAAGGGGCTGATAAGTACGGCGGTTGTTTCCCTTGGCCTTCTGCTCGATTTGTACACGGTTTTCACCGCTAGCCGGTGTCTAAAGATAGACATGCACGGCTGCGGGGCGCCTGTTTTTGGTCCGATACTGTTTATTAACATGCTCACAGTTAATATATTTCTAGAGGCCACTCCACATCCGCCACCTTGCAGACGCACCTGGGGGAAAGTTCCACCCCACCAGTGCCCAAAACTATAAACATATAAAAAAAAAAAGATGCATACGTCAGCAGTGTCGCAACACAGACCAGATGGCCTGACAGTTATATCAAATGAGCATGCTCAGGTATCAGTGCCTAAATCAACTGAAATGTTGACACAGTTTGCAAATAAAAATGAACACTAAGAAAGAATTGTATGTACTTGACAGACTGGCTACGCCAAGTAACCTTAAAAGCATAGAGAATTAAAGATTTGTGAAATAACAGAGTTTCATATCTTTAATGATCCTTTATTTATACCAAGAGATTATAAAGTTTCTGTTTATTTGTATTTGTTTAATATTTGATGTAGCCAACACGTAAACAAAGGCACATTTATTGTGTATTGTTGAGCGTTTGTTTCCTTTGTGAAAGTATGAACTAAGTGTGTGTGTATATGCGCGCGCGTGCGTGCGCGTGTGTGTGTGTGTTTGGAGGAGGAGGGGGAGGAGGAAGAGGAGGAGAAAGAGTTGAGATCTCCTAGGGAACAAAATAACCTGGCCCGGACCCTGGTGACAGGTTTGTAAAAAGCCTATTGCCAGCGGCCGGGATATTAGGCTGCGAACACTATTTAGTATACAAGATGTTGCAAAGATATTTTTCAGTCAGTTCGGGATATGTCTCGGTGGGCGAGCCATCGTGTGGTTTTGTGGCTGTGGTTGGCTCTTGATACTGAAGTATATACGGTGTTATTGTGTCCTTATTGTGTCCTGCATTGATTATGTTATAAGTATATGTGATGTGTGGTTGTTGGCTATGATCCCATCGAGCACCCCGGACCCAAGTAGGTTGGCATTATATGCTTTTGGTTAGTAGAGAGGATTTCGTTAGGGTGATATTGTATGTGCTGAGTGCACCCATAGGTATGTATGACAAGGTTGTAGTATGAGTTGGGATAGTGTTAATATATATTATATACAGCTGATATGGGCTGTCATACAATAATGGTTTTGTTCTATACTGACAACATGGTATGATTTCTTTATGTAAGAGACCCTGAACGATGGTTCAGTTATGCATATTTCTTGCTATGAGTTTTGATGTCGTTGCCTTGCACATATAGTATACATGTAATGTTGAGTTTTGATATGATGCTTATTACGGCTGTTCGGAGGGACTAGAAAATGTTCTAGTGTCCGTGATAAATGCTGTTATGAGGGCCCTCACTCTTCTGATAATGTGTGTGATATTAATATTCAATGCATTACTGAATATATGTATGTACGTATGTTGGGTGTATTGACTAGTAAAGCTTCTTATGACAACGCAGAATGATATGTGTGAGGATTACTGATTTGCATATTTTTATTCAGTGATGCATTGCTATGTCTTTGCGTTGTAGGTTATATATATATATATATATATATATATATATATATATATATATATATATATATGCACGTCCTATGAAAGCACATTATCTCTCTCTTATTTTTTGGACAAGAATTTGTTGTTTTTTTTTTGGTCTCTCCAGCTCTTCTCACACATTCTTCATTAGATATTTTTGCTGTCCAGGTATCTCACAACATTCTTCTAATATACCACATCTCACATAGTATACCTAATGAAATTTAAAAATGAAAGACAGCATAGGCATAAAATATACAATCAAGTCAGTAATTCAATCAAATATTTTATTCAAGTCAGTAATTTAATACAATCCTTTATTCTAGTCAGTAATTCAATCCAATCCTTTATTACTTCAGCAGCTAAAGTACTAAAAATATAATCCTGTCAACATAAAATTTCCTCTTGGCCACAGTAACCCAGCAAGGTGTATAGAACTGCTCCTCTTATTTGTTATGATAACTAAACAAAACACTAAGGAAGTTTATATATATGTTTGTGTTTCTAAGGATAACTTATAAAACATGATAAGTTGACACATATTATTTTCTTGCTTTTAATAATTCAGAACAATGGACAAGTTTAATTTCATTCTGTTTGTCTGGACAATTCAAAGAAATGAGAATTTTATACATATTTTCTTGGTCTACTACATAATTTTCTGATCAGAATTACAAAAACACTACATCATGAGATTCTTCTTACATTACAACATAAGGACAAGAAGTTACCACTCAACAATTTCTACAATAAAATTTAGATTCAAGAATGTCACAGTATGTAAATAAGTTGCAGTTCATTTAAAAGTATATATTTTGTTCACACTTTTCTGAAAACAAACTCAGCTGACTATTAAAAAAATACAAATAAAAGAAACAGAGCAAGTTAAAAATTCATATCTTCCTTTTTGTAAGTAAGAAGCCATGAAACAAAACAGACATAAGAATTATCCACAAAAACTCAATAACTTCAGTTTCATTCAACAACAAACTATCAAAACAAAATAAAAGTATCTTTTTCTAAGATAAGTTAGAGGTGTTTTTTTTTTAAAAATAAGATTTAAAAATAAATTAGATTACTAGAAACTAGGAAACATAGTGACTGGTGATGGCTGCTTCATTTCTGCTTGGCGGCATACGCTTTAATTCTGTCATTGCTGCCAACTTGTTCTGCTATTTTTTTCACTCGTGTAAACTTGTCTAGCTCGTGATTTACGTAGTCACGAAGGAAACCGTTACAAATATCATATATGACAATGTCCGCCAAGGTGACGGAGTCGCCTAAGAAGAACGCTCCGCTGCTCTCCTGGCAGAGCTTCTCCAGAAAAGCAAGAAACGTCGGTGCATGTTCCTCTTTTACCTTCTTCTCAATTTCAGCTTTCTTTGCTACATCAGACTCACGAAAAATCTCGACCACTTTCTGAATGAAATCGTCTGTCAACATACACATCTGGTCGATTCTGAGACCATCCAGGTTTGTTTCACCATACAAGCCACATTCTCTGGCAAAATACTTAGCAATCGCCATACTCTGACCATAGGCCTTGCCATCAATTTCAACAAAGGGAACCTGGCCAAACGGTGAAGTTGGTTTGATTTCTGGCCATTTCTCTCTGGGAATACGACAATCATCAAACTCTTTACCGCCATATATCAAAACCAGACGAATACATTCAGCTCGTCCAGTGAAATTGAAGTAAGTGAGTTTAATCTTGCTGTTGGCCATTTTACTGTAGAAGAACAGAAAAGAAAATACAACACATTTACGATAGAAACACATCATTTACAGCAGAGGTTCCCAAACCTTTTACACTGAGGGAACACTTACAACAGAAAAATTCATAGATGTGTTTTCACTAGTATTATTAACATTAAGTATATACAGATACATTTTATAACTCTTGTAATACATAATATTTGAAAAGATAATATGTCTATATAGTAAACTACATAATATTTGAATATATAATCAATTTTAAAAATCTCCTTGTGGAAAAAATTCCACTTGCAAAATTTAAATAAGTGTATGGTTATTCATTAGTACACTTTATTCAGAGTTTTTTATGGCAACACTATTTTTTATCGAAATACTATTTTTTATAGCAAAACTATTTTTATGGCAACACTATTTTTTTTTATGGCAACACTTTTTTTTTTTTACGGCGGCCTCCTTAGCTGAGTGGTTAGGCGCTCAGTTTGCCAATCTGGTGGTACCGGGTTCAGTCCCAGCTGGGGGATTTTTTCTGCTACACACCGAAAAAGGCCCCGAGGTTGACCCAACCTCTAAAAATAGGTACCAGAGAAATCTGGGACGGTAAAGCGGCCAGGCGTGATACTGACCACATCACACTTTCATGCGCCGAAGGTCATGGAAAATACGGGCCTAACACCGCATTCTTTAATGGCAGGGAAACGCGAATTTTACCTTTACCTTTTAAGACTATTTTTTATGGCAATACTATTTTTATGATAACACCATTTTTCACGGCAACACTATTTACAGATGATCAATCATAGCCTCTCTCTCTCTCTCTCTCTCTCTCTCTCTCTCTCTCTCTGAACCTTAAGTGGCCATGGCACATGGGGCTTCCGTAAGGGTTTTCCACAAATGCTTGTCCTTTGCCTTTTTTTCTGCTCTTGCCTCTATTGCTCAACATCCTTTCTGTTGTTCTTCTCCGTGTCTCTTTTGGTCTACCCTTACTTCTGTTCCCCTGTGGTATCCATCTTAGTGATATTTTTGGTAGTGAGTTGTCAGTCATTCGGAGCACATGTCCCAAACATCGCCAGCGTCTTTCTTCAATAACTGCTGTCAGTGGCTTCATCTGCATCTCTGCCAACAAGATGTTATTTCTTATGGTGTTTGGCCAAAATATTTTTTTTAATTCTTCGTAAACATTTAGTCTGGAAAGAATTCAACTTGTTTTCTATGGTTTTGGTGATTTTCCAGCATTCACTTCCATAGAGTAGTACACTTAGAACATTGCTCTTAAATATCCTGATTTTCGTATTCATGCTTAGTTTTTTAGATTTCCATATAGTCTGCAGCACTGCAAAAGCCTGGTTTGCTCCAGTAAGTCTGCTGTTGAAGTCCTCCGTGCTGTCTCCATTTTCTACTACTCTACTGCCAAGGTATACTAATTCATTGACCTCCTCCACTAACTTACTATCTACTCTGAGTACATTTTTGTTGTTCACATTTTGCTTCATTAACTTTGTCTTTCCTACGTTGATCTTTAGCCCTATGTTGTTTGCATTCTGAGTTAGCTTGTTTATTTTATCTTGCATATCTTTGTGGCTGCTTGATAGTAGACAAATATCGTCCGCAAAGTCAAGGTCCTCCAGCACTGTGTCAAGGGTCCATTGTAATCCTCTGCGTTTGTCTGATGTTGCCTCCTTCATTAACCAGTCTACTGCCAAGATAAATAATGTTGGTGATAGTACACATCCCTGTTTCACTCCTGTTTGTACCCTAAAGCTGCTGGAAGTATGTTCTCCACAGATCACTTTGCACTGAAAACTCTCGTATAGAACTTTGATTACATTCACTATCTTATGGGGAAGGCCATGCCATCTTAGGATTTTCCACAGTGCATCTCTGTTGACACTGTCACAGGCTTTCTCAAAATCTATAAACAAATCATAACCTAATGAACACATACAGATTATTTTAAATATGCCCCGTGGAACATGAGACTGTGATAGGTAGAGTTCCCTGGAGCACAGCTTGAAAACCTTTAATATACAATATTAGGGTTCTCGTAATCCGTGGCTGGCCAAGATGATCCTTCCTCAAATGCTCATGGGATGCAGGATGAACTGCTTAGCGAACTAAGTAGTCGGCGACATTGTCTCTGTCATGAGCAGCCTTGAAATGCAGATCGCACACACACACACACACACACACACACACACAATTTGGGGGGGGGGATGGTGCTGATTCATCAGCCTGCGTACTCCAGTGATATGAGGAAAGCAGTGACAGGCAGGGCAGAGAAGCATGAACTTAAGGTTCATGGTGCTTACAAGAACATACACTGTATGAGGCTTACGCTGTCTGTGGCAATTTCTCAGTCTTTACTTACATTTAATTACAATAACTAGGAAATATCTCTCACTAACAGGCTATTCTCTGCATTTCCGAGAATGAAAAACATATTATGCAATACATCCTTATCAATGAATGTTAGAAAACGAGTCCTAAAATGCTATATTGAATCTATCTTGTTATATGGAAGTGGATCATGGACAATAGGCAAGTCTGCACAAAAATCATTGGAAGCAGCAGAAATGTGGTTTATTAGAAGAATGTTGCGAATCCCCTGTACAGCAAAAATAACTAACGAAGAATGTATGAGAAGAGCTGGAGAGACAACAAATCTTGTCAAAAAAAATAAGAGAGAGAGACAATGTACTTTCATAGGACATGCGATAAGAAGAGGGGGCATTGAAAATATTATAACAACAGGAAAAATAGAAGGAAGAAGATCAAGAGGAAGACCAAGAGTAATGATACTGGACAGTCTGATGGGATGGTGTGAGAGGAGATCATCAACTGAGCTGATGGCCTGCATGAAGGATCGGGTACTCTGGAGAAGCATAATAACCAACGCCAGTCGGCACGGCACCTGATGATGATGATGATGATGATGATGATGATGATGATGATGATGATGATGATGATGATGATGATGAACAGGCAGAACAAAATGTGGTCAGTATGTTAAACGTATTTTTTAAAAAGAATTTTACTATTAAGTTCATTCATTCATTCCTTTGCATGTCCCTTGCGGAACTTTGCCTCCCAAACAGCACTCCTGTAGGCCTCTCGGTTGTGAGCAAGATGGCCTGCAGCTGCTGCATCCATTTCCAGATCATCAACGATGTCTTGCAGCCATCTTCGTTTCGGTCTTCCTCTTTTTCTTTTTCCCATTATGTATCCTTCCAATACGGTCTTCTCTAAATTATCATGACGTTTAATGTGGCCAAAATATTTAAGTTTTCTCTCTTTAATCCTCTTTACTAGCCAGCCTTCTTCAATATTTAGCTCTTGTAGTATAGATATATTTGTTCTTTTTTGTGTCCACGATATTTGGAGAACTCTTCTATAGCATTTACATTCAAAGGCATTTATGTGCTTCTCAGCTGTTTTGTTAAGTGTCCAGGTCTCACAGGCATATGTTGCGATAGGAAAGATGCATGTCCTTAAAAATTAAAAACTATTAAGTGTAGTCCTTATATTATTTGTCATGGTTGGTTGATGGATCACATTTTTTGGTCATTTGTTGATGCATCACTTCTTATGGTTGGTTGATGCATCAGTTCGTGTGATTTATTAATCAGTCCTTGTGGCTAGTTGATGATCTGCTTCTGTTTGTTCCTCTGGTCTCCCTCTTGTGTCAGTTCGTCCTGGTAGCCGATTATTTATTTCATCGTGTCCACGGGCTTGAGTTACTTGCACTTGTTGCCATGGTGATGATCTCAACACATTGAAACACTGACTCGGATAGGAAGTATTCTACTGTGGTTTTCTTTACTTCTCCTGAACTGCTTCGGGGCCCAGTTTACCCACAGACTCCATCTCTTTGAAGAACATACGATTCTCCCTGCTTCGGGCAGCCCCAGGCAAAGCAACAGCTTGTCAGTCAAGAGTATATATGGCAGTTATGTTCCATCTTAAGTCGTTTTCATCAGAGTACGCAATATCATTTGGCACAACAAAAATGTTACAGGTCCTTTTTATTTATAAATCCCTATAGACTGTCACGCACCAGTGACCAAGTGCTCGTGAACTAAGCACTTTTATCATTTGTTCATGCTCGCTTACAAATAGCTTATATGAAAAAAGTAAAATATATAGAAAACCTCTACCATTTCATGTAGTTCAAACAAAGGGGGAAAATGTTAAAATTGTGTATATAATTAATAAATTTAAACAGCAGATTTAAGCGAAAAAGATGGCGAATCAACTTACTGCACTGTGTCGCGGCTCTCACCAAAGGTGGTTTCAATGAATGAACCAGTTCGCTGGGTTTTATATATTTGATTCGCAACACCACACCTAACCGGCACGTTGGCTTGTTCCGCGTATCATAAAGTCGGTTAAACGGTAGCTAGAAAGAAGCAAATGCTCATGATGATGTGACTGTAAGCAAGAGTGAGCTGTCTGTTCTAAATAATTTATAACTGCCTCTTTGCTCATACTGATGGAAGTGAAGGCGACTGTCCGATGAGGCAATCAGCGACCCATACCTGATATGCCAGCGTCTGGGTTAGCGAACCATAGCTGACCAAGACCCTGTCCCATCTCTCCGTGGTACATCCCAGTAACAGGCCTAGCCTGGCTAACGGGGCAGGGATCGCCATAGTCCCCATGGTGGTGGAGTCTGCTAAAGAAGCATTGCACATCCCCTGCTTTTTAGCTATACTCCGGGATTGAAAAAGTATCTGTCATAACCCGCTCCCACATCGATGCGATGCTGTTCCTCAACACCTCTACAGCATCGACTACAAAGAACACCAGCTTCCAGTTACAGGGAGTTCGTACAAGCACAAACACAAGTTGCTCATACTGATTTACC
The DNA here is from genome assembly GCA_009760885.1 of Achatina immaculata. NCBI lineage: Eukaryota > Metazoa > Mollusca > Gastropoda > Stylommatophora > Achatinidae > Lissachatina > Lissachatina immaculata. The sequence continues at coordinate 1,479,804 of CM019694.1, forward strand.
GCGTATTTGAGCATTATATGCAAAACTCTAACGCTGTCTTGAAACTGTCTGCTTTTCCATCTTCATTTCGTACAACATCGTGCTTGCAGTTTTTTTGCTTTTGCTTTTTTTTTTTTTAAATTGGCCAAGATAGCAATAAATTTATATTAAAAAGAAACTCTTCTTACTTCTGTGGAGTTAGCAGTTTTAATGTTAAGAATTGTTGAACTGTTTATCTTTTGCAACAAATGGTAGTTACTTTGACAGTAATTACTGAGAATTATGATCAGTGTGACAAGAAAGAAAGAAAGAAAGAAAGAAAGACATTTGAGTTGAGGAAGGAGGAAAGAATTAATACTAATAGTTTTATCTTCTTCGCTTGCTTGATTTTTTAATCAGCGTATCTACTGTTACAGAAAGTGGAAGTGTATATAAAACAGTTGAATTGTTATGCTACATTTTCTGATTAAACGCATTGCTGAAATCCGGAATATTTATTCCTAAATCTGAAACTTCTAAAATGCCGTAAAAGAGGCTTTCCGTTTTACTTTCTCCTGATTTGTATCTTTTCTATTTATCGTGGGCTCGAATGTAATAGGAAACGTAAAACACTTTTTTCTGGCCACCAAACAGCCATTGTGAATGTCTTAAAAGAATATAAGCAAAGGGTAATGAGACGAAATAAACCAAGTATCATTTATCACTTGAATGTAATATTGCATCAAAAGCCATGCTTTTATTAGTTTGCTTTCAAAACTGCATTGAGACGGCGCTGAATATATAATTCAGGTCCATGTCGTCCCTTCCACTTCTAGTACACTTCCATAAAACAAGAAGAAAAAAAAATTCCTTTTCTTAGATATCATTTTCCTTACCACTCAACCTTCCTCAGCCCTCATCTGGTACTCGCATTACGTCGATAAAAAATATGCTATGTCACCGTCGATCGAAAGGATTACCTGGTTTACAAAACCGCTATAATGTGGACGTGTGCACTGCAGCGTCAAATCTATAACTCTTATAATAAACATTTTAAAAAACTGTTTTATAGCTACAGTCTGCAAATAACAGACTAACAGAGAGAATTATGGGTCACATTAAAAGAATACCGTATTAAAAGAAAGGATTATGTTTCTCACAATCAAAGTTAGTTGACGTGAACAGATTCTGTCTCATCAGAACTGCTCGCTGGCGTTCTTTGTGGCCGATACGGTTAAGATGTTGAGGCACAACATCGTGTCGGATTGTTGGCGGGTCACAGTGGCTACTTTGTGAAGTCCCTGGGTGGAAAAAGCAGGGAGTGTGTTATACTTTTTTAGCCAACTCCACCGCCATGAGGACTATCGTGATCCCTGCCCTGTTAGCCAGGCGAGGTCTAGTACTGGGAGAATCAACGGAGAGGCAGGACAGGGTCATTGTCAGCTGTGGGTCGCCAGCCCTGACGCTAGCATGCCGGCTGTGGGTCGCCAGCCCTGATGCTAGCATGTCAGCTGTGGGTCGCCAGCACTGATGCTAGCATGTCAGCTGTGGGTCGCCAGCCCTGACGCTAGCATGTCAGCTGTGGGTCGCCAGCCCTGAAGCTAGCATGTCAGCTGTGGGTCGTTGACTGCCAACATGTTCAACATCCCCTCCCCCACCCCCACATAAGTAGAACAGAGCTTTCCATATTAACAGTTTTATCAGAGAAATATGAAATGTATGCTGCAAAATATGAACTTATCTCATGTGAAACAGGTAGGAACTGTATACATCTTCTAATTTTAGCCTCTCTTGGTGCCCAGACATCGTCTTGCAGGACTATACACTGTGACAGTGGGAGAACTTCACAGACATGACATATCAAAGGAGAGACAACAAAGGAGTGAATGAAATAGAGATAAATTTCAGTGGAGTGAATCCGTAACCAGTACAGATCTGAATGGAAAAAGAAACTGAAATGCAACAATGAACCAGATCCAATACACCAACTACAAAGAGATCAACAAACCATCCTCTTCCGCCTAAGGACAGGCCACTGCAGACTACTGAGCCACCTGCATCGACTCAAAATGTCTCACACAGACGAGTGCCCATGTGGCAGTGGAGTCCAGACTCCAGAACATATCCTACAAGAATGCCCAAACCGTGCAGACCTGAGGCGTGAGACATGGCCAGAGGACACAAGCTTGGGGCAAAAGCTTTGGGGCTCATATCAGGATCTGAAGAGGACTGTGGGCTTTGCCATGTCGACAGGGATCAGGATCTGAAGTGACCAACAACCTCGAACGCAGAAGCAGAGCGATACCAATATTGTCCTTACGAAGAAGTTAAATGTCTTGTGCTAATCTACAGATTAGATAGTTATACACATAATCTGAACGTTTATGTATGTGGAAGACTACCATGAAATCAATGGCATTAGGGTCAGAGTCTGGGTGAGAGGTTAGGGTCAGTGTTTGGGTGAAAGGTTAGGGTCGGAGTGTGGGTGAGAGGTTAGGGTACATGGTCATGAAGGGAAAATTGATGATAAAGTAATGTGTAGCCCTATTTACATTGTTACTTGATTTTTAAAATTGAAGTATTTTGTACTAAACATATCTGTCACTCCTCCATAACGTCAGCGACATTTTACCGAATCTAGGCTTTGGTAATGGGAACTATATAAGGATTGAACTTTTATAATTATCCCAGCATTGAACAGTGAAGTTGGTGCAGTTATTGAATAAAGCAAATAAGAATAACAAAATTAATGAAGCAAGAACAATAACTGAACATTCATAAGTTGTTCAGTCAACATGAACTGTTCTCTTGATACTGGCAATATCATCTAAGCAACTATCTCTGATGTATCCAGCTGAATGAAATATTACTGAATCTTCTCTTACTGACATTTAGTTTATCAGTATTATCAATATAAAGGTAAAGGTAATCCTGTCATGCCTTAAAGGCACATAGGGATATAGTGTTAGTCCCCATATTTTCCTTGACCTGTCAGCACACTAGAGGGTGATATGGTCAGTATCATGCCTATTATCAATATAGCAGAACTTCTATAATCTTTTTAACAACAAAAGCATAATAAAACTCATTTAACTGCTTCCCTGCTTAGCAAGTACTAGCAGTGTTAACACACAAGAGTGTGAGTACATGTCATTTAATGCATCATACAGAACTAACACAGCCAAACTCAGATATCACAAAACAAATATACAACACAAACATTTTGGTAAATTTAATTTGTTCTTTATTACCATTTAAAAATGCAGTCTTAAATGATGCCCAAAATGCAAAACTGATCAACAAGAATAGTTTTTCACTTCAACTGCCACAGCTATCAAAATCAATGGTGCAACAACATTCCTGTATTCGCTTCCTAAATCTCACTCATTTTTCATGTCAACACAATATTTTCCCAGGAGCTACATTCTTCATACAGTTCCTACAGAAAACTGTCCTCTGTGAGTTTAATTCAGTTGTAAAAGACATACAAACAAATCAGTCACACAATTTTAATGAACTGCCACTCTCAGGTACCAAACTGCCATTGACAAATTCAGTATAAAAATATGTAATAAAGGTAATATAATTCATTTGACTGTGTATTATTACATGTATATTTGAAAAAAAATATTAGTATATAAAGATTTTGTAATACTAAATAATACTTGCTTCAACACATTTTTATCTTTGGGGGAAGGAAGGAAGGAAGGAAGGAACTATTTGGTTGTAATGGACACGATATATATAAGGATATAAGTTAAAGACTGTGTTCATCGTCTGTGATAAACATTTTTGACATTTGTTGTATAAATTACCAGTGGATGAACATTTTGGTTGCTGTTTCAATGACCAGAAAACAAACACCTTTTTTTTTTTTGGTTGTAATCAGCAGTTTTGGCTGAAGTCTATGACTAATGAACATTTTAGCTCCTGCCTAATGACGTTCAGCATAAGCTCTGATTCTCTCATTGCTGCCAACTTTATCAACAACTTGTTTAAATGATGGGTACTGATCAAGCACATCCTCAACATAGGACTTGAGAAACCCTGTGGCAACATCATAGGCAATGAGATCTGCCAGGGAGATGGAGTCACCTACAAAATACTCTCCATTGTTGTCCTGGATCAACTTCTCAGCAAACCCCAAATACCTTGGTGCAACTTCCTCTTTCACTTTCTTCACAATTTCAGCTTTTTTTTCCGGGTCACTCTCACGAAAAGCCTTGGCTGCCTCCAGGATGAAGTCCTCTGTCAGGCCAGTATACTGATCAATTCTTAGACCATCCAGATTTGTTTTACCATATAGACCAAACTCTCTGGCAAAATAGTTAGCAATTGCCACACTCTGGCCATAGACCTTGCCATCAATTTCAATAAATGGAACCTGGCCAAATGGTGAAGTTGGCTTGATTTCTGGCCACTTGTCTCTGGGAATGCGGACATCTTCAAATTCTTTACCCAACCATGTCAAAACCAGACGAATAATTTCAGCTCGTCCATTCAGATCAAAGTAGGTCAGCTTAATCTTGCTGTCTGTCATTTTTCTGTAAGAAACATAAATAAAAATTCTGTGAAATAAATAAACAGTTGTCTCTAAAGTATTTGGACATAAAGAAGTAAAGGTTCCTATATTTGATCATAAAAATGTTAGCAATGTATCCCACCCTGGGGCAAGTTTCATCATTTCTTAAAATAAAATTCATTGCTGTATGATGAGTCAATAAAGAAGCTTTCTGTGATCAATATGAAGGACAATGAACTCTCTATAAGGTTTTATGGTTCACATGAAAAATTTATACCACTTTAAGAGCCAAAATCTCGCATGTTCTTTTTTTTAATCATGTAACCATTTTTCTCTCTCTCTCTCTCCTTCGACTCCCTCTCTTTTTCTCTTCCCTTCCCTTTTTCCCACCTAAATCTAGTCTGTTAATAAATAAACCAAGCTTTTAGAGTTCATAATAAATATTGACTCTTTGATTACCCCGAGTCCTTTAAATGGCTTTTTAAACAAAATAATCTCGTAATTTTTGTCAGGTGATTCCCCCCCACTCCCCCCCCCCCCAGCTGATAATTCATGATTTTAAATTGACTTAACAGACATCATTCTTTGTAAAACATGGCATTTGTGATGAATCATAAAAAAAAAAATAGTTGTTTGTGGTTGCTATTTGGTTGTCAAAGAGTTAATCCGTTTGCAAATGGATGGCCTGGGGGCGGTGGGGAACATATCGTGTTATACAGTGAAATTACAAAGTATAATTTTAAAGGTCTCAGGGAAAAAAAATACTGCAATTCAAATAAATCAGGAAAACAAACTCATGTAACACTGATATTTTATCTTCAGTGCTACTGTCGCAATATGGGCACTAACACAATATCCCTATGTGCCTCTAAGGCATGACAGGATTACCTTTACCTTACTGCAGCATAGAGTAACAGAAAGAACATGTGAAAAATAAAGTAAATATTTTTACGAGGGTGATAAGTTCTCATCATAAGGTACAAATACTTGAAACACACAATTGATATTAGGTGTATTTGTAGATCACGTTAATGTAAGATTAAATCCCAAGTTTCACAAAATTAACTGCAACAATTTTTTTTTTTAACTGGCTACTGAAGTGGTAAGGGGTGGTAGAAATTGAGAAAATGGATAAAATTTCTCATCAAGCAGTCATTCACTACCTCTGCATCAAGGGCTTATCATCGAAGGAGATCCATGAGGATATGGTAGAGACTCTAGCGGAGAATGCCCCTCTTACAGCACAGTGAAAAAATGGGCAGCTCAATTCAAACATGGAAGGAAGAATCTTGAAGATGATCCCTGTCCAGGAAGACCAAGAGCCACCGATGTAACCACCGGCAGAATCCATGACATGATAATGGAGGATCGACAACTAACTGAGCGTTACATTACTACAGAGTTGGGCATCCCCCAGGAAAGTGTTCATGCCATTATTCACAATGATCTTCAAATGACAACGGTCTCTGCTTGAGGGGTCCTGAAACTTCTTGGAGCTGATCACAAACAACAGTGTCTCAACATGTCAAGAGACAATCTTGGCCATTTTTCTGCAGATCCTGAAAAGTTTATTCACCAATTTGTGATTATGGATGAGACTTAGGTTCATCATTTTCAACCAGAAACCAAAGAATAGTCAAAGCGGTGGAAACATCATGGATCCCCACCTCCAAAGAAAGCAAGGGTGGTTCTGTCTGCAGGCAAAGTGATGGCTTCCATCTTTCGGGATTCAGAAGGTATGCTATTGGTAGACTATCTTCAAAAGGGCAGAACGGTCACTGGGGCCTATTACGCTAATCTTGTGAAGCAACTGCGGGTCAAATAGAAGGATAAGTATCGAGGGAAATTGACGAGAGGAGTCATCCCTCAGCAAGACAATGCGCCAGTTCACAAGTCGGTGGTGGCACTGGCTGCCATTCATGAATGCGGCTTCCAGCTTTTTGAACATCCTCCTTATCCCCAGATTTGGCCCCTTCGGACTATTACCTATTTACCAAACTCAAAAAGGAGCTCAGTGGTCGCAAATTTGCTTCAGATGATGACGTCATTCATACTGCAGACCACTTTCTACTGGCACAAGATGCTGACTTTTTTACAAAGAAGGGATCCGTATGCTCCAGGATCACTGGACTAAGTGCATAAACTTACAATGTTGAGAAATAATCCCAAAAAAGTTGTCCACATATAATCCGTTGTAACTTACGCTGAGAACTTATCAATCACTCCTCATAATTTTTAGTGGGGCATACAAAATTTCGTGAGTGACATGATTATTCTCTGTACTCGTCTGCGCTGCCTCACAGCTTAGGGTGAACACTGGTCTAGATATCTTTTCAAAGTTTAAATAATGGGACAGTCAGTGATGCCACGGGGTAAATTAAAATTTAAAAGTTAACTCAAAATTTTAACCAGCAGGCTAGGTTTATAATTTTGCTAAAAAATGTGACAATGAAGACAACGTGTTATGCTTCTGTGCAAAGTCAATTTTCTTAAGAATAGCAACATTTCCATAAGTTAAAAAAAATGAATTTCAGAACATGTGGCAATCAAAGACAAGAATACGGGACAATATGGAACGCGTTTTTAAAAAAAGGGAATATTTAGACGTCCTGGCCGAAGTAATGTGATTCCTGGGACAAATCCTTAAAATACGGGACTGTCCCGTACAATGCGGAACGCACCATCACTTTTGTCTAGGACATGTCTTTTTGTCAGTAGTCCTAGTTTTTCTGTGTTATGATGTTCCCTCAAAAAAGTTTTCTCCATAATATCATGACAGTCTTCATGTAATTTAAGTACCAGGACTGAATACAGAGCAAGCAGGTCAGTACAATAGGAATCCGTTTTACAGTATTTCTAAGTATGTTGTTCTTGTTGTTGATGCTGATGGTGCTTAATCTCCATGGAAGTGCGAGCTCGATGTTCTTTGCAGCCGATGTTGTGGAGATGTTGAAACACATCATGGCCTCGAACTGGAAGTGAGGAGTGACTGCAAGGAGTGGAGCTAAAAAAAAAAGAGGGGAGTGTGTAATGCTTCGTTATCAGACACCACATTCATGAGAACTAAAGTGATCCCTTCCATGTTAGTCAGCCAAGGCCTGTTACTTTAGTGGGGGGTGGGGGGGGCACAAACAGAGAGTTGGGACAGGGTCTTGTTCAACTGTGTTTCGCCAAATATGACATTAGCATGTCAGTTATGTCTCGCAGACCGTACTGTCGGATAATGCCTTCATCCCCAGTTCTAAGAACAGGACGGTATCAATACTTCTCTTGGATATCTGCTGTCCTTTTTTGCATGCACATAATGGGATCAACCCATCTTTGTCCTCTTTATCTAAGGCCAAGCTGTATATCACTTGTTTATTTCTTTCTGTCATCATTAACTATATCTTTTATTTTCTTTTTTCTCCTCCCCCCCAAGTCTCAGATGACGGTTTTAGTTTAGAAATCAGCACAGCTAATCATGAGAAATCAGCACAGCTAATCATGAGAAATCAGCACAGCTAATCATGAGAAATCAGCACAGCTAATCATGAGAAATCAGCACAGCTAATCATGAGAAATCAGCACAGCTAATCATACTAAGAGCATCTTAGTCCGCTAGTCTTGTGTACATACAGTCACTGGTCTCTATATGTTCAATGGTTAAACCAGTCTGAGGGCTACGGCTAAAATACGTAAATGGTTTTTTTTTTTTTTTTGTTTTAAGTAACCAGTATGAGGAAAATTAAATGGGGGAAGGACAAATTAAGGTTGTAGGTAGGAAACTTAACTGTGGCAGAATACACATCGTAAAAAGCCAACACTTGATGGGAACTGTTACCAAAAAGACACTCTTGGATGGACGCTGTGGCATGCGGGGGAGCACATACGGGCCTGTCCTGAATGCAATGACACCGGAGTCTGGTTTTGAACCTTTTGGGGGAAAGGTGGCGCAAGCAGATATGGGCGGAGAAATGCTGGAATACAGAAATTTCAATCCTACCGTCCATTAATTCTTTCTTTTTAAAAAATGGGAACCGGAGATGACCATCCGAGATCAGATCACGAAAATACATCCAGCCAAAGCCTCCCCCCCCCCCCCCAGAAAACACACACCCATTCACCCACCCCTTCCACGTCACGTCGGGTCCAGAGCTCCCTGGTTATATCTGTACTTCTGTCAAGATGGAGCGACAAGATGGCCACTGCTCGACCGACAAATAGTGAATGAAATGTTATTGCTATCATGACGTGACTGAATTCATTCACTTTTCCCAGTGTCTTCATGCACACATGGTTATTTCATGTACACATGGTATATATCTATACTACAAGAGCTTAATATTGAAGAAGGCTGGCTAGTAAAGAGGATTAAAGAGAGAAAACTTAAATATTTTCAACACATTAAACGTCATGATAATTTAGAGAAGACCGTATTGGAAGGATACATAATGGGAAAAAGAAAAAGAGGAAGACCGAAACGAAGATGGCTGCAAGACACCGTTGATGATCTGGAAATGGATGCAGCAGCAGCAGGCCATCTTGCTCACAACCGAGAGGCCTACAGGAGTGCTGTTTGGGAGGCAAAGTTCCGCAAGGGACATGCAAAGGAATGAATGAATGAATGAATGAATGGTTATTTCACGCTGTTATTTTGTGTACATCTAACTAAAATCGCTGCTCAAGAAAAAGACGTGTTTGCGGCTGTCAGTAATCTGATGGTCTGCTGTCGTCTGTGAGCACTGTCACCTTCAGTCTATGAATTCTCCAACAAATATAATACAGGAACATGACAGGAGTTGTACAGTTAATCGCAAATTATTTACTTCATCGGAAGCAGTTGGTTACAGTCCTGTTACCCCTGTCAGACCAACCCTACTATAAAAACTGGTACCTGGTTATTTTTAGGGAAAAGCTCTGAAACAGGAAAAAATATCTCCTGGAAGACTATGGGCACCAAGATGCTCTATAATTAATTCATGAGAAGACATGACACATGAAAATCAGTGGGAACATTCTCAAAATTCATACTCGATCATCATCATGTGCCATGCCTGAATGCGCCGGCGACCATGTCTGTCCACAGGTTTTGATCATTCATGTCTTCTATCGGTTCTGTTGTGCTTCTCCCATCCCATTTTGTCAAGCCACCTAATATTTTCTCTCTTGATCTACCTCTTCCTTTTCTGTCTTCCACTTTCCCTGCTGTTACGATATTTTCCATTTCTGCTCTTCTCCAATGAATTTAGACTATATTCCCCACCCCCAGGTATATTCGTAAAATTCGTTTCTCTTTGGCTTTTCGTAAGTATTCATCATTTGTTATTTTAACTGTCCATGGTATTCTTAACAGTCATCGTAGAAACCACATTTTAGTTGCCTCTAATGCTCTCATTGTTGTTTTTATTAATGACCAAGATTCGCTCCTATATGGTAATACGGTCAACGGATTTAAAAACAAAAGTAGAAAAAGTATGCAAATTCTTGCCACTTGATTACTAAGAAATGAATGCTTCAGACATTGAGAGCCATTTCTCTTCCTTTCCTATCTCTTTGTCCTTTATGTTTTTGAGTATGATTAAATGTTTTAACCGAAACGTTACAATAGTGTTCTCGTTATTTAGCAAAGCTGCTCCTACTTTTATTTTCATAATCGTAATATTCGTATTTTAAAAATGAGCTGCAGTGCTGCGCGTCAGCAGCCATAAACAGGTTTTAGACTGTAGCTGATAACGCAAAGTTCTAACTTACCTTCAGTGTCTAGACAGGGTAGGCTCAGACAATGATACTCCGTCTACAGCAGAAGGTTGAATGTTCTTCCTACGTCTGGGGGAGTTTTCTTCTAGCCGGGTCATCTACTCGCCGCTCGCTTTTATTTACGTCGCTTACAATACGTTCGGCTAAACGGCAGCTTCTATAAATGAAACTGTCTACCAGCAGAACGTTTTTCTTGTGAATTCTAACAAGAAGAAACATGTTCTGCTGGTGAATTCTAACAATAAATGGTGAAACAACAACTTAATTTGACATAAAACAAGGGGTCCGTCAGGGGTGCATATTGTCGCCTTACTTATTTAACTTGTATACTGAAAAATATAATGAGAAATGTTAGAGAAGATGTAGACAAAGAATATTACGATGCCATAACAATTGGAGGTTGTGAAATACCAGAGATTAATATGCTGATGACACAGTATTACTGTCCACAACACAAGAAGGAATGGAAAAACTATGTCAGTCCGTAAGAACAGCGAAGAGCAAAATCTCTATCTTAATGCGAAGAAAACTAAATTGATGACAACAGACAAAACAAATAAGACAGTGATATATGTATCAATGAGGAAAAACCGAAAGAAGTGGAGAGTTTTGAATATTTTGGATCATTGCAAACTAATAATGGAGATACAATGAGGGAAATTAAAGGAGGACATCTATCGCTCTTCAGAAAGTAAAACAACTAAAGAATCTGTGGAGAGGAATAGACAGAACTACAAAAATAAGATTTTTAAGGTCATGCATCTTTCCCATCGCAACATATGCCTGTGAGACCTAGACACTTAACAAAACAGCTGAGAAACACATAAATGCCTTTGAATGTAAATGCTACAGAAGAGTTCTTCAAATATCATGGACACAAAAAAGAACAAATATATCTATACTACAAGAACTTAATATTGAAGAAGGCTGGCTAGTAAAGAGGATTAAAGAGAGAAAACTTAAATATTTTGGACACATTAAACGTCATGATAATCTAGAGAAGACTGTCTTGGAAGGGTAAAAGGTAAAAAAAGGTAAAAAAGGTAAAGGTAACCCTGTCATGCCTTAGAGGCACATAGGGATATGGTGTTAGTGCTCATATTTTCCTTGACCTGTCAGCGCTCTAGAAGGTGATATGGTCAGTATCAAGCCTGGCCACCTTTCCTTCCCCAACTCCAGAAGAAATCGGATACCCATTTCTACAGCTGGGTGACTGGGGTGCCTCTGGCCGGATTCGAACCCCCGACCTTCGCCATGAGAGACCAGTGCACTAACCACTTCGCCACTCAGACACCCCTTGGAAGGGTACATAATGGGAAAAAGAAAGAGAAGAAGACCAAGGCGAAGATGGCTGCAAAACATCGTTGATGATCTGCAAATGGACGCATCAGCAGCAGGCCATCTTGCTCACAACCGAGAGGCCTACAGGAGTGCTGTTGTGTGTTGGGGGGGGGGGAGTAAAGTTTCGCAAGGGACATGCAAATGAATGAATGAATTAATTAATTAATTCTAACAAATAATTGACTGTCATTAATGTTTATTTCACTGAACTTTGATTTGGTTCAGCATTTACTATTAACGGAATTTTATGCGAATAAATTGACACAACAGTCAGGAGATCACCGTAGACTCCACTTCTACGTTATAGCAATGGAACAAATAAGAGAATAATGTGTCTTTTAAGTGCAGCAGAACCTGAAAACAGAACATAGGCATCACTAAGCAAGATTTTGATGTTCAGTGTACTCGGTACAGTTTATTTAAAATTTAATGTCAAATATTCTTTGGGAGAACTTTGATTCTCTTCGGCGAGTTGTCATTGTTTTGTACTTCGACGAGCTGTCAGTGTTTTGTTACTTCTGCGAGCTGTCGGTGTTTTGTTACTTCTGAGAACTGCCATTGTTTTGTTACTTGTTAACCACGGAAGCAAGAGAAAAGACTAAGTTGGAGATAGATAACGAGTAATGTAAGGTCTTGGTGTTGATGATGATGACGATGATGATGATTCACTAATTTTTTTAAAAATATCGCTGTTATACGACAGCCCTTTTAAACGGTTTGCTGCAATGCGGAGAAATTGTCTCGGATGACACGAAGACCTTCAGCTGAACCCTACACTGATTACTGGACTTTCAGTTTTTCTCCATTGACCTCTAGAGTGGTGATTTTCAGTGAGTGTGTATGTGTATTATGTATCAAAAACGTAAGAAGACATAATTGGGGAAATGGTGATGGTGATTGGAAGGGGGTTTGGGGGGGGGGAGGGGAGGGGGGTTGAGGTTCTGGTGCTTTGTTATTTGTTATACAAAGAAAACTTGTGCGTCCAATCTAAAAAAAAATCCTATATCACCATCATCATCATCTTGTGCTATACAGCAAGCGTTTCTCAGTTGAGAATATTTTCCCACTAAGATGTGAGTATTGCAGGTTTTCTCCGAATGTTTGGTCTATGTCTGACGTATGTGTGAAAAGCAGTTGTGGGTTTAAAGAGAAGGTAACTTCGGGATGCAAGGGAGGGGGGGGGGTAAACATTACTGTACTCTCATGATGAAGGTCTAGAGTTTGATCCCGACCAGAGGAGCTCCAGTCATCTAGTTATAAAAAATATATACCTGACACCCACAGGAGCTAGGAAAGAAATGGTGGACAGAAAAGACACTGTCCAACTAACCCTGAAGTGTGTCGACAAGTCAAGAAAAAAAGTGGACACTAACAGCATACCCTCAGTGTGCCTCAGATCATGCCACTTGTGCCTATTTCAAGGCAGCTTTAGGGGACAATATAAGCATAATCAACTGTTTCCTCAGTTCACTTCGTGGACCCACAATAAACTGTACCACTGTACACGTGGCATCATCATCATGAATTATTCTGTACCATAGTATCAAGTAAAGCTGATATGCATCTCCAGCTTGATGTTACTGCATCCTGCTTCCAAAGTGCACGTGACTATGCCGATTCCCACTCCTGATGTAGCACCTCCGTTTCAGTAGTGTCACGGCTTTTCGGTCTGATAAGAATGGGTTACTTCTCCTCCCTTTCAGTTATTCCCTCTTAACCGTCGCCCTCCAGTAGAAGAGAATTCTTCCAGTCATCTATACCTTCTTCTTTCGCGGAGGAGATCATTGCCTTTGATGTACATGTTCGGAATGCAATGATTATGACGATAGTAATCATGATCCTAACATATTTTGATATTAAAAATCTGCGTGTATGTGTGTGTCCCAGTGTCGCCATCTTTCTCTTTTTCCTTTCTGTTTCATTCAGTTCTGGCTCTTGCATTTTGTTATAGCTTTTGATAGGTTAGGGGGTCACTTAGGACGCTGTTCGGTTTGGAGTCAGTGACCCATAGCTAACATGCTAGCGTCAGTGTTGGCGACCGATGGTTAAAATGCTAGCATCAGTGTTGGAGACCCATAGCTAAAATGCTAGTGTCAGTGTTGGCAACCCATAGCTAACATGCTAGTGTCAGTGTTGGAGGCCCATAGCTAACATGCTAGTGTCAGTGTTGGCAACCAATAGCTAACATGCTAGTGTCAGTGTTGGCGACCCATAGCTAATATGCTAGTGTCAGTGTTGGCGACCCATAGCTAACATGCTAGAGTCAGTGTTGGCGACCCATAGCTAACATGCTAGCGTCAGTGTTGGCGACCCATAGCTGACATGCTAGTGCCAGTGTTGGCGACTCATAGCTAACATGCTAGTGTCAGTGTTGGCGACCCATAGCTAACATGCTAGTGTCAGTGTTGGCGAATCCCTGTCCTACCTCTCCGTTGGTACCCCTGCTAACGGGCAAGGATCGCCATAGTCCCCGTGGCCACGGAGTTTGCTGGAGAAGTCTTGCACACCCCCGACCTTTTACTTCCAACCAGGCATCGAAAAAAAACAACAAAATAGCAGCCATAAACCGCTCCCAATCCGACACGATGTTGTGCCCCAACATCTTCACAGATAGTGTGCAGAAATTACCAGCTCGCAGTACCAGGGTGATTGAAGAAGAAGAAGAAGAATCTTAGTACAGTTAATTATGTTTTATTCAGTACTGTGTTCTATATGATTACATTATATGAAAAAGTAGTATCTGAATACAGGCCTGTGTAAAGTAATTTTTTTTTCTTTAAATCAGAAAAAGTTGTAAAATATTCTATGCGCCACATATCTGAAAGGTCAAACCTGACATATTAGCTGCATGAATAAGGCTTGTTATCACGTGTTTATGACCTTTGCTCTTTGGTGTGACGTGCGAATCAATGATTGGTTAGATACGTAGACAAACAAAACTCCTCAAAGTCACCGCGATGTCCACGTACCTGGTAGAGAGCCCTTCTAGATTATTCTCGAAAGGCCAACACAATGAAAGACTGATTAATAATCAGACGAAGGACATTGAAAAATTCACGTAGAAAAAAGGTGGGTGATGGGGGTTCGTGAGGGAGGACGGATGAATGCTATAATTCTGTCAACGAAAGAAAAACATGTCTCGGTCAAGTTCTGGTACATTCGGTGTTTAGAGAAAACCGTGTTATAGGAAGAGGCGTGGGGGCCAGGGGGAAGGAACGACAATTTTGATGATAGCAAACAGAACAAAAGAAAAGAGTAACCAGGTAAACCTTCATAAGAAGACTGGGTAAAAGTCTGAGAAGTCAACCTGACCAGAGCTTGTTGAATTTAGTAAAAGAAAGCAAATTGAAACAGAATAAATGCCCACGACAACATTGAAAAATGGTCGCCAGTAATTTATTTTAGTCGTACTTGTTTCATCATCAACATCATGTGCCTTACCGGCAGCTGTTGCTGGTCACACTTCGTAGTAGTTCTAGATCCTAGATATTTTCTGTCAGTTCAGATGTTTTTCGTCATTGCGTAGGACTGTCTTTGTCTTTCCACTTGGCCTTTCCTTGCCTCTCTTCTCATTTATCTTTCCTGTTGTTATGATTATGCAACACATCCTTATCAATGAATGTTAGAAAACGAGTCCTAAAATGCTATATTGAACCTATCTTGTTATATGGAAGTGAATCATGGACAATAGGCAAGTCTGCACAAAAATCATTGGAAGCAGCAGAAATGTGGTTTATTAGAAGAATGTTGAGAATCCCCTTGACAGCAAAAATAACTAATGAAGAATCTATGAGAAGAGTTGGAGAGACAAAAAAAAACCTTGTCAAAAAGATAAGAGAGAGACAATGTACTTTCATAGGACATGCAATGAAAAGAAGGGGCATAGAAAATATTATAACAACAGGAAAAATAGAAGTAAGTAGATCAAGAGGAAGACCAAGAGAAATGATACTGGACAGTCTGACGGGATGGTGTGAGAGGAGATCACCAACTGAACTGATGGCCTGCATGAAGGATCGGGTACTCTGGAGAAGCATAATAGCCAACGCCAGTCGGCACGCAGATGATGATAATGATGATGATGATGTTGTTATGACGTTTTCAAGCCCTCATCTTCTCATTATATGTCCAGTAAATGGTGACTGTCGTTTTCTTGTGGATTTATTTGGGTCCCTTTCTACATTTGCTTTTGTTAGACATTCCCTGTTTGTCATCTCAGCTGTCATGAATGTTCTAAACATTCTTCTAATAAACCGCACCTCTGTTAGCCTTGCACTTAGATGGGTTTTCTTTCGTGCTGTAACCGCTGTCTTCTGTTTTCTAGCTACTTACGATGAGTTCTTTCTTTTCGCTTTCTATTACTACTATATCTGATCATTTCTTAATGTTCTTTTCATTTTTGGCTGTCAGTATAGTATCACCAGCATAAAGTGCGGCGTTCACATTTTAGCTTCCAACTCGAGTTCCTGGTTTATTGTTTATTTCTCTTATGATATTTTCACTGTAAAGTGAGAACAAATCCAGTGAGAGGACACAGCCTTCCTAACTCCTTGCTTTATTGGTTGATACTTCCCTGTCATATTTTCTATCCTGGTAGCTGCATTTTTATTCAGATACATTAAAAAAAATTATATTCAGATCTTTGCTGTCAGTATTTGTTCTCATAATTCCGTGATGTTTCGATTTATCAAATTCTTTGGTACAGTCAATAAAGCACACAGATATGTCACTCTGCACTTTCAAAGTTCTCTCTGCCAGAGTTCTTATTGCAAATGTGGCATTATGTGTTTCTTTTCCTTCTACAGATACAAATTACTGATGCCATATTTCTTTCTTTATTCTGTGTCTAGATCTTCTCACAATACTTTTTAGTAGCAGCTCTGTGATGTGACATGAAAGGCCTGTCGTTCTGAAGTCTTCGTACTCTTTAGTACCTGTTTTCTTGGGCAAAGCTATGAAGATGGACTTTACTAGTTAACTAGGTAATGCTGTATATACTTGTTTACTGATTACATTTAGATTGTTTTGCTCTATATAAAAATATAGTTTCTGAACAAATAAATAAATATATAAATAAATGCATTCAGTAAGTGATGATCACTTTCTTGTTGTGGTGACTTTCTTTGCGAGCTGTTCCTAAGCTTTTCCTCACCTTCTGATATTTGCTGCCAGTTTTGGGTTTTAGTTTTTCGTCTAACAGAATACACACTCAACCCAGAAGCAAAATCTACACAGTAACCTATTGCTCAATGGATCTCACCTTCTGTACAAACACTGGCTGAAATGTTTTTTTTTAAGACATCTAGAAAGATTTTGACAACGCCGTGCCAAATCGCATGATATAATCATCTTCTCTGATAGTGCCGTGGACACATTTCATGATATAATGATCTTCTCTGATAGTGCCGTGGACACATTTCATGATATAATGATCTTCTCTGATAGTGCCGTGGACACATTTCATGATATAATGATCTTCTCTGATAGTGCCGTGGACACATTTCATGATATAATGATCTTCTCTGATAGTGCCATGGACACATTTCATGATATAATGATCTTCTCTGATAGTGCCATGGACAAATTTCATGATATAATGATCTTCTCTGATAGTGCCATGGACAAATTTCATGATATAATGATCTTCTCTGGTAGTGCCATGGACAAATTTCATGATATAATGATCTTCTCTGATAGTGCCGTGGACACATTTCATGATATAATGATCTTCTCTGATAGTGCCATGGACAAATTTCATGATATAATGATCTTCTCTGGTAGTGCCATGGACAAATTTCATGATATAATGATCTTCTCTGATAGTGCCATGGACAAATTTCATGATATAATCATCTTCTCTGATAGTGCCATGAACAAATTTCATGATATAATCATCTTCTCTGATAGTGCCATGGACAAATTTCATGATATAATGATCTTCTCTGATAGTGCCATGGACAAATTTCATGATATAATCATCTTCTCTGATAGTGCCATGGACAAATTTCATGATATAATCATCTTCTCTGATAGTGCCGTAGCACATCGCATGATATAATTATCTTCTCTGACTCCCAGTCAATAACCATTGATAATTGGGAGCCTATCTCAACAGGAGACACAAAAGAGGTCATCTAAATGGGATACGTTCTCTACAGACAACACAGAATACCTGTAATGTTATACCGTAATGTGTATCAATTCATTGTGGACTTTCTGGCAACGAGTAGGCAGACAACTTTTCCAAACAGAGTACGTCAACAAAACAAAGAAGTATCATGCCTTACAGTTGCCCCAATCAAACAAAGAAGTATCATGCCACACATTTGCCCCAATCAAACAAAGAACGAGAACATCAGCCTTTCATCAGAAACTTTACGAAGGTATAAGCTAGGGTCTTGGCCAGTCCTGCTTCCCTGACATCGACAAAAATGACGTAGTGTATTTAATTCAGGTGGCCCTTGCAGGAATTCCTGTATTATCAAATGTTGTTTTGTCGTTGTTTTCCTCCCACATTTCAACCTTTTTTTTTTCTTTACGTCTAAATGCACAGGTACACACACACACCACACACACACACACACACACACACATTTGGAGGGGGCACCAAGAAGCAGTTTTGTAAGGACAACAAACACAACTACAAGGGCCCTGATTGTTAAAAATTGCTTCTCTCAGTTTAGTACCTGTCGCATTTAGAACTTGTCCCGGCTTTTCTGTGGTTCCTGATTGGCTCCATGCGTGTAGATTCGGCAAGGGAGAAGGCTGAAGGGTGGGGGGACAACTCGCCATCTCTGGGCACGGGGGGGGGGGGGGAAGAGAAGGACAATGACCTTTGACTGGAATTTAAAATGCCGGCGATAATAACCGCAAGGGGTGGAAGTAAACAATCCATCTAATTATATAGGCCAGCGCCCTCTCCCCCTCCCAGAGGAATTTTGTTAAGGTGGTGTAAGCTATTCTCCGCTCTCAATCCCCCCCCCCCCCCCCCGCCTTTCCCCACTTTTGATTAGCCCGTCAGTTTTCATTCGCTATGGAGCATCCCCCCCCCCCCTTTACAATCTTCTCTAGATCCCATAGCGATAGACTGGTGAAGCCCCCCTCCCCCCCCTTTTCAATCTCACTGAGCATGACCTGGGTCAGTGGTTCCAAAAACGTTTCCACGTCACAGACCCCCTGTAGACAATGTTGATTCGCTGCGAACTCCCCATATTCACTGGCCGCTTGTTATTATAGTAAAATACAAACCTTCACAAGTTTCTAGTGTTCTACATAACCTAGACTTGCTACGCATGCGCGGCCCACAAGTTGTCCGCGGTCACATGTTGGGGACGATGACCTTAACTGATGTGTAGTTGTTTTGTCATCAGTGATAGTTTCCAGCGAAGGGCACCGATTACCTGGCATTAATTCTGATTTGTATTAAGAAATGTCACCGTATATTCCGAGGCAAATGCCCCCATTAGACCAAGCAGACAGTTGACTAGGTCGTAGACCGTAGACGTTGGCAGCACTGACCTTTAGAGACAGTTATATATATTTTTCATCCATTTTCTGTGTATTTTTTATCTGTTGTGTTATTTTTGTATGTGATACTTTAAAAAGGCTCTCCCGAAATATTGGCTTGTTGTATGTTCTACATTTGTATGTACTCATCTTACTTCCTGCCATTCTTGTTTCTGGCCACTTTCCTCACTATTTCCATCTTTCTGTAAAAGTGGACTATACACTACCATCTATTTTCAATAGTTTTACCGCAGTCATTCATTTCTTTCATGTCAACAAAGATTAAAATATCACCAGAAACACAGTTTAGCTGATATATGTGGTAAAATCTTCAGATTATTGACACGATTGCACAGTTTTTGCCGTCCTTATCACCTCTACTTCTGTAGCACATACAAGGTACAAAATAAAATTTTTTAAAATGTTTAAAAAATCCAAGGTAGTTATGGGTTATACCAGAGATTAGATATGCTGATGACACAGTGTTACTGTCCACAACACAAAAGGGAATGGAAAAACTAATTATGTCAGTCCGCAAGAACAGCGAAGAGCAGAACCTCTATCTTAATGCAAAGAAAACTAAATTGATGACAACTGACAAAACAAACAAGGCAGCTGAAATATATATCAATGAGGAAAAATTGGAAGAAGTGGAGAGTTTTGAATATCTTGGATCACTGCTAACTAATAATGGAGATACAATGAGGGAAATTAAAAGGAGGACATCTATTGCTCTTCAGAAAGTAAAACAACTAAAGAATCTGTGGAGAGGAGCTGACAGAACTACAAAATAAGATTTTTAAGGGCATGCATCTTTCCCATCGCAGCATATGCCCGTGAGACCTGGACACTTAACAAAACAGCTGAGAAACACATAAATGCCTTTGAATGTAAATGCTACAGAAGAGTTCTTCAAATATTGTGGACACAAAAAAGAACAAATATATCTATACTACAAGAGCTTAATATTGAAGAAGGCTGGCTAGTAAAGAGGATTAAAGAGAGAAAACTTAAATATTTTCAACACATTAAACGTCATGATAATTTAGAGAAGACCGTATTGGAAGGATACATAATGGGAAAAAGAAAAAGAGGAAGACCAAAACGAAGATGGCTGCAAGAAATCGTTGACGATCTGCAAATGGACGCAGCAGCAGCAGGCCATCTTGCTCACAACCGAGAGGCCTACAGGAGAGCTGTTAGGGAGGCAAAGTTCCGCAAGGGACATGCAAACGAATGAATGAATGAGTTATGGGTTATACAGCTATCACATGATATCTTTTCTTAGCTCGGGAATCACGTGATATCTTTTCTTAGCTCAGGAATCACGTGATATCTTTTCTTAGTTCATAGCTGATAAATGATACCATCACATTCTCATGTGAACAGTCACTGGGAAAACAAAACACTGCAGTCTGGTATTTACGTGTGATAGTACTTTATTCTGTTTGGAAATCTGGTTTAGAAAATTGTGAAAATGATTTCAAGTGAATGTAATACTGTAATATATACGCTAAATTGTCAATATTGCCAACATATGTAAAGTCAACGTATAAATAGAAAGTTACAACATTGAATGAACTACATATGATGAACATGTTGACTGGTGTTTGTTTTTAATTTCTAAAAATAATGAACAGTTTCTCTGCTGGATAAGTAATACCTTTGAATGTGTTGGTTGTTGTTTTATTTCTGACGTTCAACATAAGCTTGGATTCTATCATTACAACCAACTTCTTGAACCAGTTGTTTCAGTGATGGGAAGTTGTCAAGCACATCTTCAACATAAGGCTGGAGAAAACCAGTAGCCACGTCGTAGAAGACCAGATCTGCTACCGTGAAGGTGTCACCCGCTATATGCCTGCCACTGTTCTCCTGCACCATCTTGTCAACATAACCAAGATACATCGGTGCAATTTCTTCTTTAACTTTTCTCAGTGCTTCAGCTTTCTTTTCTTTGTCGGTCTCCCTAAATGCTGCCACGGCATCCTGGGCAAAGTCCCCTGTCAGGTGTGCAAACTGATCAATCAACAGAGCGTCCAGGTTAGATTTTCCGTACAGGCCAAATTCTCTGGCAAAATAGTTACCAATGGCAAAACTCTGGGCGTATATCTGGCCATCAATTTCAACAACTGGAACCTGGCCGAAAGGGGTGGTTGGTTTTATTTCTGGCCACTTTGTAAAGCTGAGACGAACGTCTTCATATTCCTTGCCAGCCCATGCAAAAATTAGACGAATAACCTCAGCTCGACCTTTCATATCAAAGTAGGTCAGTTTAACTTTGCTGTTTGCCATTTTGCATCAAGACTGAAATGACACAAAAGCGTTGGTGAGAATAAAAATAACAAGCAACAGCGCTCAGTAAAATTCTGGATTACATAATTTCTTTCTGGGACCCTGCAGCTATCACTGTGGGCCACGAAAAGCCCGTCCTTTTTACATATTGGTTGTTGACAACATTGTGAACATGGCCAAAACATGTGAGGTCAACGTTATTTGTCTGATGGGAGTGTTTGCAACACGCTGTATAATCTGTGGTGGATTATTGTACTTATGGAAGGGGGGGGGGGGTGTGGGGTTGGGGGACCTTGGGTTTCCTTGGCCAACCCTACAAAAGCTGCTGCTAGTGCAATAACATTCACTGATACAATAACGGCTACTACTACTACTGCTGCTAATACAACTACAACAACTACTACTATTTCAACTGTTTCTATTACTTTTACTACTACTAGTACTCATGCTACTTCGACTATTACATCAACCAAATCGCTGTCTTTACAGAATCATTTCTACATGCTGCCATCAGCAGTTTAAGAGGTACATGCTGCCATCAGCAATTTAAGAGGTACATGCTGCCATCAGCAATTTAAGAGGTACATGCTGCCATCAGCAATTTAAGAGGTACATGCTGTCATCAGCAATTTAAGAGGTACATGCTGTCATCAGCAATTTAAGAGGTTAAAGGTCACAATATGGTCGATGTTCACGCAAATTAAATTTGCCAAAGAATGAACTTTTAGAAATAGAAACAAGTCGTCTCTGTGTTTCATATTTGGGCTGGTGTTAAACCAGTGCAGTACCAGCCATAAACACTGAGCGAAAGACAAAATTAGACCCATAAAGAAACCAGGATATGAATGAATGAACTTACCGCCTTAGAACTAGATTCCGAGATTATCGACAGAAGAGAAGCGATCACGTGTATGCAGTATCTCAGTGCCGGTCAACGTTAGTTGCTGTTAGCTATGTCTGCCTACACTGATAACATTAAGTTGGCTGTAAACTGTGATGATTCATCGAAAAGCAAATCTAACAACAAGACAGGGAGATTTTGGTTTACAAGTATTCTTACCTTTTTAAAAAAACTTTTTGGATGTCCCCTGGGGGGGGGGGGGGGTGGATCTACAGACTGACACAGAAAATATCACTTTCCAAATATTTTTTTGTTGGGATTTATGTTTTGTTTTTTTTTTTGCACCTAGGGGAGGTCGAACGACTGAGATTAACTGCATCTTTCTATTAAGTAATTCTAATCAGCTTGTGTTAGTTTCCTTAAAAGTGTGAGGGCAAAGACTCCCAGGATTACCCAGACACGGACTGTATACGTGGCATATTTAGATGTTAGGGAATGAGCCAAAAATGGAGGTTCCTGGACTCCAGCAGGACGAGAAATTCCCTAGATACTAAAGGGCAATGCACTAATCACTCGACCACGAAGCATCTCATGATTGTATTTATTTATTTTTTTTAATGCTCGCGAACTCGGCAGTGTCTCGTGGGGGCATAGAGTTAAAACTTCTAAGTGTCTCCTGGGGGCAGACAGCTAAAACTTCTAAGTGTTTCCTGGGGGCAGACAGCTAAAACTTCTAAGGATAAAAGACTTTTCCTATCCCCGGGTTTTCGAATCTCAGCCCTTATGCCAGATGTCTTTCTTTCAAACTAACGAGACCTTTCCAGTGAGGAGCTGGGATCAGATTCTGTGTGTAAAACCGGCCGGCCGGACGGTCTGGAGACAATTCCATAGAGTCTGGAGACAATTTTCTGACTTTGGGATGAGGGATCCGATGAATACTTCAATGATGTACATTCCACGCTTACCTATTGTCTACTGGCTCTGTTTTGGTTGCCTCATTCTTACAACCACTGTTGTAGCGACACATGGGCTTGTCACGTCTTGGAGTCATTGGTTTCACATGAGATTTTCCTCATCTCCATGTCCCCGTCCGTCTACCACCCTGACCAGCAGCTTAGTGTGGCCCTAGACTAAAGCATCAGACCCATCTATTGGTGGGTATGCAGTGACAAGCTGAGAGACCGCCTATCATAGGAGGGGCACTTGGTGCTTGTCATTTTGTCCACAGCTGAGTGTGTTTTCTTTCCATACATAGAATCTGGTCTGAGTTATCTGACGTTCCTGACAAGAGGTTACCAGCAGGTTCCTCAGTTCTACGTTCCCTCTTTCTCTTACAGAAAGCTCTGATCCCCGAAAATTTTGTCTTATAAGAGGGTACTTTATAACTATCAATGTTGAATTGCTCAAGGTTTCTGAGGTGCAGGGGCAAGTCAAGCAATCAGGCCATCATAAGACAGCGGGTCCCGATGACAACCATGCTTTCCATTATTAGTTCAGATGTTTAGTACATCGTCGTATCAAACTGTCCATTATGTTCTTTTTTTCTGATTACCCTCCCCCTTTTCTTTCTCTTTCTCTCACTCATTCACCCCCACCCACCCCCACCTTTTAAAAAAAATAATCAATAAAAGAGGGTTTGTTTTTACTGATATTTAAAAGTGATTTTCCATACCCAAATACATAAACCTGCTTTTTGTGAGCATTCTCCATGAATCATCTTATCTGTCTAAGGGACTTTCATCTTAGCCCACAAAGGTCTTCCATGGCTCTTTAACACAGGTATTCTTAACCTTGCAGACCCCGAAATGATTGTCTCGTATGTTCCACCACCCCCTTCCTCAGACCCTCTAAATGATCACCAGCCTTATTAGATACTAGTATGACTTCAAAGATGTCATGGCTTGGTAATACTTTATTTATGGTTAGTTCTGATTTAACAAAGATTTTGTTTTCTTTATCTTTTTTTTTTTTTTTAAATTCAGATATCGAGTTCCTCATCCCCATCAGTTAGTTTCCATATCCTGCAGGGATACGAATAACCCGGGGTAAGAACTTCTGCTGAGACTACCTATCTTCCTGTAGGGACCTTTCTGTTGGTCTATTCATCGTTAGTGACGCACTTGTGCAGTGAAGGATAATGTAGGGCTAGTTTTCTGATACTCCGTGAGTGAGATGACTTGCTCGAAAGAATGCTGTGTCTAGAGAGCTTTCAACACCAGCCTGTCCGTGACGTGTCGGACTGGGAGTGGTCGCCGGGAGGATTTTGATCCAGCGAGAAAATGGTCCTGAAGAGGTGGGTGCGTGTGTGAAAGAGAGTTGATGGAAAAAAAGGGAGGGGGGGGATCTGGCAGAGAGAAGGTCACATCATTCATAATCCTAATCTGCTTATGTGTACGTGATCAGTGACCGTGACAATCATCAGAAAATATCAATCTTAGCTCAGGAAAGTATCGAAATCCTTTGCCGAGTTACAGTGTTCACCTTGACCGGTAAAATCTGCCCTTTCCCAGGTATTCTCAGCACTTTAGGTATTAGATAACTAAGTCACAGTTGCTGAAGGCGCCAAGGACACCTGTATTGACTAAACCTACATACAGACATTATTGTGGTAGTTTGTATTTTAACCCTGTTAGAACCAGTGCTGAAGAAGCGCTTCTTGTCCAACTTTCCGTGCAGGCGGCAGAATTCTGGAGTGTCAAAACAAAATGTGAGACAAAACTGGACAAAATATGTATTATGGAGAGTTGCTGGTACGTTGCTTTTAATAAGCTGGGTAGGTGATCTCTCTCTCTCTCTCTCTCTCTCTCTCTCACACACACACACACACACACACGCACTCACACATTTTCATTCTGATTTTTAAAAAAAAACTATATTGATTTAACAGAATTTAATACTTACACATTTGAATATTCAGGAAAAATGATGAACGACATTGGAAGGAGGGAAACGTTTCTAATCATCATCATCGCCTTTCACTCCCTTGAGAGCATAGGACACGGATAAAAGCTCATGGTGTATGCTTGTCGTACCACAGTAACTGGCAGACTTAAGGATCAAAACCGACACTGCATTCAAAATGTCCCTTTGAACTTGTTAAATGGTGTTATGCATGAATTTTCCAGACGCCTGGCTGAATGTATCAAATGTAACAGCGGGCATCTAACCGGCGTAACTTGTAATTTTCAAAACCTAAATACTCTTGTCAGTAATAATAAAATTACTCACTTTTCTGAGTTTTATTTGACATTTTTTTAATACCAAAAACATGTATACCGATTAATTTATTTTCCATTTTTAAAATCGAGATATGTTGCCAAACCCTGTATATACTTGTATACATTCATTCATTCATTCATTCATTCATTCATTTCCATGTCCCTTGCGGAACTTTGCCTCCCTAACAGCACACCTGTAGGCCTCTCGGTTGTAAGCAAGATGGCCTGCTGCTGATGCATTCGTTTGTAGATCATCAACAATGTCTTGCACCCATCTTCGCTTTGGTCTTCTTCTCTTTTTCCCATTATGTATCCTTCCAATTCGGTCTTCTCTAGATTATCATGACCTTTAATGTGTCCAAAATATTTAAGTTTTCTCTCTTTAATCCTCTTTACTAGCCAGCCTTCTTCAATATTAAGTTCTTGTAGTATAGATATATTTGTTATTTTTTGTGTCCATGATATTTGAAGAACTCTTCTGTAGCATTTACATTCAAATGCATTTATGTGTTTCTCAGCTGTTTTGTTAAGTGTCCAAGTCTCACAGGCATATGTTGCGATGGGAAAGATGGATGCTCTTAAAAATCTTATTTTTGTGGTTCTGTCTGTTCCTCTCCACAGATTTTTTAGTTGTTTTATTTTCTGAAGAGCGATAGATGTCCTCCTTTTAATTTCCCTCATTGTTTCTCCATTATTAGTTAGTAGTGATCCAAGATATTCAAAACTCTTCACTTCTTCCCAGTTTTTCCTCATTGATACATATATCAGCTGTCTTGTTTGTTTTGTCTGTTGTCATCAATTTAGTTTTCTTCGCATTAAGATAGAGGTTTTGCTCTTCACTGTTCTTACGGACTGACATAATTAGTTTTTCCATTCCTTTTTGTGTTGTGGACAGTAATACTGTGTCATCAGCATATCTAATCTCTAGTATTTCATACCATAGAAAACAAGTTGAATTCTTTCCAGACTAAATGTTTACGAAGAATTAGGAAAATATTCTGGCCAAACACCATAAGAAATAACATCTTATTGGCAGAAATGCAGATGAAGCCACTGACAACAATTATTGAGGAAAGACGCTGGCGATGGTTGGGACATGTGCTCCGAATGACTGACATCTCACTACTAAAAATAACACTAAGATGGACACCACAAGGGAACAGAAGTAAGGGTAGACCAAAAGAGACATGGAGAAGAACAACAGAAAGGATGTAGAGCAATAGAGGGCTCACCTGGGCAAGAGCAGAAAAAAAGGCGAAGGACAGGCATTTGTGGAAAACCCTTGCGGAAGCCCCATGTGCCCTGGGCACTTAAGGTTCAGAGAGAGAGAGAGAGAGAGAGAGAGAGAGAGAGAGAGAGAGTATTTCATAACCTCCAATTGTTATGGCATCGTAATATTCTTTGTCTACATCTTCTCTAACATTCCTCATTATATTTTCAGTATGCAAGTTAAATAAGTAAGACGACAATATGCATCCCTGACGGACCCCTTGTTTTATGTCAAACCAAGTTGTTGTTTCACCATTTATTTTTACTGTTGCTTGTTGGTCTAGATACAGCAGTGATTTTAACTGTATCAAATGTGTTAGAAATCCCATTTTTTTCCCATTATTTCCCAAAGTTTCTAGTGAAACAGATTGTACACAATCAAATGCCTTTGAGTAGCCTATAAAGGATAAATATAGATTCACATTAAACTCTCTGTATTTCTCTGTTATTAATCTTAGTATATGATCTCTTGATCTTCTTCCTTGCTTGAAACCAGCTTGGACCATACTGACTTCTTCTATTTTATTACGAAGTCTACCCATTATGATTTTTAACAGAATTTTGCTGCCATGACTAATCAGGGCAACAGTTCTGTAGTTTGTGCATAATTTCAGGTTACCCTTTTTTGGCAGTGGTGTGAATACAGCTCTATTTCACTCTTTTGGCCAGATAGATTTTTGCACATTCCTTTCCTCCTGTTTTAATAAGTTCAGCTATTATCTCATCACATCCTGGTGATTTACCATTTTTCAGATTCTTTATTGCCCATAAAACTTCTTCTATTGTCGGTTCGGGTTCTTTCTCCTCCAATAATAATTCACACTGTTGATTTCTGCTTTCACAATCAGTTGTTTCATACATTCCTCTGCAATAATCCGTCCATCTTTCTAGAATTTCCTATGTCTCTGTCCCCATCTCGTCACAAATTACATTTAGCTTAGGTATGGCATTTCTCGTCAATGTCTTTATTTCTTTAAACATTTCACTATCTCTTTCACACTTCTGATGTTCTTCTGTTCTTTCACAACAATCTTGTATGTATTTTTTTTTTGTTGGTCTTTTCTTATGTTTCTTCGTACTTCTTTTGTTAAAGATTTATATTCCTCCTTGCTGTTGTTTGTCACTTTCCATTGCGTCTTCATTTCTCTACGTTGTTATGTCAGTTCTACTGTGCCTCCTATAATCCATCCATTCTTTTGTGTTGTCTTTACTGGAACTATGTCTTTAGCTGTTGTTATCAAGATATCTCTTACCTGCGTAGCCAGTTCATCTGGTGTCATCTCCTCCTGTACAGCCATCAGGATTTCGAAACGGTTCTTCACTTCTATACCGTATTGTTCTGGTATTTTTGGAAGATCAAAGCGGAGTGGTCTTGATCCCGTAACTGTCTTTGTTATCTTTATCTTCATGTCTGCTATTAATAACTCATATATATATATATATATATATATCCGAACCTACAAAATAAAGCAACATCTGTGAAATCGAGAAATGAAAATGGCGTTCTCGGAGTATAGTAGAGAGCTAACAATCAGCAAAACCAAGGTCCAGACAGTCGTTGCTACCTGACAGCTCAGTCGTGTAAGCTTAATCCAAAAATATCAAAGAAACAACTCGTTAATGGCGCCACTGATTTAGCAGCCATTTCAGCTTCTCAGGTTCGTTATCTGTATTTTGACCCCAAGATCAAGAGCCATCAATGTTCCCTCTAAGCTGTGCAGCGAGAGCTGGGGCACACCTTTTTTGGCTGTGTGCACGGGCATAAGATAAAACACAAAATTTGTTCTCGATTCGAGCACAGCTTTGATGCTAGTGATTCTTTTGGTTCACGGAGCAGAATTTTTGCTCTCAACATTCCGCACCTTAGATGCACGTTTGCTCTTCATCCGATTCTTATCACTTATTCCTGTGCCTTCGAAAAGAATGGGTTCATCTGTTAAGCCAGTGAACAGCGAGGAGCCTAGCGTGGCGTTATTGTCCAGGGCATGCGGGAGTACATAATAATGAAACGCAGATAAACTTGTTGGACAGGCTAAAATAAATGGCAGGCCGAGAAAGGACAAGGGTGATATTGCTAAAGCCGTATTGCGGGAAAATGAAGAGCGGGAATGGAAGAATAGTGTAGTTGTGAAGCGATTGGTGGACAAATTAAGGGTGCTGGTAGGAAATCTGAACTGCGTGGCAGAAAACGCACAGTAAAGAACCAACACTTGATGGGAACTATTAGCATACATACTCTTGGGTGGATACTGCTGCGTGCGACGGAGCATATATGCAATGACTTCGCAGTCTGATTTTGAACCGTTGAAGCAGTGTCTTCACCACACCATCTGCTTCCCCTGTCTTCCTGCTCGCAGCTACCAGGAGATCCTACACCAGCAAAAATATCAACCTCTCCTGACCTCTAACTTAGCTCCCCTGTAGGAACCAACCTTCCTTTAGCTCCCATATAGGAACCAAACTTCCTTTAGCTCCCATATAGGAACCAAACTTCCTTTACTGGTAAAAGGTAAAATTCTATTTTCCATGCCATTAAGGCAAACTGGGGAATACGTAAGTGTATAAACTAGGAAAAAAAAGTAGGAACAGCTTTATTACTTAACGACTACAAATTCTCGACGAGTGTTTTATTTCTAAGAAGATGTCACAAAGCTAAGTTTTAAATTTTCTTTTAGTTATATGTTATTGTGTTTGTGTAGGTAATCACTGAGAAAGGCTCACGCTGAAATATTGGATGTTGTATGTTTTTCATTTAATCATTCTCATCTTACTCTCATACTTTCTGCTATTTATTTTTTACTAACTCTCTCTGCCGCCGTGTAAAACTGTACCTAACACCTCTATTTACTTTTATTACTAGATCCAGTTTTACTGCAGTCGCTATCCTCTTTTATCTGTATATTTTTGGATTAGTCTAGTAGGGTTGTTGTTTCTTCCCAGTGGCGTAATCACGCTGGGAATCATATATTTGTCTACTTTTCAACCCATTTGGCTTCATCTCATCACTCATCAGTTCAATGCTCATTTTCCTCATCAATAAATGTTGTCAACGTTTAAATCTAGTTGAAGCTCTTAAGTTGTTGGAACTCCTTCTGTCAATCTAGTTAAACGAATGGAAGTCCAGTTCTTGATCATTGTGACACTGGTGTTTTTGTTGTACTAGTGGCGAACCTGGAACTGTTGTGTTGCCATGGGAATACATTAGTGACGAATTTTGCATATTTATTAACAAGCAGTAGAAAAATAAAATCAGTCAGGCAGACAACAACATGAATGATATCATAACAAGCACAGCAGAGATCCAATAACTTCTTTAATAGTTCTGTCCATCAATGGAGAATATTCCACTCAGGTTGCGGTCTTCTGCGCCCTAGACACTTCAGTACATTTGGGCCCTAGGAATTCTAGTATAACAGGTCAAGGTAAATATGGGGTTCCATTATGTGCTGATATGACATGAATGAATGAATAATCTTTATTTTTAAAGGGTAAATGACAGAGCTAGCATGTTTTATGTCTGCTGACGAGTGTTGTCATCACGCCGAAAACTCAGCCCTCTTTAGCGTCTCAGGGTTAGTTATTTTATGTTCGTTACTTTTGTAAAGACAGCTAAGACGCTTGCCTCTTTCTAGAATATGTTCACATTGTTGCGATGCTTAAAATGTCACTCTCTTCTCACCGTGACTCGGCAAGTTTAAAATTGCGCACAATGTACTCACATTCACAGGCAGTGTGATCCGGTCGATAGACTAACCCACATATTAGCTTACATTCCAGGACTTGTCGGAGCTCGATGGACACGACGAGCAGCCGGGGACGCTGATTTTATTTATGCTGACGCTCTCGCGAGAGTTCATGGCTTCTCAAATTATTGCAAGTGGCGAACCTACTGTGTGCCCGCCCCCCATAATAATAAGGGGCGCGATTAGTGCAGACAAGAGCGTACTGTCTTCTCAGTTTTCTTCGTGTTGGAGATTCGCTAGCACACTGTAATCCACATAGCTGTTAAAAACTTACCCCCCCCCCTTTTTTTTGTGTTTTTCTTGGCAAAAGTAGTTTTGTAAACGTATTTTATCTATACTGTACGATGAGGAACACTGAATTATTACGCTGTAAATATGAATGTCGATCCACAAAGTTGAAACAATGTAACGCAGAGTTCTGACTCGTGAATGCAAATCTGCATCTAACTCAACGGCGGGTAAATATGAACAAAAATTAATTCCCTCAAAGATGTGGTCTTAGCGAAAGATGCAGACAGAGAAATAAATGAAGAGGTCCTCGAAGAAGTCTCAGAACAATGAAAACTGGTCAAACTGATAAGAAAAAGACAGTCAAAATTTCTTGGACATGTCTGGGGAAGCTAGAAGTTGGAGAAGCTAGAAGTTGGAGAAGCTAGAAGTTGGAGAAGCTAGAAGTTGGAGAAGCTAGAAGTTGGAGAAGCTAGTGATGACTGGAAAACTCAGAGGAAAAAAGGAAGACCAGGAGAAGAATGTCTCATTGGACTGACCACGTGGCAGGGATAGAGAAAAACATCTGAACTAATCAGAGACGCCAAGGACCACACAAGATGAACAAGCATGATCACCAACGCTATCCCGCACATAATCATTATAATAATAAAACGCCCACTGATGGACATCTATCTCTTCCCCACCCCAATAAGCATAAATGACTTATATTCTTATATGTAAGTACAAGAGAATGAAAAAGGTTCTTTCACTGAGACAGAAAATAAAAGAATCGAAGCAATCCCATATTTTTTTAAAAGTATTTTTCTTTCAAAGGTTCATTTCCAGGATATATATATATATATATATATATATATATATATATATATATATATATATATATATATAAGTATGTATGTATTAAATACCACAAAATGGCAGCCATATCAATTGTATTAACTGGAGAGGAGCAACCTTACTATCAGTTGTGTCAAAAGTATTTTTCAAAGTTATTCTGAATAGAATTCAAGATATAGTGGATACTGCAATGAGAGAAGGACGAGCAGGATTTCGAAAAGGGAGAAGCTGTCTCGACCAGATATTTGCTCTAAGAATAATACTTGAAGAACATATCGAAAAGCAACAACCATTAATCCTGAACTTCATAGACTTTAAAAAGGCATTGGATAGCATACACAGAGATTCATTGTGGATAATTTTAAGAATATATGGAATACCATCTAAAACTGTCAACTTCATTATGGACTTCTACAATGGATATGTTTGCGCAGTCAACACAGAAGAAGGAATGAGCGAATGGTTCTAGATTGAAACAGGTGTGAAAAAAGGAAGCGTACTATCTCACTTGCTTTAAAAAAAAAATTTGCCATAGACTTCATAATGAAAAAAATGCTGCATAGGTAAAACAGGGATTGATTGGGTACATGGGACACAACTAGAAGATCTTCATTTTGCAGATAACATAACTCTTATCAGTGACAATGTGAAATCGATGCAAGAAAAAACAGATACCCTGTCTTCATTAGCTAGTATAACAGGACTTTAAATTAACAAGGACAAAACAAAAATAATGAAACTTCTCATTAATCATGAAGGAAAAATATACATAGAAGGAACAGCTGTTGAAGAAGTAAACCATTGTGTATACCTCGGCGGCTATATAGACCAGGATGGTGATACCAGAAAAGAAGTCAGAATTCAAATTGTAAAAGCAGCATCGATCTTCAAGACTCTTGAGAACAAAGGCACTCAAAAGTTGTAAGTACAAAAACCAAGTTAAGATTATTCAATTCAAATGTAATATTCTCCCTCATTTATGCATGCGAAAGCTGGAAAACAACTAAAGAAATAGACAACAAATCAAACTCCTTTAAAAAAATAAATGCCTCAGGGAAAAAAACCGAATTCAAGAACAATGCAGAGATAAGATAGATGAGTGAACAACAAGCTGTCTCATGGTTGATCAGAAAAAATAGATGGACAAATGTCTGTCATGTGATGAGAAGAAACAGTCAGATAATCCCTAAACAAGCTATCAAGTGGAGCACAACAGATCAAAGAAAAAGAGGCAGATCACGTGAAACTCTAAAGAGGACATTGTTAAGAGAGGCCAGTTTTATGGGCATAACATCCCTTGATGAGGCTGGAAAACTCGCCGAAAACAGGAAAACTTGGCAAACTACCATGCGAACCATATGTAACGTTTAATGGCACGGGAAGGATGTAAGATGCTATATATGCGTAATACATGTTTATATACATATAATGGTATATATGTATGTTTATATATATATGTATATATCTGTTTATGTATATATATATATAATATATATAATGTATATATCCAGAAAAGTAACTAGTCTCATAGATACGATCTATGACACAGGACATACACCATGAGATTAGTTTTCACGATACGTCCAGATAAAGAGAGCTGGAAAACCAAGGTGTGACCAACACTGCACAGTCTGTCTAACGGGCCACATCAC
Organism: Achatina immaculata; assembly: GCA_009760885.1. Lineage (NCBI taxonomy): Eukaryota > Metazoa > Mollusca > Gastropoda > Stylommatophora > Achatinidae > Lissachatina > Lissachatina immaculata. Next base: position 1,512,953 of record CM019694.1, read on the forward strand.
ATAAATACTCTAAGAATCGTTTTAGTCTAAGAGCTCGAAATAAGACTATGACAGCAGCTGAAGAAGAAGGACTTTTTGCTTTTCGCTGCCATGACTTGCATTTTTTTTTGGCTGAAAACAATACTATAGAGATATAACGCTGAAAAAAAATGCACACAAAACAGCCCCTTTGAGAATAATATTTTGAAAACCATTGCAACATTCCTGCCTTTTCACACTAAGGAGTCGAGCTAACGTCCTTCAGTGTGTTCATTGTCCCCTGGTTAAAAAACGTGTCCAGATACTTCAGCTGCTAAAGTTATTACATCAGATACGTGTACTACTGCACAAGGAAGCATTTGTCTTCTTACTGTATGAGCCATACCTTGACTATCCCATGACAAATAAAGAAGAATGTAGGGATAAGTACTCGGTTTTTTGGTCTAGTAAATGAAATAAATAAATGCCCGTGACCTCATTTGTGAACAGGCCAATAAAGTACTCGGTATACCCAGTAGAGCAAGTTATAGTTTATCTGTTAAAGTACTCGGTATATCCAGTAAAGCAAGTTATAGTTTATCTGTTATGTATCTCATAATATCCTGCGCTGGTTATGGTCTCCCATAAATTCTGAGCAAATCTACACTGGTCACTACATTGGATCAACAAATACGCTGAACTGGCTTAAGCCTAGCGGCCCAGAAGGACGGACGGACGGACGGAGGGGGGGGGGGGGCGCTGTGTTATAGAAATGAAAAAAAGCACTGTGTAATATAAAGTTATACATTAATAGCAGAGATCACAACTAAAGCGGGACACGTGACAAGTCTAGGCCAAGAAAAACAAAGAAAAGAAAAAGATGCAAACTATATGATAGTATATAGCACCGAGTGGTCTAATGGGCCACATATATTATGATTAGCATAACCTTGTATGAATGTGGACCAAAGTTCAATCCCTTGTAACAATTTAAGTTGCAAAGAGGCTGTCCCACAATATTTATGATGTGAACAAACATTAAACTGAGTGACCAGTGACTGTACAATGAAACAGCCCTGAAAGCTATGCAGGATCTATCAGACTCTCTGTACTGGAAGATATCCAGAACCAACTGCTGTCATCAAAACTCCTCCACCACTAACACACTGCAAAGAGATACAGAAAATGTTTGAAGATACAGAACATCACTCCTCCCGGGAACAACTGTGTTATGAACACATTTATCTTAACATAGTCTTTGTGAGACAAGGAACATCTGTTTGCTTAAAAAACTCTGATCTGCTTCTGTAGCCCAGAAACCTGTAGCAATCAGTACTAATTGTAATTGTTATTTTTGTAAAATGTAATGTCAGGTTGGTGGACGGATGGGGACATGGAGATCGCGGGCGGGGATGAGGAAAATCTGGTGTGAAACCAATGAATACAGGACGTGACAAGCCTATGGGTCTTTACAATGGCTATCGGAATGATGTAAACAAAACAGAGCCGGCAGACTATACGCGGCGGGGAATGGATATCGTTGAGGCACTCATCAGATTCCTCATCCCAAAGACCGAGTATCTCTGTGGAACTGTCTCAAACCCGTCTGGCCAGCCTGCTTTGAACGCTGGGTCTGACGTGGAGAAGGGGCCTAAGTGCAGCCACCAGAGGCTGGAAAACAAAGTTTTGGCCAGGCCAGCCTGCAACACTGTCTTCATGGCAGTCTGAGCAAGACCACGGTCTGCCCTAGCAAGGAAAGGTGCTGAAGTCTGAGGTACCCAGCCAGAAGGCGCATCGTAAAAATCAGGGTACCACGCATCATCGCCAGTGTGTGTACTACGAAGAAGAAAAAGACAGAACATCAGAAAATATGTATGAAGATAACAGAACATCAGAAAATATGTTTGGCGATACAGAACATCAGACAAAAATGTTTGGAGATATAAAACATCAGAAAATATGTTTGGAGATACAGAACATCAGAAAATATGTTTGGAGATTATAGAACATCAGAAAATATGTTTGGAGATTATAGAACATCAGAAAATATGTTTGGAGATTATAGAACATCAGAAAATATGTTTGGAGATTATAGAACATCAGAAAATATGTTTGGAGATACAGAAGATCAGAAAATATGTTTGGAGATTATAGAACATCAGAAAATATGTTTGGAGATTATAGAACATCAGAAAATATGTTTGGAGATTATAGAACATCAGAAAATATATTTGGAGATACAGAAGATCAGAAAATATGTTTGGAGATATCTTACATCCTTCCCATTCCATTAAATGTCACATAGTGTTCAGATGGTAGTTTGCCAAGTTTCCCTGTCTTTGGCGAGCTTTTCAACCTCATCAAGGGATTTTATGCCTACTAATTTGGCCTCTGTCCTCTTTAGAGTTTCACGTCATCTACTTCTTTTTCTTTGGCCTGTTGTGTTCTACTTGACAGCTTGTTCCTGGATTCTCCGTTTCTTCTCATCATGTGGCCAACATATGTCCATCTCCTTTTTCTGATCACCCATGAGACAGGTTGTTGTTCATTCATCTGTCCTATCTCTGCATTGTTCTTGAATTCATTCCACTTTATATCGAGTACTTTCCTGAGGCATTTGTTTTCAAAAGAGTCTAATTTGTTGTCTATTTTTTTTAAAGTTGCTTTCCAGCTTTTGCATGCATAAATGAGGGTGGATATTACGTTTGAATTGAATACTCTTAACTTGGTCTTTGTGTTTATAACTTTTGAGTGCCATATGTTCTCAGGATTCTTGAAAGTCAGTGCTGCTTTTGAAATTCTAACTTTCTGGAAATACAGAACATTAGAAAATATGTATGGAGATAACAAAACATCAGAAAATATGTATGGAGATAACAAAACATCAGAAAACATGTAGAGAGATAACAAAACATTAGAAAACATGCCGGGAGATAACAAAACATCAGAAAACATGTCGAGAGATAACAAAACATCAGAAAACATGTAGGGAGATAACAGAGCATCAGAAAATATGTAGGGAGATAACAAAACATCAGAAAATATGTATGGAGATAACAAAACAATCAGAAAACATGTAGGGAGATAACAACACATCAGAAAACATGCAGGGAGATAACAAAACATCAGAAAACATGTAGGGAGATAACAAAACATCAGAAAACATGTAGGGAGATAACAAAACATCAGAAAATATGTATGGAGATACAGAGTATCAGAAAATATGCTGTATTTTGCTCTACCAGGCACAAGAGTAACAATTATTAAACTCCAGGATTTAAGAAGTGAGTCTGCGTGCTCATTTTCATGAGGAGGTCAGTGATCACCGCCAGAGGCATCCCAGCCACCCAGATGCAGAAATAGATATTTGGCTCCCTCTACGGCCAGGGAAGGACAGGTGGCTGACCACAACACCTTATCATGTGCTGTCAGGTCAAGGAAAATATACTGTACTTTGGGAACTAACACCATATCCTTCTTGGTGCTTCTTTGGCATGACAATCTGTGTCCCATGACATCTGCATGTCACAGGGGTGTGATGACATCTGCACGTCACAGGGCTGTGAAATGTTAGCATCTTCACACTTCTATGCCACCACAGCATTTGAGGTAGGGATGCCAGCACTTGCCCTTGCTGCCTGTTTTTCTAGGGAAAGCCCAGGTACCCAATTTTTTTTAAGCTGGTCTGAAAAAAAAAAAAATCAAACCTGGAACCCTCTAACTGGCAGGCCAGACAACTAAACACTGCACCACAGCAGCCATCTTTGACATGACAGAAGTTTTTTTTCATCTAAAAAGACCATGACAATATTTGTCCACCATCAGTCTGCCTGCATTTATCCATGTTTTTCCTACAGTCAAAAACCTTCACTCTGACAGCAACATGCTACAAGGTCAACCAAAACATCACTCTCAACTAGTAATGGATGGACACAAAAGCCAGAAAGTACTTCTGCGACACGGTGTACCACAAGGAGGAGTCCTTTCGCCTACACTATTCCTTGTATTCATTAATGACCTGGTCAAGGAACTTCCCTATGGAATCAAAGCAGCACTGTATGCAGATGATCTGGTCATGTGGTGTACAGATGAATATGCGACAGTTGCTACACAGAGACTCCAAAGAGCAGCAGACATCTTGACATCATGGACAAACAAATGGTGTGTAAGTATCAACACAGAAAAATCAAGTACCACTCTGTTCACCCTCTCATCTAAACAGAAAGCAGGTAAGATCTTTGTAAATGAAATACCCTTAAGGATGGACAACCAACCCACTTACTTAGGAGTGACTCTTGACTCAAAACTGACTTGGAAGCAACACATCAACAGTGCAGAAGCAAAAGCCAGAAGAAAACTAGCCATATTAAGAAAATTAAGTGGGACTACATGGGGAGCTAGTGAAAGAATCCTCAAGAACGTATATCAGCAAAGTATTCTACCACATTTAGAATATGGCTCAACATCTTGGTGCACAGCATCAAACACTACGCTGCATAATCTAGACAAGGTTCAAAATCAGTCACTACGGATTATCACAGGTGCCATGAGGTCCACACCAATAGTAGAAATGCAGAAAATAGTTGGTGTTCAACCGCTAAAGGAACGTAGAGACACAAAGGTCATGACCATGGGAGAAAAATTCCTTAGCTCTGTAAGCCATCCCCTGAAGGAGAGATTCAATAACTTGGCATTAGGACGGCTTAAAAGAAGCAGCTTCATTCATCAGGCCAAGCGTATGCGTAAGCTGATACCTGACCTTCCAACTGTAGTCACTCCATTATCATCTGTACCAGAGCATACACCATGGAAAGAAGCAGATTATACACAAATAACTATTCAGACTGAAGTGAAAGGTGTGCAGAATGGTGAGATGCAGAGCAGTCTTGTAAGATCAGTAGCCACACTTAGTGTTCTAGATGACAAATATCCATGTGACACCTGGATACGTGTGTATACAGATGGATCTGCACATAATGCCATAAAAAATGGTGGGGCAGGAGCATATATTGAATATCCAAACAACACCATTGACAAGATTTCCATACCCACTGGTAAATACTGCAACAACTTTGATGCAGAAGTTAGGGCAATTATTGCTGCAGTTGAAAAACTATCAGACTCCAGAATTGATACATGTCCTGTAGTAATTCTCACAGATGCAAGATCAGTACTGGAGGCTCTTCAGTGCAACAAACTACCAGACCTTAAGGATGCCTTGTCAAAAATTGGCTTACAACATGGAGTCACTTTGCAGTGGATTCCCTCCCACTGTGGGATACCAGGCAATGAGAAAGCTGACCATCTGGCCAAAGAGGGCACTGAAATGGAGCAACCAGACATACCAGTCACCTATAATCAGAAGAAAAGCATGATAAAAACCTACAGGAAGCCACAAACACCACCACATGATGACTACCACATGCTAAACAGAAAGGAACAAGTCACCATCTTCCGTCTCCGAACAGGACACAGCCGACTCCGAAGTCATATGTATACAAAGTTTAAGGTTGGTACTACTAATCTATGTACATGTGCCCAGGTGCCCCAAACCGTGGAACATATCCTCCAGAACTGCATCAACTACGAGACACTGAGAAATAATTACTGGCCCAGTGAAACCACTAAAGAAGATAAGCTCTACGGTTCCATACATGAGTTACAAAAAACAGTGAAATTTATCCAAGAGACAGGACTGCAGATATAGACAGACAGTGCGAACGAAGAAGAAGAAGAAGAAGAAGATCACTCTCAACATGCTACAAGGCCAATCAAAACTTCACTCTGACACCAACATGCTACAAGGCCAATCAAAACTTCACTCTGACACCAACATGCAACAAGGCCAATCAAAACTTCACTCTGACACCAACATGCAACAAGGCCAATCAAAACTTCACTCTGACACCAACATGCTACAAGGCCAATCAAAACTTCACTCTGACACCAACATGCTACAAGGCCAATCAAAACTTCACTCTGACACCAACATGCTACAAGAGCAATAAAAATTTCACACTGACACCAACATGCTAAAAGGTCAATCAAAACTTCACACTGACACCAAACATGCTACAAGGTCAATCAAAACTTCACTCTCAACATACTACCTATCAAAACAAGATAAAAAACAAAAAAGAAAACCTGACACATTACAAAAATTTAATACATGTATTTCATTATGACAAACTAACAATAACATTCATATACAAAAAAAACTTTGTCAAGTACAAGACAGCGCTGCTCTGTCTGGCTGACTTTGTGGCTTATCAGAGTCAAGTATGACACAATCATCCTCCTCCTCATCGCTGTCTGCTCTAGAACTGTTTGCTGTGCTCATCTCACAGTCTAGCACTTCTTTCGTTCTAGCATTACTCAGGCCATTATTTTGAGCAACTGAAGGAAATGATGCACGAGACTCTAATGAATGTAAACTCTGAGCACAAACAGAATCTGCAGCGGCTGTGCTGCGATACAGAGATTTTGCTGACTGAGTCTGTGCAGTTGTGCCGGTGACAAGTGCCTGGGGCTGTGCCGAGCGACTGCCAGGACCACACGTGATCTTCCGTTTGTTGTTTGCTGTAGTCTCCCGTGCAGCGGCCACTGTATTTTCCAACAATCCAACAGGAATATAACTCTCTGTATTTACAGGTGGCTGAGTCACAATAATTTCAATGTTACTCCCACTGCACGAAGAGGGTGGTCCAGGAAAGCCTTGAGATGGCACAGGATGGAGGTTTTGATGAGGAGGTGAAGCATGTGCCTGAAAATGTAATCGTTGGGCGTGATCAGCTGTTTGAGGCTCAGAGACCGGGGATCTGATCTGAACTGATGAGTGTAGGGGTGGACTAAATGCAGATGCCAGTGGGTGAGGACTGCAAGGAACTGTGAAGGGAGGTGTTTGATGTGGACTCTGAGCAGAACTTGCATGATGTGGACTCTGGACCGGAGAACTGAAAGCAGGATGGCTGTTTGACCTTGACATTCCTGCATCTGCACTGTTACAAGAAGCACTGGATGTATCTCCCTCAGGTATGACATAAACATGCACCAAGCTGCCAGATTCTGTTTCCTCTTGGACAAGTAACACCTGTATCCCAAAGGGGTTTCCTTGGATACCAAGCTGGGGTGCGATTAAAGGCACCATATGAGAGGGTATGAGGACCCCCTGAACTGGGTTCTGAACTCCTTCCATTTCAATCTGAACCTGATTGGACCCTGGGATTGCCTGAATGGCACTGCTGGTTTGAAAGTTAGCTCCCATGTTTGCAGTGGGAGTCACATGTGCCTGGTTGGCTCTCTCCTGAGTGGCAAGCCTTGAGTATGTCTTGGTGGGCTTGTTTCTCATCTTTGGGTTATCCAAGTCAGAATACCCTGCATACTGAGGTACCTCTGGTGCTATACTTTCAAGGCCATCAGTAGCAGATTTTTTACAGTAGCCTGGCAAGAAAGGCATGCCAGGGTTTTCCGGAAAAACACCTGAAGCATTCTGTTCTGACTGCTTTGGTTTGTCCAGTTCTTTCTTGAGTTTTGGAGTTCTTTGTTTCTGTTTAACAACAGTAGCCTGAGCTGCTCCCTGACTGACTTCTTCGTTGTCCTGATTTTCTTCATTCTCCCTAATGGGAAGAAAAAAAAAGTTGATTAACAGGTTAATGAGAACAAAATGCAATATCTCACAAATTAATATTCATATAGTATTGCCATGGGAGCAGGTGGTGGATGGAATGGGAGAGCAGCTGACAGATAATGTTGGTTATGGTCACCATTCTATGATGGTAGGCAGAAGATCTCAGTGTAGGGACAATGGCTACGATCAATGACTAGTACAGTCACTGCCTGGAAGGAAAGCAATGATAAACTATCTTCTGGAAATATACCAAGAAACCCAAACAGCAACATGGAAAGTCAAATAGGAAAAAGATCTGGTGGTGAGTCCCCCAGGCCAGATAGATCTAATTTTAACACTGGGGAAGAGTGTGAGGCAGAGGTCGGTACTAGTAATTGTGATGACGGCCAAATCCTGACGGTGTTACTAAGGAAAACCCCTGTATCAAACTAAAAAGAAAAATAAGAGTAGGAACATGGAATATAAGAAGTATGTACGAGGGAAAATATCAAGTAATAAGTGACGAGATGAAAAGAACGGGGATACACATTTTGGGAATCTGCTAACATCGATGGAAAGGATCAGGACACTTTAAGAGCGAGAATGATAATATCTTTATATACTCTGATGGAGAAGTAGGAGGAAAGAATGGAGTGGCTTTTTATTTGGACAAATCAACATCAAAAGCATTACTAGGCTACAATCCAGTAACTGATAGAATCCTAACAATCAGACCTAAGGGCATTCCTAGAAATGTAACAATCATCCAGGTATATGCACCTACATCAGCAGCAGAAGAAGAGGAAGTAGAAAACTTTTTTAACACACTGCAAACAACAACAGACCAGGTATGGAAAAATGATATTGTATTAATAATGGGTGATTTTATGCAAAAATTGGTACAGAAAGGGCAGAAGACGAAGGATATGTTGTAGGGAAATTTAGCATAGGACATAGAAATGAGGCAGGCGACAAACTAATGGCATTTTGCATGGGAAATGAGCTAATGATCACTAACACACTTTTTAAACAACATCCAAGAAGACTTTACACATGGACATCACGTGATGGTAAAACCAGGAATCAAACAGATTACATTTTAGTGCAAAGAAGGTGAAAATCAAGTATAACATCAGCAAAAACTTTACCAGGTGCTGACTGTGACACGGACCATGAGTTATTAATAGCAGACATGTGATAAAGATAAAAAAGACAGTTACGGGATCAAGACCACTCCGCTTTGATCTTACAAATATACCAGAACAATATGGTATAGAAGTGAAGAACCGTTTCGAAATCCTGATGACTGTACAGGAGGAGATGACACCAGATGAATTGGCTACGCAGGCCAAAGATATCTTAATAACAACAGCTAAAGACATGGTTCCAGTAAAGAAAACACAAAAGAATGGATGGATTACAGCAGGTACACTAAAACTGATAAAACAACATAGAGAAACGAAGACGCAATGGAAAGTGACAAACAACAACAAAGAGAAATATAAAACTTTAACAAAAGAAGTATGAAGAAACATAAGAAAAGACAAAAAACAATACATACAAGATTGTTGTGAAAGAATAGAAGAACATAAGAAGTGTGGAAGAGTTAGTGAAATGTTTAAAGAAATGAAGACATTGACGAGAAATGTCACACCTAAGCTAAATGTAATTTGTGATGAGATGGGGAATACCTTGACAGAGACAGAGGAAATTCTAGAAAGATGGAAGGAATATTGCAAAGGAATGCATGAAACAACTGACTGTGGAAATCAACAGTGTGAATTATTATTGGAGGAGAAAGAACCTGAACCGACAATAGAAGAAGTTTTATGGGCAATAAAGAATCTGAAAAATGGTAAATCACCAGGATGTGATGAGATAACAGCTGAATTTATTAAAGCAGGAGGAAAGGAGTGTGCAACAATCTATCATGCACTGTGAAAAAAGATATGGCATTCAGGTATTTGGCCAAAAGAATAGAAAAGAACTGTATTCATACCACTGCCAAAAAAGAATAACCTGAAATTATGCACAAACTACAGAACTGTTGCCCTGATTAGTCATGCCAGTAAAATTCTGTTAAAAATCATAATGGGTAGACTTCGTAAGAAAATAGAAGAAGAAGTCAATATGGTCCAAGCTGGTTTCAGGCAAGGAAGAGGATCAAGAGATCATATATTCAATCTAAGATTAATAATAGAGAAATGCAGAGAGTTTAATGTGAATCTATATTTATCCTTTATAGACTACTCTAGAGGGAAATTAAAAGGAGGACATCTATTGCTCTTCAGAAAGTAAAACAAATAAAGAATCTGTGGAGAGGAGCAGACAGAACCACAAAAATAAGATTTTTAAGGGCATGCATCTTTCCCATCATAACATATGCCTGTGAGACGTGGACACTTAACAAAACAGCTGAGAAACACATAAATGCCTTTGAATGTAAATGCTACAGAAGAGTTCTCCAAATATCATGGACACAAAAAAGAACAAATATATCTATATTACAAGAGCTTAATATTGAAGAAGGCTGGCTAGTAAAGAGGATTAAAGAGAGAAAACTTAAATATTTTGGACACATTAAACGTCATGATAATTTAGAGAAGACCGTATTGGAAGGATACATAATGGGAAAAAGAAAAAAGAGGAAGACAAAGAATATTACGATGCCATAACAATTGGAGGTTATGAAATACCAGAGATTAGATATGCTGATGACACAGTGTTACTATCCACAACACAAAAAGGAATGGAAAAACTAATTATGTCAGTCCGTAAGAACAGCGAAGAGCAGAACCTCTATCTTAATGCGAAGAAAACTAAATTGATGACAACTGACAAAACAAACAAGGCAGCAGAAATATATATCTCTCTCTGAACCTTAAGTGCCCAGGGCACATGGGGCTTCTGCAAGGGTTTTCCACAAATGCCTGTCCTTTGCCTTTTTTTCTGCTCTTGCCCAGGTGAGCCCTCTATTGCTCAACATCCTTTCTGTTGTTCTTCTCCATGTCTCTTTTGGTCTACCCGTACTTCTGCTCCCCTGTGGTGTCCATCTTAGTGCTATTTTTGGTAGCGAATTGTCAGTCATTCGGACCACATGTCCCAACCATCGCCAGCATCTTTCCTCAATAATTGTTGTCAGTGGTTTCATCTGCATTTCTGCTAATAAGATGTTATTTCTTATGGTGTTTGGCCAAAATATTTGTCTAATTCTTCGTAAACATTTAGTCTGAAAAGAATTCAACTTGTAGAAATATATATCAATGAGGAAAAATTGGAAGAAGTGGAGAGTTTTGAATATCGTGGATCACTGCTAACTAATAATGGAGATACAATGAGGGAAATTAAAAGGAGGACATCTATCGCTCTTCAGAAAGTAAAACAAATAAAGAATCTGTGGAGAGGAGCAGACAGAACTACAAAATTAAGATTTTTAAGGGCATGCATCTTTCCCATTGCAACATATGCCTGTGAGACGTGGACACTTAACAAAACAGCTGAGAAACACATAAATGCCTTTGAATGTAAATGCTACAGAAGAGTTCTCCAAATATCGTGGACACAAAAAAGAACAAATATATCTATACTACAAGAGCTTAATATTGAAGAAGGCTGGCTAGTAAAGAGGATTAAAGATTTAAATATTCTTAAATATTTTGGACACATTAAACGTCATGATAATTTAGAGAAGACCATTTTGGAAGGATACATAATGGGAAAAAGAAAAAGAGGAAGACCAAAACGAAGATGGCTGCAAGAAATCGTTGACGATCTGCAAATGGATGCCGCAGCAGCAGGCCATCTTGCTCACAACCGAGAGGCCTACAGGAGAGCTGTTAGGGAGGCAAAGTTCCGCAAGGGACATGCAAATGAATGAATAGTATTGTATTCTAAAGCAATCTACCATCCAAATGTCTCAAGAAAATTTACAGCAGTAATCTGCCCTTACCTGAACACTAAAACAATGTTTAACAGCGGATAATGTAGGATGGTAATGATGGGTCTGTTCTTTTGCCTGCAGGACTGTGGATTTGTAACCTGTTATGTGCATTCTCCAGTTCACAAAGTTGTGTTAATGAGTACAGGATATGATAATGCTGGAGAATACTGCCTAACACAGGGTTAGAGAATATCTGTCCGTACGGTGAAACGCATTTATGAAAGTTCAAAGAAGTGTCCTGGTCCAATACTGTAAGTAACGACCCCACGTTAAGAGAGACAAACATGGTACCACTGTCAACAACAACTGAAAGACTGGCCACGTTAAGAGAGACAAACATGGTACCACTGTCAACAACAACTGAAAGATTGGCCACGTTATGAGAATGACAGATGAATCCTTAATGGCCACGTTATGAGAATGACAGATGAATCCTTAATGGCCACGTTATGAGAATGACAGATGAATCCTTATCACGAACAGCCTTGATGCGGACTCCTCAGGGTAAGAGAAATATGCAGTGACCCGAAGACATAGATGTGTGAAAGTAAAGGCAATCCTGTCATGCCTTAGAGGCACACAGATATGTACAACTGAGAAAATGCTGGTAAACAAAGGACTGACATGGGAGACAGGCAAGAAGATAGTGAAGGACCCACAAAAGTGGAAATCTCCTGCTACCAGTAGCCCAATGTGTCCTGGGGGGAGAGTGAGAGAGAGAGAGAGATATGGTGAAGCACACCAGACTGAACTGTTCACACAGTTTTAAGTGAATAATTACAAACAGTCAGTTCTATGATTAATGGATGTGAACACGCAAAACAAAATGTCTCAGTAGTAAAGAACATACACAAAAAAAACCCTGCCATCTAGTAATACAATCAGAACTAACCAGATTTTGTTCTCATAGTGCTTAGTATTTACCCACAAAGCAAGACGCTGTCTACTGACTCGTGTTCCTCTTCATATTTTGCAACAACAAACAAACCTCATCTGCCTTTGTTGCTATGCCACAGTTCTTACAACAATTCACAAACAAAAACAACTACTTACTCCCATGAACAATGATTTAAAACAAGAAAAAACAAATAACTATAGTTCAGTTATTTATATACTCTGATATAATTCTGATATATATCAAATCTGAGGTATTGCCTCCATAGCAAAGTTACTGCCCCTGTCTACTGATCAAGCTTGATGACATAAATCTATGTAGGTACTTGGTGACATAAATCTATGTAGGTAAAGTTTCATTTAAAACATGTTCTGGAATTCAGGTCCTGCTTCTGCAGAGGCATCTCCGTCTGAGGTGATGTTACTTGCATATAAAGCAGATCTTTCGTATGAGACAAAAGCTTTTCTTACTGGTGCATCTCCCTATACTTTAACTCTTTGCAGCTGATATTGGAATGTCTTGAAACACAAGCACTGAGTAGGGTATGGCAGAATTTCTTTAATTTCTAGAACGGACCTAAGGCCATCTGGCAGCTCTGTCACCAAGTAGAACACTGGCCAGGCTCAAGCAACACCACAGCATAGTTTCAGGAACACTGCATTGTAGGAAGCCAGAATCTTGGAAAGCACTAAGAAACACTGTATTGTTAGTGGGCAGAATCTTGGAAAGCACTAAGAAACACGGTATTGTTAGTGGGCAGAATCTTCGGCAGCACTGAGAAACACCGTACTGTCAGTTGACAGAATCTTGGACAGCACTAAGAAACACTATACTGCTGGTGGACAGAATCTTGGAAAGCACTAAGAAACACTGTATTATTAGTGGGCAGAATCTTGGGCAGCACTGAGAAACACCATACTGTCAGTGGACAGAATCTTGGACAGCTCTAAGAAACACTGTATTATTAGTGGGCAGAATCTTGGGCAGCACTAAGAAATACTGTATTATTAGTGGGCAGAATCTTGGACAGCTCTAAGAAACACTGTATTATTAGTGGGCAGAATCTTGGACAGCTCTAAGAAACACTGTATTATTAGTGGGCAGAATCTTGGGCAGCACTAAGAAACACTGTATTATTAGTGGGCAGAATCTTGGACAGCACTAAGAAACACTATACTGCTGGTGGACAGAATCTTGGAAAGCACTAAGAAACACTGTATTATTAGTGGGCAGAATCTTGGGCAGCACTGAGAAACACCATACTGTCAGTGGACAGAATCTTGGACAGCTCTAAGAAACACTGTACCACGGCAGTAGAGAATCTTAGAAAGCTCTCAGAGCATTGCATCATGGGAGAACAGAATCTAGGAAAGCTCTCAGAGCACTGCATCATGGGAGAACATAATCTAGGAAAGCTCTGAGAGCATTGCATAATGGGAGAACAGAATCTTGGAAAGCTCTCAGAGCACTGCATCATGGGAAAACAGAATTTTGGAAAGCTCTCAGAGCACTGCACTGCGAGAGAACATGTACGAGAGCAATAACCCACCAATTCTCTGACAACACACACCCTGCCAGAACAAAGACACCACACAAAACTGTCCCAAACAACTTACTCATCATATTCAGGACCCCAGTTATCCTCCTCATCTTCTGACTCTTTGTTCTTTCCTGTTAGATAAGACAGATATTAACAGACATATACTCAGCCATAAAATGTTATGTTCCAAAGTTTCCAATTATATACACCCTTTTTAAAAATTATTATCTTCAGTATTCTCAACCTTAGTTCCATTGAACAGAATCCTTGTTGTATGTGTTGAGTATTTGTTATATGTGACTTTTTCTTCTAAAAGGATACTTCTATTTATGTTCTATATTGGTTTTCCTTTAAAAATATGTATTATTGTTCTATTCATATGATTATATCCACAGCTCTATCAAGAAACTCATGCATCTTATATGGGGATGTTCTGCTCATACATCTTGTATGGGGATGTTCTGCTCATACATCTTGTATGGGGATGTTCTGCTCATACATCTTGTATGGGGATGTTCTGCTCATACATCTTGTATGGGGATGTTCTGCTCATACATCTTGTATGGGGATGTTCTGCTCATACATCTTGTATGGGGCTATTCTCAAATCATTTAGGCCTCTGACCATTGAGAAAACTTGTAACTCATGCAAAAAACTAGTTAGCTGCTGTGCTGCAATATTTTCTTTGGGGATACAACTGCTTTTTCTGCATTAGCAGGACAATATCTATGGACAATGTGTCTTGTTAGTAACCCCTCTTTGATTCTGCAGAACAGTTCCAAAGAGAAGACAAGGTTAATGCATCTTTCCAGTCTAGCAGAGTTGCACTGGATGCCAGAAGGTGGTAAGAAAGAAGGGCCACCGTCAACCAGCTTCAGGGGCCTTGCTTTAGATTTTTCTTTGTCCAGGTTTACTCTGACAGCCTTCAATTCTTCCAAGCCACTCACATGGCAGTGGGTATTACAGCAAAGGTAATCACTTTATAATAAACCTTAAAAATAATTCTACATTACAGTAGAAAAATGTGTATGATTCTGTAGAATCAAATCATGCAGTCATAACTTTGCAGCTACTATCATGTGTGGATTTAGCAGTGTAGAAATCAAGAGTCTCTTTCACACACAAATCCCTTCCCTCCGACAACTACGTTAAAATCCTGATTAATAATGCTACTACTACACTGTTACACTAAAACTTCTGTTATTACTACTTATGAGGTTCTAAGGACTGTTACTGCCAGAGGTGGGGTGGGGGATACGCTCTCCACTCCAACGGCGTGCGTCTCAAATAGCCTCTGACAGTCAAGTCCAGCTCCTGGCCTTCTCGAGGCAGAACTGTTTAAACTGACAGGAGAAGGGGCGAAGGCGAATATCTGGTGCCTGAAAACCAGACGCTTCGGGTAGATGAGAGTCATGTTTGGTAGCTCATCTACCGCTGCTGGCGAGATTCTTCAGCTGCCGTGCGTGGAGTGGTGCTCTTCCCGGCCAGTGAAAAAAGGTGCAAATGGGGTTGCCGTGTGGCACCACTGTGGAAAAGGTGAAAGAAAGGAATAAGCAAAGTAAACAGTAGTCAAATCACTGCACCTCTGGTCTGTGGGTCAGCCACATCCTATGTGCATTCATATCGGGCGAAATGCCTGAACCGGCTTAACCTATAGGTTATGACACTGCTGGCAAGATTCTTCAGATGCAGCGCATGAAGTGAAGCTCCTCCCGGCCAAGGAAGAAAATGCGGAAAAGCAATTAGGGTTGCTGTGTGGTACCGATGTGAAAAGGTGATGGAAAGGATAAAGTGAAGCTTAATCGGTATGTCCAGTAGTATCGCAGCAAGAGCTACTCATACCACAGTACCTCTGCTCTAGAGGCTAGCCAAGTCCGAAATACAACCATACTGGTGAAATGTGCCTAAACCGGCTTACACTAGGAGTGAAATTTGATGGCTATGCATGTCACGGTACCTCTGCTCTAGAGGTTGGTCACGTCCGATATACACCCATACTGGTGAAATATGCCTAAACCAGCTTACACCAGGGGTGAAACTTGATGGCTACTTTTGTCACGGTACCTACGCTCTAGGTCAGTCACATCCTAAACACGCCCACTCTGGGATAATATGCCTAAACCGCCTCAACCCAGGGGTGGAAGTCACTAGTGGTGAGGATTCATCCTCAAGGACAAAAGCTCCATCCTGGTCACAACTAGGAAGGGTAGCCACCACGACCACAAAATGCTGAAGTCGGAGACACTGGACCAGGGCAATCTAGATAGGCAACCACCTCTCACCCAGCAGGGATGTATGCATATCCTAATCACGCTGAGGTTTTCCAGTGAGAAAGTCCAACGCTGGACTGGATGGGCAACCACCTCTTACCCGGCGGTGATACATGGGTATCTCAAAACACATACAGGTTTTCCGGTGAGAAAGTCCAACTCTAGCCTGGATGGGCTACCACCTCTCATCCAGCGGGGATATACTGATATCCAAAACATGCCGAGGTTTTCCAGCGAGAAAGTCCAACTCTAGACTAAACTGGTGCAACGAAAACCACGGTGTCACGCAATCCTGCTTCTGAGACCCACCAAGAATACAGGCTCAAGCCCTGCGATACTCTGAACCTCTTGTGGTCCTCTCGGGGATCTAGTATGGTCCTTTTGGGGACCACACAGGGGACCAAGGGATCTATCGAGGACCACAGGTGTAAATTCAGTAGGATCACAGGGCGGTCTTGATGGTAGAAGTGAACGAAGAAGAAGAAGACTACTCATGACACTGTTACACTAAAACTTTCCTTTATACTGCTGATGTAGAAATTACTCCTCCAAACCTATAGAATCTTCATGCATTCAAATCTAAGGCCACTTCTATATTATGTTTCATTTATAATCCCTCGTTTTAAAATTAAATAGTAAATCATGGCCAGAATAATCTCTGCCACTTGCATGAATCGAACTGGTGCCTTTTAGCTTAAGAAGCAGGGGTGAAGACGCCCGATAAGGTAATCAGCAACACATAGCTGACCAAGACCCTGTCCCACCTCTCTGTGGTACCCCTAGTCCTGGCTAACAGGGCAGGGATCGCCATAGTCCTCATGGTGGTGAAGTCTGCTAGAGAAGCACTGCACAGCCCCCTGCTTTTTAGCTGTAAACTGGGACTGAAAAAGTAGCTGCCATAACCTACTCCCACGCCGATACGATGCTGTTCCTCAACACTTCTGCAGCACTGGCTGCAAAGAACAATAGCTCGCAGTTACAGGAGTTTGTACAAGCAAGCTTAAGAAGCAGACATCTTTACCAGTACTACTCTGATGTTCTCTAATGTACTCTCATTCTCAAGAAAAACAATTCTTGGAAAGCTTTCAATTACAAATTTTAAAAAACTGCGCTAATGACTGATAAGATCTCCAAACAAAGCTGCAGAATAACTGAACCAAATATATGGTACTGACTTTTTCTTCCTCTCTTTCTTGAAGACTTCTCTGACTTCTCAGTTGCTCGATTTTCCTTTTTGATGTGTTTCTTCATTTCCTTCTTCATCTTCTTTTCATCTTCTGCTGTCATTTTCTCAAATGGTGCCAAATCGTACTGCTGCCTATTTGCTGTTGACAGAAAAATAACCATAATTTATAAGCCACAGAATGATACACTGAAAAATAATCTTTAGTGAGCCTGTTTTCTAAAGGGCAAAATCATCTGTGAGGAATCATTTGTCAAAGTGCTATACTAGAACAGGGTTCTCAAACA
The DNA here is from genome assembly GCA_009760885.1 of Achatina immaculata. NCBI lineage: Eukaryota > Metazoa > Mollusca > Gastropoda > Stylommatophora > Achatinidae > Lissachatina > Lissachatina immaculata. The sequence goes on from CM019694.1 coordinate 1,530,632, forward strand.
GGAACTGCATGGCCACCTGGATGATGGACAAATCTTAATCCTAAACATAATGTTTGAGTTCTCTAATACACAACAGCACATACAGTCAATAATAGTCAGACTTCACAAAAACAGCTGCTTTCTTCCAAGCTCATGTGTTAGGGAAGCAAAGATGGCCGTAACTAATGTTTGGTTAACAGGAACCAACATACTAGGGTCAACATACTAGGAACAATGAACTGCTCAATTATCAGAGAGTCAACATACCAGGAATGATGAACTGCTCAATTATCAGAGAGTCAGCATACCAGGAATGATGGAGTGCTCAATTATCTGGGGTCAATATACCGGTAATGATGGACTGCTCAATTATCTGAGGTCAACATACCGGTAATGATGAACTGCTCAATTATCTGGGGGTCAACATACCAGGAATGATGAACTGCTCAATTATCTAAGAGTCAGCATACCAGGAATGACGAACTGCTCAATTATCTGAGAGTCAGCATACCAGGAACTATAAAAAAGCAAACTGGACAATGTACAGACATCGTACAGGTATCCTGGTGGGACAGCTGTCCATAGAAGGTAAGGATATTAACAGCATAGTGAAGGAATTCAATGCTTGTATCCTTCAGGCCGCTCGTGAAACCATTCCCAGAGGAGCTCGCAGGGACTATAAACCATACTGGTCTAGTGAGCTGGGAAAACTCCATGATGACGTGGAAGCAGCTCGAAAGCAAGCAGAAAATAGACCATGCCAAGAACACCACAATAATTACCAACATTCTAAGGCCAAATTTCAGAGAGCAAAGCTGCAAGCCAGACGAGAAAGTTGGAGAGAGAAAACAGAGTCCCTAAACTTTGAAAAGGATGGAAGGAAACTATGGAAACTAATCAAACAGTTAAATGATGAGAGTACTGGAAGAAGTACAAATATTACACTAATAGAGGATGGGAAAACTTTTACAGGTAAGCAGGTAGCAGATCACTTTGCTCGCATGTTTGCACAGGACTGCAACATTGATATCCATCCAGAGAAGGAGCGTACAGTGCGCATCGAGCCACAGAAAGAGGAGGAACAAGTCAGAAAAGTGGAGGTCATGGATGCACCAATCACACGCAGTGAGTTAGACCTAGCAGTTAGTAAACTGAAACCAAGGAAATCACCAGGACCAGATGGAGTGTCCAATGAAATGATCAAGAACCTGGGAATGGCAGCAATGGGAAAGCTGTTGGATATTTTCAATATGTGCTGGAGCACAGGTAAGTTACCTCAAATCTGGAAGAAGCAAGCATGGTACCACTGCTAAAACCAGGGAAAAACAGTGATACTGCCTCCAGCTACAGGCCAATCAGTCTCACTAGCTGCCTATGCAAAACGATGGAACGCATCATTGACCTGAGGCTAAAATGGTACCTAGAAAGTGAAAACCTTCTCGTTCCACAACAAGCAGGATTTAGGCAGTACTACAGTACGGAAGATCAAGTGACCTATCTCTCTCAAGAGATTGAGGATGCATTCCAAGAGAAAAACCTTGTACTAGCAGCGTGGATAGACCTGAAGAAAGCCTTTGATAAAGTATGGAAAAAAGGTCTGTTGTGGAAACTAAGAAACTGCAATGTGAATGGAAGACTGTACAACTGGATAAAGTCCTATTTACACAATAGAAGAGCTAGAGTAGTAATGGATGGACACAAAAGCCAGAAAGTACTTCTGCGACACGGTGTACCACAAGGAGGAGTCCTTTCGCCTACACTATTCCTTGTATTCATTAATGACCTGGTCAAGGAACTTCCCTATGGAATCAAAGCAGCACTGTATGCAGATGATCTGGTCATGTGGTGTACAGATGAATATGCGACAGTTGCTACACAGAGACTCCAAAGAGCAGCAGATATCTTGACATCATGGACAAACAAATGGTGTGTAAGTATCAACACAGAGAAATCAAGCACCACTCTGTTCACCCTCTCATCTAAACAGAAAGCAGGTAAGATCTTTGTAAATGAAATACCCTTAAGGATGGACAACCAACCCACTTACTTAGGAGTGACTCTTGACTCAAAACTGACTTGGAAGCAACACATCAACAGTGCAGAAGCAAAAGCCAGAAGAAAACTAGCCATATTAAGAAAATTGAGTGGGACTACATGGGGAGCTAGTGAAAGAATCCTCAAGAATGTATATCAGCAAAGTATTCTACCACATTTAGAATATGGCTCAACATCTTGGTGCACAGCATCAAACACTACGCTGCATAATCTAGACAAGGTTCAAAATCAGTCACTACGGATTATCACAGGTGCCATGAGGTCCACACCAATAGTAGAAATGCAGAAAATAGTTGGTGTTCAAACGCTAAAGGAACGTAGAGACACAAAGGTCATGACCATGGGAGAAAAATTCCTTAGCTCTGTAAGCCATCCCCTGAAGGAGAGATTCAATAACTTGGCATTAGGACGGCTTAAAAGAAGCAGCTTCATTCATCAGGCCAAGCGTATGCGTAAGCTGATACCTGACCTTCCAACTGTAGTCACTCCATTATCATCTGTACCAGAGCATACACCATGGAAAGAAGCAGATTATACACAAATAACTATTCAGACTGAAGTGAAAGGTGTGCAGAATGGTGAGATGCAGAGCAGTCTTGTAAGATCAACAGCCACACTTAGTGTTCTAGATGACAAATATCCATGTGACACCTGGATACGTGTGTATACAGATGGATCTGCACATAATGCCATAAAGAATGGTGGGGCAGGAGCATATATTGAATATCCAAACAACACCATTGACAAGATTTCCATACCCACTGGTAAATACTGCAACAACTTTGATGCAGAAGTTAGGGCAATTATTGCTGCAGTTGAAAAACTATCAGACTCCAGAATTGATACATGTCCTGTAGTAATTCTCACAGATGCAAGATCAGTACTGGAGGCTCTTCAGTGCAACAAACTACCAGACCTTAAGGATGCCTTGTCAAAAATTGGCTTACAACATGGAGTCACTTTGCAATGGATTCCCTCCACTGTGGGATACCAGGCAATGAGAAAGCTGACCATCTGGCCAAAGAGGGCACTGAAATGGAAGCAACACATCAACAGTGCAGAAGCAAAAGCCAGAAGAAAACTAGCCATATTAAGAAAATTGAGTGGGACTACATGGGGAGCTAGTGAAAGAATCCTCAAGAATGTATATCAGAAAGTATTCTACCACATTTAGAATATGGCTCAACATCTTGGTGCACAGCATCAAACACTACGCTGCATAATCTAGACAAGGTTCAAAATCAGTCACTACGGATTATCACAGGTGCCATGAGGTCCACACCAATAGTAGAAATGCAGAAAATAGTTGGTGTTCAAACGCTAAAGGAACGTAGAGACACAAAGGTCATGACCATGGGAGAAAAATTCCTTAGCTCTGTAAGCCATCCCCTGAAGGAGAGATTCAATAACTTGGCATTAGGACGGCTTAAAAGAAGCAGCTTCATTCATCAGGCCAAGCGTATGCGTAAGCTGATACCTGACCTTCCAACTGTAGTCACTCCATTATCATCTGTACCAGAGCATACACCATGGAAAGAAGCAGATTATACACAAATAACTATTCAGACTGAAGTGAAAGGTGTGCAGAATGGTGAGATGCAGAGCAGTCTTGTAAGATCAACAGCCACACTTAGTGTTCTAGATGACAAATATCCATGTGACACCTGGATACGTGTGTATACAGATGGATCTGCACATAATGCCATAAAGAATGGTGGGGCAGGAGCATATATTGAATATCCAAACAACACCATTGACAAGATTTCCATACCCACTGGTAAATACTGCAACAACTTTGATGCAGAAGTTAGGGCAATTATTGCTGCAGTTGAAAAACTATCAGACTCCAGAATTGATACATGTCCTGTAGTAATTCTCACAGATGCAAGATCAGTACTGGAGGCTCTTCAGTGCAACAAACTACCAGACCTTAAGGATGCCTTGTCAAAAATTGGCTTACAACATGGAGTCACTTTGCAATGGATTCCCTCCACTGTGGGATACCAGGCAATGAGAAAGCTGACCATCTGGCCAAAGAGGCACTGAAATGGAGCAACTAGACATACCAGTCACCTATAATCAGAAGAAAAGCATGATAAAAACCTACAGGAAGCCACAAACACCACCACATGATGACTATCACATGCTAAACAGAAAGGAACAAGTCACCATCTTCCGTCTCCGAACAGGACACAGCCGACTCCGAAGTCATATGTATACAAAGTTTAAGGTTGGTACTACTAATCTATGTACATGTGCCCAGGTGCCCCAAACCGTGGAACATATCCTCCAGAACTGCATCAACTACGAGACACTGAGAAATAATTACTGGCCCAGTGAAACCACTAAAGAAGATAAGCTCTACGGTTCCATACATGAGTTACAAAAAACAGTGAAATTTATCCAAGAGACAGGACTGCAGATATAGACAGACAGTGCGAACGAAGAAGAAGAAGAAGAAGAAGCATACCAGGAATGACGAACTGCTCAATTATCTGGGGGTCAACATACCAAGAATGATGAACTGCTCAATTATCTGAGAGTCAACATACCAGGAATGATGAACTGCTCAATTATCAGAGAGTCAACATACCAGGAATGATGAACTGCTCAATTATCAGAGAGTCAGCATACCAGGAATGATGGAGTGCTCAATTATCTGGGGTCAACATACCGGTAATGATGGACTGCTCAATTATCTGAGGTCAACATACCGGTAATGATGAACTGCTCAATTATCTGGGGGTCAACATACCAGGAATGATGAACTGCTCAATTATCTAAGAGTCAGCATACCAGGAATGACGAACTGCTCAATTATCTGAGAGTCAGCATACCAGGAATGACGAACTGCTCAATTATCTGGGGGTCAACATACCAAGAATGATGAACTGCTCAATTATCTGAGAGTCAACATACCAGGAATGATGAACTGCTCAATTATCAGAGAGTCAGCATACCAGGAATGATGGAGTGCTCAATTATCTGGGGTCAACATACTGGTAATGATGGACTGCTCAATTATCTGAGGTCAACATACCGGTAATGATGAACTGCTCAATTATCTGGGGGTCAACATACCAGGAATGATGAACTGCTCAATTATCTAAGAGTCAGCATACCAGGAATGACGAACTGCTCAATTATCTGAGAGTCAGCATACCAGGAATGACGAACTGCTCAATTATCTGGGGGTCAACATACCAAGAATGATGAACTGCTCAATTATCTGAGAGTCAACATACCAGGAATGATGAACTGCTCAATTATCAGAGAGTCAACATACCAGGAATGATGAACTGCTCAATTATCAGAGAGTCAGCATACCAGGAATGATGGAGTGCTCAATTATCTGGGGTCAACATACCGGTAATGATGGACTGCTCAATTATCTGAGGTCAACATACCGGTAATGATGAACTGCTCAATTATCTGGGGGTCAACATACCGGTAATGATGAACTGCTCAATTATCTAAGAGTCAGCATACCAGGAATGACGAACTGCTCAATTATCTGAGAGTCAGCATACCAGGAATGACGAACTGCTCAATTATCTGAGAGTCAGCATACCAGGAATGATGGAGTGCTCAATTATCTGGGGGTCAACATACCGGTAATGATGAACTGCTCAATTATCTGGGGGTCAACATACCGGTAATGATGAACTGCTCAATTATCTGGGGGTCAACATACCGGTAATGATGAACTGCTCAATTATCTGGGGGTCAACATACCGGTAATGATGAACTGCTCAATTATCTGGGGGTCAACATACTAGGAACAATGAACTGCTCAATTATCTGGGGGTCAACATACTAGGAATGATGAACTGCTCAATTATAGAAGATTTTATTACCTGCAGCAAGTTTACAAACAACAAATAATGTTAAAAAACTATGAAAACTGACAAGTCAGAAGAGAAGATTTTATTACCTGCAGCAAAGTTGACAAACAAACAAATCTCTCTTTCTCTCTCTGAACCTTAAGTGCCCAGGGTACATGGGGCTTCCGCAAGGGTTTTCCACAAATGCCTGTCCTTTGCCTTTTTTTCTGCTCTTGCCCAGGTGAGCCATCTATTGCTCAACATCCTTTCTGTTGTTCTTCTCCATGTCTCTTTTGGTCTACCCTTACTTCTGTTCCCCTGTGGTGTCCATCTTAGTGCTATTTTTGGTAGTGAGTTGTCAGTCATTCTGAGCACATGTCCCAACCATCGCCAGCGTCTTTCTTCAATAATTGCTGTCAGTGGTTTCATCTGCATCTCTGCCAACAAGATGTTATTTCTTATGGTGTTTGGCCAAAATATTTTTCTAATTCTTCGTAAACATTTAGTCTGGAAAGAATTCAACTTGTTTTCTATGGTTTTGGTGATTTTCCAGCATTCACTTCCATAGAGTAGTACACTTAGAACATTGCTCTTAAATATCCTGATTTTCATATTCATGCTTAGTTTTTTAGATTTCCATATAGTCTGCAGCACTGCAAAAGCCTGGTTTGCTCTAGTAAGTCTGCTGTTGATATCCTCTGTGCTGTCTCCATTTTCTACTACTCTACTGCCAAGGTATACAAATTCATCGACTTCCTCCACTAACTTGCTATCTACTCTGAGTACATTTCTGTTGCTCACATTTTGCTTCATTAACTTTGTCTTTTCTACGTTAATCTTTAGTCCTATGTTGTTTGCATTCTGAGTTAGCTTGTTTATTTTATCTTGCATTTCTTTGTGGCTGCTTGATAGTAGACAAATGTCGTCTGCAAAGTCAAGGTCCTCCAGCACTGTGTCAAGGGTCCATTGTAATCCTCTGCGTTTGTCTGATGTTGCCTCCTTCATTAACTGGAGGAGTGGAAAACTGGGCTTATAGTAAAACTACCAAAGAAGGGTGACCTCAGAGATTGCGGGAACTGGAGAGGCATCACCCTACTGCCATTAACCAGTAAAGTATTTTGCAGAATAATCATCAACAGAATTGTACCAGCACTTGAGGGAAAACTTCGGAAAGAGCAGGCAGGATTTAGGAAAGGAAGATCATGCATAGACCACGTATTTGTACTTAGACAAATATTAGAACAGGCAAATGAGTGGCATAGCACAACATATGCATTGTTTATAAATTTTGAGAAAGCCTTTGACAGTGTCAACAGAGATGCACTGTGGAAAATCCTAAGATGGCATGGCCTCCCCCATAAGATAGTGAATGTAATCAAAGCCCTATACGAGGGTTTTCAGTGCAAAGTGATCTGTGAAGAACATACCTCCAGCAGCTTTAGGGTACAAACAGGAGTGAAGCAGGGATGTGTACTATCACCAACATTATTTATCTTGGCAGTAGACTGGTTAATGAAGGAAACAAACAAATAATGTTAAAAAAAACTATAAAAACTGACAACTCAGAAGAGAAGATTTTATTACCTGCAACAAGTTTACAAACAACAAATAATGTTAAAAAACTATGAAAATTGACAACTCAGAAGAGAAGATTTTATTACCTGCAGCAAGTTTACAAACAACAAATAATGTTAAAAAACTATGAAAACTGACAACTCAGAAGAGAAGATTTTATTACCTGCAGCAAGTTTACAAACAACAAATAATGTTAAAAAACTATGAAAACTGACAACTCAGAAGAGAAGATTTTATTACCTGCAGCAAGTTTACAAACAACAAATAATGTTAAAAAACTATGAAAACTGACAACTCAGAAGAAAAGATTTTATTACCTGCAGCAAGTTGGCAAACAACAATAAAAAACAAAAGGTGAAAAAAGTCCAAATGTCTGAGGTTTCTTCTGCGAGGGAGAAAATTAAAGACCAAGCTCACACAATCTCTTGTGACTGCTCACAGACAGATGACCTTAATCCCTCAACCTCAGAAGGACCCCCTCCTCCACTCCCAAGACACATGGAACCAGGTATACATACACTTTAACTGACAGTTCTTTCTTAGGGCAGGCCAGTCTTGAAATGTGAGGTTGCTCACTGTTTACGCAGCCTGAGCTCACTTCACAGGAAGCAGGTCAAGAAACTCAAGTAATCATAAACTGTTATAACAGATATAATACTTACATAATGCTTTATCAATGAGGTCTCGATTTCTTCTTTCCTCACGATGAAATTTATTCTGAAATATACAAAGTAGTTTCAATTATCATCCGTTTATCATGAAAAATATCCTATGCTTTGATTTATTCCTTGAGTTTATAAGGTTGTAAAATTCATATTTTGTCATTTCTTCAATTCTGTTGAATAATTTTTGTACAATAAGTAACACCGTCCACCCAAACGTCATTTTTCTGTTGCTTAGATTAATCACAAGGTGTCATTGTCACTTTATCATTTCATGAATTTACAAGATCATATATATGATCCATGACTGAAATATTTTTGGGGTTACATTCTCAAAAATAAAGTTAAATGATGATTTCTGAGAGTGAAGGCTTTGATTTGGTGGTCAGCAACTCAGAGGTGACATGCTCATGTCAGGGTTGGTGAAGCACAGTCAACCAAGACTGTCCTACCTTTCTGCTGGTACTCCAGTAACACACCCAGCCTGGTTAATACGGCAAGGATCAAGTAATAGACCCAGCCTAACTAACAGGGCAAGGATCAAGTAACACACCCAGCCTAGCTAACAGGGCAAGGATCAAGTAACACACCCAGCCTAGCTAACAGGGCAAGTATCAAGTAACACACCCAGCCTAGCTAAAAGGGCAAGTATCAAGTAACACACCCAGCCTAGCTAACAGGGCAAGGATCAAGTAACACACCCAGCCTAGCTAAAAGGGCAAGGATCAAGTAACTGACCCTATGACAGTAGAGCCTACTAAAGTCCTTCACCACCCACCCTCCCCTGTCTACTTCTCCAAGGGACTGAAGTCCCACAACACTTTCACAACTCCAGCTGTACAGAACATCTTGCTCACAATTCCAGAGAAATAGAAGAATATCAACAAAACTCAAGACTTTGACTCTCTATCTTCCATCATATGCTGCCTTTATTTTATGTGAAACTTGTGAGCTTTTCTACATCTTCATGCCAATATGTCCTGAACATCAGAAAACTGTTCTGAAAAGTCTCAAGTTGCACATATTTCCTAGAAACAGACACAGGTTTCTGGCTAATGACTTTACTTCAAACCCATCAAGAAAACATCATGTTTTAATCCTACACTACTTGACAAATAAATACTCTTTCTACTCCATGAGGTGTGTGTACAAAGTGTACAGGGACTTGTAACACTAGTTCTTTGCTGAGTGTTCTTCCTGTGCCCCTAACATGATGTTCTCATCTAGAACCACCACAGCAGACATCTTACAAAGAGAAGCCATATTACATCACATGCCAAAATATGTCCTCCTAGTCCCTGTGAGGAAGCTGACAGCACCTGCTTGATATATGCCCAACTGGAGCTGAAGATTCACTGATGAGATAGAGATGCAAGACCAAGTGACAGAAAAGAATAATATCACAACTTATCAACCAACACAGATGTCATGAAGTCATTGTGCATCTCTGGATATAACGAGGATGCAGAATGTGCCTGTGTGCACCTAGGATGACAATCCTAATCAACCAACCTTGAGCTCTCGTCTTGATCTATGAGGTAGCAGGTTAGTGAGCAGAGAGAAGTCTGTACCACACATGCTCAAGCCAATGAAGAATTTTTCCGTCTCTGAAATGATCAAAACAAATTAAATTCTACGTTAACTATTACATCACATTTTCATGTGTCAAAGGTCGTGGAAAAACGGGCCTGATGCTGTATCCCCAATAAGCCTTAAGTTTATGGAAATGGGGATTTTACCTTTACCTTTGTGTTAACTATTATACACTGTACAAAAGATGCAAATTCTTAAGCGATAAAAAGGAAGAGAAACATCAATGAAAATTTTTGATGATGTAGATAGGGGTATGGACATGGCCTGTGACCACCCCACTGCTCTTGAATGTATCCCAAGTAGATCTAGACATATTTAGACAACTGGAGAAGTAGTTAGGCGGTTATTTCAGACATTAATTTAGTAAGAATGCAACATAGAATCACAATACGAGATCGACAAGTAGATCTAGACATCTCAGATGGTAAGTAATGTAGATCTAGACCTAGCCGATGGTGAGCTGGGTGCAGTCATTGACTAAAAACATCACATTACTTCTTTTTTTTTCCTAAGAAACTCTGCATTTATGAAATTTTCATACATTTAGTGATACTTTGAAACATAATAAGTACACGGAGGTACGTGTAAATACTGTTTTCCATTCCATTTTACAACTATACCCCCTATACAGATCAAGACCCGCGCTTTTACTCTGGCACCAACTGAATGTCCGCGTTTCTTCCTGTGGCACAGGAAGAGTTAAAGCTGAATGCCAGTGATGTTTATGCTTTCATCATCACATGAGGTTCTGATCAAAGAATGTACTGCCTGTAAGAGAGCAAGACTTGCCAACGCTGCATTACTCTAGTACATGAAGGCCACATTTTTTTTATTAAGCTATGATGTATGTAAGAAATCTGATTTATGACTAGGAATTTACCCACAAAATAGGAAGACAACCTTGGGTCAGATAAGGTTGGTCAAGACCCTGTTGTCTGTCAGTGCTTCTAGTACCAGGCTTACCCTGGCCAACAGGATAAGGCTCACTAATGGCCTCATGGTCATGGAGTTTGGCCAAGATTCCAGCCTATGTCTTCAAGCCAGCCACCATACATCTTACATCCTGCCCGTGCCATTAAACATCACATAGGGCTCGCATGGTAGTTGGCCAAGTTTTTCTGTTTTCGGCAAGCTTTTCAACCTCATCAAGGGATTTTATGCCTACTAATTTGGCCTCTCTTAACAATGTCCTCTTTAGAGTTTCACGTGGCTGACCTCTTTTTCTTCGGCCTGCTGTGTTCCACTTGACAGCTTGTTCTTGGATTCTCTGATCGTTTCTTCTCACCACGTGACCGACGTATGTCCACCTCCTTTTTCTGATCACCTATGAGACAGGCTGTTGTTGGCTCACCTGCCTTATCTCTGCCACCATAACCCACTCCCAACTCTTTATGCTTGTGTCACATCACCTTTGCAGAATCAGCTGCTAAAACTATCCTGCCTGCAGATCAGGGGAGATAATAGCAAAACTAGACACATCAAATAACACTGTGAAAGACCGCATTTCAGTGACAAACAGCACAAAACTGGCTCGACTAACAAATCTCTAAAATGACTTCCAATTTCTGTAAATGTAAAACCAACCTCTTTCTGTCCACTGCTTGGGCTTTTTGTACTGCCTGTAAGTATTTGTGTTCAGATAACGGTCATCATCATCATCTTCTAGAACTTCTTTAGGTCTGTTGTCATCTTTTGGTGCATGAATCAACAGACTGTTGGAAACAAAAATGTATGTAATGTACGGCAAACATATCCCTGCCATGACAAACCGACGACACTGAATATTTACTTTTCCATGACACAGGACAATCTGGCAAAAACTTCCACTACAAACATACAAGATAATATCTTTTTAAATGTTTCTACGGCCATTCTTTTGCTTTCACCTTCATTAGTGGTCTCATCTGAAAAGACCAATTTAACCAGTTAACTCAAGCCAACATGTCTTTCTCAATGCATTAACCACCGTGCTATAGTATGCTGCACTATTCCTTGCACACAGTTAATGGTCCTGATATTTTGGAGGCTAGCATGACCTCACAAACTTGAAAGACTGACAGAGGAAATTCTGCCGCCTGCTTATTTTAACATGACACTACTTGATGAGAATCAAATGCAGATCTTCTTCTTCTTCTCCTCCTCCTCCTCCTCAGTAACACATGCATAACCACTACATTAGCCAGACCACTGATATAATGCTGACATTATCAGTTTTATTATAATTAATTCATGAATTCCTGTCTTCTACTAAAGTGCTATATATATGCTAATTCGATCTCCTCTGTTGGATCTTATCACATATGACACAGAATGATAACAAAAGCATTTATTACATGAAATGTAACTTTACCACAAAAAAAAAAGTAATATATAATTAAACAGAAATAATATAAAGTTATAGAAAGGAACCAAGACAGAAATATCACACACTATAGAGTAGTAGACTTTCAGTGACTCACTGGGCAAAGATGATGTCCTTTTTGACAATCTGTGACCCACAGCTAACATGCTGGCGTCATGATTGGTGAAGCATAACCGACCAAGACACTGTCCCACCTCTATGTTGGGACTTCCAGTAACAGGCCTAGCCTGGCCAATGGGACAGAGATTACCAGTCCCCAAGGTGGTGGAGTCACCTAAAGAAGTACAGCATGCTTCCTGTTTAGCTGCATTCTGGGACTGAGAGAAAACAGCTGCCATGACCTGCTCCCAATCTGACACGATGCTGTGCCTCAACATCTCCACCGCATCAGCTGCAAGGAACACCAGCTCGCAGTTCTAGGGAGATTGAAGAAGATACAGAAGGAAACAGCTGAAGAACTTTAAACCTTGAATAACAAGATATGGCAGAGTGGTAAGAAAAACAGATCACTGAGAGATGGACAGGTACAAAAAATACTACTAGGAGAAAATTTGTACATCTGGCACTGGTTTGACAGGTAAACTATATTACAAACAACTGATAAAGACTGGCAAGGAACAACTAAAGCACCCTGTGATACCTTTCTGTGTCAAGAACTATGTTTCCATCTGGACCAATCATGATTTGAGGTGCAGGCAAAGAGCCGCTCTGATTGGTGGACTCCTTGTCATTATCTTCCGCTGGGCTTGAGATTGGGGATTCCAAATGGTTCTCATTTTTCAGCACGGCCTTCTTTTTATTTTTTTTCCTGACAAAACAGAAATCACAATAGATATGTGGCGCCAATATAACTGGATGCTTATTAATTAAATATTACTTAAATGAGGAATCTCTACTAATAATTTCTAAATATTAACTTTTCCCGTGCCTTTGGTCATTGTATCGACATTTCCGGCTTCCCGATGCTTACCAATGGTCGATCATTGGTTTGTTTCAATAAAACAACAGGTGTAACATTTAGATTGTACATATTTCGTCCACAATTCCGGTGATACTTTTCAAAATGGCGAAAGAGTGCATAGTTACGAGCGATGCCGAGCGAGAAAAAGGAAAAGAAAGATCGAAATTTTTCAATTTTTGATGATGTAGATAGGGGCATGGACATGGCCTGTGACCACCCCGCTGCTCTTAAATGTATCCCAAGTAGATCTAGACATATTAGATGACGAGAGAAGTAGTTAGAAGGTTATTTCAGACATTAATTTAGTGAGAATGCAACATAGAATCAGAATGTGAGATCGACAAGTAGATCTACACATCCCAGATGGTAAGAAGTGTATATCTAGACCTAGCCGATGGTGAGATCTGGGCACAATCAGTGTCTAAAAACATTACATTACTTCTTTTTTCCTAAAAAACTTTGCATTTATGAAATTTTCATACATTTAGTTATACTTTGAAACATAATAAGTACATGGAAGTACATGTAAATACTGTTTTCCATTCCATTTTACAACTATACCCCCTAACATATCAAGACCCGCGCTTTTACTCTGGTAAGCAACTGAACGTCCGCTTTTCTTACTGTGGCACCGAAAGAGTTAATTATGGTTAAATTTTTTCTATTTAAAAACATCCCTGAGAGAGAGAGTGTATGTGAATGAGAGTGTGAGTGAGAGAATGAGTGAGAGAGAGAGCATGTGAACGTGAGAGAGTGAGTGAAAAAATGAGTGAAAGAGAGAGTGTGAATGAGAGAGATAGAGTGAATGAGAGAGTGAGTGAAAGAATGAGTGAAAGAGAGTTGTTTGAATGAGAGAGAGAGAGTTTGAAAGAAGGAGTGAGAGTGTGTGAGATAGTGAGGGAGAAAGTGACAAAGTTAGAATGAGAGAGAGAGAAATTGTGAGAGAGTGACAAAGCGAGAGAGACAGAGTGTGTGAAAGAGAGAGAGAGAGGGTGAGAGAGAGAATGAGTGAGTGAAGGCATGAGTGAGAGAGAGAGGGGTGAGAGAGTGAGGGTATGAGTGAGAGAGCATGAATGAGAGTGAGTGAGAGAAAGAGTGTGAGAGAATGAGTGAAAGAGGGACAAAGAGAGAGAGAGAATGAGAGTTTGAGAGAGAGGGTTTTTGTACATGTGATTAGAATTATTAATGAGACAGCACTTTGGACCACTAATAAAGATAAGAAACTACTTTTTGGTTAAAAAAAAACTTTCTGGATAAGAAACCGAATCTTATCTAAGGAACTACATCTGTGAAAAGCTACAAGTCACACCCACGGTAAGAAGTTCTGCTGGGGGTTCCAGGACAGGAGGTCACTCATCTTCATCTTTTGTCTGTCTGGAGACTTTTCTCTGCTTGGCAACGGTTCAGTTCTTGTCTTCTTTGTCTGAGGGAGAAGTAGTGTCCACATGTCATTGTTAAAAGACAAGTCTAAACAGAATGACAAGATTCTATGATTACAGGAATATCATGACATGATTCTGTGACTACAATGGCATCAAGTTTATGTGGCTAAGTTAACATTATAACAAGATTCTATGATTACATGAACATTGTGTGTCAAGATTCTATGACTACAGGAACATCATGTCAAGATTATATGACTAAATGAATATCATCACAAGATTTTATGGCTACAGGAACATCATGTCAAAAATTCTATGATTACAAAAACATCATTACAAGGTTCTATGATTACAAGAACATCACCACAAGACTATGATTACACAAGCATGGTTACAAAATTCTATGACAAGAACATTTATGACAAAATTCTATGACGAAAAAGAAATATGAATATACTCCATGACTACAAAGGATCTGATGTGAAAAACATCCATCACTGGAAGAAACAGACCTGATGACATAACACTGTAGAAAAACTCCCATGTCAGAACAAGATTTGATTTCATAATTAAAAATTATAAACAAAACTCACACAACTTCCTTACTCGATGTGACAGAAAATAACATATGCCATCTGTTTTTCCAGTCAAATAAATCTTCTTACATCTTACATCCTTCTTATCTTATATCTTATATCCTTCCCGTGCCGTTAAACGTTACATAGGGCTCGCAAAGTAGTTCGCCAATTTGTCCTGTCTTCGGCGAGTCTTTCAACCTCATCAAAGGATTTTATGCCTGTTAATTTGGCCTCTCTTAATAATGTCCTCTTCAGAGTTTCACGCGGTCTGCCTCTTTTTCTTCGGCCTGTTGTGTTCCACTTGATAGCTTGTTTTGGGATTCTCTGATCATTTCTTCTCATCAAGTGACCAACATATGTCTTACATCCTTCTCATACCGTTAAACATCACATAGTTGTTACCAAGTTTTCCTGTTCTCGGCGAGTCTTTCAACTTCATCAAGGGATGTTATGCCCACTAAACTGGCTTCTCTTAACAATGTCCTCTTTAGAGTTTCATGTGGTCAACCTTTTGGCCTGTTGTGCTCCACCTGATAGCTTGTTTTGGTATTCTCTGATTGTTTCTTCTCATCACATGGCCTACATATGTCTATCTTCTTTTTCTGATCACCCATGAGACAGGTTGTTGTTTGCTCATCTGTCTTATCTCTAATTTGTTCTTGAATTCAATCCACTTTATACCAAGTATTTTCCTTAGGCATTTGTTTTCAAAATAGTCTAATTTCCTGTCTATTTCTTTGGTTGATTTCCAGCTTTCGCATGCATAAATGAGGGTGGATATCACATTTGAACTGGTTCTAGGGACTGTTACAGCCAGAAGTGGGATGGGGGATACGCCCATACTGGGATAATATGCCTAAACCGGCTCAACCCAGGGATGAAACTTACTAGTGGCGAGGATTCGTCCTCCTGGACAAAGGTCACAACTAGGAAAGGAGCGGCCGCGACCACAAAATGCTGAAGTCAGAGACACTGGACCAGTGCAGCCTAGACAGGCAACTACCCCTCACCCAGCGGGGATATATGTGTATCCTAATCACACTGAGGTTTTCTGGTGAGAAAGTCCAATGCTGGACTGGATGGGCAACCACTTCTCACCTGGCAGGGATATACTGATATCCAAAATACGTCGACGTTTTCCAGTGAGAAAGTCCAACTCTAGATTAAACTGGTGCAACGAAAACCAGTGTCACGCATTCCTACTTCTGAGACCCACCGAGAATACAGGCTCAAGCCCTGCAATACTCTGAACCTCTTGTGGTCCTGTCAGGGATCTCGTGTGGTCCTTTTGGGGACCACAGGGGGACCAATCGAGGACCACAGGAATAAATCCAGTAGGATCATGGGGCGATCTTGGTGGTAGAAACAAACGAAGAAGAAGAAGACATTTGAACTGAATAATCTTAACTTGGTTTTTGCGCTTATAACTTTTGAATTCCATATGTTCTCAAGATTTTTTAAAGACAATGCTGCTTTTGCAATTCTAACTTACTTCCTGGTGTCACCATCCTTGTCTAGATTTCCAGATTGAAACAGGCGTGAAACAAGGATGTATATTATCTCCCTTGCTTTTTGGAATTGCTACAGACTTTATAATGAAAAGATGCTGCACAGGTAAAATGGGCATTGATTGGGTACATGAGACCCAACTACAAGATCTTGATTTTGCAGATGACACAACTCTTATCAATGACAATGTGAAATCAATGCAAGTAAAAACAGATACCCTGTTTTCAATGGCTAGTAAAATAGGACTTGACATTAACAAGGATGAAACAAAAATAATGAAACTTCTCATTAACCACAAAGGACAAATATTTATAGAAGGAATAGCTGTTGAAGAAGTAAACCATTTTGCATAGATCAGCAGCTACATAAACCAGGATCGTGACACCAGAAAGAAAGTTAGAATTAAAATTGCAAAAGCAGTATTGACCTTCAAGAATCTCAAGAACATACAGCATTCAAAAGTTTAAGCACAAAAAACAAGTTTAAGATTATTCAATTCAAATGTAATATCCACCCTCATTTATGCACGTGAAAGCTGGAAAACAACTAAAGAAATAGACAAGAAATTAGACTTTCGAAAACAAATGCCTAAGGAAACACTTGGTATAAAGCGATAAAGTGGAACGAATTCAAGAAAAACGCAGAGATAAGACAGATGAGCAAACAATAACCTGTCTCATGGGTGATCAGAAAAAGAAGATGGATATATGTCGGTCATGTGATGAGAAGAAACAATCAGAGGATCCCCAAACAAGCTATCAAGTGGAACACAAAAGGCTGAAGAAAAAGAGGTCAACCACATGAAACTCTAAAGAGGACACTGTTAAGAAAGGCCAGTTCAGTGGGCATAACATAACTTTATGAGACTGAAAAACTCACTGAAGACAGGACATCTTGGTGAACTACCATGCGGGCCCTATGTGACATTTAGCAGCATGGGAAGACTGTAAGATTTCTCCCTAGTCTTTGCTGCAATGTTTGGTCTTTTAAAAGGCGCACTTCAGTAAGAAATAATTTAACCTGGGCATTCACTACAAGAGGCAGACCATGGGAAACTCTAAAGAGGACACTGCTAAGAGAACACAATAATTGGTGTATAAGTATACAACTATACACTAAGCACTGCAGTAAAGCTGTGATACCAGAATGTATAAAATCGGAAAAAAGTAGGAGCAGCTTTATTACTTAACGATTACAAAGTTGTGACATTTCGGCGTGAGCCTTAATCATACAAAAACATAAAGGACGAAGAAATAGAGAGAGGAGATAAAGTATAGATTCACATGAATACTGTTTAAAAAAAAAAAAATTTTTTTTAAGGGAGTACTTAGCTGTAAATTGCAAGGTGTGGCTTGTCCGGCGGTGTGTGTCAGGAATGGATCTGGTAGGATGTGGAAATTGTTTAAATAGAGACCTGTGACATGTGGTCGGTGGGTTGTAACTGGGGGTGGTGGATGGGGAACCGGGGAGGGGAGAGAGAGTGACGCACTACTGGCCTAGCTAGGAGAAATTGAAACAGGTGATTGGGGAAGAGGGGTTGCAGAGAAATTAGCGGGGTTGCAGAGTGATGCTGTGAGGAAGTTTGAAAAGTAAGAAGGGGTGGATTTAGTGGAGAGGTACTATAATGATTGAAGAAGATGATTTTACATGTAACTAAACAGCGAGTTTAACCCATGTGGTTCCAGCGTCCCATAATTTTGAATGCAGCGGTTCTCAAGTGCCAGGCGGCTTGTGTCATCTTCGTGACATTGTTTAATGGCTGTTACCAGAAAATCAGATTTGCCTCTGTGGTTGGGGCCATTGAAATGATTTGGGACTGGTTTCGAAGCATGCTGGGCGATGTCGTACAGATGTTTTTGCATGCGGTCCCCTAATCTGAGGCCAGTCTCACCGATATATGTTATCCTGCATCTTTTGCAAACGATGACATATATCACATTTCGGGACTCGCATGTGAATCCCTCATGAAGAGTGAGGATAGTTTTGGGAAAGGTGATTGTTTTCGTTTCTCAAACTACAGGGCAGGTAACGCAGCGGGGGCAGTTACATTTTCTGGTGCCAACAGCCGCATATGTCAGGATAATTTGGACTTTATAAATCAGTCCAACAAGTTATTAGAATTTTTCCGTCATCGCCACTACCCAGAAAAAGTCCTTCGTAAAGCCTTCAACCGTATCCAACTAGTGAGCCGCAAAGAAGTATTCAGGAAAAAGCCTGTTACTCCATCTGACAGAGTTAAGTTAGTACTGCCTTTCCACCCGCACGGTCAGATGGGTAAGAAAATTCTTTATCGTCATCTGCCGATAATCCAACTCGACTCTGACACTCGTGACATTTTCTCTGATCCACCCCTATTGGCATACAAACGTGAGCCAAACCTTAAGGACATCCTCGTCCACAGCCACTTGAAGCAGAGCCTTACATATGTTGGCACCAGAAAATGTAACCGCCCCCGCTGCGTTAACTGCCCTGTAGTTTGGGAAATGAAAACAATCACTTTTCCCAAAACTATCCTCACTCTTCATGAGGGATTCACATGCGAGTCCCGAAATGTGATATATGTCATCGTTTGCAAAAGATGCAGGATAACATATATTGGTGAGACTGGCCTCAGATTAGGGGGACCGCATGCAAAAACATCTGTACGACATCGCCCAGCATGCTTCGAAACCAGTCCCAAATCATTTCAATGGCCCCAACCACAGAGGCAAATCTGATTTTCTGGTAACAGCCATTAAACAATGTCACGCAGATGACACAAGCCGCCTGGCACTTGAGAACCGCTGCATTCAAAATTATGGGACGCTGGAACCACATGGGTTAAACTCGCTGTTTAGTTACACGTAACATCATCTTCTTCAATCATTATAATACCTCTCCACTAAATCCACCCCTTCTTACTTTTCAAACTTCCTCAAGCATCACTCTGCAACCCCGCTATTTTCTCTGCAACCCCTCTTCCCCAATCACCTGTTTCAATTTCTCCTAGCTAGGCCAGTAGTGCGTCACTCTCTCTCCCCTCCCCGGTTCCCCATCCACCACCCCCAGTTACAACCCACCGACCACATGTCACAGGTCTCTATTTAAACAATTTCCACGTTCTACCAGATCCATTCCTGACACACACCGCTGGACAAGCCACACCTTGCAATTTACAGCTAAGTACTCCCTTAAAAAAAATTTTTTTTTTTTTTTTAAACAGTATTCATGTGAATCTATACTTTATCTCCTCTCTCTATTTCTTCGTCCTGTATGTTTTTGTATGATTAAGGCTCACGCCGAAACGTCACAACTTTGTAATCGTTAAGTAATAAAGCTGCTCCTACTTGTTTCCGATTTTATACATACTGCTAAGAGAAGGCCAAATCAATGGGCATAAAATCACTTGATGAGGTTGAAAATCTTACCGAAAGCAGGAAAAATTGGTGAACTATCTTGCGAGCCATGTGTGATGTTTAATGGCACAGGAAGGATATAAGATAAGATTCACCATAAGAAAATAAGCCAGATTTGATGTTTGTATTTCAATACCTTCACCCTAAGACAAACAGCAGCGTTGTTCAGAGACATCCAAGGTAATATCTGAAAGTGTCCAATGAAGAATTAAGACCTTTACAACACTGGCAGCAAAGAACGCAAGTTTACAAGTACAGGATAACAGTCAACCACAATTAAAACAAAAATTTTAAAAAGATCAAAATACCATATACTTAACCATAAACTTAACTGTGGTTAAGTATAAGACATTATGATTTCTGTTGCTGCTGAAACCTTGAACAAATACCTTATGCCACCTTCGATTCTTGAGTGACCTGTCACCAGTTTCCTCTCTCCTATCATCATCAGGATCCAGTGACACTGTCTCCAGCATACTAGAACTATCTGTTTCTGAAGGGCTGGCCGCATCATCATCTGCTTCAGTATTTTTCACACTTCTGCCGAATCAGTCTGATCTTTTGATTTTAATGCTTGATTGTCAACATCCGGTGTGGATGATTTTGGATTCCTACTCTGCTGTCCAGCATGAGGTCTGACAGATATGGATGTTGTGTCTACAAGGTTACTGGGACAATTCCCAGACACATCATCATTACTAACATCATTTGTAGAAGCGAAGGCTTTCTCCTTTTTGCTTAAAGAAACTTCTCTCTCCTTATGTGCTCCACTGATGAAATAAGGAAAAGAATTTTACAAATTATAAACCATTTCTTGAAAAAAAAGTAAAAAAAAAAAACCCCAGCTTCCTTAAATTCCTCAACACTCCCAAACCTTTAAGGGCCATTGCTGCAGACAGAGTCTGCCTCCACTCATGCCTGTTCTTGGCTTTCTCTCTCTCTCCATTTATCTGCTCCAGAGTTCTTTAGGTCTTATTTCATGCAGTCTCTCCGTCTTTGCCTTGGTTTGCCTCTTGGTCTCTTATACACCTATCTGTTAGTCTCTCATTCTTTCTACACGACTCAGATATCAATAACAAAATTGTGAAGAAAATGGATGTGTGTTAGGTACACATTAATGATGCATAAACAAAGACAACTCTTAAACTGCTTACTTAGGCCAATACTCACTTGCCCAAAACATGATAAAAGAAAACATATATTTCAGAAAAGATGAGATTCAGAGAAGAAAACATATATTTCAGAAAAGATGAGATTCAGAGAATTACCATAGATAAGACAGGACAAAAGTGGACAAAACTCTCAAAGTAATCTTCCACATAGATTTAGGAGTGATCTAACTTAAAAAACTATCTGTGGCTTTCACAAGAAGTTCAAGAGCAGAATGTACAATAACTTGCAAGTTCCAGTACTTCTTCATTTGGTATAAGACTAAATGGCTCCACATAACTGTTCTGCATACATATGCATGTGTACATGATTTTTACATGAACACCTGATTATCCCTTCACAGCCAAGCACACGGTGATTTCTAGTGTGCTCCTCTCTGCTGACAAACATTCTATACCTTCAGAGGCAGTTTCCTTAACACAAGTCATGTCAGGTACTCATTTTTATTTCTGGGTAAACAGGAGAACACTGGTGCTGGATCTTCAACCCAGTTTTCACACACTTAAACTAGTTCACCACAAAATGCATTATTACTGTACTCAGCAAAATATTTGGTAAACTGTTTCTTGAAGCTTCTGTAAATTTTTTAATGTTTACTTTTTCTTGAAAATTACCTTGCTTCCTTTGCAGTAGATGATGTTTTCGGCTCAGACTCCACATCTCCTGATGTGGCACCTGGTTGAACATCATCATCTGTAATATCCACAGCTGGTTTCAACGAGGCCTGATAAAGATCAGCATCTGAGAGATTTTCAACTTTCTTTTCTTCTTCATCTGCTGATTGCTGGCTATTTTCTTCCACAGAGGGTGTAGCCAGCTGCGTTCTGGCCGCAGGGGATGGAGGTTCAACAGCCACATTAGCTGACGACGGTTTGGGCTTAGGTGTGGTGGCACCACCTGTCTTTGCAGCCACTGGTCGGATATTTGGTTTTATTACAAGCCTGTGTCGCCTTGTTGCCATTTTTCAAAATTCCGATTTTATTTTACTTGCTATTCATGAAGGAAAATGCCCTCTTTCTCCCCTTCTTTGCCCAACTCATTGATAAAAACTGGCATCTTCTTTCTCGTAAAGTGGTTTCATAAACCTGCAAAATAAATTAAAAGCACCTTATAAATTCCAAATTCCTGCATAAAAAAAGCAAGTTACATTTAAATCTGATTTACAGCTGTATTTAACAGTGCAGCATTAACTGATTTAAAAAGAACATTTAACAGTGTTAGCTTAACAATCACTACTCTCAAAATTTAATGTAATTAACTAAAAAAAAACAAACAAACAAACAAATATCCAGTTCATAAAACATAAAGGAAACAGTTCTTATTAACTAACATTCATTCTAAACTGCACTAACAGTTAATGAATGAATAGAATAAAAGAAACATATTAATTTATGATAAAAAAAAAGAAAAGAAAAATGAATATTTGATTTTAAAAAGCTTTACTATACAAACCCTTGCTAGCTAGATCAACAAGTAGGTGAAATATAATAATGATAGACTTCTGAAAGTTCTTTTTAGTCTCTCGGTCTTGTTTTCAGTATTATGTGACTTTCACTCTATTTCATGGTCTGTCTGTGATGTCACAAGACTAACTGTCTGTGATGTCACAAGACTAACTGTCTGTGATGTCACAAGACTAACTGTCTGTGATGTCACAAGACTAACTGTCTGTGATGTCACAAGACTGTCTGTGATGTCACAAGACTAAGTGTCTGTGATGTCACAATACTCTCTGTGATGTCACAAGACTAACTGGCTGTGATGTCACAAGACTAACAGTCATGTGATTATGTCACACATTAAGACTTTTTAATCAGGCATGACTGATAGCTCTGACTGAAACACTGGCTTACATCCTTGGGACCAACTTAGAACTCAAGCTCAACCTGTTCACTTGCATAATATTCTCAACCAACTCGCCAATTTACAGTCAGCACTCCTGCAACAAACCTCCAGACTTAATCATACAAAGTTTGCTTGAAGTGAAGGGATGGAGGCTCTGATGATCTGAGGAGCTGACTGTAGTTGTTTTGCCCTCAAAAACAGAGTTTCATATTTCTTGAACATCAAACATGTGAAGGATTCTAGTAAATGACAGGTAATCTCTATCATCCAACAGGTGACACAAGACAGAACATGAAGCAAACAGAAACACCTGATCACCATTGAAATTAAAACAATGTCACATCATTTCATCTTAATGATGACATCACAATGTCACACCACTCCATCTTAATGATGACACCACAAGTGAATGCAAATCCCCACTAAATGTTAGATCATGTACAATACACAACCTACACAACATTGAAATTATTTCTCTAAGAACACTGAAGGACATCCTGATGTCAAAGGGTGAACCTGTATGAGCATGCCATGAGTGGAATGAGGCTGTTCCCTGAGACCAGCAACACAGCTAAGCCTTTTAACAGCTGCAGTTACAGATGACACCATAATGTCACACCAGTCCATCTTAATGACAACACCACAATGTCACATCATTCATCTTAATGATGACACCACAATATCACACCATTCATCTTAATGATGACACCACAATATCACACCATTCATCTTAATGATGACACCAAAATGTCACACTAATAACCTTAATGATGACACCACAATATCACATGATTCATCTTAATAATGAAACAACAATGTCACACTTCATTTTAATGATGACACCACAATGTCATATCATTCATCTTAATGATACACCACAATGTCACATCATTAATCTTAAAGATGACACCTCAATGTCACACCATTCAATTTAATGATGACACCACAATATCACACTATTCATCTTAATGATGACACCACAATGTCACACCATTCTCTTTAATGATGACACAACAATGACACACCATTCACCTTAAAGATGACACCTCAATGTCACACCATTCATCTTAATGATGACACCACAATGTCACACCATTCACTTTAATGATGACACAATGCCACACCATTCACCTTAATGATGACACCACAATGTCACACCAGTCCATCTTAATGATGACACCAAAATGTCACCTTTCATATAATGATGACACCACAATGTCACATCATTCATCTTAATGATGACACTACAATGTCACATCATTCCATCTTAATGATGATACTACACTGAAGAAGGACACTAGGGATATGGGGAAAAAAAACCAAAAAAACCCAAAAAACTGAGAGCACGTACTGAGGTACTTGAGGTTTCAAGATACAAAGCCCCTTCTAGATCCAAAAAAAAAGCTCCGCGATAGAAACATATCTAGCAAGCCCAATACTGTATTTCAGTAAGTAAATCATGTGAAAAAAATAAGAATTTACACAAAGAAGTTTTAAAATTTCGTGTCTTACCTTTCAATCACTCCTCTCTATGAAGCCATCTCTTGAATTTTTATGTCAGACTGTCTTGCCCAGATATCAGCCGCTATCGATAATTGGTATAATTGTTACGAAAAATTAAACTACGGTCCCAGAAGACCATTATTATCATCTGCGATATTCTTTTCAAAGGACCATTTAATTTTTCTGCTTAATAATTTACTGAGACACGTAAAAGTTATTAAAACTGATAGATAAGCTGTTCACACATTTGAGCCTCTACCCTCCCTCTTTAGAACTTGCACAATCAATGTGTGATCAGATCTTTGCAAAATGTTGCGTTGAAATTTTATCAAGTGACTGAAAACAAAATATGTCAACACATATCTAAAACAAAATAAGAAACAACCTTTTTTAATTTAATAAAAAATCTTATACATGAAATCAACTTAACAATGATTCAGATAGGATGCAGAGTAGTATTTGAAAACTAAACATTAGCAAAAATATGTTTTAAAGCTCTTCTGGCATATTAATCTCAAGCTATTATTAGAACTTGGCCATGCTTTGGCTATTCGTACGGACGCGGAATTTAGGAGGATAAGTCTTCAAATTTTGAAAATACCAACGAAGTGGGTTAGACTGATAACAACGAAGAATCTGCAGATGTGACTCAAAAAACTGAGAAGGAGATCGAAGGAAGAAATATAACTTTGGATGAAATGCCTTTAAAATTGATTGTGTGCCGTAGCAATTTAACTTCAGACATTGCATAATTGCACAATTGGCGAACTACTTTGCGAGCCCTATGTGACGTCTAACGGCACGGGAAGGATATAAGATATAAGATAAGATTGCATAAAACCTTCCTGACCTTACATCAGCACTTTTGCTCAATCTCGTAGCTTTAGCTGGTTGGATACACAATTGGGGACATTGGGATTGCAAAAGTTACAATCAGCAGAGAACATTATGTGTGCTGTGCATGAGAGTTTATGACTCTGTACAAGAGGGGACAAAGAAAATGTCAGTTTATGTTTGTAATTTTAATTTTTCTTTTCTTTTTAAATTAATCATCATCCTAAGTTATCGCCTCATAGAAGATTGACTGAAATAAATCTCCTGCTTGCATGCATGAACCTGTTACAGACAGACAGATAGACAGACGAACGGACGGACGGACTGACGGACGGATAGATAGAATGAATGAATGAAGAATGAATAATCTTTATTTTTAAAGGGTAAAGAATTGGGCACGCGGGCCCGTCTTACATTCTGCCCTTCATCACTCCATCTTTCATTCTTCCCACACACTTGATTTAGTACAGATATACAAATTAAATTAGGAAAAAACATATCAAAGGAGTGTAAGATTTAACTACTACATTCAAAGTAAAAGAGAAGAAGTAATTAACCTAATAAAATAGCACACATACACACGCATAGATAGATAGATAGACAGACAGACAGGTAGATAGATAGATAGATAGATAGATAGATAGATAGATAGATAGATAGATAGATAGATAGATAGATAGATAGATAGATAGATAGATAGATAGATAGATAGATAGATAGATAGATAGATAGATAGATAGATAGATAGATAGATAGAAGAACCAATGATAAAGGTAGTTGTTTAGTTGTTACCATGTATGTCCTGTATGTTGTTATGACAAAACATTCGCTAGGCTGATCCATGCCGATCTCTTGATGACGTCTACGTATCTGTATCATTACCACGTAACTGGTCTTGTCCCTTCAAGTTTTCTCTCAAGTATGTTTTTCATTGCCACTAGATATAGCCGGTATATTTTACTAGCATATGTCACATTCTTTTGGTTTTCACTACTTTTATTATAGATTTCACTTGTTACAGTAGATCTTTGTTTTCTGTTCCCCGATTTACAGTTTGTATAGACAGTTTCAAGATCTGACATTTCCTTTTTTTTTTTTGAAGACTAGCTATCATTTAAAACAAAAAAAACTTTGTATCGACAGTTTCTAGATTTAACGTTTTCTTGGGCTTTTAGAAATCAATCAATCAAGTGCCGTGCCGCGTGGCGCAGGCGATCATTTCTCTCCACAATTCCCTGTTTTTAGACTTGATTATGAGATCTGACGGTGACTTTCTTCCTAGCCACACTGACAGCCTATCCAGTAACTTCTCTCTCTCTCTCTTTCTCTCTCTTTCTCTCTCTCTCTCTCTCTCTCTCTCTCTCTCTCTCTCTCTCTATGTCTCTTCTTCCCTTAGTTTTTCCAGTTGCCACAGTGTGTTCCTGTTTTCCTATTCTCAGAAAATATCCTACAGATCTCCCTTGTTTGCCTCTGATCTTTGCTGTAATTTGCCTTTTAACTCCAGCCTCTCTTAAGACTTCTTCGTTGGCTTTCTTAGCTGTCCATGGTACCTTCAACATCCTTCTTATGAACCACATTTCCAAGGCCTCCATTTCTCGCTGTACTCTTTTATTCGTGTACCATGCTTCACATCCATAAAACAAAACTGGCTCAATGTAACATTTAAGTACTCGGAATCTTGTTTCCATTTATATGGATCTGTTGCACAAGATGTTTCTCATTTTTTTGGAATGCTGATTTGGCCTGAGCACTTCTGCTTTTTATTTCGTTGTGACATTTAGCTGTTATAATTGTTCCTAAGTACCTGAATCTATTAACTTGTTTCAATTCTGTGCCATCGATGGTAATGCTACATTTCGGTGGTATTCTTTTCTTTGAGATGACCATCACTTCAGTCTTCTTTTTATTCAGGCTGAGACCGTTACTTGATTTTAGAAAACCATCGCTTAAAACCAAAACTAAAACTAAGTTTTTATAGACAGGAACAGTATTTCAAAAGTAAAACTACATTTTTATAGACAGGAACAGTATTTTAAAAGTAAAACTAAGTTTTTATAGACATAACAGTTTTTCGAAACTAAAACTAAGTTTTTATAGACATGAACAGTATTTTAACAGTAAAACTAAGTTTTTATAGACAAGAACAGTATTTCGAAAGGTTTAAGCTGATATGCAGAAGTAATAATGGCGGGGCTGTAGCAACAGGAATGTTGACAGTTGAGGTAAATGTAATTGCCCTGGTTATTATGATGGTGGTTGTGGTAACAGTAACTGTAGTAGGTTGTAAGGCACACTGTTCTCATGTTCCAGACAATCTACCTAAAGGGTACACCTGTGAAATTAGAAGCAAATATTTAAATGCGCTACAGGACATACCATAGTATATGTATTTACGACTGTTAGTGTGTTAATGAATAAAGAGATCTCTCTCTCTCTCTCTCTCTCTCTCTCTCTCTCTCTCTCTCTCTCTCTCTCTGAACCTTAAGTGCCCAGGGCACATGGGGCTTCCGCAAGGGTTTTCCACAAATGCCCGTCCTTTGCCTTTTTTTCTGCTCTTGCCCAGGTGAGCCCTCTATTGCTCAACATCCTCTCTGTTGTTCTTCTCCATGTCTCTTTTGGTCTACCCTTAACTTCTGTTCCCCTGTGGTGTCCATTTTAGTGCTGTTTTTGGTAGTGAGTTATCAGTCATTCGGAGCACATGTCCCAAACATCGCCAGCGTCTTTCCTCAATAATTACTGTCAGTGGTTTCATCTGCATCTCTGCCAACAAGATGTTATTTCTTATGGTGTTTGGCCAAAATATTTGTCTAATTCTTCGTAAACATTTAGTCTGAAAAGAATTCAAATTGTTTTCTATTGTTTTGGTGATTCTCCAGCATTCACTTCCATAGAGTAGTACACTTAGAACATTACTCTTAAATATCTTGATTTTCGTCTTTACGCTTAGTTTTTTTTATTTCCATATAGTCTGTAGTATAGCAAAAGCCTAGTTTGCTTTAGTAAGTCTGCTGTTGATGTCCTCTGTGCTGTCTCCATTTTCTACTACTCTACTCCCAAGGTATACAAATTCATTGACCTCCTCCACTAACTTGCTATCTACTCTGAGTACATTTTTGTTGTTCACATTTTGCTTCATTAACTTTGTCTTTCCTACATTGATCTTTAGTCCTATGTTGTTTGCATTCTGAGTTAGCTTGTTTATTTTATCTTGCATTTCTTTGTGGCTGCTTGACAGTAGACAAATGTCGTCCGCAAAGTCAAGGTCCTCCAGCACTGTGTCAAGGGTCCATTGTAATCCTTTGCGTTTGTCTGATGTTGCCTCCTTCATTAACCAGTCTATTGCCAAGATAAATAATGTTGGTGATAGTACACATCCCTGCTTCACTCCTGTTTGTACCCTAAAGCTGCTGGAGGTATGTTCTCCACAGATCACTTGCACTGAAAACCCTCGTATATGGCTTTGATTACATTCACTATCTTATGGGGGAGGCCATGCCATCTTAGGATTTTCCACAGTGCATCTCTGTTGACACTGTCAAAGGCTTTCTCAAAATCTATAAACAATGCATATGTTGTGCTATGCCACTCATTTGCCTGTTCTAATATTTGTCTAAGTATAAATATGTGGTCTATGCATGATCTTCCTTTCCTAAATCCTGTCTGCTCTTTCCGAAGTTTTCCTTCAAGTGCTGGTACAATTCTGTTGATGATTATTCTGCAAAATACTTCTCTGGTGAGTGGCAGTAGGGTAATGCCTCTCCAGTTCCCGCAATCTCCGAGGTCACCCTTCTTTGGTAGTTTTACTATAAGACCAGTTTTCCACTCCTCTGGGGCTTTTTCTAAATCCCAAATTTGTTGTAATATCTGGCAAAGTTGTTTTGGTATTTCTGTTTCATCTGCTTTCAACATCTCAGCAGTCACTTCATCTTCACCTGGTGCCTTGTCTAATTTTAGCTTCTTTATTGCCTCCTTTACTTCATTTATTGTTATTGGTCCTGTATTGATGTTTAATTCCGTTTTTGCTTCAGGTATGTCTATTGTTTGTGCTGCTTGTGTTCTGTTTAGTAGTGTGTTAAAGTGTTCCCTCCATCTTTCAATTTTTTCTCTTTCTCCACTGACCAGTTGTCCCTTTAGTGTCCTTACTGCACTTTCACATCTTGTGCTGAAGTTACCTGTCATCTGCTTTGTGATTTTGTATATGGTTTTCATGTCATTTGCATATGCTGCTTTCTCTGCTGCTTCTGCTAAGTTGTCATAGTATTGACGTTTGTCTTGACGGCACGATTCCTTCACTTCTTTGTCTTTTTGTGCATAATTACTTAACACTTGTTCTTTTAGCCTTTGTGATTTGGTGTTCAGTAATTTTTCTTGATTTCTTTTCTTTGCTCTATCTTTTCCCATGTGGTCTTGCTTATCCATTCCTCTTTTCTCCGTTTCCGATATCCCAGCACCTCTTTTGCTGTTTCCTGTAGCGTTTTATTGAACTCTAGTATGGACATTTCTGCTTCATCTTGTAGGACACTGAAGCGGTTCTTAAGTACGATTGAGAATTCGTTCCTTGTCTGCTGGTCTTTCAGTTTTGTTGTATCAAAATGTATCTTTCTGTGTTCTCCGATTTTGGCTTTCCTTAATTTTAGTTTTATTTTTTGCTACCAGAAGGTTGTGATCACTTCCTACATCTGCTCCTTTCCTTGCTCGCACATTTTGTAGTGACCGTTTCCACTTGTTATTTATTAGTATGTGATCGATTTGGTTTTCTGTGGTTTTATCTGGGGACCTCCAAGTCACCTTATGGATGTTTTTATGTTGGAAAATTGTCCCTCCGATGGTCATCATGTTTTCTTCACAGAAACTGCACAGTTTTTCTCCATTTTCATTTATTTCTCCGATTCTTTCTTTTCCCATGATTCTTCTTCTATCTTCATTTCCCTCACCTACTTTTGCATTGAAATCGCCCAAGATGAGTAGCATGTCATGCTTGGGTATTGTTTCTGCTGTGGCTTGGAGGCTGTTGTAAAAATCTTCTTTTAATTCCTCTTCAGCTGCTTCTGTTGGTGCATAACAAACTATAATAGACAGCTATGTGAATCTTGAGTTGAACCGTGCATATAATAATCTCTCATTTATTGGGGTCCATTTCAGCAATGCTCTTGATGCTTCTTTTGTTATAATCAATGCTACTCCTCCTTCATGAAAATCTTCTTTACCTGACCATATTATTGTATCTTCTGTGTGCTGTGTTGTTAATTTCCTTCTGCCTTGTCCTGTCCATCTTGCTTCTTGTATTCCTAGTATGTCTAGTTTGTATCTGTGCATTTCCTTGATGGTTTGTGCTAGTTTTCCAGTCTGGTTAAGTGTTCTTACATTCCAGCTGCCTATTTGCATCTTGTGTTTAGGTTCCAGGAGGTCTGCAGTCGGGCTGGGGACTTCCAGTGGCTGGCTTTCATCCACAACCTTCATGGGCTCAGTTTCCTGATACGCATTTCTCCTTTCACCTGCATTTGTTTTTTCCCTTGCTTCCGTTTCTGTAGCAGTCTGATAGTTTTTTTACCAGATAGGGTTGCTGGCCCTATGCCGAACCCTCCTTAGTCGCCTTTTACGATCATGCGTGGTAGGGTACAGTGGTCCTATTCTTTGCAGATCCCGGGTACCACACGGGTGAATAAAGAGATTGCTCACGCCAAAATCAGCTTCTGGGGACGGAGATACAGCACTCAAGATGTATGAGATGGCAGTCAGTAACTCAGACTTTTCTGCGTGGGTCAGGGTTGACCAAGACCCTGTTTTAACTTCCAATGATCGTCCTGGCAGACATTACAGTTATTTGATCGAATGAGTAAGGACCGCAGTAAGAGGCGGACCTGATGCAAAAAATACACGGACATAAGCTGAATGATGAGCACAATGCCGACACACCGCCCATTTGAGGGCAAACGCAGAAGAAGTCCCGGGTTTCATTCAAACTGAATCAGTGAGTGGTCAGCGACCTATAACTGACTGCTTGTCCCAGAGCTGGCCAACTATAGCCAGTCAAGTCTTTATTCTACTCCTCAGTGGTGTCCCCCGATATTGAAATTGGAACTCAAAACTAGTCTTTAATTTAACCTATGCCGAGGACGAATGTGTCGGATCGAGTGGCGCAGATATAGTAGTCTATCGCTGTCTTTCAAGAAAACGGAGCAAAAGAAAAATAAGAGCCCTAGATTTAATAGTGATATTGATTATTGAGGAAAGATGCTGGCGAAGGTTGGGACTTGTGCTCCGGATGACTGACAACTCACTACCAAAAACAGCACTAAGATGGACACCACAGGGAACAGAAGTAAGGGTAGACCAAAGGAAACACGAAGAAGAACAACAGAGAGGGTGTTGAGCACTTGGGCCCTTGCCGAAGCCCCATGGCTTGGGCGCTTAAGGTTCAGAGAAAGAGAAAGATTTAGTAGTGACTCTATGTATGACGATATTACACTGTTTTTCTTATTAATTAAAAACGTTCGCTTATTTGTTATTATCTCATTCTTGTCGCAAGAAGCTGTATATGTGCCTTTTTGTATTCGTGATTTTTATTTCAGCGTTGATTGACGTCTGCTATATTTGAACGTAAATAGAGCCTTCGTAACTCGAGAATTGCCTGTATTATTTCTCTGAGGCTAAGGTTTTGGTCCATATAATCCAGCGTATCCAAGCCATCAGTTTCATCTTACTGAGTTTTATTATAAAAGATAAAGCTTCTCTGCACTGCTTAACCTTGCCTTGTAAGTGTTGCAAAATAGAGGAAGAAATTTAGCTGCAAAATTCCCCAGGCATTGACGTTCCCAAACAAGGTTTTTTTTTTTTGTAGCGTCAAGCGCCACCTTCTCTTTTTAAAACTTCCTGCTCCAAATGCCTGGAGATACGAGCATGATAATCTTTGCAACAGATACAGAGATGGGCTACGGTGACTAGACTGAAGACCTGGAGTGAAGCTAGAAGTCAGGAAAAGATGCCGTGCATACTCGTATCAACAGGTTCAACCGCCAAACTGAATCCTGCTCCCTTGGCCAGCATGAACCTCTTACTGGGAGCAAGTGGAGAGAGGTATGATAGGGTCTTGGCCAGCTATAGTTGGCAACCCTGACAACTGCGCTGGTAGTTAAACACGGTGACCTTGCGTCCTGTCTATCAATAAGGCTAGCTGTCTTTAAAATCTGAAACGGCTACAATAGTGCTGGCTTATCAGTCTGCGTAGTTCAGAATATGTTCCTGTCACAAGCTCACAAACCACAAGATTGAAAACAAGGGGCTTTGTAGCAGTAGATCGTGCCGAGTCGAGTGCTTTAGACACTGGCAAATATGGCACGGCTTGGTCAAGCTTGAAATCGGTAGAGTATGTTCCAGTAGACTGCCAGAGACAGATTAGACCTGAGATTAGACCTGAGATTAGACCTGAGATTAGGCTAGATTAGGTTCAAGTAGAAATATTAAATTATGCCCGTATTAGTGAAACTGAAATAGTCTCAGACCTGGACACTAACCGTGAATCTGGAATTTTAATTTGCTGTGTGCATCTATGTGTACCTGTGTGTATCTGTGTGCATCTATGTGTACCTGTGTGCAGCTACGTGTATCTGTGTGTATCTGTGTCATCTATGTGTATCTGTGTGTATCTGTGTGCATATATGTGTATCTGTGTGTATCGAAATGGTAAAATTTAAATTGTAAAAAAAAAGCTGCGCGTGTTAGATAATCAAAAGTGTGGATTGTAAATGTGGAAATTAATGAAGGAAATAATCTTTTTGGAGATGTACCCAGTGTATGTAGTCTTTGAACTGCACATTTCTGGTATATCACGTTTTTTTATGTCTCGTTGACCTAGTGCAAAGACACGACCTCGGAAGTTAACGACCCTGCAACAACCATATACAAGGCAAAATCAAAATATAAAAAAAATGTTAAAAAAAAAACTGTTTGAAAATTACACCGTAACCACAACGGATAGAAGATGACGCAGTACATCATGTCCGCGATGGCTGATGGATAGTTCGAACACGCTCAGCGCAGCGCACTGCTTTTAGTCTAGTTAAGCCAAGATAACATAAACATGGATAAACTGTGGGACTACGCCATTATTGGACAACGCACTGTTGTTAGATTTCTTTAGGCGTGAGGAGGGGGGGGGGTGAAACTTGCTGGAATTCACTGAAGGATGTGAAAACAATGCGACACGGAAAGTTTAAGAAAGGTCTGGACCTGGAAGAACAAGTGTAAACTACAAAGCTCGATCTGGTCGGTCATCGCACACACAAACCTACCGCGAGAAGGCGTAAATCTTGATTAAAAAAAAACTCACAGATTACTTTAAAGTAAGAGAAAAACAATTTTGTAGGATTAGACCTCGAAAAGTTGGCTAAGTCGATAGTACGCTGTTCTCTCGTGGCTAGACATCTGCTCGTCCTACCGGAGTCCGTGTTCGAATCCCAGGTAATTCTCTTGTGATTTTTCTTTCTCTCACGTCTCACTAAAGTGCTTTGTCTACGATTTTTTCGAGGTCTAATCCTACAAAATGGTGTTCTCTTACTTTACCGTACCAAAGCCTCGTAGTTTCCTATTTATAAAAAAAAAATGTTCCACACATTACTTTGTCGGCTGTCGCTGCGCATTTGGATATTAGCTATGGCTCCGTACTTGCTGCAGTGCATGATAACATGCGATACAGTAACGTTTCTACAGAATGAGTTCCCAAACAGCCTGCTGATCTGCGCAAGCAGCAAGCTTATCAAGGAATGAAGAAGCTAGTGGAAAGACACAAGAAGTGCATCGACCTGCAGGTCATAAAATGTGGAGAGGTGATATAAGCTCATTCGCTCGCAGTTGCTGGTAAACAGTGTATGTTGTCTTGACTTGTTTTTTATCTTTCCTTGTATGTTCCGGATATCGCGCGCCGTCATAACATATCTGATTGTCCTTCCGTTATGTTTTTACTGACTCAGTACATATGTATGTGTACAGTTATATATGATAACAGGACATTTATCTTGCTGTTTATAAAATAATGGACGGTAATTTGATTAAACAAGACTGCAAATCTTTTGTAAGATAACTTAGGTAGACATATCTAACTCATCGTCAGAAACTGATCACCTTTGACTGACATCATTGCTTTGAAGTAATTTAGCTAATGTAACGCACCCGAAATGTCAGAGCGTTGCCCCCTGTCCCAAGGTAAACAGCTTATTAGATATCGCGAATCAAAACGTCGATGTGAAACAATCAAATATCTGTGTGGATTCTGATTGGCTTATTCTATTGATAGTAAACCCCGCCTCCTGTTTGTAAAATTGATAGCTTGAAAATATTACTCGTGTTGGTCACGCTGCCACTTCATGACATTCCCCTGAACCAGGGGCGTTACCTGCAGTGGTAATCACAAAAGGGGGGGGGGGGTCGAATGTTTACGACTGTTGAATCAGGTCAATAATTATGTCTGTTTAGTACCAAATATATTTTTCAAATCGGTCACAGAAAGTTGAAGACCATATTGTTGTCTTTAAACAAGTTGACATAAATTGGGATGAAACCATAAACAAATAGTTCACAAAATTTCAGGAATCTGCGTTTCCTGCATTGAAGAAGGACGCCCATGATTCATTTTTAAGCCATCTGTTTTCAGAGTCGTTCCGCGTTCATTTTGCGTTTGTGCTATCAGGCAGTTGGCGGCACTGGCATTCTCCTACAGATATTTGAGGCTGAGGATCTCGTAGGGTTTGGTGTGATGAACGAAAACGGACTAATAACTTACATTTTATACGTAAGCTCATCATTTACCATCATATAAGAGTATAGAAGGGATTTGGAAAGAATATATCATTGAGGCAAGAGAGATTATATACAAGATCTGACTTTTGTGGAAACTTGTGTGACGTTTAGAGTGATTCTAGGCTTTTTTAAATAACCATGAAAAACATCATCAGCATGTTGCACGTATTCTCCCTGATCTCGATCGTGTGTCTGATTGGATTGTCAGGTAGGCTGTCACGGTTTTTAAAAAATAAATCTAATTTACTTAGATCATTTCTTGGTTTCCTCTCTTGCATTTTGCATGTCTTAATTCATCAGCAACAGCAAACATGCACACCAAATGATAGCGGAAAGATAAAAGAGAAATTCGTATACAAGATGTAAGAGAAATTCATGTGCAAGAAAGATACAAGAGAAATTCGTATACAAGATATAAGAGAAATTCATGTGCAAGAAAGATAAAAGAGAAATTCTTATATAAGATGTAAGAGAAATTCATGTACAAGAAAATAACAGAGAAATTCGTATACAAGATGTAAGAGAAATTCATGTGCAAGAAAGATAAAAGACACTTATAAGAAGCCTGGATAACGAATATAAGCATGCCCTACGGTTTCCCATGTTTTCTGAAAATTATATTCATGGCCGTAAGGCCCAGTATGCGATATCTCCCTTCATGTTATACAGTGAGAATGTGTAAATCCTTCAAAAGGGTATTTGTTATTCATCAACTACAATGATCCTTCTGGTTTCTGCTGTCAGACATCGACTCTTCTATTTTTCTACTGTCAGACATCGACTCTTCTATTTTTCTGTTGTCAGACATTGACTCCTCTGTTTTTCTGTTGTCAGACATCGACTCTTATATTTTTCTACTGTCAGACATCGACTCTTGTATTTTTCTCTATTTTTATATTGTCAGATGTCGGCTCTTTTATTTTTCTGTTATCAAACATCGACTCTTCTATTTTTCTATTGTCAGACATCGACTCTTCTATTTTTCTATTGTCAGGCTTCTACTCTTCTATTATCCTATTATCAAATATCGACTCTTCTATTTTTCTGTTATCCAACACTGATTTCTCTATTTTAATACTGTCAGACATCGATTTTTCTATTTTTCTATTGTCAGACATTGCTCTTCAGTTTTTCTATTGTCCAACACTGATTTCTCTAATTTTCTGAAGTCCGACATCGAGTTAACTATTTTTTTTACTGTTCGACACCGAGTTCTCTATTTTTCTATTGTGCGACACCGAGTTCTCTATTTTTCTACTGTGCGACACCGAGTTCTCTGTTTTTCTACTGTCCGACACCGAGTTCTCTATTTTTCTACTGTACGACACCGAGTTCTCTGTTTTTCTACTGTCCGACACCGAGTTATTTTATTTATCTACCGTCCGACACAGAGTTCTCTATTTTTCTATTATCCGACACTGAGTTATTTTATTTATCTACCGTCCGACACAGAGTTCTCTATTTTTCTACTGTCCGACATAGAGTTCTCTATTTTTCTACGGTGGGACACGGAGTTCTCTATTTTTCTAATGTCCGACACCGATTTCTCTATTTTTCTATGGTCCGACACCGAGTTCTCTATTTTTCTACTGTTCGAAACCGAGTTCTCTGTTTTTCTACTGTTCGACACCGATTTCTCTATTTTTCTACTGTCCGACACAGAGTTCTCTATTTTTCTACTGTCCCACACCGATTTATCTATTTTTCTACTGTCCGACACCATGTTCTCTGTTTATCTACTGTCCTACACCGAGTTCTCTGGGTTTTTTTTTTTTCTGTCTGACACCGAGTTCTCTATTTTTCTAATGTCCGACACCGAGTTCTCTGTTTTTCTACTGTCCGACACCGTGTTCTCTGTTTATCTACTGTCCTACACCGATTTCTCTATTTTTCTACTGTCCGACACCGAGTTCTCCATTTTTTCTACTGTCCGACACCGATTTCTCTATATTTCTACTGTCAAATTCCGACTCCTCTATTTCTCTGCTGTATGACTCCACAAATAGCATATTTCTACCGACTTGACTTCATTCAGTTTTTCTTTCTCTTCTGACTCAGACACTGACTTCCATTTCGCAGCCCTTATCACACTTCTGAAGAAATCTCGCCTTAACTCTGCTAGCTTCCAAAGGCTTTATAACAAAAACAAAACAAAACAAAACAAAAAACAATGAACGAAACATTAAAAAAAAAAAGAAAAAATCCCAGCAAGTAATAAAGATGTTTCTATTTCTTTTCACAACGTTCGCAATTTAGTTTCCTCATATGCCCACATGTAGTTTACTAAAACAAAGCCGCCATTTTTGCTTTCTGAATTCAGAATAAGGCAAAATGCTTTTCCATATTCGAACGATTTTTTTAACGCACATCTTGGGGGGAAAAAAAGTGCCAGTAAATTTAGTTATAAGTTTATTTGGTTCTATTTTTTTTTAATGCATATTCATCACGACAAGGCCACGTTGGTTTAAAACAGAGGTTCTCAACCTAGAGGAAGGTGGTGCCTCGGGTAGGAATTTTAAGTTGATAGGGAAGAGTTCTAAAAGAATGTATAACGGTGAAACCCTTTATGAATAATATTTAAGGGGATTCGAGGGCAGCCTGTAATGAAAAAAGGAGGGTGGGGAGAGAGAGAGAGAGAGAGAGAGAGAGAGAGAGAGAGAGAGAGAGAGAGAGAGAGCGAGAGAGAGAAACTGGACCTGACATGTTGAGAACAACTACGGTTAGAATTTCACTGGATTCTGTACCGATTATGAGGATTTAAACATTTTCACATATATGTGATTCATATTCACCTTGTTCATCTCAGTATTCCTGCTGTGTTGTGATCAATAATATATGTATGAAGAAGAAGAAGATGAAGAATTCATCTGTTTTGTACATAGTTTTGTCCTTGGAAATGAAGTGTTAAATTAATTGCGACATTTTGTATATTCTTTCTTGCTTCATATGCAGCGCGACATTATTTATTATTCGTTGAGTTTATGAGTGCTTTTTTACACAACAAACCGTACTATTATCCTAGCAGATGTTTAACAGTTACCCTTTCGCGTCTCCGTAACCAAGAACTGCCGCGATATGCGGAGTCACGCCAACTTCTGCGTATCAAACCGGCCGCTTAAAAAAAAACACAATCATGAATCACACAACTTCTTTCGAACCGAAACAAATCGTTGCATCGAATGTGCCATATTTTTGTGTCAAATTATGAGACAGATAAGTTTGCTTCATACTGCCTGCGAAATGCGGACAAGACCTGGTTACTCTTCTATTTTATGTGGCAAATAATTCGCCTTTAAAATGGCTTAAGTATTTATACACGAGGTAAAATATGTGCAGGAAAAAAAGATCAGTGGTTTAAAAAAGTGATAAGAGAAAGTGCTATTAGAAAACGAAACAAATTATTTTACTAGTTAAATTTTTGGTTAAAAGAAAAAAAAACTCCAGCCTGTTAGAGGATTAATGGTAATTTCTCTTTCTTGCAACTAAGTCTAGTAGGAGACTGTGTTTTATGAACTACATATGTCTAGGTACAGAATCAGGTCGTGGTGGAGCAGAGAAAGAAACTTAGCGTTGCAGCTCGCTATTAACTGTAACTGTAATCAGAGACCGGCATCCTTGTGCTCTGGGCATTCCCATGTGTGCTCCGCCTTCCGTTCCAACAGCCACTGAAATGTGCACCTGCTGATGCAGCCAGTCACACACTGGTTGCGGGAAACACGTGCTAAACCATGTCTTTCAAGAACCCCCCCCCCCCCCCCAATAAAGCGTCCCTTTCTCCTCTTTTAGAACTAGCTCATAGTAATCTTAATTAAACTACCAACAGAGCAGTGTGTACTGAAAAAAAAAAAAAACGTGTGTTATAAACCTAAAGTATGAAACAGCCGAACCTCCCAGTGCAGTGGTCAGATACGACTGTGGAACAAATCCTACAAGACTGTAGTTGTATGGAGAGCCGGGGGGAACTCTTACAGATGATGGCGCTGTCTTATCTGGCAGCCAACGATCCGTATCTGACAGTATAGCCTCAGGATCATAGCTTACCAAGACCCCGTCCCACCTCTACGTAGTTACACCCCCGTAACAACACCCTGTAACAACACCCTGTAACAACACCCTGTAACAACACCCCGTAACAACACCCTGTAACAACACCCTGTAACAACACCCTGTAACAACACCCTGTAACAACACCCTGTAACAACACCCCGTAACAACACCCTGTAACAACACCCTGTAACAACACCCTGTAACAACACCCTGTAACAACACCCTGTAACAGGCCTAGCCTGGCTAACGGGACAGGGATCATCATAGTCCACATGGTAGTGGAGTCTGCTAAAGAAGTTACACAAGGGACTGAAAAATAGCTGCTGTAACCCGCTCCCAATCCGACACGATGCTGTGCTTCAACATTTTCACAGCATCGGCTGCATAGAATACCAGCTCTCAGTTTCAAGAAGAAGAAGAAGAAGAAACAGTTGTAATTCTCGTCTGTCATAGTAAAATAAAAAAGATATTTGTGTAAACCCTGTCCCTGGAAACAAAAGTAAAGTTTATATTTAAAAAAAATTGAAAAAGAACGAGAAAGAAGATGAAGAAGAAGATTATCAAAAGAGTCTTATACCATCATCGTGTGGACACCCATAGAATCGAGAAAAGTTTTATAACAGTCTGTCATCGTCACATATCACCATTCATTAATATCATAACTGGAGAGAAGAGCAAGGAACTCAACAGATTTCGAACAGGAACAAAGCTTGCAAATCTTGACCACACTGGCCTACATTGTTTCCAAGCAAAACGTGCTAGAACTATTTTTATCGCTTATCAAGTTTTCTGAGTTTTTGAATCTTTGGTAAACAGTGTCAAGTAGGCTAGAATATAAGACGCACATATCACATGTTATATCCTCGACGCACAAAGCAACAGAAAATATGTATAAACGGGAGTCGCTTTCAAGGGGAGAAATAAAAACAGGAAAACGTATTTGCCTGTTCAACTGATTAAAACAAAAATACACACAAATAACACATAATTTTACTTCATTCAGGCCTTGAAGAAAGTCTTAGATTAGATGAATTCCATCAATCAGGCCTTGAAGACAGTGTTAAATTAGATGAATTCCATCATTCAGGCCTTGAAGAAAGTGTTAGATTAGATGAATTCCATCATTCAAGCCTTGAAGAAAGTGTTAGATTAGATGAATTCCATCATTCAGGCCTTGAAGAAAGTGTTAGATTAGATGAATTCCATCATTCAGGCCTTGAAGAAAGTGTTAGATTGGATGAATTCCATCATTCAGGCCTTGAAGAAAGTGTTAGATTAGATGAATTCCATCATTCAGGCCTTGAAGACAGTGTTACATTAGATGAATTCCATCATTCAAGCCTTGAAGAAAGTGTTACATTAGATGAATTCCATCATTCAGGATTTGAAGACAGTGTTACATTAGATGAATTCCATCTTTTACTGAAAGCTACAGAGCATGAGTAAAACTCTATTACAACTGGTCACGTCAATATTTAACTCCCTCATTCCTGATCAAATTTCCATGCTCTAACAGAATAAATTACGAAGTGAAATTTCGATACAAATGAACTGGAAGGAATGTGCTCTATGAGTTAAAAATATAGGCTGATATAGCAATGTGCCACTTTTCATTATATTTATGAGCATTGATTTGCATAGGCATGCAAGAGTTCTGAGTACTGATTGGCTTAGGCGTGCAAGAGTTCTGAGTATTGATTGGCTTAGGCGTGCAAGGGTTCTGATCACTGATTGGCTTAGGCGTGCAAGAGTTCTGATCACTGATTGGCTTAGGCGTGCAAGATCTGCCAACCCTGCCAGTGTTGTTATGGAGTAAAAGAGTTCATCAATCGAGACAGTGGCGGTACCAACATGCCAACCTGAACTCCACAGTCCAGTTACTTTGCACTTGAGTTTCTTGTCTTTCAATTTGATGCCTATTTCCTTCTCAGATAACACAGCGTCCCTGCTCAGACATTCGACCTTTCAAGGTCTTGATTCAGAATTCAACAGTTTAAGAACTATAGTCATATGACTGATGTTTTGTAATCTTTAGCGATTATATTCTTTTTTTTTCGAAATTTTATCGGTTATATTTGCCTATCTGTGCATCAAAAGTGGAGCTGGGAGAGCAATATAGGAAAGGAACAAAAACGATGTTCTGTTTATTTAACTTGGGCAAAAAGAAAATAAATTTTCATTGTTTAGCTATAGTACAAATATCCAAGTTGCTCTAAATGACTTCCTCCTTTCTATTGATTTTACTGATTTATGACGTTACTTTGAATGTGTGAGGTGAAAATTGGTTTATGGAGTACTGGTGAAAGTATGCGTGCTGGACTTTTTCAAAATGTAGGTTTTGCTACACTTGTGCAAGATTCGGAGGTCACAACATAGTTTTAAGTTTGAAGAAAAGAAATATATGTAAGCGCACTTTTAAGTTTGAAGAAAAGAAATATATGTAAGCGCACTTGTAAGCAAAATATTTTGATTATATTTTACATCTCGCGGGCCCTCGCTTGGACACGCCTCTGAGTACTTGCATTAACTGGCAATTACCGGTAATTTACCAATTGAAAAAAAAGAAACGAAAAAAATCGAAACTTTTGCAGGTCGCCGGTTACCGTAACCGGTTTATATTAACAATATTAACACACACAAAAAAAAGTAAAAAGCAACCTGTGAAATCGACCGGAGGATAACCGAGCCAGAAAGCTGATGATGCTCAGTTTGTGCGGAAGAGAATTAGCCAGTTCTGACTTGTCAACAGTTTGTAAGAAGTAAATCTCACCGCAAACAAGATAAGAAGAATTTCATTTCCGTTGTTTGTGAAATGCGTTTAATTTTACATTAAAAAAAAAATGTAAGGTACCGAATCACAAAACCAAGATTTCGGAAAGTACTTCATTCAAGGTGAATAACAACTGTACCGATTTGGAAAAATCCTAGCGCTTTGACTGCCTGTATTAAACACGTGTTTAATTTCACACAGTTTTGTTTACAGTGTTTATTCAAGTACAGACAGACTGGCTACTCGTTTTCAGTCGCCGCCCAGTCATAGTCTTCCACTGACGAATCAGATATCTTCTTTAGATCAGCCCATCTAGATCAGACTTTGTAAGTCATGTCAGTTCCTAGTCAACGTTTTATCCGAGACCAAAAGGTAGTAACTTCTAAGACGTTTTGTTATACTACAACTCCGTCGGTCAGTGAGCGCTTTATAAATTCAACTCTCCATGAAAGTGACCGTTGTAGCTCTCTCTCTCTCTCTCTGAACCTTAAGTGCCCAGGGCACATGGGGCTTCCGCAAGGGCTTTCCACAAATGCCTGTCTTTCGCCTTTTTTTCTGCTCTTACCCAGGTGAGCCCTCTATTACTCAACATCCTTTCTGTTGTTCTTCTCCATGTCTCTTTTGGTCTACCCTTACTTACACCCTGTGGTGTCCATCTTAGTGCTATTTTTGATAGTGAGTTGTCAGTCATTCGGAGCACATGTCCCAACCACCGTTGTAGCTAATGTATACTAAATACCGAAATACAAAGAAAATGAAAGAAATATATGTAGAATCGAGGCAAGCGATCACTCTCTCTCTCTCTCTCTCTCGATGTACTCCAGTCCAGCCAATTTTTTGTAAGGGAAAAAAAAGAACCTAATGATGACTGCGATTAATAATTATAAAGTTACCTCGAAAAGTACACCGGCTAAAGTCTGATAAAGGACAACAATCACTGAGCTAAAGTCTGAGAAAAGACAATAATCACTGAACTAAAGTCTGAGAAAAGACAATAATCACTGAGCTAAAGTCTGAGAAAAGACAATAATCACTGAGCTAAAGTCTGAGAAAAGACAATAATCACTGAGCTAAAGTCTGAGAAAAGACAATAATCACTGAGCTAAAGTCTGAGAAAGGACAACAATCACTGACGAAAAAAAATCGGAAGACAGAAATTAATAGAAAATCTTGCCAGCCGTAATAATAATAATGATAATAATAATAATATGTGTGCTATAAAAAACAGAACTCTATTTGTGTACGAAATGTCTTCCTTTCTTGAAAAATTAGATAAGGTTTTGGCCGCTATAAATGTTTATATTTTCTTCAGCGTTTTCTCAACCTTCCCTGCCCCACTCAGCTCTTGACATATATACGTTTTTAATCCCCTCGAATTCTTCACATTAAAATATTTATTAGTGTTCATTTCTCGCTTCATATGTTTCTCCCCCCCCCCCCCCCCCACAAGCTATCACTGTCACAACCCCCCCCCCCCCGATTTTAAAAGATATCAATTCCAATAAAGTCAGCTGCAAGTAGAAAGTAGAGTTTTTTTTTTTCCAAGTTTTATCTAGCAGAGGCCGCCGATGCTTAAATAGAAGAAGAAGAAGAAGAAGAAGAAAAATAAACGTATAGTATAGAAAATATTAATCACGTACGACCTGTGGTGTATGGCGTGTGCAAGACTAGGGTTTTTTTTTTCTTGCCTAGAACTAAAATGAGTTTTTAACCAACTTGTCTTGGACATGAACAAAAGCGTGTAGCTAAGTTCTAGGATTCCGCGAGAAGAATGGTAGATTTTGTCCGTCACGATATTTAGCGGAACCCCTG
Organism: Achatina immaculata; assembly: GCA_009760885.1. Classification (NCBI taxonomy): domain Eukaryota; kingdom Metazoa; phylum Mollusca; class Gastropoda; order Stylommatophora; family Achatinidae; genus Lissachatina; species Lissachatina immaculata. The sequence continues at coordinate 1,574,283 of CM019694.1, forward strand.
GGGAACCAGAGTTGAGAAACCCTGGTTTAGACTCGTCGCATGATTTTTAGTAACAGCAAGAAAATGGTGGCTTTATCTTAATGACGGACTCGTGTACTATGCACTTTTCTATACAAGCCGTGCTCATTGTCGGCGGCAGCTAATACATCATTTGGTAAACTTAGCACTGAATATCGCTTATATCAGATTGTAGCAAAGATAAAGTGGATATCTGTTACACGTACTTTTACAAAGTAATATTTATATCATCAAAAGCTGACGCCTGTAGGTGGAGGCCAAACAGATTAAAGAAAACAGTGATAAGAGGTTTCTCGGCCAATATTCCTAGAAACCCTGACTCGGAAATTATAGTCTCTGTGATCAATGAGGACATTTTCCACCCTGCTTACCTGTCTCTAGAGACATCAGTAACTTTCTGTAGTCTCTATGACAAGCGATGACATCATCCAGCATTGTTTGCCTGTCTCTAGAGACATTAGTAACTTTCTGTAGTCTCTATGACAAGCGATGACATCATCCACCCTGCTTACCTGTCTCTAGAGACATCAGTAACTTTCTGTAGTCTCTATGACAGGCGATGACATCATCCAGCATTGTTTGCCTGTCTCTAGAGACATTAGTAACTTTCTGTAGTCTCTATGACAAGCGATGACATCATCCACCCTGCTTACCTGTCTCTAGAGACATCAGTAACTTTCTGTAGTCTCTATGACAGGCGATGACATCATCCAGCATTGTTTGCCTGTCTCTAGAGACATTAGTAACTTTCTGTAGTCTCTATGACAAGCGATGACATCATCCACCCTGCTTACCTGTCTCTAGAGACATCAGTAACTTTCTGTAGTCTCTATAACAAGTGATGGCATTCTCCACCCTGCTTACCTGTCTCTAGAGATATCAATAACTTTCTGTAGTCTCTGTGACAAGTAACGACATCATCCAGCCTTGTTTACCTATCTCTAGAGACATCAGTAACTTTCTGTAAAGTCTTTATTATCACTGAAGACATCCTCTGGCTTGACCACTTGATTCTGGGCAACATTATCTTACTGTACAGTACACTCTGATGGGAATCTGCTCTCGTGTGCTTTTAAAAACTCACCCATGAGTGTGACAAGTGTGAGACAAAGCTTGCCATATCACTAAACAAAGCATATAAAAGAAGTTCATTCTTATCTCTATCAAAGATTTAACTCGGCGACCATATCTGACATGCTAGCATCACAGCTGACCAAGATGTGTCCCAAATCTCCGTTGGTAACCCCTAGTTACCCTGGCTAACGGAGCAGACTACCACAGTTACCATGGTAGTGGAGTTTGCCAAGAAAGCATTGCACACTGCCTTCTTTTTTAGGTCCACCCAGAGACTGAAAACAAAAAATAGTGGCCATAACCTCCTAATCTACGAATCTGCTGTACCTCACCATCTTCACCGCATCGGCTGCAAAGAACACCAGCTCACGGTTCCAAAGAAGAAGAAGACGACGAAGAACCAAAGATTACAAAGAAAAATTTCTTCAATGTCATGCCAGAAAATTATTTTTAATACAAAAAGTTGAGATTTTTAACAAGTTCACATTTAAAAAAACTTATTATAAATACGTCCTAAGATAAAGTTTTCTTTAAAATTATAAAAAAAATAACTGAAATTTAAAAAAAAAACTACTCTAGATGAAAGAATAATTCACAGGTTATTAGCTCATCAAAAATGTATTTCTTTCACATTTATCAACAGAAACGCAAAGAGAAGTGAAAATTAAACTTTAAACGAAATAAACAACTTACTGAACCTATGGATGAGCTATGGTATACATTATGTCCTCAGTTTACTGATTTAAAAATGATTCGAAAACAACCGAAGAAAGAACGAACGAACGAAACAACGAACAAACTTTATTTACAAAGTGTGAAGAAGTGGGCGGGCGCGTCCGTCTGACATTTAACCCTTGACCTCTCAATCTTCACTCAAAATTAATCATTCAACATCGGCGTAGAATTAACATATAAAAAAAGCAATATTAAATATTAATAGAAAAACTATTACATGTGACTTTTTAACCACACACACAACAAAGAAAATAGATATTAAGTCTATATCAGTGTCATGACTAAGAAAAAAAAAATTAGGGATTCGGTCGCGGAGAGAGAATGGTAAGGCCTGGAAACTTGAATTAAATCATGAGGCATGGCTGCTAGCTGGTGTGTGATCTTATCTTATATCCTTCCCGTGCCGTTCAACGTCACATAGGGCTCGCAAGGTAGTTCGCCAATTTTTCCTGTCTTCGGCGAGTGTCATAACAGGAAGGAAATACACAGGATTGAAATATCTGCAATGTTTGGGGTGTGAGTCATTAGGATAAGCTACTTTCAAAAAGAGGAGGGAGGGAGGGAGGGGGCAGGGATGGAAAATGCCAAAATACATTTGTATCATTTTCCTTGGCAGTACATGTGAGATCAGTTTGTTAACTTTGATAGAAATTAAATACTAACTTTTAAACACAGCCTTAACTTGTGCACTGTATTTTAAAACTACCCTTCTTCATATGTTTGAACACAGATGACGCACATACAAGATCTTCTAATCGTAAAAAAAAAAAAAAACTCTTGAGAAACTTTCAAGAGATGAGAAGTGGTTTACATAAAAAATATTCCTTTCCCAGCATAAAAAAGGAAACAATTGAGATAGAGTGGAAAATAGAACGAAATATGAGAATTAAGTACGATAAATGTAAAATGCACTAGAAAAACGATTTAATTTGACGTAAACCAGAAATCTGAACATCTGAACATCCTTCCCGTATCGTTGAACGTCAGGTAGGGCTCACATCTGTTGTAGGCGAGTTTTTCAACCTCGTCAAGGGATCTTATGCCCATTAATTTAGCCTCTCTTAACAATGTCCTTTTTAGAGTTTCAGGTGGTCGGCCTTTTTTTTTTCTTTGTCCTGTTGTGTCCGTTTTGACAGCCTGTTTTGAGATTCTCTGATTGTTTCATCTCATCACGTGGCCGATACATGTCCATCTGTTTTTGTTTGTTTGTTTGTCTCTTTGTTTGTTTGTCTGTCTGTCTGTTTGTTTGTTTGTTTGTTTGTTTGTCACTGAAAAGAGAGATCGCTGTGTGCTCATCTACTTTTATCTCTGCGTCGGTCTTGAATCTGTTCCATCCTGACAGTGTATTTTCCTTAGACATTTCTTTAGTTCTGTTTCAGCTTTCGCACTCATAAATATTACATCAGAACTATTAAAGCAGAAACAGCTGTAAGAATAATGTTCTTTTTTTCTGTAATATTCACAGCTAAGATATTTGTTAATTTAACAGTTAACATTCATATGCATCTAACCGTCCTCTAAGACACAAAGGTCAATTTCTAGGCCTACTCTTCTCCCTTCCCCTACCCCTCCTAAATATTCTAGCAACCGGTTACAACCAGGACCACAGCTACTTCAGCTAAAGCACTCAAAGATAAAAGAACCGGTCAAGGCGACAATCCAGCTGAACTAAGGAGCTCCCAAGCAACCCATTTGTAACCAGAACCATCTCCTTTATTACGGGGAAATGCAGCCCTGGCCAATTATCTTAGTAAGATCCCAGTTTGGTCAAAACGACATTTCCAGCACGTGATGTTCTTGAGTCTTGTATCTTCAGACGTTGACACAGATATTTTTAGTAAAGGTTATAATCTTCTTCAGATTCTCTTTCTTACCTGGTGTAATCTTTCCTGCACAGGTATTTGTAATTTGGCGTTTGAGCCGGTTTGGTTTTGCTGATCAGAGTCGGGTATCTTAACAACAAGAGCACCAGCGCCATTTTGCAAGTACTAGTACCACAAAACTTGACACAGGCGACTGAGTAGTCTTGTGGGTAGTGGACTTGTTTGTCAAGTAATTTTTGTTGTATGGTTCCATCCAAGTGGTGCCGGAGTCAAACCGACTTTAGGAATCTTCTTCTTCTTAGAATACTTTCAGACATTGACTCGTATACTTTTGAAGTAGCTGGTGGTCATATGGAGGGCTTGGACATTCCCATGCAGTTTGTTTCAGACTGGGGTTGTAGTTGGCCATATTTTCCTTCTTTGTTGCTCATATATTGGGCATTCCTGCAGTTCGCTGTCGCCTTATTGGTGCCACAAGCACATTTGTCAGTTGATACTGAATTTGTTGTACTGATGGTATCTTAGCCTGTGAGTGGTACGTTGCCTTAGGATGATGACTTGTTCGTCACTATTTATCTGGCAGTAGACATCTTTTCTTTAGTGGTATGGGAGCTCTTTCTCTCATTTGTTCTAGTAGGTGAGGTTTATCAGAGTCCCGGCCTCCTCGAGTGACATGCTGGTGTCTGTCTGTGGTAGTTTGTCTCCTTCTCTCGCTAGGGTGTCTGTCTGTAGTAGTTTGTCTCCTTCTCTTGCTAGGGTGTCTGTCTGTGGTAATTTGCCTCCTTCTCTCGCTAGGGTGTCTGTCTGTGGTAGTTTGTCTCCTTCTCTCGCTAGGGTGTCTGTGTTGGTATTGATATTTCTCTGTTGGTATTGATATTTCTCTGTTGATACTGATATTTCTCTGTTGATACTGATATTTCTCTGTTGATACTGATATTTCTCTGTTGATACTGATATTTCTCTGTTGATACTGATATTTCTCTGTTGGTATTGACATTTCTCTGTTGATACTGATATTTCTCTGTTGATACTGATATTTCTCTGTTGATACTGATATTTCTCTGTTGGTATTGATATTTCTCTGTTTCCCATTACTTAATTCAACGAGAGCCTCCCCCTCCCTCCCTCCCTCCCTCCCGTCGTTGTTTGTTGCGAGTGAGGCGGGTTCGTCTGGGTGAACTTCTAGGAATGAGTTTCTGGCTTTCTCAGGGTTGGGTAAGGAAAGACTGTGAATCTGACCATGCCACCCTTCAGTGTACCATCAGGTGGTATAAATATGCCCATTAACACTACATGCCCTGGTAACCTGCAGCAGGTCAAGAAACGTATAGGCATTATTACACCATATCCCATACTTGATGAAAATAGCCTGGAAAATATGTACAGTAACACCAAACACCATATCCCAAACTTACTTCACACTGCATGGAACATGTCAAAGGTTAGGACGGGTCTTATTCTCCATTAACAGTTACTTGTCGATAGCTCCAGGTCTTAGATTGTTGTTTAGCAATGAATATACAAAAAAAAAAAATTCTACAAAAAGCAACACTGGTTCTTAAAGGTGTCACCATTTTGTTGTGCATAAACTTGAAGTATCGAAGCAGCAAAACAAGAGACAGGGAAAAAAAGACGAAACGAAACATGCAAGTCTATATGCAGGTGATATTTAAAGAAAATCTGAAATTGTGACCAGATTATGAATAATTAAGAACACTAGGACAAACAAATCAAGAGGAAATAAAGAAAACGAATGCAGTGACTATGGTATGGGCTTTCTTGTTAAACATTTATTTCGCTGAAGTTTTGGCATAGATCAAACATTTTAGATGGTTATGATTCTTATTGTGCGAATGTTGTATAGAAAAGTTTGCGGCAAATATAGGACAGCAGGGTGCGACCAGAGAAACACTTCGCATAATGTACGTCAGATCTTTCTAAACTGGACTTTACTGGGCCCCTGTAAGGCCGCTGGAAAAAAAGAGGAAGAGAGAGAGAGAGAGGAAGAGAGAGATAGAGAGAGAGGGAGAGAGCGAGAGAGAGGAAGAGAGAGATAGAGAGAGAGGGAGAGAGAGGGGGGGAGAGAGAGAGGAAGAGAGAGAGGGAGAGGAAGAGAGAGAGAGGGAGAGAGCGAGAGAGAGAGCGAGAGAGAGAGGAAGAGAGAGAGAGGAAGAGAGAGAGAGAGGGAGAGAGAGAAAAAGGAGCTACAGGCGTCATCAGACTCAGATAAATGTTCTTGGGGTGTGGGGCCCTATGAGCGTGACCTGGGAAAGAAGGGGACGCCGGCCCGAAAAAAAATGTTTCGAACTACTTCTTCTTCTTCTTCTTCGTTCACTTCTACCACCAAAAACCGCACTGTGAACCTACTGAATTCACGCATGTGGTCCTCGTTAGGTCCCGTGGTCCCCTGTGTGGTCCAAAATAGACCACACGAGTTCCACGAAAGGACCACAATGGGTTCAGAGTATCACAGTGCTTTAGCCTGTATTCTTGGTGGGTCTCAGAAGCGGGATTGCGTGACACCGTGGTTTTCATTTTTCGAACTACTATCATCATCATCATCATCATGTGCCATGTCTGGAGGCGTCGGCGACCATGTCTCTCCACAGTTTCCGATCTTTCATGTTTATTCATCAGCTCTGTTGCTGTGCTTCTCCCATGCCACTGTGTTAAGCCATCTTGGTCTACCTCTCCAATTTTCCCTGTTTTTACGATGTTTTCTATCCCTCCTCTTCTCACTGTGTGCCCAATAAAACTTGAGTGTCTCCCCCGTAATGTGTTTATTAAAGTTAATTTCTCGTTGGTTGTGCTTAAGCACTGACAAATAACAAGCGAAGAGCGGCCAAGGAAAGAACTACTGTGCGTGACTTAAACTGGAGTACCTGCAATGACTCATCATATCGTAGCTGGAGATGGGAAGGAAGTCTCCAGTAAGTTAAGTTTTAAAATGAACTGTGTGGAGCCTACACACAAAAAAAACCCGGTATTCTTATCAGCATTTCATCCAGGTTGTGACCTAGAATGATTACCTGTAATCATTTCTGACGCACAACTTTAATTATGGACTACTTAAGGAGTTTAAATTTGGCGGGGAGCAGCCGCATTTTAAAACAAAAGATTCCCTAGCTTCGGCCAGGACTTTATCTAAAGTATTCTTAAGAGCAGTTTTCTTGACATTTTGGTAATTTTTTTTTATTAACAAAGCAAACAAGTCAAGACAAATTGTCATTTTTGTGATACCCTCGCTGTAAAGGGTAGAAGATTACCTTATCCTTGACACCAGCAAAGCGGTTAGCGCCCTTGTTTTTGTCAAACGCCAGACGATAATGGCGGAATTTTCTCTTCTTCATGAAAGTTCAAATGCTCTAACTGAAAGACAAGTTGGACTTTAGGATCAATGAACTATTATTCAATTCAGTTAATGCCGTTTTTGGTGATATGCCATAAAATGTAGCACCTTGTGCATGGATACTTTAGCCTCCTTCACCAAGCAAAGCTCTACGCCCTTCACAGAAGTACCAGATTTTTATGCTCATGTTTTTTTTTGCTGCTCAGTTTTACGGCCATGATGGTCTCTCCACTGCCTGCTGAGCGAAGCTGTTTCCTTTCTCTATGAGTTCTAGAATGCTTTCCATGGCATAAACCAAGGTTTCTCAGTCTTTGTCTGCTCGTGCCACTTCTCCCCTTTTTGCATTGAAAGTTTTCTGCGCCTCCCTCTAGCTCCCGTTATTTAGAAAAACGTTATTTGTGACTCTCAGTTGCACCCCTCCCCTCTCTCCAATGGAGGTGTGGGGAAGGCTGTTAATTTCCCTCGTTGAGGAACCCTGGGATGGATTTCAGAAAATGTTGCGATAAATGTAACGTATTAATATCGTATTTGCAAACACCTTAGAAATACAGTTATAATCACTGTGTAGCTTTTTGTCATTTGCTAGACTGTAAACAAGGGGAAAAAAATACATCCCGTTGGATGGGCATAATCAAGTTATGAAAATCCCCATCTGTGTTCTCAGAGTGCTTATATTCAAACCCTCAAATGTGATACTAATAATTTCGAACAAAAGTATGGTCCTGGCATGAAAAATACACACAATTAAAGAAAATAAACAGAATTTTATAGAGAATCGGAGATAAGAAAGATAAAGAGGAAGTTCCACATTTGAACTGTAACGTTAACAGCTGCGTCTGTTTCAGTTTGTAGTAAAATATGGTTTTATAGGGCAGTGGCAAGTATATTGCCACCTCAGTTTTACGACATATTTAGGACACTGACATATATTATGCCGTTTCTAATTATTGCAGTAATTTCTCCGAGAGGAAAGACGCCACCGGATTTTGTTATTTGAAATTGAGTCTGTTTTGTTCCCTGCTAGTCGACTGCTGGAGTATTTTTTGGAGACAGCAAGCAGTGCGTTTTATTTTCTGGCCGATAAAGGGTTAAATATTTATTCCATGCATTCGTATATTCCAGCCATCTGCTTTTTTAATAACTGATAAATTTCAGTTATTTTGAGAAAAGTATATACCACATGTTTAGTGTTATTCGTTATTTCAAAGATTCTAATTTTAAATGCGTGGGAAATTGCTCCTTCTGTCTGTGCGGCTAATCTGCCACTGCAGATAAGTACATCTAGAGAGGCCAACAACCAAAAATGAAGTCTGGTCCGACGGCACGTAAGGGCCGGATTATTGACAAGTGGGCGGGTTTTATCAGTTCAAGTGGTAGAGTAATGCATTCAGACTGTTATTTTTGGTTGATAAAATTAAACAAGGCTAATATACAAGACAACATAAACCGGAACTATCAGTACCATATTAAGAGGAGAAAAAAATAAAACAGTATTCACGTTGCTCAGTTTTAGCTTGTACCCACTTTCCTCCACCAACAGTCGCAGCATTCTTCCGGTTTGATATACCTGGGTTGTTTCTTTAGTCAAACATTGCCAATTTTCCATTACTTTTTGAATCACCCTCGTTAATTAGTAAAAGAAATAAAGAGTTAAGATTAATTTTGACCTTCACTGCGAAACAAAAGTTCTAAGCCCGCACACACACAAAAATGTATAATAAACACAGTCGTCATGATGTTACCCGGAAATGAACACATATCTATATTTAGTTCATAGAGTAGTTTGAAGTTTGAAAAATCAAAAGCAAAAGAAGAGAACCGGATTTATCTTTCTTCTATTTTTTTTTTTTTAGTACATATTTTTAGCTCGACGGAAAAGTTGGGAAAATATTCAGATTAAGAGAAGAAGAAGAAGTGTTGATATGTGGCAATACTAATAACAGTTCAGTGCTCTTGATCTAGTCTTTAAGAATACCATACATTCCATAATGAATCGTACTGGAGAAGGAAGGGGCTAGCTGGATGAGCTAGCTATATATACAGTAGCCGTCTTGAATCACGCATTACTAACATCATATAGCACCGTCTAGCAGAATATTTATACATACACATAATGTTATATGGACACACACACATATAATATGACATAAGCATACACATAATGTGACATGGAGACACACATAGTGGGACATGGACAAAAACATAATGTGATATGGACACACAGACTGTGACATGAAAACACACGTAATGTGATATGAACACACACATAATCTTATACGGACACATACATAATGTGATATGGACACACAGACTGTGGCATGAAAACACAGTAAGACATAAACACAGTGTGACACGGATTCACTTTGTGACACGGACAAACTTTGTGACACGGACAAACTTTGTTAAATGGAAGCACCGTGTGACACGAACTCACGTTGTGGCATTGACATACATTGCTACATAGACACAGATCGTCACATGGACATACATTGCTACATAGACACAGATCGTCGCATGGACATACATTGCTACATAGACAAAGATCGTCACATGGACATACAGTGCTACATAGACACAGATCGTCACATGGACATACATTGCTACATAAATACAGGTCGTCACATGGACATACATTGCTACATAGATACAGGTCGTCACATGGACATACATTGGTACGTAAACACAGATCGTCACATTGACGTATATTGCTACATAAACACAGATCGTCACACTGACATACATTGCTACATAAACACAGATCGTCACATGGGCGTTCTGGAGTTTTGGGAGGAATGTAGAGAGCCGGACTGGAACACAGAAAAAGGTATCATCAGCTGCAGTACGTACATCTGACTTTGGATCTGTTGATCTGTCCAGAGAGCTTGGATGACCATGCTAGCCTAGCCCCTGACTCAGCTCATCTCACACAAACGAAAATGCGAAGAAGAAACTCCTGGACCGTATACTTCCTGAGTGTCTAACGCCTGTTCATGTACGTCACATGACCAGACCTACAAAGACTTAAGCGTTTGACGGAAGCCGTTAAGGCCGTGACTATAATCTGCAAGAGAACTGTGGACTATATTCTGGAGATGTAACTCAAACATTAACAGTACTAAGCACTTGAAAGCTGACCAAGTGTAACTATACTTAATGTTAAGGCTTTTTACATCTTACATCCTTTCCGTGCCGTTAAACATCACATGGTAGTTCGCCAAGATATCCTGTCTTCGGCGAGTTTTTCAAATCTCATCAAGGGATGTTATGCCTGCTGAATTGGCTTTTCTTAACAATGTCCTCTTTTGAGTTTCACGAGGTCGATCGCTTTTTCTTCGGCCTTTTGTGTTCCATTTGATAGCTTGTTTGGGGATTCTCTGATTGTTTCTTCTCATCACATGACCGACATATGTCTATCTTCTTTTTCTGATCAGCCATGAGACAGGTTGTTGTTTGCTCATCTGTCTGATCTCTGTGGTGTTCTTGAATTCATTCCACTTTATACCGAGTATTTTCTTTAGGCATTTGTTTTCGAAAGAGTCTAATTTCTTGTCTATTTCTTTAGTTGTTTTCCAGCTTTCACATGCATAATTGAGGGTGAATATTACATTTGAACTGAATAGTCTTAACTTGGTTTTTGTGCTTATAACTTTTGAATGCCATATGTTCCCAAGATTCTTGAAGATCGATGCTGCTTTGGCAAATCGAATTTCCCAACCTATTTCCTGAATTTCTTCAGTTGAGTGATGGTTTTTCTCACAGCTTTGTGATCTTCAGTCATCACGCGTGGAACCGAACGGGCACAAACGTTTCTATAGCCTAGGATTTCAATTATTTCCTGTACTGCGTTGTGTCCTATTCCAAGATTTACAGCGATTTCAGAAACTGACACGTCTGTCTTCTTTAATGATGACGTCAACCCTTTCCACGTTGCGTTCAGTGGAGGCAGTTTGAGGGCGACCGCTGCGAGGCATATCTTAGATGCTCGTGTTTCCATCTTTGAAATGTTTCACCCACCTCCTAACACTGCTAGCATTCATACAAACATCTCCATAAGCAAGTTGAAGTCTTTGGTAAATTTCAACAGCGGGGATTTCCTCTTTAACGAGGAACTCAATAACAGCACATTTACGAAACGAAACTTTAGCACCCGCCATTTTGTTTGTGCTCCGCGTGGTCACGTGGCACTTGATGATGACGTCATGTGACCTCTGCACGAAGTGCAAATGTTGCCGTTTAAGGTGATAGATTTATATTTTCTCAATCTATAAATTCTGATTAAAAATTTTTTTGCTCACGACCTTCAGTATGACCCTCGTATATGATATACGATGTTCCTCATGCCAAAACGAAATGGGCTTCTTTTGTTACATTCGGTTAATAAGTGGCTTTTGTTAATAAGAAGCGCGATCTTTTTTTTTTAATGCAACTTTAAAGAGAAGAAGAGAGAGATTAAGAGAGAAGGAGAAAGAGAGAGAGAGAAAGCGAGAGAGAGATAGAGATAGAGAGAGAGAGAGAGAGACGCATGGGTAGAGAAGATAAAGAGGAAGTAACTTTTATGAAGATTAACGTTAACTTTTATGATGAAAACTTTTTGGTTTTAATCTTTTCCACTTAATTAGCATAGCCCATCTTTTCTGAACCAAATTCAGTAACCTGTGACACAATTTTCCCTTCCGCTTTACTAAACTTTACATTTTCAAAATGTCAAGGTCAAACAGAAAAAAAAAGCTAAAGGAGAACAACCTAACGGGCATGATATTTCTTCAAGTTGTATGTATGACTTGCAAGTATTGTATAATATGCTTCTATACCTGGAGTCGAAGAACGCGGTAATAAAAATAGGGCAATGGACGCCTCAGAATGCGAGCACAGTAAACACAAATGTGAGAGTGAAAATGTCAGACATGATGGCAACCGAAGCCACGATCTGCCCAACTCGAGTACGGTTTTATTACAACTGGAAACAAGGACCTCCTCACAGCAAAGTGTGAACGAACTGCGAAACCCAGGCGGTGAAGAATTTTCAAACCGTCACAAATTGAACACGTAGGCCTATCTAGATGTTCTTCAGTTTTATCATTCAACTTTCATACTATCACAGACATTCAATATTAGATTGTACAAGTATCTTATCATACTATCACAGACATTCAGTATTAGATTGTACAAGTATCTTATCATACTATCACAGACATTCAATATTAGATTGTACAAGTATCTTATCATACTATCACAGACATTCAGTATTAGATTGTACAAATATCTTATCGTAAAGTAGACATTCAACATTAACTGAAATAATCATGCTGTCATACAGAGGACATTCCACATTAACTAATACAATCATGTTATCACACAGGAAACATTCAACATTAACTAATACAAGAATGTTACCAAATAACGAACGAGAGTGAGTAAAACTGAAACAAGAAAACTGCTCAACCCTTCTTTATACTTTTCGAAAGTCGGAGGGTAACTAAATATATACAAAAATAAAATATTTTCAAATTTTCGCGATATTTAAATCCTGCTCGTTTTAAAGAATTTGTCACGTTTTTGTCTTTCATGGACTTTGGCAAATTTTTACACTCTGTAGATGTTGTCATGTGTTATTTTATTTAGATTATACAAGTTTTGTGTGTCAGGTGAGAGCGTGCTGGGAAGTTATCGGCCCGATCCACCCTCCAATATCTGAGGGTAAATTTGTCAGTGCAGATGGAAATAGAGTTACAATGTGCCGAATAAAGGCGGAGGTGAAAGGAAAACTACCAGGAAATCTGGGAAAAGGTGCTCAGGACATTGCGCCTGATTACAAGGCTCACAAGACTTTGAATGATTCAAAGAAAAATTTGGGGTCTGAGTCCATAGATCACGAATCCTGGTCACCAGATCTTCCCTCCCCACCCCCCTCCGACTATTTCCTATTTCGGAATCTTAAAAAGTGTTTGAAAGGGAGGAAGTTTTCAAATGATTCGGAGGAGCTAACTGTAGGAGAGCAGAATTTTAATTACCGTTTAACAGATTTAATTTTTTGGGGGGTTGAGGGTTAAAATAAACTTGACAAATGAAGCGTCAAGTTTGTTAAACTTCAGGTTGAGTATACGGAATAACATGCAAATTTCTGGGCTCTATAGGTTATTCCCTTCTTGGTTGGGGCCGATAGCTTTTCAGCCCCCCCCCCCCCCCCCACGCGTGCTTAAGTACACCTGAGAGTTTTATGAGACCCTGTCATGTAAGTAGTTCCCACTAAAACTTTGGTTCGACCTTCTAAAAAACAACAGAGTTCTAGTTTGACTGGTGTCCTTCAAAATCTCTCCCCCACCCACCCCCACCCCTCTCCTGGCAGTGCCTGCAGGGTCAGCTCGGTATCATGCCAGGTAGGTTACCGCCTACTTCAAGTAGGTTCTCAGATCTGACAAAATAAATAAGATCCTCGCTTTCATGTTCAAATAATTTTAAATATTTGGTAGGAAACTTTGATATCTTCCTTGTCCTCTCTGTCCATCTCACGCGTCCCACATTCGTCCTTGACGCAGCAGTCATCCCCGCACTAAAAGTACTACTCTTGCGCCAGAAGACACTTTCAACGTCATGCTTACAGATTTTTGTTACAGATTTGTTGATTTCTGGAGTCAGTTGACTCTTCACTACCAAACAATGGCTAGCCAGTATCCGTGGAAGGCCTTATTTCTTCATTTTCAGGATATTGTCCGAATCTTTCCACTGATACCACCCCCCCCCCCAGTAACATACCTAGCCTGGCTATGGGGAGGGGGGGGCAGAGTCGCCATAGTCCCCATGGTGGTGGAGTCTGATAAAGAAGCATCGAATCCCCCCCCCCCCTCCCCCGCTTCTTATCTCCCCCCAGAGGCTGAAAAATATCCTCCATAACCTGCTCCCACAACGACACGATGCTGTGTCTCAACATCTTCACAGCGTCGGCTGCAGAGAACACCAACTGGCAGTTCCAGAAAGAAGTTAGAAGAAGATGATGATAATGATGATGATGATGATGATGATGATGACGACGACGACGCTGGCACACAATAACTACTAAATTTCTCTGTCATTTACTAGTTACGATACTGTTTTTAATATAGCACTGTTGACTGTCACTGCCGAAGTTCCATAAGAACTGTAAGATTAGGTAGCAGGTATACGAGAGAAACGCACTAGACTGAAATGTCCTCACATAAGCATGATTTATACACGTAACCATGTGAGGTAACCAGTTGTAGATTAAGGTAGCAGTGTTATGTCACGAAAGGGGATATTATATTAGTGTCCACGTTTTCCTCGACACACTAGAGGATGATATGGTCAGCTGTCCATGTTTTCCTCGACACACTAGAGGGTGATGTGCTCAGCTGTCCACGTTTTCCTCGACACACTAGAGGGTGATGTGGTCAGCTGTCCACGTTTTCCTCGACACACTAGAGGGTGATGTGGTCAGCTGTCCACGTTTTCCTCGACACACTAGAGAGTGATGTGGTCAGCTGTCCACGTTTTCCTCGACACACTAGAGAGTGATGTGGTCAGCTGTCCACGTTTTCCTCGACACACTAGAGAGTGATGTGGTCAGCTGTCCACGTTTTCCTCGACACACTAGAGAGTGATGTGGTCAGCTGTCCACGTTTTCCTCGACACACTAGAGAGTGATGTGGTCAGCTGTTCATATTTTCCTCGACACACTAGAGAGTGATGTGGTCAGCTGTTATTTTCCTCGACACACTAGAGAGTGATGTGGTCAGCTGTCCATATTTTCCTCGACACACTAGAGAGTGATGTGGTCAGCTGTTCATATTTTCCTCGACACACTAGAGAGTGATGTGGTCAGCTGTTCATATTTTCCTCGACACACTAGAGAGTGATGTGGTCAGCTGTTCATATTTTCCTCGACACACTAGAGAGTGATGTGGTCAGCTGTCCATATTTTCCTCGACACACTAGAGAGTGATGTGGTCAGCTGTTCATATTTTCCTCGACACACTAGAGTGTGATGTGGTCAGCTGTTCATATTTTCCTCGACACACTAGAAAGTGATGTGGTCAGCTGTTCATATTTTCCTCGACACACTAGAGGTTAATGTGGTCAGCTGTCTACGTTTGGCCGCCTTTCTTCAGCTCCAGAAGGAGCCAGGTACCTATTTTTAACAGCTGAGTGACTACGGCGCTTCCGGCTGGATTCGAACCACAGATCTTCGCCATGAGAGACTAGCGTAGCAGCTATAGCCAGTCCGTAACCCATTCCCACCACCTCTGAGTGCTCGCCGTCAAGATTACTACAACCAGGCAACCACGGTAAAGAAAGACGACTTCCACAATGTGGTTGCCGAGAACACCGCCGAAAAATTTCCTTTCAAGACCCTCTCCACGAATGCTCTTCCGATCCGACTGTTGAGGGAGATAGAGAGGGGGAGAGAGAGGAGGAGGAGGAAAAGACAGAGAGAGAGGGGGGGAGGAGGAAGAGATAGAGAGACAGAGGCTGAAGGTCTGTTGTCAAGAAATTATCTACAGATGTGATGTGCCAGGAACATCAGTTTGGAGTTAGATAATAAAATCATGAACAGACCAGTCAAAGTGAACGCGAGGTGTCTGCGAGCTTAGGGCACCAGTTTGTCATTGGGTAGGCTCAGATTCGAATCACAATAAAGTCCAGGCTTCGTTTGTTTATCAGAAAAGCTACGGGGGTCACACTCAAACCTGGAGAAGACCGTGGACTTCACCAGGGCCACAGGGTTGCAGGTTTAGCTTGACCGAACCTCCTCGAACGCTGAAGAAGAAGAAGAATTTGTTCATTTATTTATTTACTTTTCTTCACTTTAATGTCTGGGATACTAAGTCCCATGATGTACACTATGTCCCTGCTGCTCTATGTGAGCACTGCTGACCCTTCAGCCTCTGTCTCTCTGTCTCTCTTTCTCCTCTCTCCCTCTCTCTGTCTCCCTCCTCTCTGTCTCTTCCCATTCTATCTCCCTCCTGTCTGTCTCTCCCCCTCTCTATCTCCCTCTCTCTCTGTTTCTCCCTCCTCTTTCTCCCTCTCTCTGTCTCTCCTCCTCTCTATCTCACTTCTCTCTCTCCCTATCTCTATCTCTCTACATCTATCTCCCTTTCTCTGTTTCTAATCTCTCTCCCCTTTCTCTCTCCCTCTCCCTCTGTCTCTCCCCTCTCTATCTCCCTGTTTGTCTCTCCCCCTCTCTATATCCCTCCTCTCTGTCTCTCCCCCTTCTCTCCCTCTTCTCTGTCTCTCCTCCTATCTCTCTTCTTTCTGTCTCTCCTATCTCCCTGTCTCTCCTCCTCTCTTCTCTCTGTCTCCCCCTCTATCTCCCTGTCTCTCCCCTCTCTCCATCCGTCTCTCTCCCCTCCCTCTCTCTCATCTATGCTTCTCCCCTTTCATCACCCTCCTCTCTGTCTCTCCCCTCTATCTCCCTGTCTCTCCCCCTCTATCTCCCTGTCTCCCTCTCTCTCTCTGTCTCTCCATACTATCTCTCTCCCTCTCTCTTCCCACCCCCAACAGAGATTGGGAAACGTTAAACACTGCAATTAACATGCACATAACAACAAAGCAACAAAATAACCCAGAGTACTCTCGGACGTTGATAAAAAGTATACCTTATTTTTAAAATAGTTCATTCCAAATATTTTATGTTCAGATTTTATATTTATGTGTGACAATTTACCGATATCTTAAACGTGTCACTCCTACTTTAAAAAAAAAAATGTATTACTCTTTCAAGTAGCAGCATGAGAATAGAACCAGCACCCTAAGTTCAGCCTTGACCTGATGAAATACTATTTAAAGTCAGGAGAAAGTGAATGTCATATTTATTGCCACCCTTTGATCTTTCAGTGTTTCCATAATTTATAGTTTTATTGAAGTTCGCTTTTTCATTTCTGATAAGCTGACGCCATGATGGATAGCACAAAGTAGGTCAGGTAAAATATTTTTTAAAAGGCCGGAATCAGAGAACGAAAAACGATCACAGAGTAAACTCGTGCTTAGTTCTGTGACATAGGTTTTTACGTACAAGTTTGATTTCTAGATCATGCGATGGCCTTGAATTTAATTATTACAGTTTGCGAATCTTTTTTTCCCAAAGAATGAAGATTGGATCCAGAAATTTTCCAACTACAATTTTTTAGATATCGTGCCGAACCAATGGTTATAAACTTTTTTTGAGCTTCTGCCTCCTTGCCTCCCTATGCCAGGTTCCTGGTGCCCCCATAGTTTTCGATCCGTTGGTTCTGATGTCTGTGGCCGTTCAGTTTTTATTTTCCCGCCTACTGGATCTTCTCAACTGCCCCCGCTGAGGAAGCGGTGCTGGCCACTTTTGAAACTAAACTAAGTTCTAGTGGCATGATTACAAACTCTTTTACAAGACTTGTAACATAGTCTGAGAACCGCTGTTCTAGCGAGTTGCCTCGTGTAGTATAGCGGCCTTCGGGTTTTGTAACGTTTACCATAGAACGCACATTTTCTAGTTCTCCTATGGCACTGTAACCACTAGAAAACCAAAAAACATTTTAGTAACTGAAAATCTCAAGTCCACCATGTCAGATAACCGGTAGGCATTTTGGTTGTTTCTGTCAGTGAAGTGGTGTCCTCTTTAAGGTATATCGGATATGTTTTTTGTTCCTTTTAAAAAAATCTACATTACCGTAGAATCGACACAAGTAGAGTTATAATTAGGCAGCGGGGCCCTTAGTTGCAAGGAAAATCTACTGAGCCCCACGGATCAGCTGAGCGCCATCTGTAGCCAGGGCTACTCTTGAACGTTTATTCTTGGCTAAAATCATTTGTATTATTACGCCATTGTGACACACTGGTATAGCGTGTGCTCCGATATACGTATGATCTGATTTACGTAGGGTTTTATGTGTCGATGCAGGTTCGTATGTCGGAGACTGTCTACGTAATGCACATAATTTTTTTTTAACTTTACGTTACCCACTCCTCAAATTATTCTTACAACACACACACGAGGGCATGTGCCTCGCCAGACGCCTCGTCACACGCTTCGCCAGACCCAGGTCACATTTCTCGTCACGCGCCTTGCCAGACGCCTCGTCACACGCCTCGCCAGACGCCTTGTCACACGCCTCGCCAGACGCCTCGTAACACGCCTCGTCATACATAGAGACGCTGCCCCGTTCCCCCACCCCTTCCCGTAAATGACAGGTCGTGTATAATCATCAACCTTTGAAATTAGTAAACACAAAAATAGATCACTTTCGCATTCGTCCACCGCCTTTTTTCTTACGAAATTAAAACATTTCTATCCAATCTCTTGATCCAAACAATCTGACGATTTAATGATCTGTCTGTCACGTATAGATGAGGTACATGCAACAATCTAATATTTCGACAAATGCCTTTGTCAAGGACCAGTCACATTTCTAGTCACGTTTCTAGCACATTTAGCTATGACATGCTAGTTACCTCTTATTTTATAAACTTTAATTTCTCACCCCCCCCCCTCTCTCTCTCTCTCCCTTACCCTCTTGTCTCTCTCCTTTCTCTCATTCTCTCTTGTCTTTCTCTCTTTTTTCTTTCTTTCTTTTCTTTCTCTCTTCTCACTTTTTCTTTCTTTCTTTCCTTTCTTTCTCTCTTCTAACTTTTCTTTCTTTCTTTCTTTTCTTTCTCTCTTCTCACTTTTTCTTTCTTTCTTTTCTTTCTCTCTTCTCACTTTTTCTTTCTTTCTTTTCTTTCTCTCTTCTCACTTTTTCTTTCTTTCTTTTCTTTCTCTCTTCTCACTTTTTCTTTCCTTCTTTCTTTTCTTTCTCTTCTCACTTTTCTTTCTTCTTTCTTTCTCTCTTCTCACTTTTTCTTTCTTTCTTTCTTTTCTTTCTCTCTTCTCACTTTTTCTTTCTTTCTTTCTTTTCTTTCTCTCTTCTCACTTTTTCTTTCTTTCTTTCTTTTCTTTCTCTCTTCTCACTTTTTCTTTCTTTCTTTCTTTTCTTTCTCTCTTCTCACTTTTTCTTTCTATCTTTCTTTTCTTTCTCTATTCTCACTTTTCTTTCTTTTCTTTTCTTTTCTTTCTCTTCTCACTTTTTCTTTCTTTTCTTTTCTTTCTTCTCTCTTCTCATTTTCTTTCTTTTCTTTCTTTTCTTTCTCTCTTCTCACTTTTTCTTTCTTTCTTTCTTTTCTTTCTCTCTTCTCACTTTTTCTTTCTTTCTTTCTTTTCTTTCTCTCTTCTCACTTTTTCTTTCTTTCTTTCTTTTCTTTCTCTCTTCTCACTTTTTCTTTCCTTCTTTCTTTTCACTCTCTCCTTATCTTCCCTCTCTCTCTCTCTCTCTCTTTTCTTACATACTAATTTGTGAAATCAATTTTGAAGAATTAGTTTATGCCTCCTTCTTAACAAAACGTTAATGAGAACATAACTCATTCAACAACAACCAATATAAAATATCCATCAACGGATCACACCCAACAATATACATTTATTTATGTATCAGTCTATTAGTGCACCAGTTCTAAACATTACATTCAATAACACAAAAACACAGATACTGCTGAATAAAAAGAACTTTCATTGTTGAATAACGGCCCACAATACATGTATCTAACTGAAGTTTACATTTCTCACTTGAATCCTCGTACCAACAGCGTAATCGTCCAAGAAGTAGCAATTATGACAAAAATTTCTGTCTCAAACACAAAATTCAAACCGACCTATAAAAGTGTGACCTTCTTCACTTAACATCTGCCCGAACATAAGTAAGAGCAGCCGAAATGTTGCAGAGTTAAACTAGCAGTCTGTCCACACACGTGATTGGTGAAAGATGTACTCCAAGTTCAAAGTCCTTAGTTTATGGGTCAACTTACTGGAACCTGGCATGTAAGATTTATGTTTGTCGTTCTCCTACAATATGTTCGTTACTGCCCATCCGTCAGTCAATCATTTGCATGTCCTCGCGGAACTTTGCCTCCCTAACAGCTCTCCTGTATGCCTCTCAGTTGTGAGCAAGATGCCCTGCTGGTGATGCATTCATTTGCAGATTATCAACAATGTCCTGCATCTTCGCCTTCGTCTTCCTCTCTTTCTTTTTCCCACTTGCGCATCCGTATCAGAAGGGAAAAAAATGTGACCAAATATGTTATTATAAATCAAATAGTATATTTGTACGAGTTAGCTTATATTCACGTATAATTTCTCTTTCTAAACTTAATAGCGACATCAGAACATAAGTAAAGTGAGAAAATGAACACTGGAATAAAAGGAAATCTACAAAATGATCGGCAAATAAATGTAAATTATGCAGAATATTTAAACATTAAATGGCAGGACAAGAACCTATGAACCAACAAATCTTGTCTAGGAAATGGAGATGGACTGGCCACGCACTAAGGAAACTCGACACCAGCACAGCAAGACAAACACTGACATGGAATCCTCAAGGAAACAGAAAACGAGGAAGACAAAGATTTACCCTGGAGAAGAGAAATTTTGACAGTGCTCAGAGACAAGGGATGCACATGGAAGGAAGTAGAGAATAATTCCAAGAACAGGGATGACAAGAGAGGCTTTATCCGTGGCCTATGCTCTCAAGGGAGTGAAAGGCGATGATGATGATGATGATGATGATGATGATGATGCAGAATATCTTATATCTTATATCCTTCCCGTGCCGTTAGACGTCACATAGGGCTCGCAAAGTAGTTCGCCAATTTTTCCTGTCTTCGGCGAGTCTTTCAACATCAACAAAGGATTTTATGCCTGTTAACTTGGCCTCTCTTAATAATGTCCTCTTCAGAGTTTCATGCGGTCTGCCCCTTTTTCTTCGGCCTGTTGTGTTCCACTTGATAGCTTGTTTTGGGATTCTCTGCTCATTTCTTCTCATCAAGTGACCAACATATGTCCATCTCCTTTTCTTGATCACCCGTGAGACTGGTTGTTGTTCAGTCATCTGTCTTATCTCTGCATTGTTCTTGAATTCATTCCACTTGATGCCGAGTATTTTCCTTAGGCATTTGTTTTCAAAAGAGTCTAATTTGTTTTCTATTTCTTTAGTTGTTTTCCAGCTTTCGCATGCATAAATGAGGGTGGATATTACATTTGAATTGAATAGTCTTAACTTGGTTTTTGTGCTTATAACTTTTGAATTCCATATGTTCTCAAGATTCTTGAAGATTGATGCTGCTTTTGCAATTCTGATCCTAACTTCCTTTCTAGTGTCACCATCCTGGTCTATGTAGCTGCCAAGGTATGCAAATTGATTGACTTCTTCAATATCTGTCCCTTCTATGTGTATTTTTCCATTTTGATTAATGGGAATTTTCATTATTTTTGTTTTGTCCTTGTTAATTTCAAGTCCTATTTTGCTAGCCAGTAAAGATAGGCTATCTGTTTTTTCTTGCATGGAATTCACATTATTACTGATAAGAGTTATGTCATCAGCAAAATCAAGATCTTCTAGTTGGGTCCCATGTACCCAGTCAATACCTGTGTTACCTGTGCAGCATTTTTTCATTATGAAGTCTTTTGTAATCCCAAAAAGTAAAAGAGACAGTATACATCCTTGTTTCACGCCTGTTTCAATCTGGAACCATTCACTCATCCCTTCTTCTGTCTTGACTGCACAACCATATCCATTGTATAAGTCCTTAATGATGTTGACAATTTTAGATGGTATTCCATATAGACATAAAATTCTCCATAATGAATCTCTGTGTATGCTATCAAATGCCTTCTTAAAATCTATGAAATTCAGTATTAATGGTTTCTGCTTTTCAATATGTTCTTCAAGTATTATTCTGAGAGTAAAGATCTGGTCGAGACAGCTTCTCCCTTTTCGAAATCCTGCTTGTTCTTCTCTCATTGCAGTATCCACTATATCTTTGAGTCTATTCAAAATGACCTTGCAAAATACTTTTGACACAACTGATATTAAGGTTACTCCTCTCCAGTTGTTACAGTCACTAAGGTTGCCCTTTTTTGGTATTTTAACAATGATTCCCTTCTTCCAATTAGAAGGGACCTTTTCTTCTTTCCAAATCTTGTTAAACATTCTCTGTAGTTGTCTCATGTTGTCACTATTGATAGCTTTTAGCATCTCGGCTGTTATTTCATCTTCACCTGCAGCTTTGTTGTTAGCCATTAAATTCACTGCTGTTTCAATTTCATGCAATTTAATTTCATCTAGATTGACATTTAGTTGTGGGACTGGTAAGTCAGTTTCAAGGTTTAACAATTCTTTTGGGTGTGGTCGATTGAGTATTTCTTGGAAGTGTTCAGCCCATCTTTGCTTTTGGTCTTTATTTGATGTTAATAGTGTTCCAGTTTTGCTAAGGATTGGTCTTTCTTTAGATGTAATAGTACCTGTTAGCCTCTTTTGTATGTTATATAAAGTTTTGCTGTCTCCTGTTTTTGCTGCTTTTTCTGCCTCTTTCGCCATATTGTTTATGTATTCTCTTTTATCCCTTCTAGCTGAACTTTTTACTTTCTTTTCTATGTCTTTGTATTTTGCTTTTGCCGAATCTCTTTCATGATCTGCTTTTGCATTCAACATGTTTAATTTCACTGCTCGTCTTTCATGTATATACTTCCATGTTTTATCTGATATCCATGCTTTTCTATTTGGTTTTTCCAATCCAGCGCTTACTTTTGCTGCTGTGATTATGGCTGTGCTGTAAGAATTCCATAACTCATCTATACCTATCTCCTCAACTTCACTGGGTGTTTTGGAATGATTGGCAAGTTCCTGATTGAAATTAATGTTAGTATTTTCTTCTTGTAGGCTGTGGATGTTTATCTTTCTGTGTACTGATTTCTTGTGTTGACTTTTCAATTTTAGTTTTATTTTCCCTATGCACAGGTTGTGATCACTGTTGACATCTGCACCCCTATAAGCCCTTACATCCATGAGAGATGTTCTGTATTGCTTTCTAATACAAAAATGGTCTATCTGGTTTCTAGTTCTATCATCTGGAGATATCCACGTTGTTTTATGTATCTCTTTGTGTGGGAATATTGTGCCTCCATTGCAGAATAGGAAAGAGTTAAACTGCGTCCATTTTATAACGACAGAAAATTGTAAAGAATTTTGGTTTTCTCTAGACCAAATGAAGGCTAAAAATGTCACCAAGAGAAATGTGACATGGCTCAGTGATGTCATTTGTGTGTTGTGACCTTTCACCTTTTCACTGAAAGGCGGACAGCGAAACTTAGACACGTTTACCACACAAAAACACTAAAAAAAAAAAAAAGAGAGAGAGAGAGAACCCAGCAAATGACTGGTAAAGTCGCGACGTGGAGGTCTCCATTATATGTAGCCAGCTATCGGCCATACAATAAAACTATGAGATTGTTTGTCGGGGCTTTTCCAGCAGCAGGTATATAAATTAATCAATCATTACAATTAGCTGTTCTCAGGCAGCAAGGTTTGCTTTGTCCTGTGGCTGTTATCTCAAAAATCATAAAACTGTGGAGACAGGACAGGTTGGCGTAGATCCCTGGAATCAGGTCGTACACGACAGAAAGCACGTATGCTGTTAACTGCCAGGAATCTGTCTGTGGTAACATATGTTTGCTACATTATGTGTGAATGGGCACATATACACTGAAATGTTGCATTAACATTCTTTACAAAACTTTTTTTTACAAAAAGTGAGTGAGTGAGTGAGTGAGTGAGTGAGTGAGTGATAAGCTAAAAACTTTTCACATAAGTTGCCTTTTTTTGTTTTTGTTTTGATTTGGTTACTCTGCGTGGTTCTTTTTTTTCCACTAGTTTTTATGTTTTCTAAACCATGTTGCAGAATTTTATTTAGACTTTTTTGTGAGTTTCCTTTAGTCCTGTTCTAGTTATCTTAACTGTTTGTGTTTTCTCATTGTTGTTCTAGTTATCTTAAGTTTTTTAATTTCCCATTGTTGTTCTAGTTAGCTTAACTGTTTGTGTTTTCTCATTATTGTTCTAGTTATCTTAAGTTTTTGTATTTTCCCATTGTTGTTCTAGTTAGCTTAACTGTTTGTGTTTTCTCATTATTGTTCTAGTTATCTTAAGTTTTTGTATTTTCCCATTGTTGTTCTAGTTGTCTTATATTTTGTGTTTACCCATTGTTGCTCTAGTTGTCTTGGTCTTTGTGTTCACTGATTGTTATTCTAGGTATCTTAGTGTATGTGTGGGTGTTTGTATGCGTGTCTGAGTGTTTTGCAATTATATCCACTGATGACTATGATGATGATGATGATGATGATGATGATCATCATCATCATCATCATCATCATCATCTCACTTCCACAACGGTAGGCGCGTGGATGCAGAGAGATAAGAATTTTTTCAGTCACAAAGGAAGATTGTAGCAAGCCGAACTATATAGACAACAAGAATGCAACATTTATATTTTATCTTATGTACTGACTCTAGTCTCTTGTTGTGTTTTATGTACTGACTCCATCCTCTGATTGTGTTTTATGTACTGACTCTAGTCTCTGATTGTGTTTTATGTACTGACTCCAGTCTCTGATTGTGTTTTATGTACTGACTCTAGTCTCTGATTGTGTTTTATGTACTGACTCCATCCTCTGATTGTGTTTTATGTACTGACTCCAGTCTCTGATTGTGTTTTATGTACTGACTCCAGTCTCTGATTGTGTTTTATGTACTGATTTTGTTTCAGACGCCCTGCACTGCTCGCAGTGCAATATGCGTCAGAGAGGCATCGACAATACATGCAAAGCGCCGAGAAATATGTCCAACTGTATAGGCTGCATGAAGACTATTACCAAAGTCAAACTCAGGGACTCTGGTTATATGACTGGATGGGAGAGAAGTGAGTTTAACTCTTTGTTCAGACTCTTTGTTAACTCTTTATTTGGTGCTTTGTTGAGTCCTTGTTAATGTGCTTTGTTAACTCTTTGTTCATGTGCTTTGTCAGCTCTGTGTTCGGGTGTTTTGTTAACTCTTTCACTTCAAAACACTGGCGGCAGTATTCGTAGATCTTGTGCACTTGTGTGAATAATTGCTCAGAGCGATATTTAGGCAGAAAACTTTTTTTTTATAAAATCAAAGATAGCACATCTCTAACCCAACACGTGTTTTTTAAATATAGAGTAACTTCTGTCTAGTTTGTGTCAACTAAAATTTATCATCAAAATTTAGTATGGCAGAGCACAGAAATTAATATTGGCGCGACTGATTTAGAAATGTTCGGGCAGGTGATGAACTGTTTTTTTTTCGGCGTAGTTTCTTAATTGTTAGGAAAGTTTGTTATCTGTTTGTTAGGGTAGTAAATTAGCTGTTTGTAAGAATAGTTTGAATAGCAGAGAATGGTAAAAGCAGGATACCACGAGCTTCCTCATGTCCCGAGGCTTAAACCAAGATTGCGGGAGCATATCACCCCAGTCAAGCCGGGTCTTGTTCATAGTTCTGCCACGGAGTAAACGACATGGCCCTGTGTGTGTCTCTGGCTAGTCTGTTGTGACATAATCTCTTACAACAGAGAAAACATTCTAGGGAGAGGTCTGCTCCTGTCTATCCATTGTTTCTTGCTACAGGAGTGAGTGTGTTCATTTTTGTCAAATTTTTCTTATTTTTGTTGTCACATTTTGCTTTATTTTTTTTTTGGGGTCACATTTTGTTTTCGGTCACTTTTTGTTTTATTTGTTGTCACATTTTGTTGTAATTATTTGTCACATTTGCTTTTTAAATATTTTTATCACATTGTGTTTATTTTTGTCATATTTTGTGTTCACCGTAATATTTTATTGTAATATATGCCATATTTTGTTGTGAGGTTTGTCGCATTAAAAAAAAAGATTGTCACTTTTTTAAAAATAAAAACTACTCTTGCCACTTTCCTATGTTGTCACACTTTGTTTTCATTTTTTGTTACATCTGTTTTCATTTGTGTTATATTTGTTTTACTGTTTTTTTTACATTATTTAACAATGTTTGTGACTTTTTTAAAATAAGTCACATTTTGTTTTAAATTGTGTCACATTCTGGCTTAAATTTTTGTCATATTTTGTTTTAAAGTTTGTCACATTTTGTTTTATTTGTTGCCAAATTTGTTTTAAATCTTGTCATATTGTGTTTATTATATAAACGACATTGGTCGCTCAGCCTGACAAATATTTTATTTAATAATAAATATTTTTAAAAACAGAAACCTGCTATTTACCAAAATAACGTCACTTAAATGTTTTTGTTCTTCCTCAGTGTCTATCGTGACGTCGCGGTTCTGCATGCGCGTAGGCTCCAGGCTGGTCAAGCCAGAAGGCTGCTACTTTCAGGTTAACAATGGCGGCTACACAGAGCGGTGCTTCTGCTACAGCGACAACTGCAACTCTGGGGCAGCAAGTTCAACTTTCGGCTTCTTGTCATCAATATTTTCCTCGCCGTCTTCCTTCACATTTTTAATAACTGCTGTCGCGCTGTCCCTGTGGCTGGCCGCTGGTTGCAGGGTCAGTGCGCTGGTTATTTAGGTCACGGGCTGGCCACGGACTGATGAGAGAATGGCCTTGACCTCGTCAGTTTTTGGACGACTTTGTGGAGTCTTGGTCAGATCAGTCTGTTTTTTTGGCAATATTGTACAGAAGTTAGGTGACACTTTCTGAATCGGAAAGGCAAATATTTTTAATGACTACTGATAGCTACAGATTCAGTAATACATTTTCTCAAAAAATGATGATATATTTACTTCAGTTTTTTTTTAAACAAGCGAGACCATGCTTAAACAAACAAACAAACAAACAACAAACAAACAAACAAACAAAGGATATATATTTTGGTTTTCGGTCCCATGTTTCAACCAAACTTAATACTGTACAATGATTCAAACTATACAGACTGTCATGTACAAAAGTTGAAAGATGTAGCAAAATAGAACTTGAAGCGTAACAGGCGACAGTAGATTTCACGGGCAGAAAGAAAAAGTCCAGGTCTCCAAGTCTTGAAGGCAGCAGCAAATGTTTTGGTTAAATTTGCTTGACAAAATCAAAGGAGTACAAAGTACGCGCTCTAAATCTTGAAGCATATTTTGGGCTTTTAAAACAAAGACGATCTGAGAGAGAACGAACGTAGAAATAAGTTGAAAGAGAAGCACAGATTCTTTATAGGACGTGGTCGGAACAAGCAGCTCAGGTCTAAGAAAGATTGTGAGGAGGGGGAAAAAACGTTCTCAGACCAGCCTCGCGAGGTCATGAACGCAATACCTGGTCGCTGATTGTGCATGTTTTATGCAGGAAAATGTATGAAACAAATGAAGAATTTTCAAAAACTCTTCTAAAGTACAAGAAACATTTAATACGCATAAGCTGCTGTTGCTGAACCCAGCATAACACTTGTAGTAATACCTCGTGTAAAATAGCAATGATTATACGCCTGTTTCGTGTTTATAACAGACTGTATATACGCCTGGTGTAAATAGCAATGAATGTATATTAGAATCTTGTAAATAGCAACGCTTCATTAACATCGCCACTGACTACCCACAGCCAATGGTCATGTTCTGCGCTTAACAAATAGAATAACTTCAAAAGAACATTGTTACATCAGTGGACGCGAACATTCATTTACATAGAGACGCTCCAGTAGCCATGAAACGAAACGAAATAAGCAGACACAGAAGACAACTTTTGGTTTTCTGTACTGAAGACTCTCTTGCCAGAGCACACACAGAAAGCTTTGACCATAACAGTAGACGACATGAAAGGGTAACTTCTGCGAGACAGCGAAACGGCGAGCAACAAATAAACATAGGAAAGTGGCAAGGGTAGTTTGTTAACATCGTCATCTGTAAAATAAACATGGGAAAGTGGCAAGAGTAGTTTGTTAACATCGTCATCTGTAAAATAAACATAGGAAAATGACAAGAGTAGTTTGTTAACATCGTCATCTGTAAAATAAACATGGGAAAGTGGCAGGAGTAGTTTATTAACATCGTCATCTGTAAAATAAACATGGGAAAGTGGCAGGAGTAGTTTATTAACATCGTCATCTGTAAAATAAACAAAACGTAGGGTATCCAGAATGGCCAAACCATTTTTGAACACGGGAGACCCAAAGATCTGGGATGAAGGAACTGGGGAATTTCTCTGGGTAGAAGGAGTTAAAAACAGTTTTCTTGGATAGTATGAGGAGTCCGAGAGTAGGTTCTCAATATCAGCGAGAACGAGACACTCCCGCAACCGCTCCACCGCCTATGCCAGGGAATATCGCACAGAAAGTCCGTCGACTGTCCCTCGTGTTAGCTCTTGATGATGGGCCACGTCGACTGTCCCTCGTGTTAGCTCTTGATGATGGGCCACGTCGACTGTCCCTCGTGTTAGCTCTTGATGATGGGCCACGTCGACTGTCCCTCGTGTTAGCTCTTGATGATGGGCCACGTCGACTGTCCCTCGTGTTAGCTCTTGATGATGGGCCACGTCGACTGTCCCTCGTGTTAGCTCTTGATGATGGGCCACGTCGACTGTCCCTAATGTTAGCTCTTGATGATGGGCCACGTCGACTGTCCCTCATGTTAGCTCTTGATGACGGGCCACCCAGAGAGGACGTCACTGAGGACAACTAATCATCGTCGCTGTCGGCACGAACTCCGTCGCTAAGTCGCCAAACCGAACCAGGACACACAGAAGGCCACCACAGTTCACCACTGACCGAAGTAGACATAAGGAAGAATCATCAGTGCCGCTGACATGAGTTGGTTGTTTCAAGTTTCATTACATGCCAACACGCTAAACTACAAACACCAAGTGAGACAACACATGGAAATCCATAACAGCCGAGCAATAACTTCAAGCAGTTTTCCTCAAAAACTCATTTTCAGCATCTTCTGACATTTCTGTCAGAGGCGCCATTTTTTTCCATCAAGAAAATCTCCTCCGTGCAGCCACGGAAAAACAAATGAGGGATTTCAAAATAGCCACGTCAGTCACGGACGGAAGTTATCAGTCCTTGTCTGTTTGTTTTCAAACTTAACATTCGTCATGACAAACAGACTAGCAAGTGTGACAAATGACTGGTTGTTGCTAACTAGGCCAGACGAGCTAAGCCTCTTCTGATTGGATGTTGCTAACTAGGACAGGCGAGATAAAGCTCTTCTGATTGGTTGTTGCTAACTAGGCCAGATGAGCTATGCCTCTTATTGTTTGTTGCTATCTAGGACAAGTGAGTTAAAGCTCTTCTGATTGGTTGTTGTTAATTAGGGCAGGTGAGCTTAGGCTTTTCCTGATTGGATGATCCTAACTGCGACAGGTGAGCTAAGCTTCTTCTCCATCGAATGTCAAGATGATTCCTGCTATCATCTACACAAAGACCTTGTCTTCCAAGATCTGTGTCTTATGCGCCTCTCTATTTAGAGTGTTGTTAAGACACCACCACACTAGATGAAGGAGGCCTTGGCCTCATTATATCAGCCTGGACTGAAGTTTCATCTTAGGGATACTGGGGAGAGAGAGAGAAGGATCAGAACTTGCAGACGAGAAAGATGCTGGAGGATCTGCGAAAGTCCTAGTCTGTAAGTAAAAACACTGAACAACTGATCAAATATTGTTGCCTGTGACATCATATCCTAACATCAAAGTCTCTGTAGTCTCCGCTAGTGCAAAATGTATGTATATGTGTGCCTGTATATGTGTGTATATGTACTTCTCTCTGACGATCTGAGGAGCTGTGTTGTTGCTTCGGTCTTTGTTCTGCCTGATCTTTTCCATTCACGCTAGGACCTCTTAGTGTTCATGAGTGTTATAATAAGTATTTATATGTTACAATGAGCTATTGAATGTGTTAGAATGAGTGTTTATATGTGTCATTATTATATGGACTCTGTGTCTAAAAGTGAGAGAAAAAATTCACATAGAGACAGTAGGTCAGTCCGTCATTTGTACGTCCCTTGTGGAACTTTGCCTCCCTAACAGCTCTCCTGTAGGCCTCTCGGTTGTAAGCAAGATGGCCTGCTGCTGATGCATCCATTTGCAGATTATCAACGATGTCTTGCAGCTATCTCTGCCTTGGTCTTCCTCTCTTTCTTTTTCCCATTATGTACCCTTCCAAGACGATCTTCTCTAGATTATCATGACATTTAATATGTCCAAAATATTTAAGTTTTCTTTGTTTAATCCTCTTTACTAACCAGCCTTCTTCAAATTAAGTTCTTGTAGTATGGATATATTTGTTCTTTTTTGTGTCCATGATATTTGAAGAACTCTTCTGTAGCATTTACATTCAAAGGCATTTATGTGTTTCTCAGCTGTTTTGTTAAGTGTCCAGGTCTCACAGGCATATGTTGCGATAGGAAAGATGCATGCCCTTAAAAATCTTATTTTGTGGTTCTGTCTGTTCCTGTTCTTCTCAGCTTCTTTAGAGACAGACAGAGATAAAATAACAGGAAGACGAGAATAAAGAAATATGGAAGCAGAGAGAGACAGACAGACAGACAGACAGAGATACAGGGAGAGAAAGAGAGAGCAGATGGACTTTAGAATCAGTAACAATTAAAGCACGTTAACTCCAGAGTTAGCACACCTTATCAGCTGTTCCCCCCTCGCCTTGATAAAACGCCACATTGGTCTAGGCCCTTCTCATGACATGTAACATTATGAAACATGTAACATTATGAAACAACATGTAACATCATAAAAACAAGCGCAGATAACAATTAGTCATGAAAACTAGACTCGGACTTAAGTGGAATCTGACGGTAGGAGATTTCAGCTCTTAAAGATACCAAAGTAGAGATTGTCATGTTTGTTTTTAGTATCATCATCATTATCATCATCAGGTGTCGTGACGACATTGTCGGTCATGATTCTCCATAGAACTCGATCTTTGATGTTTTCCATCAGTTCAGTTCGTGACTTTTTATTGTGCCATCGCGTTAGAGTGTCCATGATTTTTTTTTGTCTTGGCCTTCTCTTTTCTTCTTCTTTCCATTTATCTTTTCTGCTGCTATGATGTTTTTAAGCCCTCCCATTCTTATTATATGTCCAGTGAATGATGGCTGCCGTTTTTTTAATGAATTTAACTAGTTTCTTTTCTACATTTTCTTTAGGTAGACATTCTCTGCCAGTCATATGAGCTGTCCATGGTATTCTTAACATTCTTCTAAGAAATCACATCTATGTTGCCTCTAGTGATCCTTGCATCGATCTGTTCATTGTCCATGACTCACTTCCACAGAGAAGAACAGGTTCAGTGTAGCATTTTAGAACTCTCTTCCTGATGTCTAGTGAGAGAAAAGCATTACGCAGGATGTTTCTCATTTCCTGTTGTCTAGTGAGAGAAAAGCATTACGCAGGATGTTTCTCATTTCCTGATGTCTAGTGAGAGAAAAGCATTACACAGGATGTTTCTCATTTCCTGATGTCTAGTGAGAGAAAAGCATTACACAGGATGTTTCTCATTTCCTGATGTCTAGTGAGAGAAAGGCTTTACACAGGATGTTTCTCATTTTCTGAAAACTGTTTTTTTGGCTTGGCGTATTCTATTGTTGATTTCAGAGGCACATTTCACATGTGAAGCTACTCGAGCGACTCATATATTTAGATGTATGCGTCTGTCTCAAGACTGTTCCTTGTTAACCCTGCATTTAGGTTGGTGTTCTTTCCTATCTAAACACTGTTTCTGTTTTCTTGTTGTTTAGTGTGGTGAGTCATTTCTTCTCATTTTTTTTGTACAGCTGTGTCTAATAATTTCTGCAGGTCCTTTTGGTTTGAGCCTCGTTTTGGTATCGTATATCCTTCCCATGCCGTTAAAAGTCACATAGTGCTCGCAAGGTAGTTCCCCAGTTTTTCCTGTTTTCGGCGAGCTTTTCAACCTCATCGAGGATTTATGCCTAATGATTTGGCCTCACTGAACAATGTTCTCTTTAAAGTTTCACGTGGTCTCCCTCTTTTTCTTCGGCCTGTTGTGTTCCACTTGATGGCTTGTTTTGGGATTCTCTGATCTTTTCTTCTCATCACGAGACCAACATGTGTCCATCTTCTTTTCTTGATCACCCATGAGACTGGTTGTTGTTCGCTCATCTGTTTTATCTCTGCATAGTTCTTGAGTATGGGAGCCATTAATAGTTCTAAAACTTCTTAAACTCACAAGCACACACATTCAAATATATTTTCATGTATTAAGGAAAAACTTACCTTCTTCCTTTATATATTTCTATATTTTGTGCATCCTCCATGCATATTCTGGTCAGACTGGTGAATTTATGAGGTATCTCAAATTCTTTCATAATTTCCCATAAGCTGCTCCTATGTATGCTGTCATAAGCTTTCTTGAAGTCAGTGAATATATTATGTACTTCTTTTCAATATTCCCTGTACTTTTTTGCTCTTTGACGTAAATAAAATATTTGGTCCACGGTTGATCTATTCTTCCTAAAACCTGCTTGGTACATACAAATATCTGGATACAGCCTTCAAGAGAAATAATGTAGTAAGCAAGGAAATTATAATCAGTACAGATAAGGAATAAAATAGCCTTTGCCTTGCAACACCTGTGAAAATCCAAAATCCTGCCCCAAAACACCAAAATAACAATCTACAAAACTATAATAAGACCAGCTTTCATGTATGGATCAGAAACATGGAGTACGACAAAGAAAGATGAACAACTATTGCAGATCTTTGAGAACAAGATCCTAAGAAGAATCTTTGGGCCGATAAAAGATACCAACAGTGGAGAATGGAGAGCTAGAAAGAACACTGAACTGAACAGCTTATTTAAATCCCAACGAATTATAAATGTCTTGAAACTGAACATACTACACTGGATGGGACATGTAGAAAGAATGGAAGAGAACAGACAACCGAAAATGGTGTAAGCACAAGAGATGAGGGAAACAAGAAAAAGGGGTCCTAACCAAGACAGAGATGGAAAGACAACATAGAATAGGATATAAAAGAAACTGGTGTCACCAACTGGGGAGAGAAGATTAGGAATAGAGAGGAATGGAGGTGAACTTTATCTGCAACAATGAGCCTTAATGGCTTGGAAAGCAGCAGCAGCAGAAGAAGAAGAAGAAGAAGAAGAAGAAGAAGAAGAAAACCGTCTTGGAATGATACATAATGGGAAAAAGAAAGAAGACCGAGGCGAAGATGGCTGCAAGACATCGTTGATGATCTGCAAATGGATGCATCAGCAGCAGGGCATCTTGCTTACAACCGAGAGCCCTACAGGAGTGCTGTTAGGGAGGCAAAGTTCCACAAGGGACATGCAAA
This sequence comes from Achatina immaculata, assembly GCA_009760885.1. Classification (NCBI taxonomy): domain Eukaryota; kingdom Metazoa; phylum Mollusca; class Gastropoda; order Stylommatophora; family Achatinidae; genus Lissachatina; species Lissachatina immaculata. Next base: position 1,607,437 of record CM019694.1, read on the forward strand.
TGACTGACTGATATGTTCATAGAAATTGTGTGTGTTTTCTTTATGTTTTCTACACACACTCCCACATATCATGGGTAACATAGATACACAAGTAAGTACGATTGCTTCAACTAGACTAAGTGCAGAGTTCTGAGCTGTGCATGTTCGAGCTACCCATCAGCCTTTATGAGTATGTGGTATTGCGTCATCCTTTATCATTAGTTACGGTGTAATTTAAAAAAAACTTTTTGATTCTCCCTCATATATACACACACACATGTGTGTGTGTGTATGTGTGTGCGGGCGCGCTTGTTATACTTTAGTTTTCAAACTGTATAACAATTAAATAGAAGAAGTTTTATTGATATGAACAGGAGTTTTAGGGATCTAGGGACCAGCTGTGCTGCTTACAGTCATTAGCAGAAGGAAATCTAATCGCTATAAATAAGCGTGCTAGATTTCTGTTCCTCATTCACTCCCATAGTCTCCCCACCGACTAGGCACAGACAAGGCTGCTAATACAGGTAGACAAAGGTGTATGGTTCAGTTTTACAAAAAGATAGAAAGAGTGAAGGAAGCGGGCAGAAACAAGAATGACAAGAAGAACACACAACAATCCAATATTTCGGCAAAAGCCTTTTTCAAAGATCACATACAAAACAACATAACAGATTAAAACACGAAAAATAGATGAAAAAAAAATTAAACACTTTGCTTTCTAGTCTCTTTCTTGTGAGAAAGATAGGCACAAAATGTACCTAGATGGAAGTAAGGTATAGTAAAGGTAAAGGTAATCCTGTCATGCCTTAGAGGCACATAGGGATGTGGTGTTAGTGCCAATATTTTCTATGACCTGCCAGCACACAAGAGGGTGATATGGTCAGTATCACGCCTGGCCGCCTTTCCTTTCCCAACTCCAGAAGAAGTCGGGTACCCATTTCCACAGCTGGGTGACTGATGGATGTAGGTATGCAAAAAAGTGGAAGCACTGACCACAGTATGGTTTGATTCACTGGATCACAACCATCTTTCCCTGAGAGCTGGTAATAGGCCGATATCAGATTTTTTAAAATCAGTGCATATGATTTATGTATGGGTATAAATCGTAGGCCCATGCCTTCCTCACTCCCCCCCCCCCCCGCTATATTTTTTGAGCAGGTCTATGAAAGGCAACGAATGATATCATCATCATGTGGCCTACTCGCCGAGTACAAATAATAAAACTGATATGCAAATCTAGAAAAAATTTTTCCATGATACGGTTAACTGAGTTTCTCTCACGCCTGGATGTGGAGTTGGATTTCTGCACTGCCGGTTGAAAATGTCTGGGGTCTGTGGTGGCTCTTCGTAGTGTGACTGACTATGATAGGATCAGGAACGCGCAAACGTGACAAACATGAGAGATAGGCAAGAGTGTCGTCATTGCTTTCAAGATGGAGGTCGCTTCTGTGTGCCGAGCTAATGAGCTTAGTGCTGTGGCACCACAGTGATCTATGAACTTCGCACAGACAGCACTGACGACTCCTTGTCATATCTACTCGGCCAATTGTTAACTATGATAGTCTTTTATGTGTCCTGGTTAGGCTTGCCCCTTGGCGACGGAGTTCGTGCCGAGAGCGACGCTGACTAGTTTCGCACTTGGACTGTTGCACAAGTGGTGGATCTATTATGGAAGTATCTCGTTCGCTATGATACCGAGAACCCTATTCAAACTCTCCCATGCCGATATTACATAAACGCCCAGTGTCTTCCGTCTTATTTGGTATATAGACCATGTCTTCTTTGTTTGCAGACAGCTCTAGCTTGCCACTGATCCTCAAGTGGCCATGCACCACCGACTGAGAACCTTGCAGGTTATAATTAAGCGACGTTTTCTAGTAGAAAGTAGCACTAAAATCTCCCAGCTTCAGTCTTCTGTCCTCGAGGACCCAGAATCATATATACTCGTTTATAGCAAAATTTAATGTACCGTCAGTTATGTAGACAGTTTTATGCATCTCCATTTGTATAGAAAGTTTATGTATCTTTAATTCTATACACATTTTTTATCAGCATTTGTGTAGAAAGTTTTATGTATAATCAATTCTGTAGACATTTTTATGTTTCATCAGTTTATAGAACATTTTATGTTGAGGTAAACAACAAATAGGGTTTATGCGAAGGGAAGTAACTGCAGCCTGCTTGGGTTACCTATATTATATTCTTCTTAATTCCCTTGTCACATGTTTTAGCGATAATCATTTCACAGATTTCACAGATAGCTCTACCTTAAAATGGTCGGAGTTTTGAGTACGTAATCTACAATGAATATTTCAGATGCTTATAGCAGACAAATATAAACAGTTCTTCTTCTTCTGCTGTCCATAGACCCCTCGGGGGTCATGCTGATGCGATACAGGTGTGCTCGCAGTCGGCAGTGTCCCATGTCTAGCATGAAGATTGTGGTTTGTTCTTGACATGAGAGTCGTGGTGTCTGGTTGCTACGTGGCGGCTTGTGCTTGTTGTTTCACGGTGGGTTGTGCTGGTTGTTACATGATGGGTTGTGCTGGTTGTTTCACGGTGGACTGTGCTGGTCAGTCGATAGTTTCTTGTTTGATTATAATTTTGGCTTCACTGTATGAGACAGGGAGTTTATGTGGTTGCTTGCTAGCAGGTTTGGCAACTTCTTCATTTTCCACCGAACCACAAAGTAATAGATGGAGTTAACTGGACCACAAAGTAATAGGTGGGGTTAGCCGGACCACGATCACTTTTTTCTCAGTGCACATAATTCGCATTGTGTCTCTTTCTAGATACTTCGGGGCGGGGGATTTGATGTCGGTGAGGAAGACGATATGATTGTGGTTGTGAGTTGTGGTACTAACATTACAGTTGTAACTTGTGGTACTAACATTACAGTTGTAACTTGTGGTACTAACATTACAGTTGTGAGTTGTGGTACTAACATTACAGTTGTGAGTTGTGGTACCAACATTACAGTTCTACGTTGTGGTACTAACATTACAGTTGTAACTTGTGGTACTAACATTACAGTTGTAACTTGTGGTACTAACATTACAGTTGTGAGTTGTGGTACTAACATTACAGTTGTGAGTTGTGGTACCATCATTACAGTTCTACGTTGTGGTACTAACATTACAGTTGTGAGTTGTGGTACTAAGATTACAGTTGTAATTATTGGTACTAACATTACAGTTGTAGGTTGTGGTACTAACATTACAGTTGTAAGTTGTGGTACTAACATTGCAGTTGTGAGTTGTGGTACTAACATTACAGTTGTAAGTTGTGGTACTAACATTGCAACTGTGAGTTGTGGTACTAACATTACAGTTGTGAGTTGTGGTACTAACATTACAGTTGTGAGTTGTGATACTAACATTACAGTTGTGAGTTGTGGTACTAACATTACAGTTGTGAGTTGTGGTACTAACATTACAGTTATGAGTTGTGGTACTAACATTGCAGTTGTGAGTTGCGATACTAACTAAACAGTAACACATTAAAAAATCTCATTATAACGGACGTCGAGGGAGTTGGTAAACTGGTTGACAGCGTACTGGGGTCAACCAACCTTTGATCACAATTAACTCGGTCACAACCCCCCCCCCCCTCCCTCCTAACTCTGTTACAGAGTCCGTAATATCCAACGTCTGTTATCTACAGAATGAAATATATACATAGCAGTTCGCCGGGACCTGTAGACTTGGTCCATTACTAATTAAGCTTCATTATAAAAGGGGTCCATTAGAACAGGATTTTACTGTACAACACTGTAGGTTAAAAACAGACCTATCGTGGGAAAGAGGCATCCAGGGAATAAAGTTTCAGTGCTGATATTTTCATTAACCTGTCGATAAACTGGAGGGTGGTATGATCAAGCATCAAGCCTGGCCAGCATACTAGAGGCTGATGTGGTCAAGCATCAAGCCTGGCCAGTATACTAGAGGCTGATGTGGTCAAGCATCAAGCCTGGCCAGCATACTAGAGGCTGATGTGGTCGAGCATCAAGCCTGGCCAGTATACTAGAGACTGATGTGGTCAAGCATCAAGCCTGGCCAGTATACTAGAGACTGATGTGGTCAAGCATCAAGCCTGGCCAGTATACTAGAGGCTGATGTGGTCAAGCATCAAGCCTGGCCAGTATACTAGAGGCTGATGTGGTCAAGCATCAAGCCTGGCCAGTATACTAGAGGCTGATGTGGTCAAGCATCAAGCCTGGCCAGTATACTAGAGGCTGATGTGGTCAAGCATCAAGCCTGGCCAGTATACTAGAGACTGATGTGGTCAAGCATCAAGCCTGGCCAGTATACTAGAGGCTGATGTGGTCAAGCATCAAGCCTGGCCAGTATACTAGAGGCTGATGTGGTCAAGCATCAAGCCTGGCCGCTGTTCCTTCCTAAACTCCAGAACAAGCCAGAAACTTCTTCCTCTGAATGACTGAGACGCCCGCAGTAGGATTCGAACCACCGACCTTGTAGTTACAGAATGAAAGAATTGCGCGCTTCATTGGGAATCTCCGATTCCTTGAGTTGGTGGGCATTACGAAAGGGGCTGCAGCGGATGGATTTCTGAGAGTGACCTTCCTTAGAACGTATGATCTTTAGTTAAACTATAGTTCCCGTCTGAGTAATTGTTGCATTTCGCTAGTTTTGCTTAGCAAGATCGCTCGTTTCACTAGCTCCTATGGCGCTATGGTTACATCATAATCTTGCTCCTATGGCGCTATGGTTAAATCATAATCTTGCTCCTATGGCGCTATGGTTACATCATAATCTTGCTCCTATGGCGCTATGGTTACATCATAATCTTGCTCCTATGGCGCTATGGTTACATCATAATCTTGCTCCTATGGCGATATGGTTACATCATAATCTTGCTCCTATGGCGCTATGGTTACATCATAATCTTGCTCCTATGGCGATATGGTTACATCATAATCTTGCTCCTATGGCGCTATGGTTACATCATAATCTTTCTCCTATGGCGCTATGGTTACATCATAATCTTGCTCCTATGGCGCTATGGTTACATCATAATCTTTCTCCTATGGCGCTATGGTTACACCATAATCTTGCTCCTATGGCGCCATGGTTAAGTCATAATATTGCTCCTATGGCGCTATGGTTAAATCATAATATTGCTCCTATGGCGCTATGGTTAAATTATAATCTTGCTCCTTTGGCGCTATGGTTAAATCATAATCTTGCTCCTTTGGCGCTATGGTTAAATCATAATCTTGCTCCTTTGGCGCTATGGTTAAATCATAATATTGCTCCTATGGCGCTATGGTTAAATTATAATCTTGCTCCTTTGGCGCTATGGTTAAATCATAATCTTGCAGTGTGTAGGTTCTGCAAGTCACGCCTCATCATCATTGGATTCATCATCAATGTTCACATTAAAGATTCATCTTATTAACAGAGGAGTTCAGCTGTGGTATTAACAGAATTGTCTACGTACTGTACTTCCCCTGGGTTGTGTTTGTCTAACAGTGCGTCTGTTCAACCAGCCACTGTACAACGTACGGACGAGAGGAACTCCATTGTGTTGTCACCAGTGGTCTTCAAATTGTTAGATGTCACAGACACCCGAATGTCAATAGAAGAAGAAAGAATGTTACAATGGTGACAAAATTGTTAAAACAGACTATAATGGGCCGGAAAATATTCTATGAAAATGAGTGAAACTTGAGTCAATCAATCAAATGCCGTGCCTGTGGCGCAGGCGATCATTTCTTTCCACAGTTCCCTGTCTTTAGACTTGATTGTGAGATCCGCCGGTGACTTTCTTCCTAGCCACACTGACAGCCCAGCCAGTAACTTCTCTTTCTCTCTCTCTCTGTCTTTCTCTGTCTCTTCTTCCCTCAGTTTTTCCAGTTGCCACAATGTGTTCCAATTTTCCTCTTCTCAGAAAATGTCCTACAAATCTCGCTTGTCTGCCTCTGATCTTTGCCTTTAACTCCAGCCTCTCTTAAGACTTCTTCGTTGGATTTCTTGGCTGTCCATGGTACCTTCAGCATCCTTATTATGAACCACATTTTCATGGCCTCCATTCCTCGTTTTACTCTCTTATTCATGGACCATGCTTCACATCCATAAAACAAAATTGGTTCGATGTAACATTTAAGTACTCGGAATCTTGCTTCCATTGATATGGATCTGTTGCACAAGATGTTTCTCAATTTCTGGATTGCTGACTTGGCCTGAGCACTTCTGAAACGTGAGTAATAATTAGAATAGCACAGGGATTCCCAGTTGGTGGTACTAGATGAGAGGATATAACCAACTGAGCTGATGGCCTGCATGAAGGATCGTGTACTCTGGAGAAGCATAATAGCCAACGCCAGTCGGCACGGCACCTGATGATGATGATACCTGGCTGGGGAGGGAGGAAGGGAGGGGGATCCGTGACAAAAACTCAAGGTTCTTTTTATTATTTTCCCTGTGAAAATGTTAACTCCCGATGTTCCGGTGAATCCTGGGTAGAGGAAAAAGAGGCCATGATTTCTCTCACCATATTTAGCTTGGTTGGCTATCACACATTCCATGTTATGTTCATTTGTTAGAACAAGTAGGAATGTTAATTTCTTCCTCTCTTTTTTTTTTACTACACTGTCGTCATTTTGAAAATTCAAAATTTGCTCTGTGTTCTTTTAGTGTAGTCTAGCGTTTACTTGTTAAAAGTTACTCACATTTTCAGAAAAGAAATTCGTTTGCATCTAAAGCACACAGCTGCCATGCAGGTATGACACTTTTCCAAAGTGGGGGGGGGGGGGAAGAGAGGGGGGAGGGTGGGGGAGAAGGGGTCCGTGGCCTGGTCTTTGAAACAATAGAGGGTCCGCAGACTTTTGTTATTTGGGAACCACTGGAAGACCTTTGGAGACAAAAGAGATTGCCTTTTTGTAGAAGAATGTTAGGGACACCTCTCCTACAGCTTTGTTTACAGTTGTACCTTATGCAGCCGTGTCAACGGCTGAGAAATGTCTAACAAACGCTAATGAGAACTGGCTCTAGTTAAAGTATAGGGAAAGGCTGCAGTAACATTTGCTGGGCACTAACTGAAACGGAAAGGGTTTGAAAGGAGTGAAACAACAGGGAAGACAAAAGGGTCGAAAGACAGAGGAAGACGGAGAGAGAAGTTCATGAATGCGACGATGTGATAGGTCACACAACTGAGCTGATGGAAAACAAGGCTCGAGACATGTGGTGATGCTTGATCGCCAGTCTTTTATCGGCTGCTGCTGCTGCTGATGATGATGATGATGAAATTCATTGCAACGGAAGGTTCAAGGTGTGATGTGTCCAAGGGAGATAAACTGAAGAAATCATTATTTCTAGGGGAAATAACAGAAAATTGTATGGTTAATTGACGTGTAGGATCAAGCAGTTGCATTTAGTGGATATATTATTCTTCCAACCTCTTCATAGTCTTTTCTTTTCTTTTCATTTATATCTTTCTTTTCGCCTTTCAAGCTCTCCAAGTGTTCTATATTCGCGTTATCCGAATCTGTCTGTTTTACTATAGAGCAATCTTGTTTACACAAGCCAAGCTATAAACGTAAACCTTTACATTCCTGTTAACATTTGTTATTAAACGTGTTACTTACATCACAAATACTTCTTTTATTATTAGTTATGTTTGTGAAACAACGTTCTCATTCAGGTTAGCTCTCATTTCATGTAATACAGTGCTTGTGTGTGGGCGCGCGTGTGTGTGGTGTGTGAGTGCGTGGGTATGGCTTGTGCGCGTGTTTGTATGGGATGTGTGCGTGCGTATGTGTGTTGTGTATATGCTTGTGTGTTTGGTGTGTGTGTGTGTCTGTTTGCTCGTGTGCGTGCGTGTGATATGTGTGTGTGTGTATGTTTTAATAAATCTCACACAACGATTTATATATAAAGAAAAAAAAAAGATGAGGACAGCTGAGATAAAACTGATGAACTGAGTTAAACAACAGCCTGGTTTCTGTTAAAAGATAAAAAAATTATTAACCAATGATCTTTGCTTTCTCTAACTTGATCTTTCTTTGAGCAGGTCCATGTAAAGCGACGACTTCTACTATCATGTGGCCTGTCCGCCGAGTACAAATTATCAGACTGACGAAATATATATCATTGAAATATTTCCGAGATAAATTTAATTGACTTTTTCTCACGTCGACTTTACATAAATGTCCGATGTCTTCTGTCTTGTTTAGCTTTTAGACCGTGTCTTCTTTTTTTGCCGTATATTTCTCCTGAAGTTTGTTTTATCAAAATAATAACAAAGATTCAAATAATTTGTATCGCTTATTTCTGGTTTATGATTTTATTCTACTTGGAATTTTCACTGGCCGTCTTAGTGACCTATTTAAACTATAACACTTTTTGTAGCCACATGTTGCCTTCTGTTATTGCAAAGAAGGGGAGTAAATGTCATTACGTACCTGACTCTGTAGTTTTCTTGTACCTGACTCTGTAGTTTTATTGTACCTGACTCTGTAGTTTTCTTGTACCTGACTCTGTAGTTTTATTGTACCTGACTCTGTAGTTTTCTTGTACCTGACTCTGTAGTTTTATTGTACCTGACTCTGTAGTTTTCTTGTACCTCGCTCTGTAGTTTTCTTGTACGTAAAATTAGAAGAAAGCAATGGCGGACAGCAGGTTATAAAGAAAGTTAAAAGAATTCTTGAGGAAAAAAAATGAAAATAGTCTGACATTTCTGTCCCCGCTTAGTTTGACATTTCTGTTCCTCCTTACTTAATTGTTAGGTGTCTGGGAACCCTGACATGGTCGTCGCAGTTTAGCGAAAGAGAGGTGACTTGCCACATTGGCGTGATGCTCCTGCCCGTCCCCAAGCTGGCATAGTAACAATCAGAATATTTTTTTCTGGAATATTTAGCTTCACTTCTGTAGTCCATTATGATCGACTGTGACTTTGATGAATGGAATAACAAACGAGCATAAAATATTTAATTATTGTCGAATCTTTTTTTTTTACTCTGTAAAATGATGTGAGTTTCATTTGCTGAAGTAATTTTTTTAAAAATGCTGTTGTGTCATGATCCTGCATTTACATTAATTTGGTTTGGCTCCCGGCACTTTCCCGTAGCTGGTAATCATGACAGAAGCTACTGCGGTGCCGTCAGTTGAGGCGCTATGATATTCTTACAATGATGAATGTTATGATCGTTTTGGTTCTTGTAATTCTTATTTGCCAGATCAAGAAGACAGGTATGTACAGGTCATTTTAATCCTTTATTCTTCTTATTTCTCTAGTCATGACCGATTCTCTGTCTATTGTGAAACAGGTCTCTGATAAACCCGATTTGACGTTCACATTGTCTAAGTTTTATAGACAAGTGAGCCAACCCACGATCAGATATTCATGTTAATTCATCACATGCAAATAAAAATTACTTCACGTTTTTTTTTAATCAGTTCATGTATTAAATTTTTAAGCACAAAAAAACTCCACAGTTTAACATTTTTAAAAAGTTGGAAATAAAGATATTTTAAAATGAAATAAGAAGTGCAGTTTTACTTGATTATCAAATATATCCCTTCATACACTGGCAATAGTTCCTGTAATATACTGTTTCTTATCTCACATAAGATATTCTTCATTTTAAAAGTCAGTTTCCGCGTCACATGTGTCAGGTACCCATTTATTTAAGCTGTGATAAATGGTGGAAGATTGGGTCGCCTAAAGACAGCTTTCATATGTGCTGCTCTACCCTTGCTCTGACTCAGACAACTTTGTTGCTCTACCCTTGCGCTGACTCAGACAGCTTTGTTGCTCTACCCTTGCGCTGACTCAGACAGCTTTGTTGCTCTACCCTTGCGCTGACTCAGACAACTTTGCTGCTCTACCCTTGCGCTGACTCAGACAACTTTGCTGCTCTACCCTTGCGCTGACTCAGAAAATTTTGTTGCTCTACCCTTGCGCTGACTCAGACAACTTTGCTGCTCTACCCTTGCGCTGAGTCAGACAACTTTGTTGCTCTACCCTTGCGCTGACTCAGACAACTTTGTTGCTCTACCCTTGCGCTGACTCAAACAATGTTGCTGCTTTACCCTTGCGCTGACTCAGACAACTTTGTTGCTCTACCCTTGCGCTGACTCAAACAATGTTGCTGCTCTACCCTTGCGCTGACTCAGACAACTTTGCTGCTCTACCCTTACGCTGACTCAAACAATGTTGCTGCTTTACCCTTACGCTGACTCAGACAACTTTGCTGCTCTACCCTTACGCTGACTCAAACAACATGAAAACAGATAATGTAGGACGAGTGAAATACTCAAAGTGAAATATGAATAGAATATAAAATAAAATAACAAATGTGGACTTGAATCTCTTCGTTCCATCATTATGTGCAATATGTTTTCATTTTTCTCCATAGTGTGTCTTCCCTGTAATTTCCAGTCAGTTTATTTGTCTTTCTGCTCTTGTGCCACTTGGTCAGCCCATTGAGATATTTCTCTCCCGATTTCTCTCTTTTATTTTTCCCCTCAAAATTTATGTTAAAGTTTTCTAGTTCATTTGTTCCCTTGAGTTTTCCGCTGACAAATCATATTTTCTAACTTTTGTCCTTATCATGACATGTCCGAACAATTGTAATCATTCATTATTTTCGTTGTCCTAAAACGTCTTTGAAAATATCTTTGTTTTTTTGCGCTCCGTACAAAACCTTCGGCCTCGCGTTCATCTAAAGCAAATTCTCACCACATTGTCAAAAAAATTTAACCCGAAAATGTGACAAATTACGCTTGACAGATCACTTCTCCCAAGTGAATAATTCAGATAAAAATTCCACAGTTAGGTAAAACTGATTTAAATTTGTTAACTTCATAGCTTTAACGAATGGAAATGCACCATAAAACTTCAAATTAATCCATTGTTATATTAATGCATTGTTATATTTAATGTATTGTTATATTTAATGTATTGTTATGTCTATGCATTACTCTCGTATCGTTTGTGGAGAAAGAGAGTAACGCAAGCAGAGACAAAACTGTCACAAAGAAGTTTCAAAGCACGGAAATACGTGATAAAGTTGTGCACAAGTTCCAAGATCACGTGATATGGAAATATGTGAAAATTTGTGCACATGTTCCAAGATCACATGATAAAGTAAAAGAAAAGATTGTGCATTTTCCTTCACTAGAACTGCAAATTTATAATCTGATCGAACTAGGAAATTTTCATGTTATTTTTGTCAAGTGCCTTGCCAAGTTTATTTTGTCACATGTACAGTCTAGCTTCTCTGACACTGATACTTGTCACATGTACATTCTAGCTTCCCTGACACTGGTACTTGTCACATGTACAGTCTAGCTTCTCTGACACTGGTACTTGTCACATGTACATTCTAGCTTCTCTGACACTGGTACTTGTCACATGTACAGTATTGCTTCTCTGACACTGGTACTTGTCACATGTACAGTATTGCTTCTCTGACACTGGTACTTGTCACATGTACAGTATTGCTTCTCTGACATTGGTACTTGTCACATGTACAGTATTGCTTCTCTGACACTGGTACTTGTCACATGTACAATCTAGCTTCTCTGACACTAGTACTTGTCACGTGTACAGTCTAGCTTCTCTGACATTGGTACTTGTCACATGTACAGTATTGCATCTCTGACACTGGTACTTGTCACATGTACAATCTAGCTTCTCTGACACTAGTACTTGTCACGTGTACAGTCTAGCTTCTATGACACTGGTACTTGTCACGTGTACAGTCTAGCTTCTATGACACTGGTACTTGTCACGTGTACAGTCTAGCTTCTATGACACTGGTACTTGTCGTATGTATAGTCTAGCTTCTATGACACTGGTACTTGTCACGTGTACAGTCTAGCTTCTATGACACTGGTACTTGTCGTATGTATAGTCTAGCTTCTATGACACTAGTACTTGTCACGTGTACAGTCTAGGTTCTATGACACTGGTACTTGTCACATGTACAGTCTAGCTTCTATGACACTGGTACTTGTCACATGTATAGTATTGCTTCTCTGACACTGGTACTTGTCACATGTACAGTATTGCTTCTCTGACACTGGTACTTGTCACATGTACAGTATTGCTTCTATGACACTGGTACTTGTTGCATGTAGTCTGGATTCTCTGACATTGTGCTGAAGTCTGGCTTAGATCTGTGGTTCTTATTCTTTTTTTTATTTTGATCGTGGATCCCCTTTTCGGTCTGTGGGGCCCCTCATTAAAAAACAAGCTGTGGGGCCCCTCATTTTAAAAAAATCAATAAATAGAATCCAGATGATGTTAAGATTTTTTTTAAACTAGCCAGTCCATTTTCTAGTCCTTCGACTTGCAAAAATATTCTATGGACCCCAGCACGTTTGTGAACTGCAGGTTGAGAACCACTAGTTTAAATATATACAGGAGTACTAGTTCTTTATAGGGGCTGAAAAAACCCACAGGAAAAACAGAGTTTTCAGAAAAAAGAAAACTGGTCAGAGCCAGGAACAGTAGACGATCACAATTATTTGGACACGTCCATGGAAGACACAAGATAGAGAATCTGATTTCCCCATGGAAAACTCGAGAAAGATTGAGAGGCAGAGAGAGAGAGAGAGAGAGAGAGAGAGAATATTTGCCTGGGCTGACCGAGTGGCACAAGAACAGAAGGGCAAGTAAACTTACTGGTAACTTTAGGGAACACACAGTACGGAGAAATATAAAGACATAATGCACACAACAAATTTATGAATGAGTTACTCTCGTACTGGAGGTTTTTCTAAGTTTTTGTTCTGAATACAACAAGTTCAAGTGAAGATTGTGTTCAACAAAGATGATAGTGATGATGATGATGACGACGACGACGACGACGATGACGATGATGATGATGATGATGATGATGATGATGATGATGATGATGATGATGGCGTATCTCCGTGGAACTGTGAGCAAGATGCTCTAAGCAACAGCAGACGTGAAGATGAGGAAACATAAGAGCTCTGGAGTGAGTTATGATGGCTAGTCTGAAGCTCTGGAGTGGGTTATGATGGCTAGTCTGAAGCTTTAGAGTGGGTTATGATGGCTAGTCTGAAGCTTTAGAGTGGGTTATGATGGCTAGTCTGAAGCTTTAGAGTGGGTTATGATGGCTAGTCTGAAGCTTTAGAGTGGGTTATGATGGCTAGTCTGAAGCTTTAGAGTGGGTTATGATGGCTAGTCTGAAGCTTTAGAGTGGGTTATGATGGCTAGTCTGAAGCTTTAGAGTGGGTTATGATGGCTAGTCTGAAGCTTTAGAGTGGGTTATGATGACTAGTCTGAAGCTTTAGAATGGGTTATGATGGCTAGTCTGAAGCTTTAGAATGGGTTATGATGGCTAGTCTGAAGCTCTAGAGTGGGTTATGATGGCTAGTCTGAAGCTTTAGAATGGGTTATGATGGCTAGTCTGAAGCTTTAGAATGGGTTATGATGGCTAGTCTGAAGCTTTAGAATAGGTTATGGTGGCTAGTCTGAAGCTCTGGAATGGAACTAAAACACAGGGCTTGTTGGCAGACACCACCATGATGACCACAGAAAACTCTGCCCTATTGACCAGTCTGAGGTTGTTACTGTAGCATGAACCAGAGCTGACCAAGACCCTACCAAAGCACTTTTATAGATAGCCAAGGCGTAATTAGTAGAAGACGGCAAGGTCGTAATTAGTAGAAGATGACAAGGACATAATTAGTAGAAGATGGCAAGGACATAATTAGTAGAAGATGGCAAGGACATAATTAGTAGAAGATGACAAGGACATAATTAGTAGAAGATGGCAAGGACGTAATTAGTAGAAGACGGCAAGGTCGTAATTAGTAGAAGATGGCAAGGACATAATTAGTAGAAGATGGCAAGGACATAATTAGTAGAAGATGGCAAGGACATAATTAGTAGAAGATGGCAAGGACGTAATTAGTAGAAGATGGCAAGGACGTAATTAGTAGAAGATGGGAAGGACGTAATTAGTAGAGAATGGGAAGGAAGTAAAGAAAGATGGAGAAAAACCAAAGGCATAATCTTGTTCACGTGGCTGTGAATTACCTTGACCTTGCACGTGATGATGATAAAGAAGAACAACAACAAGAAAGTGAAAAAAAGAGGTAAAATGAGAACGATGTGGATCAGAACTGTGATTTGGGCAAGTTAAATGAGACAAATGGGTCACGTCAGAACTGTGATTTGAGCAAGTTAAATGAGACAAATAGGCCATGTGTCGTCGTCTCAGAGTGTGTCTGTTGTTGTCTGCGTATGTGACAGCAGTATGTGGCAGCCAGATGACATTAATGTACAACTATAACAGTTCATTTGCACCAGATTATTAACTTTGTGCTGGTACGCAACAGTTGGAACAAGAAGCGCAACATGAAGGCCGGTAAGCGAAGTCATTTGTAACAGGAAACTCGTACATCGAGGTACACGAGTATTAACGCAGAACAATACATGGCTTATTACACATGATTCGTAGTCCAGGCAATAACCCAGGAAATTCAGCACGAAGTGCCTGAGCAGCAACAGCATAGCACGAGTCACAGGAAACAGTTCATCCCATAATACCGGCCAGTCAAGGCCAACACCGACATCTTGTTGTCCGGTGCCGATGTCTCATCTTTCTGGCATTAGGCTCTCTATCTATTTCTCTCTCTCTCTCTCTCTCTCTCTCTCTCTGTGAAAAAAATGGCATCTCCGATAACTGTGCCCAATAATGTGACATCACAGCAGTTTGTAATGCACACAATGACATCACAGCAGTTTGTAATGCACACAATGACATCACAGCAGTTTATAATGCACACAATGATATCACAGCAGTTTGTGCTGCACACAGTGACATCACAGCAGTTTGTACTGCACACAATGATATCACAGCAGTTTGTGCTGCACACAGTGACATCACAGCAGTTTGTACTGCACACAATGACCTCACAGCAGTTTGTGGCCAGTATGATGAACGGAATTCTGGAGGGCTACCGGACAACTAGCTAAAGTTACCGCCATAAGAACTTAGATCAATGCAGAAACCACATTCGTAACACGCCTAGAGCACATAAATACTTTCAAGGGAACAAATCAGAACGAAACAACACTAGAGAACCTTCGAACGTATGCCTCACACATATTAACAAAAATTAAAAACCCCCAAAAAATTTCGTTACGTAAAGACGTTCGTCGTTTTTATTTCGCGCATTTATCTGTTTTGTTTTGTCTCCTTTATTGTCCTTGAGAAATACATTTCGCCAAAATATTTAGCTTTTAAAAAGAAATTGTTATAACTATTTCGCTGTTACTAATTTATCCACTTTTAAAATTTTTTTTTCCAAACTGTACCAAGCACCTGCGACAAACTTTATTTCGCTTTTTCTGCATTCTTATCAAGCAATTTACGGCAGATCCATTCCCTTCCCCCCCCCCCCCCCCCCCCCACCTGTCAACCATTTCTGACACATGTTTTTCTGACATGGCAAGGAAAATCCCTCGATGAAAAAGAAAAGAAAAAAAAAGAAAGAAAGAAAGAAGGAAAAATGTTTACTAAACAAAAACGATTATACTATTTTCTGAACAGAAAGGAAGACAGCTTTATCAAAGGGAAGAGACTTCATTATTTCTTGAAAGCTTAGACTCTCCAAAGTTAATGAGATTCTCTGACAATGTCAAAAGAAAAAAATAACATTTCCAGTTGAATGATTTCCTTTGTGTTATTTCACTTCAAGTATTTTATATCGAGAAGCAAGTCAGCTTTGGCAGAATACATTGTTATAAAATACGCAACAGAGAACAAAATAATAAATTAAAACTGATGGAGCAGAAGAGATAGTGGAAATCGTTTCAAGGAAGTGGCTTCTTAAAGTGTCATTTCATTATGTCGTTGGAACTTTTCAGTTCGTGAAGTTGCAAAATCACTTCATGCTGAAGAAACTCTCCAACTCCTAAGATTATGAAAGGGGGAAAAATGATATTTGAAGGCCCCTCGTGTTTTGGGTTTTTTTTCTTTTTTTTGTTTGGGATTTTTTGTACATGTTTTCAGTTGCTTTGGCATCTACGTTTGTCATATTCTTTTAAAGAACTGTATAGTTCTTTAGGCAATAGGAGATTCAGTATAATTTATAATAGCATAAAACGTGTGTATATGAGGATGTTTAATAATCATTATTTGTTAATCACGGCCATATAACTTAACCAGCGGTTCCCAAACTTGTCCATATTGCGGCACACTTGGTAACACAAATAACTCTCGCGCAACTAACAATATATTTTTAGTATTTTAAAAGAAACCTCATTTATTACCTTATTACAAAAAGTTTTTACAAATTATAAAATATTTTTTTAATGTAAGGATTTTATTTAGAAAAAAAACCGTTACAACAACTCGACATTTAAGATTGATGTAGTCCGCAAATATTTTCAGGCCTGGGTTTAATGTCTGAGCATGAAAGTCGGCTTGGACATTAAACAGACCAATCCTGGAACTTGATTTTATATTGTTTAATGTTTTACATTATTCAGTGTTTTATATACTGTTCAATGCCAAAAATGCCTGCTCACACTAGTACGATGTTTGGAAAGGCAGCCACAATATAATAACTTATTATATATATATATATATATGTAATGTTCTGTCCTGTTATGCCTAGCCATAACGAATCCACACAACAAACTGGTCTCACTCTCAATATAAAAATGCAGCACATATCATTTAGTTCATCTCTTTCTACTGCCCAGATCTAGATCTTCAACTTTGCAAAGCCAAACGCTTAAACAGCGGCAGAAGAAGAAGCTGACAATCGCGAGACGAAATGTCGTCTGTTATGTGCTTCCATTTGGTGCTAAAGTCCAAAAGTAATACATGGGAAAGAGCAGAAGTATATACTGACAGCCGAGAAATAGAATTATCGTAGAGTAGAATGAACCAGAAACTGAGTGGAGTAAATGTGGACTTTTTTCTAAATTCCGGTGATGAAATTTACAAAATTCGCGGCACATTAAAGTGGCAAAATGTCTGGGAACCGCTGACTTAAACGATGACAGAAACGGCACTTAAATAAAAGCGCTAATGAGTCGTGGGGCCGTTCAGTCAGTGTCTCATTTCTTGCCATTTTATTTTTAAACAACTACAAGTATATTAGGTAGATGTATAATATGCAAAACAGAACAGAAAGAAAGGAAAAAGAAAGAAAGAAAATCATATGCATAATATCACTTTACACAACCACTTACCCTTTGTAAACTTAACCATCTTAACAATCACGTTAGATCGAGGGATCGTTTTACGGGACATCTCCTTACTATTTTTGCTGTTGGAGAAACACAATGGCTCCTCCATTTTTCACGCTAAGCGCGTGCCTTAGCCAACTTTACATCCGCTTCCTAATTTCGTCGTTGATGTTTCAGTTATTCTAGTAATTGCTAATCATGTTTATTTCTCATCGTAATGGGTTTGAAAATGTCTCAGTCATTATTCTTGAAAAGCCTCGGAGATGTTACGTTAGATTGCTGGTTGCTGCCTGTTCGAGCTTTTTCTAAACCTAAACGGAATTGCAAAAGCTGACATTGGAGTATTTTCCCCTGGATTATCTTTACTTTGTTCTGCTGACTTCTCCCTGTCCTGCTGGCTGACTTCTCCCTGTCTTCCTGGCTGACTTCTCCCTGTCTTCCTGGCTGACTTCTCCCTGTCTTCCTGGCTGACTTCTCCCTGTCCTGCTGGCTGACCTCTCCCTGTCCTGCTGGCTGACCTCTCCCTGTCCTGCTGGCTGACTTCTCCCTGTCTTCCTGGCCGACTTCTCCCTGTCTTGCTGGCTGACTTCTCCCTGTGCTGCTGGCTGACTTCTCCCTGTCTTGCTGGCTGACTTCTCCCTGTCCTGCGGGCTGACTTCTCCCTGTCCTGCTGGCTGACTTCTCCCTGTCTTCCTGGCTGACTTCTCCCTGTCCTGCTGGCTGACCTCTCCCTGTCTTGCTGGCTGACTTCTCCCTGTCTTCCTGGCTGACTTCTCCCTGTCTTGCTGGCTGACTTCTCCCTGTGCTGCTGGCTGACTTCTCCCTGTCTTGCTGGCTGACTTCTCCCTGTCCTGCTGGCTGACTTCTCCCTGTCCTGCTGGCTGACTTCTCCCTGTCTTGCTGGCTGACTTCTCCCTGTTCTGCTGCCCTTAATTTAAACTCTGGAACAAAGAGACAAAGTGCAGTTGTCAGGACTAGACAATCACGGCCAGTCTTTGTATAATCCTGTTTCAATTGAGTCAGGAGACCAAGGCTGTCTTGCTATAATCCTGAATCACTTGTGTCAGGAGACCAAGACTGTCTTGCTTTAATCCTGTCTCACTTGTGTCAGGAGACCAAGACTGTCTTGCTTTAATCCTGTCTCACTTGTGTCAGGAGACCAAGACTGTCTTGCTATAATCCTGTCTCACTTGTGTCAGGAGACCAAGACTGTCTTGCTATAATCCTGTTTCACTTGTGTCAGGAGACCAAGACTGTATTGCTATAATCCTGTCTCACTTGTGTCAGGAGACCAAGACTGTCTTGCTATAATCCTGTCTCAAATGGCCAGAGAACGAAGGTTGATCTTGGCCCACTCATACGTCCTGTCCTGATCAACCGGATGATATCCATTGTGTCCCACTGAGATGGAATCTGTTGAGAGGTTTCCTTTTTTTAGAACTTACTCCAGAAATTAGAACTAAAAGCGTCATCCACTTCCAAAACAACTTTAGCGTGGATAGAGGCCTACGATCTTTCAGGATCTTCATACTGGTTTCCACGGCAACGCACACAAGTTCGGGACATACAAGAATGTTACAATCATCGTTTACTTCGGCCACGCCCGCGAATGCTTTGATCTCAGCCTCTGTATCTCCATCAACAAGCAATGCTATAACTGATAACACCCGTCCTGTGTTGACTAATCATCATTGCGGTATCTTTAGCGAGACTTACATGTTCTGTAAGTTTAGGGTGCGAGATAGCAAAGTTTATTAATGCGCTGTTCTCTCCTGGCTCGATGGTTGCTCGTCATAATAGAGTTCTTGGTTCAAGTCCACGTAATTCTTTTGATATTTTTTTATCTAACCTTACAACGCTGTGTTCTGTTACTTTACAACACTGTGTTCTGTTACTTTACAACGCTGTGTTCTGTTACTTTACACCGCTGTGTTCTGTTACTTTACTGTACGAAAGCCTCGGTGTTTCCTATGTGTAAAAACTTGTTTTGTTAGCTTCAGTCCCTAGCTCGTATATTCTTGAAATCCTGCAGATTCACGAGTATCAGTGGAACATTTTGTTCCCTTGGCTCGTATTTTACAACCGCTGATATTACCTCATCGATATGCTTTTTTCTCTACAAGGCACTTTATCTACTCTTTCATTTCCTGTAAGGCTTGCGTCCTAAAAACTAAGATTAATCCACAAATCTCTGTCTGCAGCAGTGTTTCCCAACCTTTTTTCAGAGATTCTGATGCATCCGATTGTGTGCGCGTCGCCCCCTTCCCCTCAGTATAATAGCCAAGCAAGTTCTGAAAAAAGTGTAACATAAATATATTCCAATTGTTCCCCTCCCACCCCAACCACACGCACTCACGCACACATACCAGTGGTGCGTACGTCACACGTTGGGAAACACTGGTCCACATGAATTTTCCTAGATTAAGGAAGTTACGTCCTGCGGAAACTGCCCAGAACTTTTTTTCTTAATCCACGAGGAAACCAACAATCGCCCTATCAATACTTCCATCTGAGATGCTCTTGAAAGACTCTTACCTTAAATAATCACAACCATCATAATATCGCTTCTGATATCACAGCAGCACACCGCTACCACAGATTTCACTACTTTTTCAGATGCAGTTAATTGCTCGCAGTGTAACTGGAGATTCTTGGGTGTTCAAAATCTCTGTGTAGCACCACGAAATGTCTCCGGCTGCATCGGATGCATGAAAACTGTTGCCAAGATCAGACTTCGAGACTCTGGATACATCGACGGTTGGGAGAGAAGTAAGTTAGTTAGCTCCAGAATAGAAGTTGGTCAGACTTCTTTTAGACTGGGGACAGCTTTTCTAGAATCTTTTATGTTGGGGACAGTTTTTCTAGAATCTTTTATGTTGGAGACAGCTTTATTTTTTTAGAATCCTTAAGGATGAAGATAACTTCCTGCAGGGTGAAAGTAACTTTTCTAGAATCATTTAGGCTAAAGATGATAAATGATTTTTGACATCATTTTGGTTTTGCGATTACAGATCTTAGGAAGTAACAGAACTGTGGTTTCTCACAAGAGTGTTAAGAGTATCTCGGATGATAAGATTACTAAAGAGGAACACCTGACAAAATAAAACAATGATTAAAAAAATGTAATTAAAGTTTTCAAAAAAGTAAGCAATCATCATTAATTTTGCTTGCGATAGCCTGGATAATAGTAAAAATAACTGAAAAGATCAGCACCAAGAGACAAATAGTGTATGATGGAAAAACTTTTGGACAATATAAATTTAGATCTGTGTAGAAGAATGTACTTCAACTGTTGTTGTTATTGCTGTTGTTGTTGTTGCTGCTGCTAGTGGTGGTGTTGTTGTTGATGATGCTGCATCTGTTGCTGCTGTTGTTGTTGCTGTTGTTGTTGTTGCTGCTGCTAGTGATGGTGGTGTTGTTGTTGCTGCTGCATCTGTTGCTGCTGTTGTTGTTGCTGCTGTTGTTGTTGCTGCTGTTGTTGTTGCTGCTGTTGTTGTTGCTGCTGTTGTTGTTGCTGCTGCTAGTGGTGGTGGTGTTGTTGTTGCTGCTGTTGTTGTTGCTGCTGCTAGTGGTGGTGGTGTTGTTGTTGCTGCTGCATCTGTTGCTGCTGTTGTTGTTGTTGTTGCTGCTGTTGTTGTTGCTGTTGTTGTTGTTGCTGCTGCATCTGTTGCTGCTGTTGTTGTTGCTGCTGTTGTTGTTGCTGCTGCTAGTGGTGGTGGTGTTGTTGTTGCTGCTGCATCTGTTGCTGCTGTTGTTGTTGTTGTTGCTGCTGCTAGTGGTGGTGGTGTTGTTGTTGCTGCTGCATCTGTTGCTGCTGTTGTTGTTGTTGTTGCTGCTGCTAGTGGTGCTGGTGTTGTTGTTGCTGCTGCATCTGTTGCTGCTGTTGTTGTTGTTGTTGCTGCTGCTGCTAGTGGTGGTGGTGTTGTTGTTGCTGCTGCATTTGTTGCTGCTGTTGTTGTTGCTGTTGTTGTTGTTGCTGCTGCTGTTGTTTTTGTTCTGCTGCTGCTGCTGTTGTTGCTGCTGTTGTTGTTATTGTTTTGCTGCTGTTGTTGTTATTGTTGCTGCTGCTGATAAGCTAGCTCTAATTAATTTGTTTTTTAAGTCAATTTTTTTTATCAATTGCTCTCGCTTCTTCCCTCTCAAACAACAGCATCCGCAGTTATCTCCCGCTACTGTATTACTCCTGGAAACACCAAAGTCAAGCCCGAGGGATGCTACAAGCAACAGAATAATGGTGGCTACACTGAGAGATGCTACTGCTACACCGACAACTGCAACTCAGCAGCAACCAGGCCAACTTTGGCTTTCTGCTGGTCCTTCTTGCCGTCTTTAACGTCAGCATCACCGGCGTGGGAGATAGTTCTGGTCCTACTAGCACTGATTGTGTACGCAGGAAGAGATCTTACAGACTGAGTCCACATTCCTTGCGGGTTAGTTCCCCACTGAAAGTACGTATTAGAAAGAGATTAATTATACCAAAAAAAAAATGTGTGCAAAAGAAGGTCGTGTTTTTACAAGCAGATGGATCTGGAGATAAGACACGAAGAATCGTGAGAAAAAGAACATGTGCTCGTTGTTCTTTGAAGAACATATGACTTTTTCTTGAGGAAGGTTCATGAAGATAAATGTCAGTTCTTTAAAGTACGTGGATAAATGGAGTTTCATGATGTAGGATATTTAAGGTGTGGGGATGTGCACATCATATGTCTGGTTGTTTTAGTCGCTTTGGGCACTGTAGACATTTTTGTGCTTTAAGAAGTCTCATTATCGAATGTCTACAACTTGTGCTATTCTGAGAACATTTGGATACACAAATGCATGCACTCTTTCATGGATACATGCAGCTATTAAGCTCGTTGTTTAAATTCAGTGGAAACATATTCATGTTATAAATACTAATGGACACATACTTGGCGTGGCATTCAGTTGAGACTGCTAATTAAAAGACAATATTAAGTGATATAAAAACTGTGCTTGATGCAAAAGTCCCACGAATCAAAATCATACAGCTTACACGCTAACACGGAACGAAGTTACTCGTGGTAACTCACATCAGGGCCACGAAAGGTCAAGGGACAACAGCATCGAATACCAAGACTCGCTTGAAAAATAATCGTAAGTATAGTAATCATTCAAAACGGAGTCCGAAGTGTAAGAGCTTTTCAGGGTATGAATATAGAAATGTTATCGTTCATTTAAATGCAGGATTTCATGAAACTTCTGCCAGAAAAACTGACGAAAGAAAACGATTGGTGTTTATGCAAAAACTGATGTCCAGCTCATGGCTTTCTTATAAGAAACACCCTATTTTGTAAACATGTAGCTTTTCAACATATTCTCGAATACAACTTTTATTCGAGATAACAAAACATCTAGATGGTTGTACACCTATATTCTGTAAATCATCATACATTTATGGTATGCACTTCCACAGTGCGCCTTGTTTTCATACGATTTGTATAAACTAACTGACTTCCAAAATACTAAATTAGGGAAAGATTACAAGTGAAAACTGAAATCAGTTTCGGTCCCATGAAAAGAGGAATTAATATTGTAATGAGAATTTTAAAAATGAGACACTGACGTCATATCCTCTTCACCAACAACAAAGGCTGATTATTTCTAGTAAAAGAGAAAACCTATAGCATCTACTCCTTGGCTTGGGCATTGAGTTTTTTTTATTTTTTCAAAGAAAGTTAATAAGCAAAAATTTCTAATTTATACCGTTGCATAAAAGTGTTTAATGGAAAACAGTAGAATCATTCATTCATTCAGCTGTTTTGTTAAGTGTCCAGGTCTCACATGCATACGTTGCGATGGGAAAGATGCATGCCCTTAAAAATCTTATTTTTGTAGTTCTGTCTGCTCCTCTTCACAGATTCTTTAGTTGTTTAACTTTCTGAAGAGCGATAGATGTCCTCCTTTTAATTTACCTCATTCATTGCATCTCCACTACTAGTTATTAGTGATCCAAGATATTAAAAACTCTCCACTTCTTCCAGTAGAATACTTAACAAATACAGCAGAAGACTTAACACTGGAATAAAAACACTAGAAAAGCAAATACTTAGCCAAAAAAAAAAAAAACAGAAGAACTGACAGTTGACAAAAGCAGTAGAATAGTTAATTCTTGGCAAAAATAATAGAAGAGTCAACACTTGGCAAAAATAATAGAAGAGTCAACACTTGGCAAAAACATAAGAATTAGCATTCGACAAATACAGCAGAAGAATTAACACATGACAAAAATAGTAGAAGAGTTAATACTTGACAAAAGCGATAAAAGAGTCAACAAATGACAAAAACAAAAGAATTAACACTTGACAAAACAGTAGAAGAGTTAATACTTGGCAAAAACAGAAGAATTAACACTTGACAGAACCGGTAAAAGAATCAACAAATGAGAAAAAAAGAAGAATTAACATTTAACAAAAACGAAAGAAGAGCTTATAGGTGACAAATATGATAGAAGAGTTAACAAAAAAAGCACAATAACACAAGGTATGACCTTGTAATGACATCCTGATGTGTTGATGTTGCTCAGTAACAACATCATTGGCGAAGAGTCGCTGAAACTGGAAAATAACCCTATGGCACATCAATACCACTGAATGAGGACACAATTCTTGGACCTGAAAATGAAGGTCAAGGCCAGGTGGAGTTGTATAACTCTATTTTTATAATTACCAGTTTAAGTGATGAAATAACGACAGCGTGACAGATTATCGTGACCTTACGGTTTCATGCCCACGTTAAGCAGAGTTTCTGTGGATGTTTGTTGGTACTTGGGTGTGTGAGTGTGTGGGGAGTCTAGATTTCTTGTTTCTTTTGTGTGGGTGTATGGGGAGACTAGACTTCTTGTTTCTTTTGTGTGGGTGTATGGAGAGACTAGACTTCTTGTTTCTTTTGTGTGGGTGTATGAGGAGACTAAACTTCTTGTTTCTTTTGTGTGGGTGTATGGAGAGACTAGACTTCTTGTTTCTTTTGTGTGGGTGTATGGAGAGACTAGACTTCTTGTTTCTTTTGTGTGGGTGTATGGGGAGACTAGACTTCTTGTTTCTTTTGTGTGGGTGTATGGAGAGACTAGACTTCTTGTTTCTTTTGTGTGGGTGTATGAGGAGACTAAACTTCTTGTTTCTTTTGTGTGGGTGTATGGAGAGACTAGACTTCTTGTTTCTTTTGTGTGGGTGTTTGGAGAGACTAGACTTCTTGTTTCTTTTGTGTGGGTGTATGGGAAAACTAGACTTCTTATTTCTTTTGTGTGGGTGTATGGGGAGACTGGACTTCTTGTTTCTTTTGTTTCTAGACCGTGCCAGAAACGGGAGAATTTCATGATTTAAAAAAAAAACAACACACAAAAAAAACAGGGTTATCGGATAAAGCGATGTTTCACAACAGATCTCCATGAAATAATCATTACAATAGCCGACATGGTTTACTCTCTATAATAATTATGAACTCATTCATTCATTCCTTTGCATGTCCCTTGCGGAACTTTGCCTCCCAAACAACACTCCTGTAGGCCTCTCGGTTGTGAGCAAGATGGCCTGCTGCTGCTGCATCCATTTCCAGATCATCAACGATGTCTTGCAGCCATCTTCGTTTCGGTCTTCCTCTTTTTCTTTTTCCCAATATGGATCCTTCCAATACGGTCTTCTCTAAATTATCATGACGTTTAATGTGTCCAAAATATTTAAGTTTTCTCTCTTTAATCCTTTTTACTAGCCAGCCTTCTTCAATATTAAGCTCTTGTAGTATAGATATATTTGTTCTTTTTTGTGTCCACGATATTTGGAGAACTCTTCTATAGCATTTACATTCAAAGGCATTTATGTGCTTCTCAGCTGTTTTGTTAAGTGTCCAGGTCTCACAGGCATATGCTGCGATGGGAAAGATGCATGCCCTCAAAAATCTTATTTTTGTGGTTCTAATTATGAACTAATCTATGATAATGGTGAGTGTAACAAAGATGGATTAAAAAAAATAAAATAAAATAAAATCTTTCTAAAAGGAACGAAGAACTCACTAGAGTTGCAGGTCAATATGTTAATATTAACAGGTCAATATGTTAATTTTAAATTGTCACTTCATAATTTTTTTAAGTTAAACTGTCACCTGACTGAAAAACAAAAAAAAACTGATGATTTCATTTTTCCAGAATTATCCTGGAATAAAATTATATCAGATTTCCTAGTGTTTTATCATTTTCTCCGACGCCTTTTGTAGCTACAAGTATCATCCTCGTAGATTCAACATTAAAACTGATTTATTATGCTTGATGTTGGAGATCCAGACGTAAAACAGGTACTCGACACGCTATGCTGAGAAAAAAATCCTCGTCGGTGATACAAAGTACTTGCGGTGTCCTAAGATATTCCATGCTGGATCGGTTAGAGGACACATGTTCCACGCTTTTTGTCTGTTTAGAAATAAAGTCATAAGTCTCTGTACACTGTGCGATATGTAGGAGGGCGAGTACAACAATTAGCCTCAAGTTAAGGACTCACTCACTGAAAAATCTATGAAAAGACTCAAATTATCCTTTTCATATATTTTTCAGTGGTTAAGTCCCTTTATTTGGGGTTACTTTATGAAGTGACCTCGTCTTAGGAAACACCGGAGCACTTATGTTTTTGTCTGGAGACCCAATGAGGGTGACCCTAAAATTAAATAACTTTATATCACTTTTCTTCTTCTTCTTCTTCTTCTTCTTCTTCTTCTTCCGTCGTGCGGTCGTGTACTGTGTACGTGTTAGACAGGCTCCAAATGAGCATCTGCGTGTTCGATGTCTGTACCACAGACTCCGCATAAAGAAAGAGAAGCTACGTAGAACATTAAACTCGCAGTAAAAACACGAACTTTACATTTCTTTTACAGAACACGGAAATGTGAGACCGAGGTGTTGTATCTAAATATACTTCTGATGACCGAGGTGCTGTATCTAAATATACTTCTGATGACCGAGGTGCTGTATCTAAATATACTTCTGATGACCGAGGTGCTGTATCTAAATATACTTCTGATGACCGAGGTGCTGTATCTAAATATACTTCTGATGTTCATTGTTGTATTAGACCCCCACACACCTTCTTTCTCTCACAAGGTCCCTGCCGACATGTGTAGGATATCATGTTCTTCCATAACCCTCTATCCGTTGTGCATCTCGACAGGTTTGTCCCTGAGAATTTCCCATGCCTGGATGCCAAACCATCAAACATCTTTTCTCTCTTTCACCTTCCATCTCTCCTGTTGCCATTAGGTTCTCTAGCCCGCCTCTCCTCCAAACATGTTTTAGATTACAGAAGAAATGTTTGCCCATGCCAAGCTGTCCGAAGTTAATGGAGGTGACTTCTTTCTCAGAGACAAAAGACAAAAATAGAATTGAAGGAGGAGAAGAAAAAGGTGTGTGTGTTGGGGGTAGGTATGAACCATGTATCGGGTGCAAGATTTATTACTGCACAGACTGCTGCCTGTCTGTACCCCATTACTTAGAGCAGTGGTTCTAAACCTGGGGTTCATGAACATCTGTGGGTGGGGGGGGGGGGGGGGGTCCAGAGAAAGACTTTTGGAGTCTACGGACCAGTAAATGGACTGGGCTCGGTTTTTAAAAAAAATCTTAGCATCATCTGCATTAATCGAGTCAACCCTTTTTCGGGACCGCGGACTCAAAAACTCCTTCCGTGGACTCCTAGGGGTCCATGGAAATCAGGTTAAGAACTACTGCTACAGAAAGTTTAACTGTCGTTTCTATGGCGTGCCATTGCGTCTCTGTAGATAAATAAATTAGTAAAGCTAGTTTTGTAAATACCGATGGATTTTTCAGTATCAACGATTGATTACACAGGCTGCTTATGTTTTTTGAAAGTCTGTGAAAATTCTAAGGAGAGAGATACAAACTAATAATAATAATAATAGAAGTTATTTTGGTTTTATTATCATCGTGTGGTAATTTCAGTAAGCTAAAAAAAGTTTTTATTAACTACGTGAGGTGTCATTTCTATAAATCAAGGCAAAGCACGCAGATGACAAAATAAGTAGTTAAATTTGCAAGAGGTGAATTAATTTATCTTTTGATTCTTTGTCAAAGACAAGTCAACTATATTTCAAGTTTTTTTTTTCCCTAGCTGTCAATTCGAAAAGAAATTTTGTTACTGCTTATACTAATTTTTTTAAAATCATTCTAGTTACATGTAATTAATGTTTTAAACTTTTCATAAAATGTAATTGTAAAAAGTTCGACTTTTTTTTAAACACCTTTTCTAGCATCCGTTAAATTTCAGTTTAATTTTTCGTACAAAACATTTCTTGTTTGAATGCCAGAAAATTATGGTCCATATTTTGGTTTTAATGACCATAAAATGGCGGTCCATGGAATTGAATGTGATTTTTTTTTTTTTCATATTTTACTAGATAAAACTCTGAACAATAACGACAAGATTAACATGTATTTTATATATTTTATATATAAATCTGGTTATAAGAAAAATAATGAGATAAGATGTAAATAAAATAAAACCAGCAAATAAATTTATAAATAAATGTAATCCAAGAACAGGGATGCCTCGAGAGCCTTTATCCATGGCCTATGTTCTTAAGAGAGTGATGATGATGATGATGATGATGATGATGATGATGAATGATGGTGATGGTGATGATGATGATGATGATGACGATGACGATGACGATGACGATGATGATGCCAAAAGTAGATCTTCAGTTTCTAAATATGAATTTTTAAAAAGGGCTGAAAACGTTACCCACGGGAGACGAGCGCCACTTACCATAGACAAGTCCTTATATTGACAAGTCTTTATATTGACAAGTCCTTATATTGACAAGTCCTTATATTGACAAGTCCTTATACTGACAAGTCCTTATATTGACAAATCTTTATATTGACAAATCCTTATATTGACAAATCCTTATATTGACAAGTCCTTATATTGACAAGTCCTTATATTGACAAGTCCTTATACTTACAAATCCTTATATTGACAAATCCTTATACTGACAAATCCTTATATTGACAAATCCTTATATTAACAAGTCCTTATATTGACAATTCTTTAAACTGATCAGAACAATCCGTTCTCTAAGAATCTAAACACATGCCAGGATGTTTACAAGTGTTGATTGTGCGTTAGCACATATATTGGAGTGTTAGATAATTTTATCTTCATTTTTGTAATAACTTTTTTTACCTCATCACTGTCAGTAATATTAGGCAGCTATTATCTTTTTTTTCTGTCTGCAGTTATCATTTTCATTAATTTCAATAGGAAGTATCATATTGTTTGGACATATGTCATGTATCATTACACATTGATGTTAAGAAACTATCAGTTTTATGTGATGTTCAGAGACCATTTGTTCATTGTGATACATAAGGAGTATTTTTTCACTATGATATTGACAAAAGCAACATCTCTGTATGATATTCTGGAAAAGTCATGTCTCGTTAATGCGCAGAAGCTAGTATTTCATTGTCATATTTATAAATTACCATCTCATTACCGTGATGCCCAAAAAAAAAAAAAACATTTTCTCACTACGATGTTCAGAAACTACCATCTCATCATGATCTTCAGAGACTACAATCTTATCATGACCTTCAGAAACTACCATCTCATCATGATCTTCAGAAACTACCATCTCATCATGATCTTCAGAGACTACAATCTTATCATGAACTTCAGAAACTACCATCTCATCATGATCTTCAGAAACTACCATCTCATCATGATCTTCAGAAAATATTAGCACAATACTGTTCAAATGCGATTATTTCCCTTACTCATTGTAAACAAAAGACCATCAAAAATATATGTATGACACGTGATTCCCGTGTATACTGTTAAATAACTGCAGATTTGTTTTTTTTTATGTAAATATACGCTTTTGTATTCTTAAGCCAACTATAAAATTGTTGATGATCTGACGTTGTACTCTTAATGAATTTTGCTTCGTCATTTTGTTTTATTTGTCATTGTTTTTGTTTCATAGCTCCATAATCGTAGTCAGCTTGGAGCATGAAAAATCGCACTTGGCTGGTGCTGTGAAGTCATAGTTTTTCTTTGTGTACATTTCTTTACATGGTAAAGATTTCACTGACTCTTGGGGTTACCATACGTCCTTCTTTATGCGAATGTCCTCATCTTCAGGGTCAAAAAAAAAAAAAAATTAATCTGCACACATTTTTCTGAATGCCCTGTTCTGTCAGCATTTCCAGTGACTGGAGGGTTTTTTCTGCACTCTTATGGTTATGGTTACGTTACACCCTCATATTTGCGGACATATCCTTAATTTGTGATGATTTGGCGGGGGGGGGGGGGGGGGGGGGGAATATGTCCATCCACAAACAGTTCGGAAAATTCACAGATTTGTCCGTAGTTGTCGGTTCAACGAAAATAAAAGTAACACTTTCATCCCAAACCGTCTTCTCTCCCTCCTCCCATTCCCCAACCTCGCCCGCGCACACCGGAGCCAAGAGCCAAGAGAAAAATCTGCTAAGCTTAGCTATTAACATTCCTCTCCTAGTCTCCCATAACGGCTGCTTCGTTGTTTGGAGAGGTGTCCTCATTTCAGCAGATCAAAATACGGCAGCCCTCTCAATAGCAGACTTTTAGCTGTATAAATCTCCAGCAACAGAAGGCATGTGTTTTTAAGGGCAGGTCCCAAACTGTTAGGTCACGTTATACCCACCACTACAAGCACACCAGGGTTAGTGTTGTGCCTGTGGGGTACAAGGAAGAATCTGTGGGGTCAGCAGCGCCTCTGCTCTGTCCCTGTACTACAGTGTTGAAATAACTGAAAGAGCGTACTTCGTGTAGTGCAGTCCATGAAGTACTTTCATGAAGTTCAAAGTACTTTCATGAAGTTCAAACTACTTTCATGAAGTTCAAACTACTTTCATGAAGTTCAAACTACTTTCATGAAGTTCAAAGTACTTTCGTGAAGTTCGAACTTAAGACAGAAGGTAAAGATAGTCCCATAGAAAATGCTGTAGGGGATGAAGCGTTAGAGACCTCATTATGCTGGGCCATCAACGTATGTGGTAGGGTGGCCAGTTCCTTTCCTCGCTGCTTTTCCTTCCCAGATTTTCTCTGGTACCCATTTTACCAGGCTGGGTCGACTTCGGTGTCGTATTGGTCGGAAAAAATCCTGTTCAGCTGGGAATTCGAACCCTCGACCATTCGGTTGCTAGACGAGTGCTCTAACCACTACGCTAGCCGGTCACCAAGTTCAAACTACATGGAAAACAGTCGCTCGCATCAATAAGCATAACAGTAACAGTAAGATGCACACTGTACTACCATGTGTTGCTAACTTGATGGAGACAAGTGAGCATGGAATAAGTTAAAGAATAATATAAATTAAATTCAGAGCAATGTGCCAGAACATGAAAAATAAAAAAAAACAATGATTATTTATACCTTTGCTAACAGTTTGAAGGTATTTTATTCTTCTCAAAATAAAAGAAAAGGTTACCAGAAACTGTACAAGAGACAAAACTGGAAATGTCTTCAACAAGTTTTGTGGAGGAAGGAGTGCCCGCTCCAACTTTAGACCTAGAATTTGGTCGATGATAAGGTTTTAGCTCCAGATTCAGAGACAGAATTTGGTCGATGATAAGGTGTTAGCTCCAAATTCATAGACAGAATTTGACAGAGGAAGAGGTGTGCGTTCTGACCCCGGGGACAGAATTTGGTTGGGGGGGGGGATTTCTCTTCGACGCCATGGCCAATAATGACGATTTTTCGTTTCCTCATAACGCTCTCTGTTAGAAGGCTGCGTCACATTAGCCTCATGAACGAGACAGGGACTGGCAAAGTTCTCATCCTGACGGATCTTGTCATCACAGCTTCTTGTGTATGTCAAGGGGCCTAACGAAAGTGCAGACAGTTTTCTTAAATGATCTTCAGAATTCATAGACAGAACAGTTGCTTGGCGCCTTCTGGATCAGATGTATGATTAGCAGGAAGATAAGACACTGCTCACGTCACCTTGTGCTGTACCGAAGTCAAGGAAAGTATGGTCACTAGCCGCACGGAGACATGGGAATATAAAGTAAAATGCTGGTAAACAAAAGACTGGAGACGTCAAGAAAATAACAAAGTAACGAAAGAAGTGGATATCTCTTGTCATCAGCAGTCCCACGCATCTTGGACTCTGAAGGGATAGGGCGAGAGAGGGAGAGAGAGAGTGGGGGAGGGGGTTCATAAGCACTACCTTCCTAGATGACATGAATCAACGCCCCCCAGAAATCAGCTGCTGTCTTCCACACGTCTAAAGTCAGTATATATCAGAGTATCAAATAAAGGCCACGAATTCTCTTAGTGCTTTGTTGATTTAGGCAAGCAGGCCTTACTTCCTTTCCTTACGTTTCAACATTAACTCACCAAGATTTTCTACAAATAGAATTACACAGATAAATTGTACTGAAAATTTTATCCAGCAGTTATAAAAGAAATAGTTCGTTCGTCCAAACTGTTAACATTATTAAAAACATATCTTTACTGAAACACAGATGCGAAAATTCCAACATCAAGCAGTAAAGAAAATAATCTGTTTCATGTAAGAATAGTGTGGACTGAGTGCTAGGTCCCATATATTCTAAAATATCTTAGAAATGGTTTTTGTTTGTTTTAATTACTAAAAAAAAGCATATTGCACATTGTGGATTATTATTATTATTATTATTATTATTATTATTATTATTATTATTATTATTATTCGGTGTATTCATTTCCCCTATAAGTCGTGGCAGCTCAGACTGCAAGTGAGAATACCGTGCATCATATGTGTGGGGCTATATGTAAGTGAAACTTATCACTTACGTTTACATCTTTAGAGTCTTCTTGGCACGTATTGTTGTGGTTACTGTTAGGGTATGCGATTTTCATTATTAACTAACGTTATCATCATCATCATCATCAGGTGCCGTACCGACTGGCGTTGGCTTCTCCAAAGCACTCGATCTTTCATGCAGGCCATCAGTTCAGTTGGTGATCTACTCTCTCATCAGTCCCATCAAACTATCCAGCATCATTTCTCTCTGCCTTCCCCTGGCTCTTCTTTCCTCTATTTTTCCTGTTGTTACAATATTTTCAATGCCCCCATCTTCTCATTACCAGAAATAAGAAATACATTACTTATATCATTAACTATGATGTTGCCAGTAAACGCAGCGTTATATCAAATCATTCATTAAATGCTGCTATCACATTCAAGAAGCACTGATTTAATTATGTAAATGCACAAAACGATTGCGCTGTCAGCCAGAATATTTCATGCACTTCATTTGTCTATTCATCAGTAGCTGAATTACTATGTTGACAACGCTCTCATTTGATAGCCAATAAACTGTAAAAGATTTTTTTTTAAACACCGTTTGATGTTTAGATGTAGGTGGAAATCAACCTAAACTATCAACAAAGAGCCTTCATCAAAGTCAGCAAGTTCAATGAACATTTAATCCCCCAATAAAGCAAGGAAATTGTTTCGATGCATACTGTCAGACATAAATAATAAACTGGTTTATTATGGTTTGATTCGTAGTGATTTTGATTTGATCCAACCCGTAAGTTATCAACCCTGACAGTGTAATCTATACACACCTGTCCGGTAGATGGCAGTATTTTTGGTAGATGAATGACATCCGCTCTGTTTCACGCCAATAAACAGGGGAAAGCTTTATCAATCAGACTCTTCAACGATGAATATTTTAGTTTTATTCGGAATTTTAGCCTGTCTAGTTACACTTGGTAAGACTGGTGATGTGTGAACTTTTGAGCTAACACTTCTTTCACTTTTTAAAGTCACAGAAAACTTGTAGTTATTGAATTCTGAGCAGGTGGGACCAAAACCAGGAAATGACCCCAGTCAGAAACCTAAATCTGCTGTACTTTTGTAGTTTATTTGTGCTTGTTGTAATAACGTGTAGAAAACTACTTCATGTACGCAGAACATATAAAATGAAACTTTCAGTCATAAAAAAGTGTACCAAACTACGTACATTAAGCCCAGCTCAGTACAAATGCACATAATTTGGCAGGTCATACACAACATAATTTTAGTACAGAAGCAGCTCAACCAAGTGATACTCGGCAACTTTTGTAAGCAGCTGTCACCCACCAGTTTCAGTAACGGATTTTTTTAAAGATGAAGAAGGCCATTTTGAAATGAATTAATCGTGCATATGTAAGGTCAAACATTGGCAAACAACAATGTATCCCACAAATATTATGAGCCATACATATATTACAGGTATCCCCTGCTTTTTTTAAGTTCACTTTACACCACTTCACTTCTACAAAAGACCTACATTAATATCTGGTTTCTCTAACCAAAAGAAATCCAAAGAGGATTTTCACGTTTATGAAGAAAGATGAGAAGGGAAAATAGTTTCTTCACATTACACCATTTCAGCTTACAAAAGGTTTCATAGGAATGCTCTACTTTTGAAAAAAAAAAAAAAGGAGGGTGAATGAATGAATGAATAATCTTTATTTTTCAAGGGTAAAGAATTGGGCACGCAGGCCCGTCTTACATTCTGCCCTTCATCACTCCATCTTTCATTCTTCCCACACACTTGATTTAGTACAAAAATACAAATTAAATTAGTAAAAACATATCAAAAGAGTGTAAGATTTAACTACTACATTCAAGGTAAAAGAGAAGAAGTAATTAACCTAATAAAATAGCACTCACGCACACATACACCCGCAGACATATACATAAATAAAAATACATTGTAAATACAGATCTTCTAACATATGTTTTTTTTAAACAAACATTAAAATAATTTCTAACAATATCTAACAAGTTGCTTTTCTAACTATGTCACTGAAGTACTTGATGGTTTACGAGCCATGTGTTGAGAGAGTGCTGGCTATTTTATGGAGGCATATAATTACAAGCAAGTAAATAACAGGTTTGAGTTAAAGGATGAAGTATTACCAATGGATTTTAAATTGTAGGGGAGGGTGTTCCAGAGCTGTACTGCAGAGTATGCAAGGCTTTTCTTGTACATATCAATTCTGGGTTTAGGAAGAAGACAGTTTTTTAAACGCTGGCTATGCTTAGTGTTATACGTAAACAGTGACCACAAGTAAGGCGGAGCATTGTGCGACAGAATTCTGTGAACAAACTTAACTTTGTTAAAAATGATTCTATTTTTGAGGGGTAGAATTTTGAGTTGTTTGTGTTGATCTACAGTCTGTACTGGGTGTTTGTCACAAATAAGATTTAATGCTCGCTTGTGAAGTGAGTAGAGCCTTTTTGTGTTTGAGACTGAGCATCCATCCCAGATTG
Organism: Achatina immaculata; assembly: GCA_009760885.1. NCBI lineage: Eukaryota > Metazoa > Mollusca > Gastropoda > Stylommatophora > Achatinidae > Lissachatina > Lissachatina immaculata. Next base: position 1,641,934 of record CM019694.1, read on the forward strand.
TGGAACAGTAATCTAAGTGTGTTTGTATGTGTGATATGTAGTATATTTTTCTTGTGTTTTTGTCGATAAAGTGTTTAATTTTGGCTAATTGGTAAACTTTCTGTGCAATCAAATTTGTTAGGTTATGTACATGAGAATTCCAAGTTAAATGTTGATCAATGATGAGTCCTAGGGTTTTATGTTCATGGGTGGGGGAGAGGAGACACCTGTGAACAAAGTTTAAACATGGACCAGTCCTAAGTTTTCATGAAGTGTTGGTGAGCATTAAGTTGTATCATAGACACTTATTATAACTGTCATAATAAAAAAAAAATGTGTCCAGTAAAAATGTTGCAAAATAAAAATTATTCACCACTAGATAGAAATGTTCAGATTTTCTGTCAACATTTATCTTTTCTTTTTCTAGTGAGAACTCATTCTTGTTACAGATGATGGTTGTGCTTATTTCAGTTCTACTGTATGACTGACCTGCTCCATATTTCTAGTGTCTTAAGATAGTTCTTTTTCTGATAGGAAAGACAACTACATGATGCAGTGAGTCTTGGATGCTCATAATCTCAGAAGTCTTAGTCATCAACTTCTTCCAACAGCACATTGTCAGTCTTTTCAGATTTCTCATCTGTTACCTAAAAAAAAAAAAAAACTCTCACCAAGTTCTAAAGACCAAATTGACCAGTTCGTGTTTTTAAACTATCCTAGGAAATGGCCTTCAGTGTCATCAATGTCAGACTCTTGAGTACAAGACATGCAGAGACCCCTATACTACTGACAACATGGATGATTGTGATGAAGGCTTTTTCTGCACAAAGTTTAAAACTATTGTCAAGATCAGAGACTCAGGCTATATAAATGGATGGGAAAGACGTAAGTAGGAAATTAGAAGGTCATATTATGCATATGGTTTGAGGTATCCCAGCTTACTCAAGATAGGATTGGCTGGAGAACCTTGGTTGATGTCTTATGCTGCATTGGGACTACACAGGACTGAATGAATAAATGAATTATGCATTTATATCTCATTAAATAGAATTAAAAATGGTGTCAAGACTAGAGCACATTCTGGAAGCCTTCACTCTCTACAAAGACTTAATGTCTCATTTTTAAAAAAGTAAATAAGAAAGTGGTCTTGTATGTGACCTTGTAGATTTTGAGCACAAAAAATATATTTAGATTAATTCTTGGAAGATTTTTGAGACACTGCGGTATTTAAATTTTGGTTAGAAAACATAATTGTATATACTGTTTTCAAAGTGAATCAAACTGTGTGATTAATAGAATTGGCTGTCCTATATTAGATGCATTATGTGATCAATAGAATTGGCTGTCTTGTGTTAGATGCATTATGTGATCAATATATAGTTGGTTGTCTTGTGTTAGATGCATTATGTGATCAATAGAGTTGGCTGTCTAGTGTTAGATGCATTATGTGATCAATAGAATTGGCTGTCTTGTGTTAGATGCATTATGTGATCAATAGAGTTGGCTGTCTTGTGTTAGATGCATTATGTGATCAATAGAGTTGGCTGTCTTGTGTTAGATGCATTATGTGATCAATATAGTTGGCTGTCTTGTGTTAGATGCATTATGTGATCAATAGAGTTGGCTGTCTTGTGTTAGATGCATTATGTGATCAATAGAGTTGGCTGTCTTGTGTTAGATGCATTATGTGATCAATAGAATTGGCTGTCTTGTGTTAGATGCATTATGTGATCAATAGAATTGGCTGTCTTGTGTTAGATGCATTATGTGATCAATAGAATTGGCTGTCTTGTGTTAGATACATTATGTGATCAATAGAGTTGGCTGTCTTGTGTTAGATGCATTATGTGATCAATAGAATTGGCTGTCTTGTGTTAGATGCATTATAAGGTGAAAGTGCTTGAATATGAAACTGAATGTCAGCCTCCAACATAATTCTTTGCATAATTAACTTTTCAGTCCTAGCATAAAGCCTCATCTGTTTATCAGCTTCTACTATCACTGTCCATTTCTAGAATTGTTTGCCTTTGTCTTTATATAGGCTTTACAGGAAAGTAAAATCTATGTTTTTTGGGTTTTTTTTGGTATTATTCCTTGTAACTTCTATTACTGTAAGTTGAAAATGTTGTTTAAAAAATTATATGATTTATTTTCACCTTTTGACTATGAATAGCTCCACTTTTTTTTTTTAATTTCATATTTTGATTCACATTTTTCATCTATTTTATCACTTTCTAACAGATTCCCAGGTGGTTACGAGATCTTGTGAGGCAAAACGAGGAAATAAGGAAGGATGTATTGCCTGGCAGAACAATGGAGGAATCACCATCAAGTGCTGGTGCGCAGAAGAAGGATGCAATAGTGGTCCTGTAGTCAGATACAGAACTGTGACTATCATTCTTTCATGCCTTGCATCATTGTTGAGCTTTGTTATTATCAGACAGCACCGGCTAGTATAAGTGTTGCTGTATTTGGAGCATGGATGTGTGCGATTGTTAAAGTGAAGTGCCTTTAGATGTATGTGTTTCAGATGGAATTGAAGGTAGGGCAAGATCTTTTAGATATCTTTCCTTCTTTTGCTGTTCTCAACTGCCAGTTTCAGTTTCATATATAAATTTTGTTCTTGTTTGATGAGGTTTATCAACATCAGCTCTTGCCCTATGAATGGTTAGCTGCTGTTGTCCTCCAGTTTACTGCATCCTACAATTTCAGGGTGCTTTTGGCAAAGTTCAGTCCGGTCCATTTTTTTATTTAAATGTCTGATGAGTTTGTAATTCCCTGAATAAATTTACTTTTAAATCTTACATCCTTCCTGTGCTGTTAAATGCCACATAGGTCTCGCATAGTAGTTCGCCAAAGTTTTCCTGTTTTCGGCGAGGTTTTCAACCTCATCAAGGGAATTTATGCCTACTAATTTGGCCTCTCTTAACAATGTCCTCTTTAGAGTTTCACATTGTCAACCTCTTTTTCTTCAGCCTGTTGTGTTCCACTTGATACTTTTAAATAGGCCCACCAAAAACCAGGTTTTTATTCTCAGCGATCCATATAACCTGTAGAATATTTTCAGGTGTCATTTTAGACTCACTTCATTGACAGAATGGGCAGTCTTCAAGTTTTGTTACAGTTATACCTGTCTGCTAAGTCCTATTGTTAGTCTGATTATGATTACCTGCTCATTCTTGCATGTCAGTTTCCATCTGTTATTAAGTATGAAGTGTTTATGGTTCATTGCTTCATTTTTATTTGTAAAATATTTTGAATTATAGACTTGACTTCCATAAGATTTTTGGTGAGATCTGTTTGCGTTGACTTCTTTGTTTATCCAGGTTCATCGTTAATGACCATTTTATAGTGAGACTTAATCTGTTATTGGATCTGATTTCAACAATTGTCCAATAATTTGTAGAGTCTAGTGTTAATATTGTGTATTATATACCGGTTGTGAAGTGTATATAAAATACATAAGATTTTAGTAAAAAATACAGTTTAATAACTATGCAGCCTTCTTTTAAAGATACCCCATGTACATTGTACTATTTCTTCATGACTTCTGCATATTTATAAATTGTTTCTGAAAATGTTTGTAGAAAATCCACTCTTTATATATTTAATGGAATTCTTACATTCCATGGAAACATTCCAGTTCATCTTTTTTTTTTTTTTTGGTATTTACCTTTGAACACTCAGCCATTGCCCATATATGTGGGACTAAACTGTATATGAGTATCCGTTTCTTTAATGTACTTAGAACTGTGTACACATTTGTGTGCCTTACCTCACATTTCTTTAATGTAAGGTTTTAAATTTGATTGAATGGAGATGGAGTAGCCTCCACTTTGAGAAAACAGTTTCCTTACTGCCGCTCTGATCCTTAATGCATTTCCTTTCTAAAGAGAAACATATATGCACGATGACACGTCTGCTTAGATTCTGAGCTTGACTTTGAGGGTTCTGTCCCCATTTCAAGTCCCATTAGAACATCAGTTATCAGCCTGGGATCTGCGGACCCATGTTGGTCCACACAAGTCCTAATTTTTAAAATTATATTTATTTTGTCTACTGCGAAGAACCCGAGCGTGTGAGGTCTCAAGAAATGAATATTCTGAACGTTCCTAATTTAATGCCCAGTTGTGGGGGAAAATGAAGGGTTTTGTGATGAATTATTAGTGGTCTTAGGTGTCCACAGTCTGAGAAAGATTGAGAACCACTGTTATAGAAAATTATTACATAAACACTTGCCCTGATCTATTCAGGTGCCTTGCCAGATCATAGCATTCATTACTTGTATTGGCTTTGGAAGAAATGAAGTGATGATAGTCTCATGCTTTCTTTACTTTAGTTTATTTCAAAACAAATCTGTTTACTTACTCTTCAGTGTACTTAGCCATAAGATTCTTTAACCAAACACACAAATGTTCTTCATCACCATCTCTTTTCTTTGTTGGGTTTCTCCTTCATTTTTTTTTTATTTTCATGTCTCTGGGATCCAATTTTTTTAAAGCTTCCATTCATCCAATAATATGTGTTATTTTCTGGTTTTTACAAATTTTTAAAGATATTTTATTATACAGTAAACCTACACTAAAATTAACTTTATTACTACCATGTCATGCATCAAAGTCTTATTTGATCACATTAGTATTTTGTTAGAACATATTTGGCATATTGGACATTGTTTCACTGTTTGCATCTGCAAAATATATTCATTTACTGTAATAAAACAAAATCATTTACTGATTTCAGCTTGAATCAAATATTTACACCTGCTGCAAACTGAAAAACGTGCGACTGATTTACAGTTCTGCTCACTATATTACATTATTTGTTTCATTTATAGCCCCTGTTTACCTTGTGATGTTTTTTAAAATTTCCAACACCTGTTAAAAGTCACCAGCGGATCTCAGTGCAAAAGACAGGGAATTGTGGAGAGAAATGATTGCCTATGCCACGCAGCATAGCACTTAGAATTAGAACAACTGTTTTTTTTTTAATTACTTGAAACTACAAATATAATGAAAAAATTAACCCTGGACAATGAATACGATTTTTGTAAAACTTTAAACTGAACTTTCATGCATACATAAGTGATAATTATTACTGCTGAGAATTCTACATGTAAAGATAGCCCTCTTGTGACATTGAAGCATGTAGGGAATATTTAAAGCGCCCATATTTTCCTTGACCTGTCAGCACTCACTGAAGGATGATGTGATCACTATCATGCCTGGCCTTTTTCACCTTCTTCAGCTCCAGGTGGACCTAGGTGTCCCAGTCCTGCAGCCAGATGATTGGATGTCTCTGACCAGACTGGAACCATCAGCATTTACTGTGGGAGAGAAAAGTGCACTAACCATTCTGCTGGTCAGGCTCAGATGTATTTTTAGATTTTGAAGTTTTATTTTATGCACTTTTAGAAAAGTGAAACATAAAGAAAGATGGGAGTTTAAATTTGTTTTTATCTTACATTAGTATCATTTACAGGCTGTCCCCGGGTTATGAATTCTGACTTATATAGAACTTGTAGTTATGAACCAACATCTGTTAAACCTATTATATTAAAAATTCAAGTTGCTTACAGTGGCTTGCAATAAAAAATGGACACTACTGAAGTTAATTTAGTATTATTATCACTACTGTATTGTTATGTCAAAGATGTTTTAGTAAATCTGGAAGTGCTTGTTTAGTGATGATTTTTATGCATAGAAAGTTACACTTTATGTGATGTTAAATAACGAACCATACCTAACTCTTCCAAATTATGTATCCATTCAACTTAAAAGATACTTAGGAACAAAACTCATTAGTAATCTGGGGACTGCCTGTATTTATATATTCATATTTATCTTTGTCAATAAATGGTGTAAATATATTTGAAAAAGAAGTTTTAGTTGTCTTTGAAATGACTAAATAAATATTCTGTAATTGTGAAGTTTGCACAAACACATTAGATGGTGTGTAACACATTCCTGTACCTACAAGACGGTGTCAGAAATTACAGGGGTTGTAGCTTGGCCTGTAAATTGTTATCTCAGTCATATTAGTAAAAAGTATAATAAATCATGTGCCATACATTTATATTATTCATTTTAATACTGCAACGGAGACTTTGTATTAGTTCAAGATTGAGTAAGAGAACTTTGTATTACGGATTCAGTAAGAGAACTGCATTATTTTACATTCATCATTGAATTTACTCTATGACAAAGGCAGGCAGTGTCAGGCATTAAGTCAAACTCATGTGACACTGGTTTCATTAAAATTTGATTTATACATTGTACCAACAAAGGCTGAGCATGATTTACTTTATTGTGAGCAGTTTTACAAAACTTTTCAGCTTACTTATAAAAAGAAACAAAAAAGTTGCTGCGTTTAAACAACCGTGTACAAGAAGATAAACGGACATGAGCATAATTATTTTTTTTATTCTGCCACAGATGCAAACGGCAATTACAGCTCTGTATAATCTGTGTACTATGATTTCAACTTCATGTCAGGTTTCACTGAAAATCTTAGTAATGCATGACAAAGTGTAAGTGTATATGCCAGATTACGTAACATTTTCATAGATTAATGTTTTCAGTATGTAGAATTCAGGTCATCATCATCATCAGGTACCATGCCAAATGGCATTGGCTATTATATTTCTCTTTAGCACCCAATACTTCATGCAGGCCATCAGTTCAGTTAGCAGTCTCATCTCATGCCATCCTGTCATCTACTGTGTAGAAAATATACCCAAGTTAATGATGGGTGAATGTTAAAGAAGTAAGTAGAAACTAAATGTATTTTTTAAACAAATCCTTTATTTTTTATTTCACTCTAACTGCACCCATCTGGCAGTGCAAGAAAGAACTGGCCATATCAATAATTTCACATTTCCCTCCACATTGAAAGTATCTCTGCCTCTATCATGACCAGCCACACTATAAACACCATTTGGTTTCTCTTAGAAACAGATTCTATATACATCCTTTCATCTTCAGTAGGTAGATCTAAACACCACTGTTGGATTTAGATTTGTACATTCATTTGTGAATAGCACTTTCATTTTCTAGATAGCATATTGTATGTGTTTGTGTATGATTTCATTTTGATGAACAAATAAAAAGAATAAAACTTAACTCATTAAAAATGATAGTTCGTTTTTGCTTAACTTTGACCTTGATTAAATGGCTTCACACATTCATGTGTATATGGTCAGTTTGTAAGCATCATTTCTTGAGCTGGATATTATCTGTTTAGTTGGTTGTTCTTAACCATTTGATCACCAGAGAGTTCTGACTGCTTTTGCCAATTTCCCTAAGCTTCATTCACCACATTGTCAAAATCGTCATCATCACCAGTTCAAATCGGTACCTTTTTTTTTTTTTTTTAAGTTCTTCTAAAGGGCTGAAAAAATAATGGCCATAACCAGCTCCCATGCCTACATCACAGCTTGTAGTTCCAGAGGGAGAGAAGAAGGGGTCCAGTTTGGCAGTCAGCCATCCATAGCATCAGGGCGGGTGAACCATAGCTGACCAGGAGCCTTTCCTATCTATCTGTTGGTACCCCCAAATAACAGGCCTAGCATGGCAAATGGGGCAGAGACCACCATAGTCCTCATCGTGGTGGAGCATGCTAAAGAAATACTGCATGCCCCTGGGGTTTTTTTAACCTCCACTCTGGGACTGAAGAAAAAGCTGCCACAACCCGCTCCCAGGTTGATACGATGCTGTGTCTCAACCATTTCACAGTATCAGCTGCAAAAAAAACCCAGTTCACAGTTCAAGGGAGATACGAAACATGAAATGACATTAGGTTCTAGTATAGTTTCCAAAGATGTCAGTCATTTGGTTTTACTTTACATGTGGATATCCAGGAACAGAACAGTTGAAAGAAAATTTAAAGCTAATGACAAAATTTAAAATAAAAAAAAAATTGCCCACATCATATTTAGAACTTCTTCATACGCACACTGGCGATGATGTGTGGTACCTTGATTTTTGCGATGTGCCTTTTGGCTGGGTACCTCCAACTTCAGCACCTTTCCTTGCTAGGGCAGACTGTGGTCTTGCTCGGACTGCCATGAAGACAGTGGTATAGGCTAGCCTGGCCAAAACTTTGTTTTCCAGCCTCTGGTGGCTGCACTTAGGCCCCTTCTTCATGTTATATCCAGCGCTCAATGCTGGCTGGCCAGACGGCTTTGAGACAGTTCCACAGAGATACTCTGACTTTGAGATGAGGAATCTGATGAATGCCTCAACAATATCCATTCCCCACCACCTATAGTCTGCTGGCTCTGTTTTGTTTACATCATTCTGATATCCATTGTTATAAAGACCCATAGGCTTGTCATGTTCTGGATTCATTGGTTTCACACCAGATTTTCCTCATCCCTGCCGGTGATCTCCATGTCCTCATCCGTCCACCAACCTGACATTACATTTTACAAAAATAACAATTACAATTAGTGTTGATTGCTACAGGTTTCTGGGCTACAGAAGTAGGTCAGAGTTTTTAAGCAAACAGATCTATGTTCCCTGTCTCACAAAGACTATGCTAAGATAAGAGTGTTCTTAACACAGTTATTCCCAGGGGCCTGATTTAGATGATCTACCAGGCATACATTTGTTTTTTGTTGAAGTCCCTTATCTGTCAGACCAAATGTCCGTGCTATATTTAACCCTTTATTTACCGACAGTCACGTAGGTGGTAGAACCTGTTGCACCTCACCCTGCAGTTTGATATTCGTCTTCAAGAAGCAGTTTTCCACATTAGCATGTCATGAATTCTTTCTACTGCAGGACTAACAGGAGAGCACACAGAGAGGCCTGAACCAACAAATTTCTGGGTGTGAAGAAAAGTGGATGCCGCAACAAGAGAAGAACAAGCCAGATTTCGAAAAGGGATAAGCTGTCTCGACCAGATCTTTACTCTAAGAATAATACTTGAAGAACATATTGAAAAGCAGAAACTATTAATACTGAACTTCATAGACTTTAAAAAGGCATTTGATAGCATACACAGAGATTCGTTGTGGAGAATTTTAAGTCTATATGGAATACCATCTAAAATTGTCAACATCATTAAGGACTTCTACAATGGATATGTTTGTGCAATCAGGACAGAAGAAAGGATGAGTGAATGGTTCCAGATTGAAACGTGTGAAACAAGGATGTATACTGTCTCCTTTGCTTTTTGGAATTACAATAGACTTCATAATGAAAAAATGCTGCACAGGTAACATAGGTATTGACTGGGTACATGGGACCCAAGTAGAAGATCTTGATTTTGCTGATGACATAACTCTTATCAGTAGCAATGTGAATTCTATGCAAGAAAAAAAAAAGATAGCCTGTCTTCACTGGCTAGCAAAATAGGAATTGAAATTAACAAGGACAAAACAAAAATAATGAAACTTCCCATTAATCAAAATGGAAAAATACACGTAGAAGGGACAGATATTGAAGAAGTCAATCAATTTGCATACCTTGGCAGCTACATAGACCAGGATGGTGACACCAGAAAGGAAGTTAGAATTAGAATTGCAAAAGCAGCATCGATCTTCAAGAATCTTGAGAAAATATGGCATTCAAAAGTTATAAGCACAAAAACGAAGTTAAGACTATTCAATTCAAATGTAATATCCACCCTCATTTATGTATGCGAAAGCTGGAAATCAACTAAAGAAATAGACAAGAAATTAGACTCTTTTGAAAACAAATGCCTAAGGAAAATACTCGGCATGAAGTGGAATGAATTCAAGAACAACACAGAGATAAGACAGATGACTGAACAATAGCCAGTCTCATGGGTGATCAGGAAAAGGAGATGGACATATGTTGGTCACACTATGAGAAGAAACAGTCAGAGAATCCCAAAACAAGCTATTAAGTGGAACACAACAGGCAGAAGAAAAAGAGGCAGACCATGTGAAACTCCAAAGAGGACACTCTTAAGAGAAGCCAGTTTAGTGGGCATAACATCCCTTGATGAGGTTGAAAGGCTCACCAAAGACAGGAAAACTTGGCAAAACTACCTTACGAGCCCTATGTGATGTTTAACGGCATGGGAAGGATATAAGAAATAAGAAGAAAAGAGCTGTCAGTCAGTACATGAAATCTGCTGTCCAGCATTAATTAGAATTTGTTTTTCTACTTGTCACAATGACTAGACAACAAATTATCTTCACATCTGTCATATTAGCATTTAAAAATAACATGTAACATAACTGCAGATGAAAGATGGCCAACATTTACCAAACACTTCAGAGAACTAAAATGTATTGATAACATATACAGTTAAACTAAAGATTCACCAGCTTAGTACCACACACAGAGACCAAATATGGCCCTGAGAGAGAAACACAGAGGAGAAACTCTGAGGTTCCTACAAAGACCTCTTGTTGACAGCTGGATTCATGGAGGCAACCTGACCCCCTGTTTAAAAAGCTGAGCATATGATACTGAATGCAGAAGAAGACTAGCATATACCACTGATTTGTTTCAGATATCTTCTATCCAAGCATACTCCTCTTTTGCTCCTGTATTCAACAAGCACCATTTTTCTAGAGTTGCGTGTTATATTTGTTTTACTTCAAGGTAGTTTATGCATCTTTATTAATTCACAGGAATTTATTCTAAAGGCTAATTCATTTAGATGTCTTATTTCTTTTATGTCTGAACTGATATAGTTTCTTGTTCTCCTTTATGGAAGATCATCTTTTCATTTTATGTACAGAATATCTTATACATGCCCATCTGTTCTTTACTTTAATCACTAACCAGTTTGCAGCAGGCAAAATCAGTGAATTATGAATAATTCTCTGCCTCTAACCAGTTAATGTTAAGTTGCTGAACAGGATTCTCTTGTTAAAAAATACTGCTAAACACAAATGACAACATTCACCACAGAAAAGACAGTTAAGAAATAAAGAGAATAAATGATGGAAATAAAACACAAAATATGAAAGTTCTGTAATTTTTTTTTAAATCTACAAATGCCAAAAGGCATTAGCTCAGAAACAATGAAGAGAAAAAGCATTGGGCAGAGAAAAGTAAGATGGTTCTCTTCATTTTAAAATATGGTTTTAAAGTAAGTAGATGTTTATGGAGTTGGTGATTATCAGTCACTGATGTTGTCATGGCTTTCTTGTAATGTGCATGAAACGATGCCTTGACGTCCTTTTAGTCAAGTGAAATGCTAAGTTTCTAGTAAACACCACACATGGACAACCCTTCCCTCATTTCTCAGTCTAACACTGCTTGATCCATGATGTGCTGCGAAAGAAAAATAGGCTCTTAACCTCTATAATTCACCGATACTGCACCAGGAGTGAATGCCTCCATCCTGCTCTATAACAAAATGGCATTTTGCGTGTTTGAAGCTGGTCTTTCGTCGGGTATATGTTAGTTGGTGGAGGGCTGACTGAAGAAGTGGTTAGTACATTAGTCTGTTGTCTCTCGTGGCGAAAGTCGGTGATTCGAATTCAAAAGGTGGCGCCCCAGTCACCCAGTTGTATAAATGGCCACCTTCTTCTAGACCTGAAGATATAAAGGCAGCTAGGTATGATGCTGACTAATACTCTAGTGTGCCGACAGGTCAAGGAAAATATAGTTACTGACGTTATATCCCCTAGTATGGTTACCCTTTATGATTGTTGCTATCCACATATGAACATGTAACTTAATTGGCTTGATATACAAATATTCTATACAGAATCGACCGGATGTTTCTACATTTGTTTACTTCCTGTTTTAAGTCACTTCCGGTCTCGGCTGCGAGCGACACTTTTGCGTATCCAATTCTAGTATAAAGCACAACAATGACCAGACATGGAAGAAATTGTACGGCAGGAACTGTTTACACATATCATGAGAGAAAAAAGGATACGAAGGTTTCTGGATATGGAACCCAAACAGTTCGATTTGGGAAGGATGCCGTGAAGGTAATAAATCCGTAACGATTACAGGTCAATTTTTTCATAATTTCAAATTTATTTCAGGTAGTGTTTGCCTTCTTCTTCCACTAGTACTACTACCCACATATCATAGAAGATATTATGGAAAGTCATTTCATTTGCAGCACATTATTTCTGTTGTATTTTTTGCATGTTATAGTACCTTAAAGTCACACAACGGAATGCTGACTACATCGTACTATGTAGAGTGCCGACAGGTCAAAGAATGGTACCATATCAACAGTATGCTTCAGTAATGATATCTTGCCATTGTCTTTTAATTAAGAGCAGTGTTTCACGCATTCATGCCTGTGTGCAGTCTGCCAAAGAAGCATCACACACCCCCTGAACTTTTGCTGCACCCAGGGACCAAAAAAGAAATAGCTGCCATGACCCACTCCCAAGCTGCCATGACTCGCTCCCAAGCTCTATAGCCCACTCTCAAGCTGCCATGACCCACTTCCAAGCTGACATGACTCGCTCCCAAGCTCTATAACCCACTCTCAAGCTGCCATGACCCGCTCCCATGCTGCCATAACCCACTCCCAATCTGACACAGTGCCGTGCCTCAACACCCTCACAGCATCAGCTGCAAAGAACATCAGCTCACGGTTTCAGAGAGATACAAGACAAGACATTTCACCAGCGAGAAGTTGTAAAATTTTGAAATACCAAACTTTGTAATACAGAGTACCTTACGTTAATGCACTTTTATTATTACAAATGTTATTACTAATTCAGGAAGAATTTTTGCTTAAATCTGCAGGTCTATCACATTAATTCTTCTCCTTATGGCTCCATTAGATATACTGCAAAATGATGAGATAATGAGTTCATTATCTTCTTATCTGACACCTCACAAGTGCCAGAAGTCTGTGAAACCTCCTTTGGTTAAAAAAAAATATTAATAAATTTAAATAATAAACAAATGTTATTTTTAAAAGGAAAATAATTGGGCATTATGCCCTACACAGGAGTAGAACAGTAGTAGTGAGCTGGCTTGGCATGTGAGTTAGTAGGTTAGGGATAAGCTACTGTCATGCTCCATAAAATCTGTGTAACTGTAAAAAAAAATGTATACCTGACGTTCTTATGTTAGAGAAAGCTGCATCTTCAATAAGAAAATTACTGACAGCCTGGGGGAGAAGACACAGCATTGTACATTGTGTACATGGCATCTTGTACAGTAAGAAAATGTAGCAGTCAGCCTTATTTGCTTGAGGCTGTGTCCAGATTCAGCACAGCTGAGTGGGGAACAAAAAATTAAGAGTAAAGCAACGAAATTTTTTGGTGTAAAACTTTATTCTGCATTTACCTTTTCAGGAATTTGACTGTTGTAGCTTGACTCTACAGCCTTGCAAAGACCCAGTTGTTACGTAAGTGGATACGCTGTGAACTGGTTCTCTACCTTCAGTTGCACTTCTTTCTGTGGTTAGAAATCAAGAAGGTTGCTACTAGTTTCTCATGAGCCTGACACAAGCTTATTAATTGATACTAAGTTAAACCAGTAAAACAAAACAGTGTTAGTTTAAGACACAGACCAGAGCTTCAGTCAACTACATAGAGCATAAAGGCCAAATGAGACTTGAAAATCTATGCTGCATAGAACTAGAAAAAAAAAAGAAGTGGAGTCTTGTCTTGTCCTTCCTCATTTACTGCTAGGTGTAGAGGTGAAGTGCAATTGTCTCCCAATGGCTCGCCTGTTGGCTTCGTACTTTGAGATATTCAGGGACTCTGCTATACCATCGGTCCATCGTTTGCATGGGCGGCCCCTTCCTCTGCCTTTGTGTGGTCTGTAAAACATTGCTTTCTGTGGTACACATTCTGTTGATAGTCATGATACATGACCGAACCATTTTATTTGCTGTTTTTTAATATAGTTCAATGAATTCAACTCCTACTTTATTTCTAATGACATCATTTCTGATTCTGTCCATTCCTGATATTCCAAGAATTCTTCTCAAGAATCTCATTTCAGTTGTTGTAATTTTCCTGTCTTTTGCTGTCAGCATCCATGCCTGGCATTGGTAGCACAAAGCTGGTATGAAGATCGTCTTATAGATAGTTCTTTTGGTGTAAGAAGTGAAGTATGTTGTTTTTTCCTAAATTAAATTATTTAACTTTTAAAGTCTTTAGAAATTATACCTGATAGATAGATGGATAAGATGACAGATAAAAAGTGCTTGAAAATGCTGATATATTTTTTTTTAAAAGACAGCCAGTGTTGAATCTTTTTTTTTTCAGCTAATAATGAAGATAGAAGCATGAAATCTTGCACATATTAAATATGGCATGTGCCGATTGTGTGAACCAAATTGCACCGCAACTATCCAGAAATATGGCTGCCCTAACTGTTGAAATGGAGCATGTTAGCAACTTGCGGTATAGGCTGCGAATTGTGATAGAATTTCTCTTTCCAGAGAAAGAAACTGTTGTGAACAATCACAAGTGTCCATGTAATGTGCATGGAAGTTTTGCAGTCGACAGGAGTACAGTCGGTCGCTGAGTTCAGAGAATCAAAGAATCCGTAAGTGGAGATAAGGAGTTGCATGATCAGCCACGCTGTGGATGTCCTGCCACAGCCACCAAGGCAGAAATGTTGAAATGCACTGAGGGCATTATTCTTACTGATAGGCGTATCACTACTCAACAGTTGGCCTTAAAGCAGTCAGTCAGCAATGATAGTGCAAATGCAGTTATAAAAGCTCTCAGATTTTCTAAGGTTTGCGCAAGATGGGTTCCTTGAAGTCTCACAAATGACCATCGATTGCAAAGAAATGCAATTTCTTCTGAACTGTTGGAGCGTTTCAATGCTAAGGGAGAGGAACTTTTTGGCTAAGAACACTGCGAACGAAGAAGAAGAAGAAGAAGAAGGCTAAGATCGTAACAGGTGACGAAACCTGGGCACATCATTTTGAACCTGAGGCAAAAAGATAGTCAGTGGAGTGGCATCATCTGCAATCACCATTAAGAAAGAAATTCAAGACAATTTCTTCAGCTGGAAAGGTCATGATCATTGTCTTTTGGGACATTGAAGGTGTGATTCTTGTGGATGTTATGCCAAGAGGAGAGACAATCAGTTCACAAGCTTACATTAAGACATTGAAAAAAACTCAATCAACATTTTTGCAGAGTTCTGCTGCACAAGAATCTAGCAGACCTGCTTCTCCTTCACGACAATGTGCACCTTCACACAAGTCTGGCAACACGGGAAGCAATCACCAAATTGGGTTGGACTGTACTATCCCGTCCACCCACTTTGGCACCCTCTGATTTCCATCTGTTTGGTCCACTCCGAGGGGTAAGATTTGAAGATGACGAAGGAGTGATTCATGCAGCGAAGAAATGGCTACATAATCAAGAGAAAATATGATACGGGCTAGGAAATACATTCACTTGTTTCTCGCTGGCATAAAGCTGTACAAGTTGATGGGGATTATGTTGAATAATACTGATGTTTACATGACAGCTTATATTGTGTATAAATTTTGTGCTTTTTGAATAAACAGCTCCTGAGAAAAACGATGTGATGCATTACTTTCTGAACGCCCCTCATATTATAAAGAAGGAAAATTCAGTGATAATGATAGAAGTGAAATTCAGACATGATAGTGTATGGTACAAAAGTGAAAGTGTGTAGAGATGATTAAACACAGGAATCTGTAGGTGAAAGTTGCCATTGCCATTAAGGAAAGACAGTGTTTATACTTGGTATAGGCAAGTCCCTTTTTCTAGTGTTGTCTGTTTGGAGATTTTATTGCCAAAAGTTTGTATATCTTATGTCAGTGGAATGTTTGAGCTTTCTTGCTGTATGTTCATATTTTTATTGACAAGAAAGTGACATTTTGCCATTCTTTAGCCATATGTCAGTGGAATGTGAAGTGACTGTTTTTTGTTTTTCTTTCTCTCCCTCTTGTAGAGAAGATGGTCACTTGTATGATAAAGAAGCGATTCTAAAATATATTATTCATCAGAAGAAGGACATTGCAAGACAGTTAAAGGAGTATGAGAGACAGAAGTCTAAGCAGAGTGTAAGTACAACATTTGTACTAGTGAGATGGAAGTGTAGGCAGAGTGTAAGTACAACATTTGTGCTAGTCAGAGTAGAGCATAAATATAACATTAATACAAGCAAGACAGAAGTCTAAACAAACTGCCAAGTACAACATTAATTATAGTATCTTTTTCTTTTAACATTTGTTCAAGCATGTAGCTTTGCCTTTCCTAGCAGGATCTTAAGTGTACCTTAAATATCTAAAATACCGAGTGAGAAATGTCAAACAAAAGCCAGTGAAGAAAAAAGGAATTTAATTAAAATTCTTTAACAGAACAAAGGGTAATAGTTGGACAGGTAATGAGAAGAGGGGCGGGAGGGGGGGGTCTTAAAAAAACATTGTGAAAAGCAGAAAGGATGAACAGGAAGCATAGCAGAAGGCCAGGAAAGAATATACTTGATAAGTTGATCAGTTGGTATGATAGAAACAAAAAAACAATAGACAAATGAGAAGAATCAAAGACTTTTGATTAAGAGTGACCTACTTTACAAATATGCATGGTGCAAGTTGATTTTGAGCACTCTGGTGATAACTGTTTGGAACAACTTGTCACCGTTGATGAAGCATGGTTACACCACTTTGATCCTGAGACCAGACAACAGTTCTTGAAGTGGTGGCACTTTGCTTGTCCATAGTTAAAGAAATTCAAGATGTAAAAGTCAACAAGAAAGGTCATGGCTGCTGTTTTTTTGGGATAAGGAAGGTATTTGGATTATTAACTATCCAACAAAGAGCCAAACAGGTAATGGAAAATACTGCTGTAACTTGTTGTAACTTGCTGTAACTTGTTGTAACTTGCTGTAACTTGCTGTAACTTATTGTAACTTGCTGTAACTTGTTGTAACTTGCTGTAACTTGTTGTAACTTGCTGTAACTTGTTGTAACTTGCTGTGCCTGTTAAAGGATGAAAGAAAAATAATGAGACAAGCAGCAGAAAGGTGTTTCCTTTCTCACAGGACAGTGCACCTCTCACAAGACGCAGAGTTTTTTGAAGAATTTGGGCTTTGAGTGCATAGATCATCCACCCTACTCACCAGATCTTGCCATAGATCATCCACCTTACTCTCCAGATCTTGCCATAGATCATCCACCCTACTCACCAGATCTTGCCATAGATCATCCACCTTACTCACCAGATCTTGCCATAGATCATCCACCCTACTCACCAGATCTTGCCATAGATCATCCACCTTACTCACCAGATCTTGCCATAGATCATCCACCCTACTCACCAGATCTTGCCATAGATCATCCACCCTACTCACCAGATCTTGCCATAGATCATCCACCCTACTCACCAGATCTTGCCATAGATCATCCACCCTACTCACCAGATCTTGTTCCATCTGACTGTTTCCTGTCTCCCAGCCTTAGAAAGTGGTTGAATGGAAGCTTTTGAATGATTCGGAGGTGATAACAGCAACAGAGCAGTAGTTCAGTGATCATATGTCAGATTTTTTTTTTTTTGGAAGGGCTAAAGGAAGTTGAGAAACAATATGTTGAACTTCAAATTGAATATGGGGAATAAAATGCAAGTGTCATGGCTCCAAGTCATTCCCTTCTTGGTCAGGCGGATGACTTTTCAGCAACCCCCTCACACGCAGCTGGAGTCATTTCTTGTGTATGTTAAGTTTGAACGCCAGTTTAAGTATTTAGCTGTAATAGTAAACTTTATTTTTCTTTAACATCAAAGGAGTTGTGTTAGAGAATATTATTCTTCAACAAGTTAAGCGTCTGATAAATTGTGTGGTTGATGTTTACAGAAGGAAGCAGCTGATAAGGTCAAGGCCGAGCAAGAGGCCAGAGGGCAGAAATTTGCACAACAGGATACAAATCCTATTGTACAGCAGTATGGTATGTTGGTTTTTGTTTTCAGATGTGTTCATTTGTTGCCTTTGTTTATTATTTACTTTTGGTTTAGACTCTGACAAAATAATCATTATGCTTTTGTTTTTTTTACCATATCCTTATACAGCACATACTTTCTGTTGTCACTAACTGTGCCTTGTGCTTGTTTACACTGTTAACTTGTTAGCTTTAACTTTTTACTTTTTCTCTAACAATTTCTGTTCCTAACTTTTTTTCTCTGTGACGGCTTTTTCTTCATGAACATATTTACTATTCTTGGGGAGAGAGAGAAAGAGAGAGAATGGTGCCACCTAAAGGTACAGGCAAAGCACCAAGATTTAAGAAAAAAATTTGCTGGGAAATGAATAAAATTCAAAGCTTGTGCTGTAAGTGGATCAGTAGCCATACAGCAAGGAGAGCACTGCACTAAACCCACAGCCAAGGTATTCCAGTTCATCATGTCTCTCTGTGTTTTGTTTGCATGTCCCATTGCTCCACAACTTTCTCTGTATTCATATTTCAGCTCTCTGCACTCTGCATTCATATTTCAGCTTTCTGTACTCTGTATTCATATTTCAGCTTTCTGTAATCTGCATTCATATTTCAGCTTTCTGTACTATGCACTCTGTATTCATATTTAAGCTTTCTGCACTCATATTTCAGCTTTCTGCACTCCATATTCATATTTCAGCTCTCTGCACTCTGTATTCATATTTCAGCTTTCTGCACTCTATATTCATATTTCAGCTTTCTGCACTCTGTATTCATATTTCAGCTTTCTGCACTCTATATTCATATTTCAGCTTTCTGCACTCTATATTCATATTTCAGCTTTCTGCACTCTGTATTCATATTTCAGCTTTCTGCACTCTGTATTCATATTTAAGCTTTCTGCACTCTATATTCATATTTCAGCTTTCTGCACTCATATTTCAGCTTTCTGCACTCCGTATTCATATTTCAGGTTTCTGCACTCTGTATTCATATTTAAGCTTTCTGCACTCTGTATTCATATTTCAGGTTTCTGCACTCTGTATTCATATTTCAGCTTTCTGCACTCTATATTCATATTTCAGCTTTCTGCACTCATATTTCAGCTTTCTGCATTGATTTTTTTTTAACTTCTGAATTTTATTATTTCATGTGATGGTGCTCCTGCACTTCAGCGGAAGACAAGGCGGCTGAAGAAAGAAAGAAGATAGGAAGTCTCTCCAATGTGGAGGAAGGCAGAGACAAACAACTGCCCAGTTTCTGGATTCCTTCACTCACACCTCAAGCAGAAGCCACACAGATCAAGAAGCCGGTCAGTTTTCTCAGATTTGTCATTTCTGTGTGCTAGATATGACAAGATTTTTGAGAATTTAGAGAAGACAGTCTTGGAAGGATATATAATGGGGAAAAGGAAGAGAGGAAGACCAAGGTGAAGATGGTTGTGAGATGTCGTTGATAATCTGCAAATGGATGCATCAGCAGCAGGACATCTTGCTTACAGCCGAGAGGCCTACAGGAGAGCTGTTAGGGAGACGAAGTTCCACAAGAGACATGCATATGACTGACTGAAATGTGACAAGAGAATATCATTAACAGTATTACAGTGTTGAATTGTGGCAGTACTACTATGTACTTATGAAGCTTGGACAATAAACAGTATTACAGTATTTAATAGTAGCAGTACTACTCTGTTACTTATGAAGCTTGGACAATAAACAGTATTACAGTGTTTAATAGTAGCAGTACTACTCTGTTACTTATGAAGCTTGGACAATAAACAGTATTACAGTGTTTAATAGTAGCAGTACTACTCTGTTACTTGTGAAACTTGGACAATAAACAGTATTACAGTATTTAATAGTAGCAGTACTGCTCTGTTACTTGCAAGGTTTGTAAAATTCAATTCAATTCAAGTGCCGTGTCGCATGGCGTAGGCAATCATTTCTCTCCACAATTCCCTGTCTTTAGACTTGATTATGAGATCCGCTGGTGACCTTCCTCCTAGCCACACTGACAGCCCATCCAGTAATTTCTCTCTCTGTCTTCCTCTGTCTCTTCTTCCCTCAATTTTTCCAGTTGCCACGGTGTTCCAGTTTTCCTCTTCTCAGGAAATGTCCTATAAATCTCATTTGTCTGCCCCTGATCTTTACTATAATTTGCTTTTTAAGTTCGTAAAATAAACAGATGAAACAGTAATTGGAAGCAGCAAAGATGTTTTAGAAAGAGATGCAGAATGTACTTTGAGTGGCCAGAAAAGTGGATGAAGTACTTCACAGAGTTGTAGAACATTGAGAACTATGTGGAGTTTAATTGGGGGTGAAACTTGGAATGGCAAAAAATGAATGACAAATCAAGAACTTCAGCAAAGAATGAGCATAATCAGTTACTGTATGGGTGTGGCCAGAGTGCATGCATGATGGTCCTAACTAACTAACAAATCGTGAGGAGAAGAAGACAATTAGTGGATAACTTGAGGACAAAAAAGAAAGAGGGAGGCTGGGAGAAAAATATCTGAATGGGCTGACCAAGTGGCACAGAAGAAAACAAATACCAAGGACTGTAAAAAAATTTAGAAGCAGGACTGCCAGTGTCTATCAGCACGGCACCCTGTTGTGGTACAGCAGCCAGGCTGTGCTACTGGCCGTCTCAAGTTGAAATTGGAGAGTCATCTTCTTCTTCCTCTTTGGCCTGTTAGCCTGGCTTGGCCTGTTTCTGGGGCACCAACGGAGAGGTGACAGAGGGTCTTGGCTGGCTATGCTTCACCAGCTCTGGCACAAGCATGTCATCAACTTATAATAAAATGATTAAGGGGAAACATTTGCCTCAGTCTGAAAACTGATGAGCATGAACAAACAAATATTAGGTCAGACATACTTGTCCATAAAACAGTTTTCATGATTCACAAGTGTTCATGAATGACAGATGTATTCTAGCTCTGCTGCTAAAATACAGTCATTACACTTGGTAATTAGTTGGTTAGCATACGGTAACCATACACACAAACTGTTTCAGGACGAGAAAGTGAGATGTCCCATGAGTGGCAAGCCACTGAAATTTAAGGATCTGATTCCAGTGAAATTCACACCCATAAATGACCGGGAGGATAAGGTGTCTCTCATTGCCAAGACAGTAAGTTACTTCTTTCATTACCAAGACAGTAAGTTACTTCTCTCATTGCCAAGACAGTAAGTTACTTCTTTCATTGCCAAGACAGTAAGTTACTTCTTTCATTGCCAAGACAGTAAGTTACTTCTTTCATTGCCAAGACAGTAAGTTACTTCTTTCATTGCCAAGACAGTAAGTTACTTCTCTCATTACCAAGACAGTAAGTTACTTCTTTCATTACCAAGACAGTAAGTTACTTCTTTCATTGCCAAGACAGTAAGTTACTTCTCTCATTACCAAGACAGTAAGTTACTTCTGTCATTACCAAGACAGTAAGTTACTTCTTTCATTACCAAGACAGTAAGTTACTTCTTTCATTACCAAGACAGTAAGTTACTTCTTTCATTACCAAGACAGTAAGTTACTTCTTTCATTACCAAGACAGTAAGTTACTTCTTTCATTACCAAGACAGTAAGTTACTTCTTTCATTACCAAGACAGTAAGTTACTTCTTTCATTACCAAGACAGTAAGTTACTTCTTTCATTACCAAGACAGTAAGTTACTTCTCTCATTACCAAGACAGTAAGTTACTTCTCTCATTACCAAGACAGTAAGTTACTTCTCTCATTGCCAAGACAGTAAGTTACTTCTCTCATTGCCAAGATGGTAAGTTACTTCTCTCATTGCCAAGACGGTAAGTTACTTCTCTATTTGCCAATAAGGTAAGTTACTTCTCTCATTGATCTTTGTGTTTGGTCTCCCATGGTGAACAAAGACATTTTCATGTTACACATGGATGGATCTGCATTGATAACACACAGATTATATGTGTTTATAATATGTAGATAAATCTCTATTGATAGTGTAAGGAATATGTGTTAATAAAACATCTAAGTAAATCTATATTTATAACATGTGAATAAATCTGTATTGATAACATGTATAGATAAATATATACAGTAATCAGCCAATCATTTGCATGTCCCTTGTGGAACTTTTGCCTCCCTAACAGCTCGCCTGTAGACCTCTCAGTTGTAAGCAAGATGCCTTGCTGCTGATGCATCCATTTGCAGATTATCAATGTCTTGCAGCCACCTTCACCTTGGTCTTCCTCTCTTTCTTTTTCCCCATTATGCACCCTTCCAAGATGGTCTCCTTTAAATTATCTGTACATTAGTACATTTATATATATGTGAGTATTTTTTTTCAGAACCGTTATGTGTGTGCCGTGACCAATGATGTTTTGGGTAACTCTGTTCCTTGCGCTGTGCTCAGACCATCGTAAGTTTATTTTTGATACACGTGTAACTTCTAGACCCTGATGTTGTGTGTAACTCAGTGTTGCTTGCAGGTAAATTAAATGTAACTTTTGGAGCACTTTTTGAATAGCGGGGATGCTTTCTCTGTTTTTTTGTTTTTTTTTTACGTTAAAAGTTTCCTTCCAATTACAGAGAATAAATGGAAAATGAAACTCGCTTTGATCAGTCCGCCATTAACGTACTCTTTATAGAAGTACTGTATCCCATGTGAGCAGTAGTGCGGAACTCGTTGGATGATGAGAGAAATGAAAACCAAATTAAAATGTAGCAATATTTTAATTAAAATTTTTTTAATTTGCTGCATTTTAATCAAATGCAGCAGTACTTGATTTTGGAGCATGAAGTTTATGGTTCTAGCTGATTGCTATGTCCATACTGGTTTGGTGAGAAGTGGTTTTGCTTAGAGGAAGAAACATTTACCAGAACACATGAACCTGATCTGGTTGGGGCTGCCTAAGTTTTTGAGAAGTGGTTTTATTTGAGAGGAAGATAACATTTGCCAGAACACATGAACCTGATCTGGTTGGGGCTGCCTAAGTTTTTTAGACTTGGCACTGGAGCCAAACAGTTATTCTAGCTGAGAGTGGGGGTTAGTGCGTTAATGTGGTGGTGGAGCCTACTGAGTAGACTGCTTGCTAGGTTTGCTTTGAGAATTTAAGAAGGCTGCCCTGGGCCACTTCTCATTTGATCCATGCATTTCAAGATCTTCATATTGATATTGAATTCACACAACTCAAGTTTGCTGCTAATTCATTCATTCATTTGCATGTCCCTTGCAGAACTTCACCTCCCTAACAGCATTCCTGTTTGCTGCTACAGGGAGATAATGCAGCAGTTCAGCCAGCACAGTTTTTCTATACTTCTTTCTGTATCCATAGTTGTTTCAGACTTGACATACTTCTTGTCTGTATCCTTGATTCTTATACTTCTTCATATTCTTGTATGTCTTTATAATTGTGTACATTGATCTCAGTGTGGACTATTTTTTGTTGAGTGGGAGTGGCCAAATCAGTAGTGATGTGGCTGCCAGGGCTGAAGGTAGTGGATTCTATCCCCACTACTGTCACCTTCTTGTCAAGGATTCTTCCTGTTGCTGTGAATGTGGCTACTTGAGCTAAAGGTAGTGGATTCTATCCCCACTACTGTCACCTTCTTGTCAAGGATTCTTCCTGTTTGCTGTGGAGTATATGCAGCTGGGCTGCTATCCTCTTTCCTAGGAGTATTTAAGCACCAGTGGACTTGTCCTGAGTACAATGATGATGGTGATGATAATGATCCTAAAATGTTTGGAAACTTCCCACAGTAACATTACTTGTACACATTTTCATCAGTGGAGCTGTTGTTACAATGGATTGTGTTGAGAAAATCATCAAGAAAGACATGGTGGACCCTATCAGTGGCCAAAAGATAAAGGACAAAGATATTATTATTTTACAGAGGGTAAGTTTGGTGTTAGCGGCTGTGTTATCAGATGGTGCTTTTGTCTGCAAAGCTACTTTAGAAAAAAAATTTTGTGTGAAGATGTGTTTTGTTGGCCCAGATATATAATACTGATTTTTTGTGTTTTAAGATTTAGTATCTTTATGCCTTATATATATTCTTTTTTTGTCTTTTAAGTTTCAGTATCTTTATGCCTCGTATATATTCTGTCTTTTAAGTTTTAGTATCTTTATACCTAGTATTATTCTATTTTGTCTTTTAAGTTTTAGTATCTTTATGCCTCGTATATATTCTTGAAGTTTTAATATGAAGGGGGAAGCTGGCATTGACCAGATTAGTAGTGGCTGTTGGACATTGATTCTGTTCCCACTGCCGTCACTCTCCAGTTGGACTCAGTTGTTAAAAATGAGTACCTGGCACTTAGTTTTGAAAAAAATTTGCTTTTGAAGATGAAGACCATGTGATTGGCCAGTGAGGCATGCCAGAATACGCTGTATTTCATGAAAAGAAAAAAATGGACAAAAGTATTAACTGAAATTGAAAAGAATATAAAAAAACATGAGAACCAGACAGCTAAAATAATTTGGCTATATCAAGAGCTATCACTAAGCAGAGAACCGTGCTTGATGGAAAAATTGAAGGAAAAACAACAAAGGATGGTACACAGAAGGGTAGACAACATTAAAAGATGAATAGGAATACAAATGAGCTTGGGCAAATGCATCATAAAAGTAAGAGCCAGCGCCAGGTGAAGATCTGCAGCTCACTTTCCTAGTAGTGAAGATGGCACAGGATGATGATGATAATGTCTGCTTATCTGGGAAAATGTTATATTTAAATGTAATAAGTGCACTTATTTCTGACATTTTTCTGTAATCAGGAGAAATACAAGTAGTTACCAGCAATAAATGTTATCAGTGAATGTTAGAAAATGCTATATTGAATCTATCTTGTTATATGGAAGTGAATCATGGACAATAGGCAGGTCTGCAGAAAAATCATTGGAAGCAGCAGAAATGTGGTTTATTAGAAGAATTTTGCGAATCCCCTGGACAGCAAAAATAACTAATGAAGAATGTATGAGAAGAGCTGGAGAGACAACAAATCTTGTCAAAAAAATAAGAGAGAGAGAGAGAGACAATGTATTTTCATAGGACATGCAGTGAGAAGAGGGGGCACTGAAAATATTATAACAACAGGAAAAATAGAAGGAAGAAGATCAAGATAAATGATACTGGACAGTCTGACGGGATGGTGTGAGAGGAGATCACCAAGTGAGCTGATGGCCTGCATGAAGGATCGGGTACTCTGGAGAAGCATAATAGCCCTCGCCAGCCGGCATGGCAACTGATGATGATGATGATCAGCAATAAAGTAACAGACCATTGTATTGTTTGCTTAGACTTACTAGCAGTAAGAGCATATTAAGCATGCTCTTATTGCTGATATCTGTGGTTTTTTTTTTCATTATGTTCTATCATCACTGTACTTCTCATTGTTATTCATATTTTCAGTATCTTTCTTCAGCTGTGGTCATTACATTATACTTTTTTTCTTTTTAATGCTTTTGATAATTTCTTGTATAAAATTTATTTTTGCGATAGGTACTATTAGTCGTTTTATTCTGCTGTTTTATATTGCTTTGTGTGTAAATTACACCTCTTCCATATAGTAAATTGTTGATCACATTTATATAGCTTCCAGCAGCCACAACTTCTCTCTTTCTCTTTAGGGAGCTTCTGGTTTTACAAGTGCTGGTCTCACATTAGAAGCCAAGAAAGCTGGTCCTTCCATCATGGCATAGGCTTAGGGGAGCTGATAGATCTGCCTTGAGAATTACATTTTTTTCTTTTCTTTTTCAAACAATGGGAAGACTCAAGAATGTAGAGGATGTAACAGATGTAAATGGCTGAAAGTAAATGTTTATAGATACAGTGGCAAGGAGACATCTTCAGTTCTGGTATCAGTACAAGCAGCGGAAATCTCACAGAGTACAAGAAGCAAACATCAAGAAACCCGTTCACTCAGCTTCAGGTGCCTAATGTGTAGAGAACACTTTGGACGAAGCATCTGCTTCCTTGCCCAGTATGATGAGTAAAGCAAGATGTGAAACAAAATGTTGTTGCTATGAACATTTCCACTCTGGCACAAGAGTCATGTTGACTGTTATATGGGTTTTTAATTGTTTTGTTTTTCCTGTATAAATTGTATTTGTCCAAGGAAAAATGAAAATGGACTGTTTTTTTTTTTTCCTGTTCAGTGACTGGGGCTCTCATGTGAAGTTTGTCTGTTAATAGGATTGAGTTTTGCATGATATCCTGTTGTGTCATTCATCCGCTGATAGCAGTGTGTGATGAAATCTAGATTACCTCCCTAGCCATGTGTGATGTAACCTATAGTACCTCACCATACAAGCAATTTGTCACCAGTGCAACTTGCTGAGCACCCATTCATACAAGTGGGTTGGTGAGGATGCTGATGGCTGTGGGATTCCACAGATTCAGTTTCAGACTGAGATATTACTGATTTGGCTAATCCAGTTTTGAATTAAATGCACAAAATGTGCCGGTCAAGGCAGAGAACTTCAGAGAAGGAATTTAAACAAAAATCAAGAAAACAGCACTTGGTGACAATATTATAAATCACATTTAGAGTTCAAAGGAATAAAAAGATTAAAAAAACTAACATTTGAATTATAATTATTTTAATCAACTATTTCAAACTGTCACAAATTCTCAAAGGTAGCTGAAATATGACAGACAGCAGAGTAAAAGCAGCACTTTTTTTCCTCATTTGTTCACATTATGTGACACAGAATACAGGAGTTTGTGGACAAAATGCACATGACAACTTTCGTAAAGCCAAATGTTGCAGCAGGTTATTGAAAACTTGAAATATAATTCTGTACAAAGACATTTCTCACAAAAACATCAGTCAACACAGACAAAACAACATATGTAAGCAAAGATGAGTTTCAGCCATAAGAGACAGCCAACTATGGCTTAGTTCCACACAGTGCTCCCCATTCAAACATCTTTACAATCAATCATGGCTTATGTCCACAAATAAAGTAATCCTCATTCATTCATTCATATATACAGTCAATCATGGCCTACCTCCACAAACAAATTCTCCATATTAATCACCTATAAATTAATCATGGCTTATCCCCCATAAACAAAGTGTTCCATATTAATCACCTATAAATCAATCATGGCTTACCCCCACAAACAAAATGCTCCATATTAATCACCTATAAATTAATCATGGCTTACCCCCACAAACAAAATGCTCCATATTAATCACCTATAAATTAATCATGGGCCAGCTCACACACAGTGCATCTCATTCAACCATCTCTACATACAAACAATACTAGGATGGATATGCTTGAGGAGGATTTTAAACATTACATGGCAGGACAAGATCAGGAACGAGGAGGTCTGGGAAAGGGCAAGACAAGATCAGGAACGAGGAGGTCTGGGAAAGGGCAAGACAAGATCAGGAACGAGGAGGTCTGGAAAAGGGCAGGACAAGAACCTATGAACCTACAAATCATGTCTAGGAAGTAGAGGTGGAATGGCCACACTCTGAGGAAAACCAACACCAACATAGCAAGAAAAGCACTGACACTGAATCCTCAAGGAATCAGAAAACAAGGAAGACCCGGACTTACTTGGAGAAGAGAAATTATGACAGTGCTCAGAGACAAGGGATGCACATGGAAGGAAGCAGAGAATAATTCCAAGAACAGGGATGACTGGAGAGTCTTTATCCGTGGTCTATGCTCTCAAGGGAGTGAAGGGCGATGATGATGATATGCAAAGAAAAATACTACTACAAGGTGACACTTTCCTTAAAACCAGTTTCATATGTACATGAAAATATAACAACATTGCTCCAAAAGCTTATAGGTAACAAGAACAGACTTTATGGCTGGCAAGGAAACTCAAACAAATACTTAAAGCCATTTTTTTAAACAAAATCTGCCACAAAGAATGGAAATATGGTCAAGTTTTTCCTAGCATCTCAGGTGTCAGTCATATCACTTAAACTAATGCTTGTATGTTTCTCATGTCTTTTTTTTTTTTCCCCTTCTATTCTCGGTCAAACCGTTCCACATATTTTACTGACTAATAAATGCAAATATATGAACAACAAGAAAATATATATAACTTGTTCTGTATGATGATAATAATAATAATAATATTAACAATAGTAATAACAGTAGAAAAAAAAACTTCTGTCAGTGGTAGAATGCTGTAATCCAGTCCCCACATAATGGAGGTCAATATAACACCAGGCAGCCTTTAATAGCTCTAGGAGGAGTCATGTACCTGTTTCTACATCAGAGAACTGGGGACTGAACTTCTACAATAAGACACTAGTGCACTAATCAGCTCACCACCCAGGCACCCAACAGCAGAGGCAACAGTGATAATATCTACTGACTACAAGTGATAGTGTCTACTGACTACAAATGATAGTATCTAGCAGCAATCTTTCAAAATAAACTAAGAACAAATAACAAACATACTTGCTAACCACCTCAAGAAGGAAAGCATCATGCAAACAATGGGAATCTCACAGAGTTACAGGAAGCAAACATCAAGAAACCCTTCTGGTCAGCTTCATGCTTCTGGTACTACTCATGTTCTGAGGACGCCTGGACCCAGCAACTGCTTCCTTGACGAGTACAGCAAGGCTGTGAGGGCTTGCTGTGGCTTATTCTATGTCCCAGGACCCACTTGAGGGCTTGCTGTGGCTTATTCTATGTCCCAGGACCCACTTGAGGGCTTGCTGTGGCTTATTCCATGTCTCAGGACCCACTTGAGGGCTTGCTGTGGCTTATTCTATGTCCCAGGACCCACTTGATGGCTTGCTGTGGCTTATTCTATGTCCCAGGACCCACTTGAGGGCTTGCTGTGGCTTATTCTATGTCCCAGGACCCACTTGAGGGCTTGCTGTGGCTTATTCTATGTCCCAGGTCCCACTGCCAACCTGCCTAAGAAATGCATACGTAGGCTTCCTGTGGGCTCCACAATAAATGGGGAATTAAAGTACAGACAAGAACTAGAACAGCTTGCAGGAAGTAAGAAGACTGCTCTAGAACAGCTTGCAGGAAGTAAGAAGACTGCTCTAGAACAGCTTGCAGGAAGTAAGAAGACTGCTCTCAGTATTCCAAATGTCAAGGATGTTTTCATTCAGACCTGACTCACAGACCTGCCACTCCTGAAATAATATTTTTTTTTGTTTAAATGGTTGGATATAAATACTCTCTAGGCTCACTCAAAATTAAAAAAACAAACAAACCATTGCACAGCTTCACATCAGTGACACTACATATTTGTGTGAGTAATCATTTTCATATTCTGTTATTTCTTTATTCTACGCTTGAAGAAATCATACGAGGTATTTCAGCATCTACCAAAAAATATCTTCAGTCACATGTTCAGGATTTTACTTTGAAAACAGGCACAGCAGAAACTATGCAGATATTGTTTTGACTCTTTATACCACAATGAGCCCTTTAAAAAAAAAAAAAGCAGTCATTTCTTCCACAGCTGAAATTCATAATCTCAGATTCCCATAAAGACTAAAAACTGGCACTGGATCGCCGTCTGGTGTAACATGGTGAAAGTGATATTAAAAAAATGTCTGTAGTTTTTTTTTGGTGTTGTTCAACTAAGGGTTAATAATGCACAAAAATATCTTTGAAACGTGAAGGAAACAGTTTCCTGATGAAAATCAAAGAAGCATAAATGCTTTATCTTTCAACCTGAGATCCAGTTGAATGTCATGAAAAAATAAAAAATAAATATTTATATTCTCTAGTACTGACAAGTTTTCTTCACTCCCAGCAAAAAGGAAGACTAAAACTGTTGTGCAAGATATCTGCAGTGGCACCTTAGAGAGATTCCACTTTTTTCCACCATTGCCAAAGGCCAGCAATAACTGGTGAAAGACTACATCACACAAAGAATGACTGTGATTTGAGAGAGAAGGCAATAAGAGTCAGAGTAGAATGACTGTGATTTGAGAGAGAAGGCAGTAAGAGTCAGAGCAGAACGACTGTGATTTGAGGGAGAAGGCAGTAAGAGTCAGAGTAGAACGACTGATTTGTGGGAGAAGGCAGTAAGAGTCAGAGTAGAATGACTGTGATTTGAGAGAGAAGGCAGCAAGAGTCAGAGTAGAATGACTGTGATTTGAGAGAGAAGGCAATAAGAGTCAGAGTAGAATGACTGTGATTTGAGAGAGAAGGCAATAAGAGTCAGAGTAGAATGACTGTGATTTGAGAGAGAAGGCAATAAGAGTCAGAGTATAATATAGAAGACACTGAAAAATAACTGGATCCAGCTGCACAAATTTGGCATGTCTTCACGGTGGCCATACAGGCCAAACCAAATATAGAATCATACAAGAGAAGATAAGTCAAAAATGCTTGACACTTTTTTCAACGTTTTTTTGCATAAAAAAAAAAAAAGCCTTGAAGTCCTTTTCTGTATTAAAACAGAGCCGCTACAGCCTGCAAATATCTATCAGAAACTGGAAATAAAAAAATCCCTACCAATTCTGCATTACATCACACCAATCATTAATACAAATAAATAAATGTACCCATAAATGACCACAAAATTAATTTAAAACTTAGAAAAAAAAACACAACATGAATAAATTTCACAAATCTAGTCTAATAATGAAAAACTAACAAAACAAGACTAGGGCAGCACGTGGGCACATATCCACATCAACACATATTCCATAATATGATTTAACAAGAATGTGAATTACATCATAAGCAAGATCAGTTACCTCGGGTTTCTAATTCTCCAGGTATTTTTTTACCTCAGTGTACAGTAAAACAAAACAGTTCTCGGATATTTCACTCCTCGTACATGTGAACACTCCAATCATATCACTGATCTCAAATAAACCAATGTTACTAGAATATATGAGAACAGTTTTCAGAAAACACGGGTTCAGAGCAGCTCAAGTTTCTATGAATGCCTGTCGAGATTACACAACAGATGAGCTCTCTAATTTCTCACCGTACCATCCAATCACGGACATCTCAAAGTGCAGATGAAGTTTATTCCACTCTCATTCTTTGTCAGTTTTCCAAAATGGGCCACCCATTAATCATGAGCAGGAGGAGAAGAATGTATGTATAATATCAGTCCATTTTCTTTACATCTTTTTTTTTTAAAAATAAACTTCACTTAACAGGCAATAACCCATTATATAAAATTAATCTTGCAAATAAACTGGATATTTTCACTTTTTGAAAATTAATAGCAAAAAGAAAAAAAAAAAGGCTGATATAGTAAAACTTTACTTCCAGTTTAGAAACATTTGAAGACACAAAAAAAAAAACAAAAAAAACTGCCATGAAAACCAAACAGCCACAGACATGTTTGCTGACACCAAATATATGTCTCTCAACTGTTGGCCATTTTCTTGATTTTCTCCAGTCGAGCTTTGAGACTTGTCACATCTACGGCCTGCTTGGGTTCTTCTTGTATCTGGGTTTGTCCTGGCCATTTTATTTCCTGTAAATGAAATGTGCAACAACAACAAAAAAAAATGAAGCTATGCTTAACGAGACGGGCATCTGAGTGCACAAGTGGTTAGTGCACCAGGCATCTGAGTGCAGAAGTAATTAGTGCACTAGACATCTGAGTGCAGAAGTGGTTAGTGCACCAGGCATCTGAGTGCAGAAGTAATTAGTGCACTAGACATCTGAGTGCACAAGTGGTTAGTGCACCAGGCATCTGAGTGCAGAAGTAATTAGTGCACTAGACATCTGAGTGCACAAGTGGTTAGTGCACCAGGCATCTGAGTGCAGAAGTAATTAGTGCACTAGACATCTGAGTGCACAAGTGGTTAGTGCACCAGGCATCTGAGTGCAGAAGTAATTAGTGCACTAGACATCTGAGTGCACAAGTGGTTAGTGCACCAGGCATCTGAGTGCAGAAGTAATTAGTGCACTAGACATCTGAGTGCACAAGTGGTTAGTGCACCAGGCATCTGAGTGCAGAAGTAATTAGTGCACTAGACATCTGAGTGCACAAGTGGTTAGTGCACTAGGCATCCGAGTGCAGAAGTGGTTAGTGCACTAGGCATCCGAGTGCAGAAGTGGTTAGTGCACTAGCACTAATCTCATGACAAAGGTCAGGAGGTTCGAATCCAGCTGGAGGTGCCCCAGACACCCAGCTGTAGAAACGGGTCAAGTTCTGGAATTGGGGGAATGAAAGACAGCCAGGCCAGGCATGATGCTAACCACATCAGCCTCTAGTGTTCTGACAGGTCAAGGAAAATATGGGCACTAACACGGTGTCTCTAAGGCATGACAAGGTTACCTTTATACTTATAATAACACTTATTACTCTTCCTACTTGTCTCTACTCTGCAAGTTATTTTGTTATTTGAAACTCACAGAAATAAACGCAGCCATGCCAGAGAAGTACTACAGTTAATGAGGTTGATGAGACATAACCCTACATGTTAGCTCTTTGTGGTGCTCATGGAAGAAAACTGGTTACTGTGTTCTTGTGAGCTAGCAGCGGAATGGGAGACTGACTTAGTGCCTATGAAGTGATGTCACTTTCTTGGTGCTGCTAGAAGCAGTTGTGATTTAGTCAACAAGACAGGGGCTAATCTGGTTTCAATGGGGATGTGTGTTTCTTGGTGCTGCTAGAAGCAGTTGTGCTGTTGTGATTTAGTCAACAAGACAGGGGCTGATCTGGTTTCAATGGGGCTATGTGTTTCTTGGTGCTGCTAGAAGCAGTTGTGCTGTTGTGATTTAGTCAACAAGACGGGGGCTGATCTGGTTTCAATGGGGCTGTGTGTTTCTTGGTGCTGCTAGAAGCAGTTGTGCTTTAGTCAACAAGACAGGGGCTGATCTGGTTTCAATGAGGCTATGTGTTTCTTGGTGCTGCTAGAAGCAGCTGTGCTGCTGTGAGCTAGCCAGCAAGATGGGCCGACCTGGTTTCAATGGGGCTGTGTGTTTCTCGGTGCTCTCAGAAACAAGCTACTGTGTCTCCATGACTGGGCAACAAGAAGAGCTGAACTGGTTCCCAAGGGACAGCGCCAGTTTCTTGGTGCTCCTAGAAGCACACTGTTGCATTCCCCTGGCTCTGCTCATGGAGCAGGGATCACTTTGCTCCCCATCATGCTAAGTCTGTCAAGAAGGCTGCTGCTTAACTTCACTCCAAGTACATGCTACCACAGTCCACTCCCCATCCAACTCAACGTGTGTGTTTTTAGATTTCAACTAGGGCATCAACTGCAACAAACTTGAGGTGGCATATCAAGGATATCATCCACCAAGCAAAAGCAAGAGAAAATCTATCAGAAAACTAAGTGAAGGGCTACAAATCAGTTTTCTTAAAAATACTGAAAATGCAGAAAAATTCATGGAAAAAAAAATATCATATCTTGTTTCTCAGTGCCAACTTTCATTCCCATTTACTGGCACCATGAAACTGCTGGAGCACATGGGAACAAAACAGCCTGTTTCTAGGAGCACCAAGAAATCTGAGCCACCCCATGAGGGCCAGGCGCTGACCAACTCTCAGAAACGAAACAGCCTGTTGTCTAGCAGCACTAAGAAGAACAAGATCTTGGTCAGCTATGTTTTGCTGGCTCTGAAGAGGACAACGATCTGTCCCTCTGGGACAGGCATCTTTGCTCCCTAAGACACAGGCTAAGCTAGGAATTTTTTGAAAACTTCAGTGTAAAATCCTAACTACAGTAACTAGATCTCTTTCCAGTAAAAGCAGAGATGGCTCAGTAGATACATACCCCAGTTTTTGGACTGAGGATGCTATGGTGTATGTGTACCATATTGAGATAATCCATCCCAGGGGGTAATCGGAGTAATTACCAGACTTCCCAAGATTGTAATGATGATAAACCTTTAACATTAACCCTTTAACCACTAGTTAAAAAACTGATAAATATTTTACAAACACACAGATTTCCCTGGCAATGATGATAAACCTTTAACCCCTTCACCACTAGTGAAGGCTGATAAATATTTTAGAAACATACCATACTCTCTGGTTCATCAAACTGGTCACTGCCACTATTCTGTGATGGTTTGAAGCCTGCTGACTTGTTACTGTCAGACTAAAAGGGGCAGAGCAAAAAATTGACATTGTTCATTTACTCTGAGAGGCTTGCATAGCTAAGGTCAAGAAAATACTGTTTGTCAGCGAGTCAAAAATAACATAAAAATACTGTCAGTGAGGCAAAAATAACTTAAAATACTTTGTCAATGAGGCAAAAATAACAAAAGAACTCTGTCAACGAGACAAAAATAACACAACATTGAAAACTTGAGTGGAAGATATTAAATACAGTAACTGGATGTATTTCTAGTAAAAGCAGAGATGGTTCAATAGATAAAGACCCAGTCAATGAGGGAACAATAACACAGAATACTCTGTCAATGAGACCAAAATAACACATGAAACTGTCAATGAGATAAAAATAACACATGAAACTGTCAATGAGGTAAAAATAATACACAAAACTCTCTGTCAATGAGACAAAAATAACACATGAAACTGTCAGTACTAGAAAAAAAACACTTTCATTTGCCCTTACTTAAGCTGAAACAGGATGTCACCCATGTTCCAGGTGTGTTCTCTGCTTAGAAACTGAGAGAGATCCAATGTTGTGTGGGTCCGATGGTCTTATCTGATTATATGATACAACCCGAAGGAAATCAAAATCCTGCGCCGTGGCAAAGAACTAGATAATTCTAGATAGTCTGAGCCTGTAACTGGCTAAAAGTGTATCACTTATGAAGGCATCAGAGTCGGGCAGCAGAAATACAGGAACCGGTGCAGTAGTTTGAGGTTTGGCTTAGTGATTCCAGAGTTCTATTTGTAAGATGATGTAATCATTTCTCACCTCAGTGGAGTTACCATCTAGTCCACATTTTGCTCGAAGCGCTCGCAGTTTCTCCCTGTAATAATCCACGTCAGGCATATCGGTATCTGAGGAACCAGTTATAGTGCCAACCTGCTCCTCTGAACTGTTATGATAGCCCATGTTTGAAGAGTCCACTAAGATTTTAAAAAAAAAAAAATTTTTTTTAATAATGAAAGCATTACAAAATTTGTACATATTGTTAAAAGCTAAAACCATATAGTCAGTCGCTGAGATGACTGTCATTTGGCAGAATCAGTGAACCTCAGTTGATCAAGACCTCGTCTTATTGTCCTCCTAGTAATAGACTGCTATGATAGAACAGCCTGGCCAACACTGGCGGAGGAGACAGTGATTGCCATGTATCCCATTGGTGGGAAAACTATATTTAGTAGCTGAGTATGCCTGCCATCGGGCAGGGTCAAGTTCAAGACCACATTTTCCTTTGTATAACACACTGTTATGATACAGGAGCCAAACCAACACTGTAACAGCATTGGCTGGTGGGAAAGAGACTGCCATGCATCCTGTTGGTGCTGGATCTCCAAGATGTAGAAACAACTACCTGAAAATACTCTGCATCTAATGTGATGCACTTATTATAATTCATCCAGGCATTGTGGCTGCTCCTCCCACTCCCCCCCCCCTCAACTTAAAAAAACAAAAGCTTATAATTAGAGAAATTTCACAGAATGACAACATCAGAATATCATAATCTAACCTGATGTTACAAAAAAAAAAAAATCTTTCAAACAACTGGTATTTTTTTCTTTTACAGTATTACTGGAAATAAATAACCACAGTAACCACACAGATCTCCATATCTCAAAACAGAACTATTTCACATTACTTGTGTTTTAACCATACTGCTGATAGCTGTAGTCGTATGTAATGCATTCTTCCAACTAATAACTATCTTCCGTATATAAATGTAGTCAGTGTGGCTTATCACCACCTCAAGCTTATCAACTATTTCACCTCTGATGTTCACTCTGAATGCTTTGTTTGTTCAGTCATTAATTTGGCTGCTAGCATCTGATGACGTGATTTAGAAAATGAATGAGAAATAAGTGCACCAGGAAACTACATTTTTCTTTTGGCATAAATACTGAAACAAAATGTCATTTTTTCCTTTTTTTTATTAAAGACATATTTGAGATGAAATACACTATATCATAGTATAAAAAAATCACATACATCATGGCCCAAGGGAGACAAGGATAAGTGGCACAACATACACACATGAAGACATAACAGAAGTTTGATATACAATATGATATGACATGCACAAAATATTTCTTACAACATAAAACTGACAGTTGACAACTGACATAAAATATCTCTTACAATATAAAACTGATAACTGACATCAAATATTTCTTACAACATAAAATTGACAACTGACATAAAATATCTCTTACAACATAAAAATTGACAATTGACACCTGACATAAAATATCTCTTACAACATAAAACTGACAACTGACAATTGACATAAAATATCTCTTACAACATAAAACTGACAACTGACATAATATTTCTTACACCATAAAACTGACAGCCAATACAAATAAAACACTTCATACAACATAAAACTGACAACCAACTCACATAAAACTTTCATGCAACATAAAACAGACAATCACATATGTATAATGAGATGAATGGAGATCTCACAAAATGACAGTATACGAGGATATGTAAGTATGACACAACACATTAACAACAGGAAATGGACAGCCATGTCCTACTTGACTTCTTTCCCCTTCTCTCCTCCTCAATCTCAGACAACATGTTGTTGATGTATTTCTGAAAGTGTGGGGACGTCTTCTTCAGGAATGGGTCCACGTCTGCTTCTGGATACTTTCTCTTGAAGTCAAACAGATCATTCAAGCCCTGTTGACAATTAAGTAACATTCAACCCCTGTTGATGATTAAGTAACATTCAAGCCCTGTTGACAATTAAGTAACATTCAAGCCCTGTTGATGATTAAGTAACATTCAAGACCTGTTGATGATTAAGTAACATTAAAGCCCTGTTGATGATTAAGTAACATTCAAGACCTGTTGATGATTAAGTAACATTAAAGCCCTGTTGATGATTAAGTAACATTCAAGCCCTGTTGATGATTAAGTAACATTAAAGCCCTGTTGATGATTCAAGTTCTGCTGATTCAAGTAACATTTGAGTTATTTTCCTGATTAACATAGGAGCCCAATCAAAGCAACACTCATGCCTGGTCACTAACAAAAATACTAC
The DNA here is from genome assembly GCA_009760885.1 of Achatina immaculata. Classification (NCBI taxonomy): domain Eukaryota; kingdom Metazoa; phylum Mollusca; class Gastropoda; order Stylommatophora; family Achatinidae; genus Lissachatina; species Lissachatina immaculata. The sequence goes on from CM019694.1 coordinate 1,678,809, forward strand.
AGATGATTAAAGTAGTACTCAAGATATACTGATGTTTGAATTGGCAATTAAGCCCTCCCTGTTCATGATTAAAGTAACACTCAATCTGGTACCTGAAAATAAGCCACTTTATACAAAGAGATTTTTTTTAAAATAATAATAATAAAGCAGTTAACAAAAACAGGCAACTTCAAAGCCATCCTCTAAAATTATACAATAATAAAGAGAAATAAAAAAAAATGGCACCTCTCGAGTATTTTCCTTGTTTCCAATTTTCTTAAAAATCTCTGTGAGAAGCTCATGTGTTTTTGACACTCTCTTGGTCTTTGAAGCACTCTGGGGAATACCAAGTTCAAAACACTGAGGGCTCTACAGAATATAAAGTTCAACAGAGTCAAAGCTCTATGAAATGCAAAGTTCATTAGTCAGAGCTCTTCTTCTTACATCCTTCTCTTGCTGTTAGAAGTCACAGAGCATGGTAGTCTGCCAAGTTTTTCTGTTTTCTGCAAGTTTTTCAACCTTGTCAAGGGATTTCATGCCCAATAATTTAATCTCTCTCAGAGCCCTAAGGAATACATACAAAGTTAAACTAAGCCAAAGATCTAATTAATACAAATAATACTCCTATTTTTTTTTTAGAGAATGTACAAAACATGCATGGCAGTAACACAAGCTAATGTTTTGTCCCACTAAAAAAAAACATTACGTAATATCACTTGCCAAAGAACTGTATGACTTTAAATTTTGTATAATCATGAAATTAGTTTGTTATTGGATTTTACAGGCTACCAAAAGATGTTTACGATATCAGAGTGGTTGAAACAAGCAATGTGGTCATTTGTTCTGATACAAAATAAATATAAATATTACTGCTGTAATGCGTCTCAATACCAAATCCCTATAAATATTAAAATGGTAACATTTGGAACACTCTGCTACAAAAGTATCTATATTAATGATTTCACCAGTTGTAACCTGTCCAAAAAAATAAAAAAATGAGAAAAGAAAGGAAAATCGTTTTCTGCTTGGAATATCTGGGGGTAAGTATTTCTTGTTGAGAATTTCCTGTTACCACACTTGTGTTTAATTCTAAGACAGAAAACAAAACACGTACAAAACTGGCCAACATACAAACTATAATAATACGCGTAAGTTATGTTCTATAAAGTAGCATCCTTCTTGTGCCGTTAAACGCCACATGGTTGTTTGCCAAGATATCCTGTCTTCAGCGAGTTTTTCAATCTCATCAAGGTATGTTATGCCCACTGAATTGGCTTCTCTTAACAATGTCCTCTTTAGAGTTTCACATGGTCAACCTCTTTTTCTTTGGCCTGTTGTGTTCCATTTCATAGCTTGTTTGGGGATTCTCTGAATGTTTATTCTCATCACATGACCGACATATGTCCATCTTCTTTTTCTGATCAACCATGAGACAGGTTGTTGTTTGCTCATCTGTCTTATCTCTGCGTTGTTCTTGAATTCATTCCACTTTATACCGAGTAGTCTAATTTCTTGTCTATTTCTTTAGTTGTTTTCTAGCTTTCGCGTGCATAAATGAGGGTGGATATTATATTTGAATTGAATAATCTTAACTTGGTTTTTGTGCTTATAACTTTTGAATGCCATATGTTCTCAAGATTCTTGAAGGTGAATGCTGCTTTGGCAATTCTAATTCTAACTTCCTTTCTGGTGTCTATAAAACCACAGGTTAAAAACAATAATTTAATTCTTCTTCTTAATTCTCCCTGAAACTGTAAGCTGTTGGTCTTTGCTAGGACAGTGTGAAGGTAAGCTTCTACCTCAGAGTTCTCTGATGCCCCAATCAGACCAGTGTGGCTAAGGATCTGGGATAGACAGAAGAATATCTTTCACTTATAACTCTGTTATGAATGCAGCATCATACTTCATATCAGTGGTTCTCAAACTTTTCATCCTGAAGCCCCCTTGCTTTCCAAGTCTTGAGCTAGCTACTACATTACTTCAGCTTAACTAATGGGGAACAGAGACCAATGTGTTCCTCCCAATGAAGGAGCTGATCATGAAACTCATTTACTGTTTCATTATGATAATTAAAGAAAGTCATTACTATCCATTGCAGATCCTAAAGTCATTACTATCCAATCCAGACCCTAAAGTCACTACTATCCATTCCAGACCCTAAAGTCATTACTATCCGATCCAGACCCTAAAGTCATTACTATCCGATCCAGACCCTAAAGCCATTACTATCGAATCCAGACCTAGTCATTACTATCCAATCCAGACCCTAAAGTCATTACTATCCATTGCAGATCCTAAAGTCATTACTATCCAATCCAGACCCTAAAGTCATTACTATCCATTCCAGACCCTAAAGCCATTACTATCCATTCCAGACCCTAAAGCCATTACTATCCATTCCAGACCCTAAAGTCATTACTATCCACTGCAGACCCTAAAGTCATCACTATCCATTCCAGACCCTGTTTGATGCAGTGTTTCACGATCTTAAAGATGATATTGGTACTGGCTGTAATAGAACATTGGGAAATCATCGGCTAAACAGTTAAATTGCTGTATCCAACATCATACCTTACAATAAGTTTCACAAATTTCTACCACGGATGTAAACATGAAGATGCCTGAAATCAAATCTTATAGCAAGTTTCACTCATTTCAAGTGCTAAAAATGTGAAACTGCCTGTATGGTAATATACTGTATCACACTGAACATGGTGAAGGTGATGTACAGAAAATACATCCATAATATATCTGTGTAACTGAGAATTTGATTCCAACATAATTTTTTATTTCTTAAAACTACTTTTAAGACTCAAACATAGAGATGAACTTGACTCTTTACAGGAAAAGCAGCACTGACTCACTCAAGTAGGGAATAGATCCAAGAAGCAATGTCTCTGCAGACTCCATTACCATAGGAACAAATGCACCAACCATGCTCTGCTGATTAGGTTGGAAAAAAATACAATATCCTGTTTCTTGGAGTATTGTTGTGGAATGTCATCTTAACCCATTTAGGTTTGCTGACCCAGATAATATAAACATCTTGGATACAGAAATCCTATCTTCCTTTTTTAGTAATTAACATAATTTATGCACTTTTTTGTCTAGCTGCCATCATGAGATAAAAAATATACAATCTGTTATTTCACTACCTTGTGCCCCTTAAGTTTGGTCAGGTTATGAAGCAGAGTCTTCATGGTCCTAATTGGCATGTCTAGATTTGGCCTGCTCTTCCAACTCGATGTTGGAAACTGCTGGAAGAACAAATGTGCCTCATAGAGGACCCTGTCACAGTTGAGGTCGTTGATGTTGTCAGGCACCAGGTTCAGGATCTTCCACAGACACTGTGAAGAAGAAATGAGCATTTTCTGAAGGTATAACTGAAGAAGAAATGAGCATATTCTGAAGGTATAACTGAAGAAGAAATGAGCATTTTCTGATGGTATAACTGAATTAGAAAGCAATACAGAACATCTCTCATGGATGTAAGGGCTTATAGGGGTGCATATGTCAACAGTGATCACAACCTGTGCATAGGGAAAATAAAACTAAAATTGAAAAGTCAACACAAGAAATCAGTACACAGAAAGATAAACAGCCACAGCCTACAAGAAGAAAATACTAACATTAATTTCAATCAAGAACTTGCCAATCATTCCAAAACACCCAGTGAAGTTGAGGAGATAGGTATAGATGAGTTATTGAATTCTTACAGCACAGCCATAATCACAGCAGCAAAAGTAAGCGCTGGACTGGAAAAACCAAATAGAAAAGCATGGATATCAGATAAAACATGGAAGTATATACATGAAAGACGAGCAGTCAAATTAGACATGTTGAATGCAAAAACAGATCATGAAAGAGATTTGGCAAAAGCAAAATACAAAGAAATAGACAAGAAAGTAAAAAGTTCAGCTAGAAGGGATAAAAGAGAATACATAGACAATATGGCGAAAGAGGCAGAAAAAGCAGCAAAAACAGGAGACAGCAAAACTTTATATAACATACAAAAGAGGCTAACAGGTACTATTACATCTAAAGAAAGACCAATCCTTAGCAAAACTGGAACACTATTAACATCAAATAAAGACCAAAAGCAAAGATGAGCTGAACACTTCCAAGAAATACTCAATCGACCACACCCAAAAGAATTGTTAAACCTTGAAACAGACTTACCAGCCCCACAACTAAATGTCAACCTAGATGAAATTAAATTGCATGAAATTGAAACAGTAGTGAATTTAATGGCTAACAACAAAGCTGCAGGTGAAGATGAAATAACAGCCGAAATGCTAAAAGCTATCAATAGTGACAACATGAGACAACTACAGAGAATGTTTAACAAGATTTGGAAAGAAGAAAAGGTCCCTTCTAATTGGAAGAAAGGAATCATTGTTAAAATACCAAAAAAGGGCAACCTTAGCGACTGTAACAACTGGAGAGGAGTAACCTTAATATCAGTTGTGTCAAAAGTATTTTGCAAGGTCATTTTGAATAGACTCAAAGATATAGTGGATACTGCAATGAGAGAAGAACAAGCAGGATTTCGAAAAAGGAGAAGCTGTCTCGACCAGATCTTTACTCTCAGAATAATACTTGAAGAACATATTGAAAAACAGAAACCATTAATACTGAACTTCATAGATTTTAAAAAGGCATTTGATAGCATACACAGAGATTCATTATGGAGAATTTTAAGTATATATGGAATACCATCTAAAATTGTCAACATCATTAAGGACTTATACAATGGATATGTATGTGCAGTCAAGACAGAAGAAGGGATGAGTGAATGGTTCCAGATTGAAACAGGTGTGAAACAAGGATGTATACTATCTCCTTTACTTTTTGGGATTACAATAGACTTCATAATGAAAAAATGCTGCTCAGGTAACACAGGTATTGACTGGGTACATGGGACCCAACTAGAAGATCTTGATTTTGCTGATGACATAACTCTTATCAGTAATAATGTGAATTTCATGCAAGAAAAAACAGATTGCCTGTCTTCACTGGCCAGCAAAATAGGACTTGAAATTAACAAGGACAAAACAAAAATAATGAAAATTCCTCTCAATCAAAATGGAAAAATACACAAAGAAGGGACAGATGTTGAAGAAGTCAATCAATTTGCATACCTTGGCAGCTACATAGACCAGGATGGTGACACTAGAAAGGAAGTTAGGATCAGAATTGCAAAAGCAGCATCAATCTTCAAGAATCTTGAGAACATATGGAATTCAAAAGTTATAAGCACAAAAACCAAGTTAAGACTATTAAATTCAAATGTAATATCCACCCTCATTTATGCATGTGAAAGCTGGAAAACAACTAAAGAAATAGAAAAGAAATTAGACTCTTTTGAAAACAAAAGCCTAAGGAAAATACTCGGCATCAAGTGGAACGAATTCAATAACAATGCAGAGATAAGAAAGATGACTGAACAACAACCAGTCTCATGGGTGATCAGGAAAAGGAGATAGACATATGTTGGCCACTTGATGAGAAGAAATAATCAGAGAATCCCAAAACAAGCTATCAAGTGGAACACAACAGGCTGAAGAAAAAGAGGCAGACCGCGTGAAACTCTGAAGAGGACATTATTAAGAGAGGCCAAATTAACAGGCATAAAATCCTTTGATGAGGTTGAAAGACTCGCCGAAGACAGGAAAAATTGGTGAACTACTTTGCGAGCCCTATGTGACGTTTAACGGCACGGGAAGGATATAAGATAAGATAACTGAAGAAGTAAATGAGCATTTTCTGAAGGTATAACTGAAGAAGAAATGAGCATTTTCTGAAGGTATAACTGAAGAAGAAATGAGCATTTTCTGAAGGTATAACTGAAACTGTGCACTTTTATAACACTTTCTGAAAGTAAACTCTTAGAACTTTTAACAGTACTTGCAAAAGGAATAAGAAATGACAGTTCAGAGAACTAAATTTGCTTTACTGAAACAAAATACAGCTCAGAGAGTTTTTAATATTACTGTCATGTTCAATTTTAAAAACTCTTCTATTATGGCAATCAGTTCATATCAAACCCACAGGGCATATGCCGCCGATCCCAAATGAATACATGTCAGACATAAAAATAATGGGTTTCTGGGTACCTATTCTTCAGCTAGGACTAACAAAGTATGCTAGGAGCCAGCATACAAACACTATTCACATGAGATGCTAAAACTCTAACCACTGAGCTACTCCTGCATGTTCATAAATTTAGTGACATTAAAAACAAACATGCTTTTAGAACAGCAATGACAACAAAACTCATGATGATAAAGACAGTTTTAAAAAAACTACCAAAAAATGAAAACAAAAAAAAAAAAAGACATTACAATTATACACATATAAACAGGGCCATTAAGAAGTTAAAATATTAATAATCTCTGTGCAACTATGGGCAAAAACAATCTGTAAAATGTTTTACTGAAAGAATTTACTCAAGTTCCAGATTAATTTCAGAATAGTTGGGTATCGACATGTCTACCATCTTTATGAATACAAAGGCATGACTCTTTTTAAGTTCCAAAAATTCACTGCATCTTTAGTTTTCTGTACTGCCATTAATCCAATTATTCCAGTACATGGCTCATGCACAGACTGAGGTTTTGTTGAGGTTTTGTTTAAGTTTTAACATGTACTGATGGGAGAAAATCCAATGGGGACAAATCCATGAAAAGTATAACAATCTGGTCTCCTTTTCCAATCCAAAATATTGAAGCCGTTATGTAAAGCACAAGGCTGATTCTCTTTAGACCAACAGCAAGAAAAAAAAAAAATTGCTTTTCTTAAACACTAAAACTGAATATTTTTTCATTCAAAATCATTTTACAAGATGACTATTTCTCCTATAGAACAAAAAGTATTAATATTTTAAACTGCGCAGGACTTTATATATAATGACCCTGTATATATTATCCTCACATGAATTACACATTATTACACATTACAAAATTGTATTTTACCTTGATGACCAAGTCTAAGAACTTGTAGGAGCAAGTTTCACTCTGCAAACACTCTCTCATGAGGGTAATAATTGCACTGTTGGAAGAATCAATACATTGTAAATACAACATGTATTTCTAATAGAAAAAAAAGAATAACATCTATAATAACGTTGGATATTTTAATCCTAAAAGTTGATTTAGGAGTGGTTTTTATGTCAAATGTTTATGATGGCTGCCAAGCAGTTTTGCTGAGCTGCTTGTACTCTTAGGCAAAACTGGTTCAATTTTGTGGGGTTACTTCCTTTTACATTATTTGCAGATTCAAGTGGCATCAGTTCAGTCACTACGTGACATTAGCAGGATCAAACTCGATGATCCCTACAGCTGTGGCTCTGAATGTTTGGACGATTTCTGCTCTATTCGAATTATTCATTCTAGGACATAGTTGGCGAATAAAGGGTTTGATGTGATACTGCCATGTTGGAGTTTGCTTGGAAGTCCACCACTGAAACTTCTTATAAACACCCTGGGCAATCAGGAAGCCACAGCCGTTCATTGTCAGTAAGTTCATCGTCATCATCATCATGTGGCACATGTTCACTTAAGTCTCATAAATATCTCAAAGCAAAAAGCAGAAACTTCCTGACTGTACTGTACAGGTCTGGGGGTAAGATGCTTGCTCTTAGAGTATCAGCTCAGGTATCAGAGCTGGCAAATCAGACTCGGTTGAGAACCTATCCCACCTCTTAAGAGTGTTCCTCGTACTAACAGGTTGAGTTGTTCTTCAGCTTAGCGCTCACTGTGCTTCTCTTGGTGGTGGAGCATGCCTAGAAGATCACATTCTTAGACTCACCCCCAAGCCAACAAGCAAGCCACTGTAATCCATTCACCACGTGGAACACTGCATCTGTTAACACCCAAACAATTTACTATTCCAAGCATCAGAAGAAGTAATCCATGTGATGTTAGTGGGTGGGATCTGACTTATTATGTGATGTTAGTGAGTGGGATCTGACTTACTATGTGATGTTAGTGGGTGGGATCTGACTTACTATGTGATGTTAGTGGGTGGGATCTGACTTACTATGTGATGTTAGTGGGATCTGACTTACCATGTGATGTTAGTGGGTGGGATCTGACTTATCATGTAATGTCAGTGGGTGGGGGTCTGACTTACTATGTGATATGTTAGTGGGGGGGGGGGGTGGGATCTGACTTACCATGTGATATGTTAGTGGGCGGGGATCTGACTTACCATGTGATGTTAGTGGGATCTGACTTGTTGATGATCTTCACAACTATAACATTGACTGTTCGAATAATCTGGGGACCTTCCTCCAACTGCTCAATCTGGGTATCCAGCAGTATGGTCAGCAAACTGTGCATGAGGTCTTTCAGGATATGGGTTGATGCCTTCTTTCCCATAGATGTCCTGTCAAAAATCTGGTGACCACACACACAAAAAAAAAAATTTTCATTGTCCATCAAAAATCTGTGAGAAAAATTTTGGGAACTTAATATAGCAAGCAATAAATACAGAGATTCATGGGACAGCCAAGTTGATTCATGAACTACTGCTTGAGAAGTAATTTTAAACATTAAATGGCAGGACAAGATCAGGAATAAGGAGGTTTGGAAAAGAATAGGACAAGAGCCTAATAAGTGACAAATCATGTCTTGGTGGTGGATTGGCCACACACTTAGGAAACCTGGCCCCCAGATTAACATGACAGGCACTGACATGGAGTCCTCAGGGAAACAGAAATTGAAGAAGACCTAGAAATACTTAGATTCTTCTTCTTCAGCTTTCCGAGCCATTAAGGCTCATTGCTGTAGATAAAGTTCATCTCTACTCCTCTCTATTCCTAATATTCTCTCTCTAGTTGGTGACACCAATTTCTTTTATATCCTCTTTTATGCTGTCTTTCTGTCTCTGTCTTGGTCTACTCCTTGGTCTTGTTTCCCTCATCTCTTGTGCATACATCATTTTCGTTTGTCTGTTCTCTTCCATTCTTTCTACATGCCCCAGCCAGCGTAGTCTGTTCATTTATAATTCTTTGGGATTTAAATAAGCTGTTCAGTTCTTAGATCAGAGAAGAGAAATTATGACAGTGCTCAGGAACAAAGGACACACATGGAAGGAAGCAGAGAATAAATCAAAGAACAGGGATGACTGGAGAGCCTTTATCTGTGGCCTATGCTCCCAAGGGAGTGAAAGGCGATGATGATGAAGTTGATAGTGACACAGTTTCTTGGTTAAAAAAAAAAAAAAAGGTTTTGCTCTCCTGTCGTTACCCTCCTAGTCAATCTGGTCCTTGAAAATAGGTACACTGCACAGATGGCCGTCAACAGATGAAGGAAAAATAATGTGACATGGACCCTGAAGTTACCAGAAAAGTATTTCTTTTTCTCTTTTTTTTTTTGTCATACGTTTATTTCCTAATCTTTCTTCTCATTTCCACATTTCCAACCTGGATGTTTCTGTATGAATAAGACAAACATCAAAACATCACAAATCTTTACTTCAATAATGAAAAAATTGCTGTTCTTACTTTTTAAAACTATTATTTGTTATGATAACTGTCCTGGATTGACCTCAAGTATGTTGTTATATAACCTATTATACTATAACTGTTTTCCACATGATCACTCATTTCCACAAATATAGAACTCAGAAAGTGAAATTTTTTTTAAAAACTCACTGAAGTTTATGCACAATATATATATACTCTCTCCATTTATTAAGGCTCCTCTACCATCATCATTTTTTAACAAATTAATTGTCCTTTGTAAATAACATACTTTGTAGTTCATCACAACTCCACAGAATCAAAAGAAAACATAAGAAGTAAAAAGAAGGTGCACTTACACTAAGAAGAGTGGAGAGAAGACACCTGTACAGACGTATGACTTCGCTGCTCTCTACCTGGCTGTCTCTCAGATGTTTACTAATACCCAGTTTGCACTGCATAGTAATGACAACCAGGAGATTGTCTATATGGTTTGCCATCACATCTGCCTTCTTCTCATCTTTCAGTACTTCATCAATCTGCAAGAAAACACAGCAGCTACTAGAGAAATAAATGCTACCCATATAGGTGTCTGAGTGGAGAAGTGGTTAGTGCACTGGTCTCTCATGGCAAAGGTCGGGGATTCAAATCCGGCCAGAGGCGCCCCAGTCACCCAGATGTAGAAATGAGTACCCAACTTCTTTTGGAGTTAGGGAAGGAAAGGTGGCCAGGCGTGATACTGACCATATAACCCTGTGTGCTGACAGGTCAAGGAAAATATGGGCACTAACACCATATCCCTATGTGCCTCTAAGGCATGACAGGATTACCTTTAATTTCATGTATGATATGTAGTTTTGACTAAAATGCTATTCCTGTCATTTTCTATTCTTGACTTGAAGCTAAGACTTCAACACAGGTGTTGATATGGACAAATTTAAGTGATACTTCAATACAAGTGGTGAAATGGATAAATCTGAGTTAAGACTTCAATACATGGAGAAATCTGAGTTATGACTTCAATACATGTGTTGACATGGACAAATCTGAGTTATGACTTCAATACATGTGTTGACATGGACAAATCTGAGTTATGACTTCAATACATGTGTTGACATGGACAAATCTGAGTTATGACTTCAATACATGTGTTGACGTGGACAAATCTGAGTTATGACTTCAATACATGTGTTGACATGGACAAATCTGAGTTATGACTTCAATACATGTGTTGACGTGGACAAATCTGAGTTAAAGACTTCAACACAGGTATTTTTGTGGACAAATCTGAGTAAATACTTCAGTATAGGTGTTGATATGGATAAATCCTTCAGCATAGATGTTAATATGGACAAACTTAACTCTTTCACTGCTGGAGGCGAAAACGCGGATGTTCCGATTTTGTGGAATTAAATGTGCGGGTCTTGATAAGTACAGGGGGTATAGTTGGAAAAGTGAATGTAACAAAGTATTTCCACGTTAAAAGAATACTTATTATGCATCAAAACAACTGTAAATGTGTGAAGATTCCATAAATGCAGAGTTTTTTTTAGGAATAAAGAAGTGGTGTGAAAATAGGAGAACATTTTTAGCACCAACAACAACAACAACAACAAAAATGATCATTGTGTCCTACTTACCACTGGCACAGTCTAGATTTACTTGTACTACACGACGAGACCGTCTGATATGTGACATGCTCACAAAAATAATGCCTACAATAACCTTCTAGCTACTTTTCCAGTCCATCTAATAGGTCTAGATCTACTTGGGGTACATTCAAGAACAAATGTCTGGTCATAGGGCATGTCTGTATGCCTCCGAAATTGAAACTTATCGATCAAAACTTTAAAAAATACCACGGTTGCTACCCACGCTTCAAACTAATGAAGAAGGGTTGCTGGACATTTGCACTAATTAAAATTTACACCGGTACACCAGGGTTTTTTTAAATGAAATGAAGCACAGAGCCCGACTGGGACATCCAGCAACGAACGCTTAAACCAGAAGTATCCTGATCGGGATACACAGCAATGATAGAGTTAAATACAAATGTTAATATGGCTGACTTTTTAAATATAAATGTCAATATAGACAAACAAATGCTAATATGGACAAACTTATACTTTAATACAGATGTTAATATGGACTTCAGTAACGATGGAGAAACCCGAGCTAAAAGTATTGGTAATGGTATACCGAATACACAGACAAACCTGAGCTAAGGCCTTGATGCACGTATTGATACTGACATCAGAGATCTGTGAGACAACAGTGCCAATGCTTGCTGAAACATCTGCTGATCCAATCAACTTGGAAGATATATTTGGAGATGACGGCCGAGCTCTGTTGAGAGAATGCAATCTTTTAACTCTTGCTTATTTCATACATTTACTCTCTGCTCTAAAATATTAGACGTAAGAGCGTAACAAAAAAAGTAGATCTATCATAAATGAAAGAGAGATTTTTTATGGGAGCTGCACATGTAGTATCTGTCTCCTTGGACAGCAGGCCTGAGTTCTTTACAACTGAAAATAGGCTGAAGATCTTATATAACAAAAATCTATTAGATGGTAAGCTTTGAAGAGGATGTAGGAAGCAGGTATATGAACAAGCTCTATCTCTATAGGAATTATGTTGACCTTATCTTGTTGGTCAGATGAAGGACCACATGAGCAGAAATACATGAAGGCAGGATACGGTCACAGCCGGCCATGATACTTGCTGCAGACTACAGAATCCTCTTCTTCTTACTACAAGTATACATTTACTGTCTCTATCTGCAATTCTGTCTCTTGGATAACGTGAACTGATTTTTTTGTTTGTAGTTCCTGTAGCACTTGAAAACAAATGCTTAAGGAAAATACTTGGCATCAAGTGGAACAAATTCAAGAACAATGCAGAGATAAGACAGATGACTGAACAACAACCAGTCTCATGGGTGATCAGGAAAAGGAGATGGACATATGCTGGTCACATGATGAAAAGAAACGATCACAGAATCCCAAAACAAGCTATCAAGTGGAACACAACAGGCTGAAGAAAAAAGAGGCAGACCACGTGAAACTCTAAAGAGAACATTGTTAAGAGAGGCCAAATTAATAGGCATAAAATCCCTTGATGAGGTTGAAAAGCTCATCGAAGACATGAAAAACTGGCGAACTAACTTGCGAACCCTATGTGACGTTTAACAGCATGGGAAGGATATAAGATATAAGAAGATAAGTTCCTGCATAGAACCATACAGCTTAGCCTCTTTAGTTGTTCCAATGGTTCATTAGGTGCATCTCAATGTTTTATATTTGGTGCATTTCTGGAGAATGTGTTTCACAGTTTCATTAGGTGCATCGCAATGTTTTATATTTGGTGCATTTCTGGAGGATGTGTTTCACAGTTTCATTAGGTGCATCTCAATGTTTTATATTTGGTGCATATCTGGAGGATGTGTTTATGTTTACTTTAGGCTACATTCATTCATTCATTCATTCCTTTGCATGTCCCTTGCGGAACTTTGCCTCCCAAACAGCACTCCTGTAGGCCTCTCGGTTGTGAGCAAGATGGCCTGCTGCTGCTGCATCCATAAGACTTTCCATGATTGCTGCTTGGGTTTCTTGGTATGTTTCCAGAAGGTAGTTTACCATTGCTTTCCTTCCGGGCAGTGACTGTACTAGTCAGTGATCGTAGCCATTGTCCCTACATTGAGATCATCTGCCTACCATCATAGAATGGTGACCATAACCAACATTATCTGTCAGCTGCTCTCCCATTTTAGGCTACATGCAGGGTTAAATTCTTTTGGTTCTCACAACATGCCAAAAAACTGAACACCTGACAAGAATGTGAATATACAGGATATGTATATTTATGAATATATCCAAACAGCAAAAACTATGCACATAAAAAAATATTATAATTCAAGATTTAAACTGCGAACACGTAAATAAAGTTATGCCAGATCTAAGCTAACTGTGCATATGTCATCAAACCTGTCACATCAATTATAAGCTAACTGTGTATGTTAACAAAGTTATCACACCAAATATAAGCTAACTGTGTGTATGTTATCATGCTAAATATATGCCTTATAAGAGTGTGGAGATTTTTTCATCATCCTGTGTCACAGTTAAGTTATGGACAGATCACGTCCTGTTCTATCTCTTGCTCACTAAACAATATTAACTTCCATTTGCTCCAGTGCTGCTGTCAGACTATCCAAAACATCAGCATTATTTGATTCTCTTACCTTTTCTCCTTTCTATTCACATCCCTTTCTAATAACTTTCTTAGTAATAACCATCTTTCTCTTACAAGGGTGCCAAAGTGGATAAGTGGTTAGTGTGGTTGTTGGTTCATGCCCAGCCAGACACCCCAGTCATCCAGCTTTAGAAATGCAAACCCAGCTCCATCTGGGGCTGAGGTAGGAGAGGCAACCAGACATGCTGCGGACCACACCACCCTCTAGTGTGTCAACACATCAAGGAAAATGTGGGCGCCAACACCATATCCCCAATTACTTCAATGACATTTCTAGACCACATTTCTCTCACACATGTATTCATAGTTGCTTCTGGCACTGTTCTCAGTCTCTCAACCAAGCCAACATGTAACCTATATTCTTCTACACAAACCACCTGTAAATTCATGCATTATAACTTATACACTGGATTGATTTTTTTTACAAACATTAGTCTACCCTTTCATGCACTTACAGAATCACCTTTCAAGTATACATCCTTCAATTTCAGGAGTAATGTCCCCTGACTCAAATGGGTCACAGACCCATTTTTTGTTAAGCAAGTGCTGACAGAATCATGATAACAGCAAATCACCAATGAATTGTCTTCATATCAAAATCCTTTTATCTACACAATATAATGCTCTCTTGCTGATCAAATGTTCACACATTCTCTATACAGGTTTAAACATTTATTAAATATATAAAAGAACAGACAACTCCATGCGGTCTGTTGCACAATAAAGAAAACTTAGTTTTATTCACACAACTTAGTCAACTTCCACATGGGCATCATTTGTCACATGAAGCATATCAAAATGGCATCCAATTTCCATCCACTGTTCACTCTAACATTACTTCATCAACAGCGGCAATAGAATCAGTTACTTCTTTTCCTTCAGGTCACTGATGCCCCAAACCTTCATGTCATAAATTCACTTGCATTTTTAATAAATTTTTGAAAGACTGTATGAAGACTTAATATACACCCTGTATAATTCTTCTAACATCTATACTGGCAGCAAGAAGCAGCAGTTCGAGTTGAAAATAGAATTGGAAAATATCAACCTATAAAACAAGGGGTGCGACAGGGATGTGTACTATCTCCAGACCTTTTTTCTCTGTATAGCGAGAATATTCTAAGAACAATCATCACAGAACCAGGCATAAAAATTGGAGGATACAATATTAACAACCTTCGGTATGCTGACGACACAGTACTGATAGCTGAGAACCAACAAGACCTGCAAAATCTCTTGGATAAAGTGGCCAAAGAAAGTGAACAGAAAGGCCTTACTTTGAACATCAAAAAGACAGAGACTATGGTTATATCTAAGAAACAGAATCCACCAGCATGCAGTATTAAATTAAACGGAACTGTTCTAAAGCAGGTGCAGAAATTCAAATACCTTGGAGCAGTAATAACTTCAGATGGGAAATGCAGAACAGAAATTAGGAACAGAATAGGCCAAGCAAAGACTGAATTTCAGAGAATGAGAAACATATTGAATAACACATCCTTATCAATGAATGTTAGAAAACGAGTCCTAAAATGCTATATTGAACCTATCTTGTTATATGGAAGTGAATCATGGACAATAGGCAAGTCTGCACAAAAATCATTGGATGCAGCAGAAATGTGGTTTATTAGAAGAATGTTGCGAATCCCCTGGACAGCAAAAATAACTAATGAAGAATGTAGGAGAAGAGCTGGACAAAAAACCTTGTCAAAAAGATAAGAGAGAGACAATGTACTTTCATAGGACATGCAATGAGAAGAAGGGGCACTGAAAATATTATAACAACAGGAAAAATAGAAGTAAGAAGATCAAGAGGAAGACCAAGAGAAATGATACTGGACAGTCTGACAGGATGGTGTGAGAGGAGATCACCAACTGAGCTGATGGCCTGCATGAAGGATCGCGTACTCTGGAGAAGCATAATAGCTAACGCCAGTCGGCACGGCACATGATGATGATGATAATTCTTCATGTCCTGATGGTCTATAAAACTCAACATAAATGTTCACAACTTGAGGAATCCATGTCTTATCTAACAGTAAAACTTTACTTCATATGTCTGGTAACTTGTCATCTGGTGGGAGGGGGGAGGAGGAGGAGGAGGAGGAGTAGGAATGTCAAGTTTCCTCAAACAAACAGGCACTCTTCAATAACATATCACCCTATCTAACACTCAACAAATGTGTTGAAATAACAGGAACTTCATCAGTTTCCTAGCATTTTGATTGTTTTAAACAAAAACAAAACAAAACAAAAACTTATTTCATGATTTCCCAATAATGTTTCTGTTTGTGGCTGAGAATGAGAAAGACTTACTGCGAGGCAGCTTTGGCCAGATTCCCAGCTGGAGCTGTCTTTGGTCGCTGCTGCTGCTGCTGCTGCTGGTGCTGAGGCTGCAGTGGTTCTCTGGGCTGCAGCTCTTTGTTCTTCATGGCTCGCTTGATCCTCTCATCCAGGAGGCTCTGGTCCTTGTCACTGAGCTGAAAGTACAAACAGTAAGAATAAATCTACCAGACAGCAAGAAAGAACGCAGTTCTAAATTATGACAAAAAAATAAACCTCCAAAGACAACGAGTGTCAGATTGACTTCCATAATATCTTTTACTACTTTGACTACAGAAACTAAAGTACTTGTGTCATCAGAATTCCAATAGTACTAAGACAACTTCCATAGTATCTTTTGCTACTATGACTACAGAAACTAAAGTACTTGTGTCATCAGAGCTCCAAGAGTACTAAGACAACTTCCATAATATCTTTTACTACTTTGACTACAGAAACTAAAGTACTTGTGTCATCAGAGCTCCAAGAGTACTAAGACAACTTCCATAGTATCTTTTGCTACTATGACTACAGAAACTAAAGTACTTGTGTCATCAGAGCTCCAAGAGTACTAAGACAACTTCCATAGTATCTTTTGCTACTATGACTACAGAAACTAAAGTACTTGTGTCATCAGAGCTCCAAGAGTACTAAGACAACTTCCATAGTATCTTTTGCTACTATGACTACAGAAACTAAAGTACTTGTGTCATCAGAGCTCCAAGAGTACTAAGACAACTTCCATAATATCTTTTACTACTTTGACTACAGAAACTAAAGTACTTGTGTCATCAGAGCTCCAAGAGTACTAAGACAACTTCCATAGTATCTTTTGCTACTCTGACTACAGAAACTAAAGTACTTGTGTCATCAGAGCTCCAAGAGTACTAAGACAACTTCCATAGTATCTTTTGCTACTATGACTACAGAAACTAAAGTACTTGTGTCATCAGAGCTCCAAGAGTACTAAGACAACTTCCATAGTATCTTTTACTACTATGACTACAGAAACTAAAGTACTTGTGTCATCAGAGCTCCAAGAGTACTAAGACAACTTCCATAATATCTTTTACTACTTTGACTACAGAAACTAAAGTACTTGTGTCATCAGAGCTCCAAGAATACTAAGACAACTTTCACAGTATCTTTTGCTACTTTGACTACAGAGACTCTGATCATTGTGTATCACAAACTCTTCACGGCAAAGAACAACCACATGGACAGCCAATCATCGGGGCAGGCAACAAAAAAAAAGACAGGACCATGGATATTTCTGATTTCTTAACATGCCACATTTCTGTGGGGATCCATGTGGTCTCCAAGTCAATGAAAAAAAAACAAAAAACAGTTAAACTCCCCATTTCCATGCCAATGATGTATACTGGGGACATGGTGTTAGGCTCATCCAAGGATGGTGTTAGGTCCGTCCAAGGCCAATGGCACATGAAAGTGTGATGAGGTCAGTATCACACCTGGTCACAATTACCTTCCCAGATTTCTCTGGTGGACCCCGGGGCCTTTCTGATGTAATGGTACCAGAAAAAAATCCTCACCACTGGGACTTCAGCTCAGTACCACCAGATTAGTAGATCAAGCATATGACCACTCAGCCAACCAGGGCACCCCCATGACGATGGTTTTTGGCATGAAACCTCCCTCTTGAACCCACTCCAAAAATTCAAGCAGGCCACAGCAAACCAATTCACATTCACCTAGACATATGTGCTTCAATATCAACACCATATTCTTCTATTATTCTAAGTTCCATGCTGCGTGGCGTATGCGATCATTTCTCTCCACAACTCTGTCTTTTGCGTCGATTGTGAGATCCGCCGGTGATTTTATTCCTAGCCACACTGACATCCCATCCAGTAACTTCTGTCTTCCTCTATATCTTCTTCCCTCAAATGAGGGAAGAAGAGATTGATCAACACCATATGTCAGCTCCCAAAAAGAAAACAAAGAATTTTAACTTTGCAGTTCCAGGAAAGTAACAATGAATGAACATGACACAAACTCACATTGCCGATGTACTTGTACACACTCTCCCCAAGAATGGTGTAGGCAATCACAATAGTGTTCAAAGCTGCATTCCTCACGCCATTGTCTCTATCACCGATCTGGCCAGCAATGATCTTGAGGGCATGAGCAGGGGATGGCTGACAGACATTCATGCCGTAATTCTCAATCAGGCAACCAAGTTCGTCAAGAAGCTCTGAAATGATCAGCAGTGAATTAGTCTCATTTGCTCTGCAACATACTGGAACAATACAGTCAGAATAATAGTACTGTACTTACCATATTACAACATATCAAAAGATAGCTAGTTGTGCAAAGGACAGAAATGAAACATCATAATGTCCCTTGTACAAAAAGCTCTCTATCTTTTATGAGAAAGAACAGTCGAAAGGGCTGGCCAGTCACAGCTGGTCAAGACCCTGTCCTACATTCCTGTGAGACTCCTTGGGAAAAAGTCATTATCTTACCCATGTGTGATCACTGGGATTAGGATAAATGTGATCTCTGAAGCAGCAGAACTTGACAAAAAAGCCAGTGTCTGAAAGTGGTAACTAAAGAAAGCTACAATAACATCACTCACCTGATTATGTCTGTGGCACTATATCTTCACCACAGCATATGCTGACATGAACGTAAGGTCACATTTACAAGAAAGTTATCACTCAACAAATCAATTAACCAGTCATTTTACAACAGATACCATGCAACTTCATAATTATTTAATAAACATTTGAACACAGAACTTATGCCTGGCAACATCAGTAAAACATAATTCTTTTCTTAATAAAAGATCTCGCTGATTTCTACATGTGCTACCTGGCTTTCATAGCCACAGAAATATCATGCATGTAAAAAAAAAAAAATACACAAACTACTCCAGTTATATAACACATCTGTGAATGCTAATCTCACCACTTCTCTGTCTGCCCACTATTCTAGTTACACTACACATCTGTGAATGCTAATCTCACCACTTCTCTGTTTGCCCACTACTCTAGTTACACTACACATCTGTGAATGTTAATCTCACCACTTCTCTGTTTGCCCACTATTCTAGTTACACTACACATCTATGAATGTTAATCTCACCACTTCTCTGTTTGCCCACTACTCTAGTTACACTACACATCTGTGAATGCTAATCTTACCACTTCTTTGTTTGCCCACTACTCTAGTTACACTACACATCTGTGAATGTTAATCTCACCACTTCTCTGATTGCCCACTACTCTAGTTACACTACACATCTGTGAATGCTAATCTCACCACTTCTCTGATTGCCCACTATTCTAGTTACACTACACATCTGTGAATGCTAATCTCACCACTTCTCTGTCTGCCCACTATTCTAGTTACACTACACATCTGTGAATGCTAATCTCACCACTTCTCTGTTTGGCCACCTTACACTTGAGACCCTCAATGATAAAGCTGAACATTTTACTGGATGGGTATATCTTGCACATCTGTTTTAGGATGTTGCGAACATCACGCCTCACGTTGTCTTTTGGGTCACCGCTCTGTAGAAAAAAAAACAGAAGTGTACAAATTCAGCGCATCTTTCTAGTTTTTATAACAATTGTTATTTATCCTCCACAAGATCCACAATTTGTTCAGGCTGCGGATTAAGTAACTTTTGGAAGATTTTTTTTTTTCTTATCACTTCACAACCTGAATGCCAACCACATCTCATTCTCCACATGTGAAAATGATCTCCAAACTCTAAAACACATGCAGGAACCTACTCTTTCTACAGAAGCTCTGTCCTCAGGAAAAACAGCATGGATGAAAAACTGTACGGATTATACATGAAGAACTTTTGCAGATGATGCAATTCACACAGCCAACCCACCGCCTTATCTAGATGACCAAGCATAAGAAACCGACAGAGCACAAGTGTAGCATGGCTGAGAGTGATCTGCCTTTTCAAAATGAAAGATGTGGTTATAATATTACCTTTATCAGGCTCTAATAAAAATATGCTGTAAAAAATGGTTACCTTAACTTAAGGAAACTGCACGAAAAATGTACCTGTGAGGAATGATGGGAGAGAGAAAAGGAAGGACACCAGACATTTGTGTAAATATAAGCCCCACTTAGACTCAGCTTAAACAAGTGAATGGGCGTTTAAAAAAAAAAGTTTCCCTAAAGAATGTCACTGCTTTGTGTTTTCCCAGAATTTGTGTAATCTTAAGTTAGTTTTTTTAGGATCACATCCCTGCACTCTAAACAAGGTCATGAGGTTCAGATTTCAGCCACTGTCAATCCCAGTAACAGGCCCAGCCATGGTCCCTACGGTGGTGGAGTCTGCTAAAGAAGCAATGCATGTCCCACTTTTCTGGCTCTAATCAGGAACTAAAAAAAAAACATCAACGGCAATCTGCTCCAAAGTCCACACGAAGTTGTGCCCCAGCATCTTCAAATGTTTGGGGGGAGCCTGGAGATTTGGAATTATCAAATGGAAACCCCTGGGAACAACTGTGTTAAGAGCACACTTATCTTAACATAGTCTTTGTGAGACAGGGAACATAATCTGTTTGCTTAAAAACTCTGACCTACTTCTGTAGCCCAGAAACTTGTAGCAATCAACACTAACTGTAATTGTTATTTTTCTAAAATGTAATGTCAGGTTGGTGGACGGATGGGGACATGGAGATTCTGGCAGGGATGAGGAAAGTCTGGTGTGAAACCAATGAATCCAGGACGTGACGATCCTATGGGTCTTTACAACAATGGCTATCAGAATGATGTAAAGAAAACAGAGCCAGTAGACTATATGTGGCGGGGAATGGATATTGTTGAGGCACTTATCAGATTCCTCATCTCAAAGTCAGAGTATCTCTGTGGAACTGTCTCAAAGCTATCTGGCCACCCATCATTGCATGCTGCATCTGACATGGAGAAGGGGCTTAAGAACAGCCACCAGAGGCTGGAAAACAAAGTTTTGACCAGGCCAGCCTAAACCACCGTCTTCATGGCAGTCCGGGCTAGATCACAATCTGCTCTAGCAAGGAAAGGTGCTGAAGTCGGAGGAACCCAGCCAAAAGGGCCATAGAAAAAATCAGAGTACCATGCATCATCGCCAGTGCGAGTATGAAGAAGGTCAAATGGAAAAAGAAAGAGTAAATATTAAAATCTAACAAAACAAACCTTGATTATCAGATACGGAATGAATGATGTAGCCTCTAGGTCTGATAGATGGTAGTCCAGTGAGGCCAAAAGGGAGAAAAGCTGCTGGATGTACTCTAGAGCTTTGTTGAGCATGCTGGGATTGGTGTCAAAGAATCGAATTGTCAGCCATTTCAGAAGAAGATCCAAGTTGTTCAGAGTCTCTCTCTCTTGGGTCTCAATGCACTGTGGAATTAGATATTTACTTTTTTTTATCAATGGAAAAAAAAAGAACTGGCATTTCTAAAAGAGATTCGTAAGAGATGTAGAAATTCTTGTCTACTATTTAGATCATTATAGTGAGATTGTGGAGTTAATTTAAAAGAAAATACAACAATTTAATTATCAATTTCAACAAGTCAGTTTATAATAAAACCCACACCTCACTATTATAAAATTATGGGAAACAACAAATTCATTTTTCTCACTTTTGAGAATCTTGAATCAAAGGGTTAAAACTAAACTGTGCAAATGATCAAACCTTCATGAGCTGCTCTATAGCTCTGATATGACTCTTGAAGTCGGAATGGAACAGGTCAGCCATTATGGCCCGATTGAAATTCTTCTCCATTTGTCCTTTCAGCTGCTCAACAAACTCGGCTCGCAATTCAATGAAGTTCCACTTCAATACCTGCAAGCATCAGGGCAATTTCATTTCTTTCTTTTTGTTTTTTTAACAGCAACTTAATCCATGATTGAGAATGAATGTGTGTCTGAACAGTGACTTTAAGAAGAAGCCTAAATATGATTATTCTAAAACAATTAGCAAAGCAGCAACAGAAGACAGTGGATGTAAATGGATACAAAACAAATCTGAACAATCTTAAGTCTATAAAGCTTGATACAGCACAAATCTAAAGTCTTTGTCATTTCAGCTGGATGTCGCACAAATCTAAAGTATTAGTCTCTATCGCTTGGTACAGCACAAGTGTAGACACCAGCAGTCACTTTACAAGCAGTGATTTGCTGCTCTGATGACACCTCCCACTAATCACCTTTGTTCCCAAGTGTGTAGCTCTGTCTGACAACAAAACACAGGGTGTAATATTCTGATTTTGTTTCCCTTGGACAAAAACAAATAATGCAGAATAACGAGGACAGCCGACTGTAAGTTGCAGAAATGAAAATGGTTATGACAATCCAAGTGATAACATGTATGATTCAGTCTCATAATTTCTGTATATTAATCATATCTTTTACTGAAATGTCGTAATTTTATAATTTATCATTTTCTTGACTAAAATCTCATAATTTTTATCATTAATATCATTCTTGACTAAAATCTCAGTTTTTTATCATGAATCTCATTCTTGACTAAAATCTTGTAGTTTCTTTATCATTAATCTCACTCTGACTATAAACTCATAATTTATCATATTCCTGACTAAAATCTCATCATTTTTATCACTAATCATATGCTTGATTAAAATCTCATAACTTTTACCATAAATCTCATTCTCATCTAAAATCTCATAATTTCTTTATCCCTGTTCTTAATATCCTTCACCAAAGTTGTTGCTCTCAGATCTAATCATACCTTCATGGCTTTTTCTTCTTTGACTCTCTGATCCTTAGAGACTGTCATGTTCATAGTTGGTCCAAAGTCCTCATCTTCCTTCTTCTTACTAGATGAAGGAGCTGACTGTAACAATAACAAAATACATAAGGTCAGTATGATGTGTATTATACAAGACATGATTAGGCATCCCACAATGCATCAACAAAAGTAAGCTTTTTGTTCTGAACGCAAGGGCAAATCTCTCTCTCTCTGAGCCTTAAGTGCCCAGGGCACATGGGGCTTCCACAAGGGTTTTCCACAAATGCCTGTCCTTCGCCTTTTTTTCTGCTCTTGCCCAGGTGAGCCCTCTATTGCTCAACATCCTTTCTGTTGTTCTTCTCCGTGTCTCTTTTGGTCTACCCTTACTTCTGCTCCCCTGTGGTGTCCATCTTAGTGCTATTTTTGGTAGCGAGTTGTCAGTCATTCGGAGCACATGTCCCAACCATCGCCAGCGTCTTTCCTCAATAATTGTTGTCAGTGGTTTCATCTGCATTTCTGCTAATAAGATGTTATTTCTTATGGTGTTTGGCCAAAATATTTTTTTAATTCTTTGTAAACATTTAGTCTGGAAAGAATTCAACTTGTTTTCTATGGTTTTGGTGATTTTCCAGCATTCACTTCCATAGAGTAGTACACTTAGAACATTACTCTTAAATATCCTGATTTTCATATTTATGCTTAGTTTTTTTTAAATTTCCATATAGTCTGCAGCATTGCAAAAGCCTGGTTTGCTCTAGTAAGTCTGCTGTTGATGTCCTCTGTGCTGTCTCCATTTTCTACTACTCTGCTGCCAAGGTATACAAATTCGTTGACCTCCTCCACTAACTTGTTATCTACTCTGAGTACATTTCTGTTGTTCACATTTTGCTTCATTAACTTTGTCTTTCCTACGTTGATCTTTAGTCCTATGTTGTTTGCATTCTGAGTTAGCTTGTTTATTTTATCTTGCATATCTTTGTGACTGCTTGATAATAGACAAATGTCGTCCGCAAAGTCAAGGTCCTCCAGCACTGTGTCAAGGGTCCATTGTAATCCTCTGCGTTTGTCTGATGTTGCCTCCTTCATTAACCAGTCTACTGCCAAGATAAATAATGTTGGTGATAGTACACATCCCTGTTTCACTCCTGTTTGTACCCTAAAGCTGCTGGAGGTATGTTCTCCACAGATAACTTTGCACTGAAAACCCTCGTATAGGGCTTTGATTACATTTACTATTTTATGGGGGAGGCCATGCCATCTTAGGATTTTCCACAGTGCATCTCTGTTGACGCTGTCAAAGACTTTCTCAAAATCTATGAATAATGCATATGTTGTGCTATGCCACTCATTTGCCTGTTCTAATATTTGTCTACGTACAAATATGTGGTCTATGCATGATCTTCCTTTCCTAAATCCTGCCTGCTCTTTCCGAAGTTTTTCCTCAAGTGCTGGTACAATTCTGTTGATGATTATTCTGCAAAATACTTTACTGGTGAGTGGCAGTAGGGTAATGCCTCTCCAGTTCCCGCAATCTCTGAGGTCACCCTTCTTTGGTAGTTTTACTATAAGCCCAGTTTTCCACTCCTCTGGGGCGTTTTCTAGATCCCAAATTTGTTGTAATATTCGGCAAAGTTGTTTTGGTGTTTCTGTTTCTTCTGCTTTCAACATCTCAGCAGTCACTTCATCTTCACCTGGTGCCCTGTCTGATTTTAGCATCTTTATCGCCTCCTTTACTTCATTTATTGTTATTGGTCCTGTATTGATGTTTAGTTCCGTTTTGCTTCAGGTATGTCTATTGTTTGTGCTGCTTGTGTTCTGTTTAGTAGGGTGTTAAAGTGTTCCCTCCATCTTTCAATTTTTTCTCTTTCTCCACTGACCAGTTGTCCATTTTGTGTTCTTACTACACTTTCACATCTTGTGTTGAAGTTACCTGTCATCTGCTTTGTGATTTTATATATGGTTTTCATGTCATTTGTATATGCTGCTTTCTCTGCTGTTTCTGCTAAGTTGTCATAATATTGACGTTTATCTTGACGGCATGATTCCTTCACTTCTTTGTTTTTTTGCGCATAATTACTTAAAACTCGTTCTTTAAACCGTTGTGATTTGGTGTTCAGTAATTTTTTCTTGATTTCTTTTCTTTGCTCTATCTTTTCCCATGTGGTCTCGCTTATCCATTCCTCTTTTCTCCTTTTCCGATATCCCAGCACCTCTTTTGCTGTTTCCTGTAGTGTTTTATTGAACTCTAATATGGACATTTCTGCTTCGTCTTGTAGGACACTGAAGCGGTTCTTAAGTACTATTGAGAATTCATTTCTTGTTTGCTGGTCTATCAGTTTTCTTGTATCAAAATGTATCTTTCTGTGTTCTCCGATTTTGGCTTTCCTTAATTTTTGTTTTATTTTTGCTACCAGAAGGTTGTGATCACTTCCTACATCTGCTCCTTTCCTTGCTCGCACATCTTGTAGTGACCGTTTCCACTTGTTGTTTATTAGTATGTGATCGATTTGGTTTTCTGTGGTTTTATCTGGTGACCTCCAAGTCACCTTATGGATGTTTTTTTGTTGGAAAATTGTCCCTCCGATGGTCATCATGTTTTCTTCACAGAAACTGCACAGTCTTTCTCCATTTTCATTTATTTCTCTGATTCCTTCTCTTCCCATGATTCTTCTTCTATCTTCATTTCCTTCACCTACTTTTGCATTGAAGTCGCCTAAGATGAGTAGCATATCATGCTTGGGTATTGTTTCTACTGTTGCTTGGAGGCTGTTGTAAAAATCTTCTTTTAATTCCTCTTCAGCTGCTTCTGTTGGTGCATAACAAACTATAATAGACAGCTGCGTGAATCTTAAGTTGAACCGTGCATATAATAATCTCTCATTTATTGGGGTCCATTTCAGCAATGCTCTTGATGCTTCTTTTGTTATAATCAATGCTACTCCTCCTTCATGAAGATCTTCTTTACCTGACCATATTATTGTATCTTCTGTGTGCTGTGTTGTTAATTTCCTTCTGCCTTGTCCTGTCCATCTTGCTTCTTGTATTCCTAGTATGTCTAGTTTGTATCTGTGCATTTCCTTGATGGTTTGTGCTAGTTTTCCAGTCTGGTTTAGAGTTCTTACATTCCAGCTGCCTATTTGCATCTTGTGTTTAGGTTTCAGGAGGTCTGCAGTCGGGCTGGGGACTTCCAGTGGCTGGCTTTCATCCACAACCTTCATGGGCTCAGCTTCCTGATACGCATTTCTCCTTCCACCTGCATTTGCTTTTTCCCTTGCTTCCGTTTCTGTAGCAGTCTGATAGTTTTTTTACCAGATAGGGTTGCTGGCCCTATGCTGAACCCTCCTTAGTCGCCTTTTACGATCATGCGTGGTAGGGTACAGTGGTCCTATTCTTTGCAGATCCCGGGTACCACACGGGGGAAGCAAGGGCAAATAGTGTACATTATCCTTCTGCTCAATGATGATGGCGATGTCTGTGTGTTATCAAAGACTTTTCTCATTCCCTACAGCAAATACAGGAAAATGGAGCAAGGATTCCCACTAAAAGGCTGCCAGGTTATTCCTCCTTGCATGCCCCATGGTGGAGTGTGTTAATCACTACCTTGCTATGATTGTGTGACATGGCATGCTTCCTTCCCAAGAACACAGACGGTGAGTGGCATTATTTTTTTTATAAGGCAACATTAAGACTTTGAACCTGCATTTACCGTCTGTTCAACTGTGTGCCTAAACAAGAGGAAATACATAACTAAAATTATCCTACAAAAAATGTCCTACCCTCTAAAATTGATCTATCAAAGCAACAAACAAGATTTCACCAACAAAACATACCTTGCCCTTCCCTTTGACCACTTTTGCTTTGCTGTCAGATTTCACTGCTGATTTTTCTGGTGGTGGCTCATCATCCTCAAGTTTCTCAGACCGTGATGAGATGGAAGAAGAAGGCGGTGCTGACTTAGGAGCTGCTTTCTTGCTGCTGGCTGCAGTAGCTGCAGGTGCTGCTTTCTGTGGCTTGGCAGGTTTAGCTGGGAGTTCACCCTTGGCCTTCTCTATAAGAGGTTGAATCTGGTCCTTGGTAGCAGGCTACGAATCATAAGTGATTAACATTACAAGCTGCCAGAAAATAGCACTTATAGTAAGACTCACTACTTCTATGAGTTTCTACACTGCAGTATAGTTGTTTTAATGTATTTACCAGCTAAAATAAGAAAATAGCACTTGCAGTAAAATTCACTACTTCTATGAGTTTCTACACTGCAGTATAGTTGTTTTAATGTATTTACCAGCTAAAATAAGAAAATAGCACTTGCAGTAAAATTCACTACTTCTATGAGTTTCTACACTGCAGTATAGTTGTTTTAATGTATTTACCAGCTAAAATAAGAAAATAGCACTTGCAGTAAAATTCACTACTTCTATGAGTTTCTACACTGCAGTATAGTTGTTTTAATGTATTTACCAGCTAAAATAAGAAAATAGCACTTGCAGTAAAATTCACTACTTCTATGAGTTTCTACACTGCAGTATAGTTGTTTTAATGTATTTACCAGCTAAAATAAGAAAATAGCACTTACAGTAAAACTCACTACTTCTATGAGTTTCTACACTGCAGTATAGTTGTTTTAATGTATTTACCAGCTAAAATAAGAAAATAGCACTTGCAGTAAAATTCACTACTTCTATGATTTTCTACACTGCAGTATAGTTGTTAAAAAAAAAAGTTAATGTATTTACCAGCTAAAATAAAAGTATTCATTCTGAAACTGCTTTGCATGAAATTAGTCTCAACATAAATGAAAGAAATGTATCATAACAATCACAAATTTCTTGGCAAATTCTAAATAGTCTTGCAACACAAACATTGCTCGCTGTTACTGTGGCCATACTGTGTAGATCTGACACTGGCAATCAATCATTTGTGGAAGCTGTTCAAATAAAATGGTCCTTGGTAAACCTTAAACCTTAAAAGGTAAACCTTAAACCTTACAACAGCTGATAACTACCCACTTCAAAACTAGAACAAAAATGCCTATTTATGTGAGTGTGTATGCATGAGTGTATGTGTATATATGCATATGTGTGTGTATGTATGTATACACACATATATACACACTTTATAATTTTTTAAAACTTAAACCAAACTTTAACACAAAATTTAAACCAACATCGCTTTATTACTACACTCTCTCTGTGGAACTGAACTCCACATTCAACAACTGTAGCTAAAAACAAAAACAAAAAAAAACCAGTGACCTACTTTGCACTTTCCAAGAGCCTTGAGGAAGGCATCATATCCTGTGTGTATCATCAAAGGCACAAGAACATCCCCGGCACGTTTGCGGACATCAGCATTTCTGTCCTCTAAGCATGTCAGAACGTAGGGTATCACACCCCTTACCTCCACCGGCAGCTGTTTATGTGTTGGCAGCTTCTCAGACAACCATCCAAGTAACTTCAGTTTGAAAGTTTAAAATGTACAATTACTGCAAACCCTAATACTACTGTTATATACACTATTTCTAATCTTTCTTATATCAAAATATCACATTACTTTCACGTCAATATAGATCAAGCTTCTTCTACTATATTTTAACTTATAACAAAAAAAAAAGTTGGCTTAATTTCGGCATCAATATATGTTACACAATTCAGACCTGTGCAACGGAAAGTATGCAATTATAACAAGTCACTAAGAATAATGTACACCTAGTGAATACCTCTTATAAAACTGAACTGAAAAACCATGGAGAGAAAAGAGAGGTCAAAAGTCAACATATTTCACTCTGACAGACACTTTAGAAATAAATATTCAGGGAAACTCCACATCTCTTTCAAGCATTATTTTCAGGTCACAGGTCACAATTTTTAAAGTTGCTCACTAAAAATACAGAAAACACCGAAATGAAATTTAAATATTTTTTCCCCCACAAATTCTGTGATTTTTTAACTTTCCTTACTTAACTCTGAAGGGGTTAACATCACTCATGAAAGTCACTGAATCTCTCATGAGTTACCACAGTATATGAATGTTCCTGCCTATGTCAACACAGCATAGAAAATAAATATATGTGTTAATACAACAGAAGTTTCAAAGTTTTACTAAGAAAACTTAATTATGAGAAACTCATTATATACAATTTCTTGTTCAGTAACACACAGACTTATGTAGAAACCCTTTACATACAAAAGTAAACAATTTCTTGTTCAGTAACACACAGACTTATGTAGAAACCCTTTACATACAAAAGTAAACAATTTCTTGTTCAGTAACACACAGACTTATGTAGAAACCCTTTACATACAAAAGTAAACAATTCTTGTTCAGTAACACACAGACTTATGTAGAAACCCTTTACATACAAAAGTAAACAATTTCTTGTTCAGTAACACACAGACTTATGTAGAAACCCTTTACATACAAAAGTAAACAATTTCTTGTTCAGTAACACACAGACTTATGTAGAAACCCTTACATACAAAAGTAAACAATTTCTTGTTCAGTAACACACAGACTTATGTAGAAACCCTTTACATACAAAAGTAAACAATTTCTTGTTCAGTAACACACAGACTTATGTAGAAACCCTTTACATACAAAAGTAAACAATTCTTGTTCAGTAACACACAGACTTATGTAGAAACCCTTTACATACAAAAGTAAACAATTTCTTGTTCAGTAACACACAGACTTATGTAGAAACCCTTTACATACAAAAGTAAACAATTTCTTGTTCAGTAACACACAGACTTATGTAGAAACCCTTTACATACAAAAGTAAACAATTTCTTGTTCAGTAACACACAGACTTATGAAGAAACCCTTTACATACAAAAGTAAACAATTTCTTGTTCAGTAACACAGAGTCCACATTGTTCTATATATTTCATCAAAGCCATTCATAGCACACCAAGCATTTACGTAGTCACCAGGGGGTAACAGAAAGTGGGGAAGACCCAAAGACACACTAAGAAGAGTTATTACCAAGGAGTGTTCAACAATGCTCATCAGAAACACCGAAGATCTAAAGCAAGTAGCAAGGAATCGCCAGACATAGAGAGCTTTGTCCTCAGCCCTATGTGCCACCTTTGGCCCAAGAGGATCAACTATCTAACTAACATTCATATATGTATAGGGTACTGCAACAACAGCTCACCTCAGCTCTCAAGAAAGGGTTCTCCACCTTCAGGGCATCAAATATAGCCTCACTCTCAAGCAATGGTAGGAGTGAAGAATGTTCTGCCCATATATTCAAACATGCAATCACCTTCTCTCTTAATGCAGGCTAGTTAATGTAAGAGAAAGAAAAAAAAGGGTAAACACTGAAATAAGAGAAGTAAATTATCAGTTATCTCCAAATGGGTAAATGTAATGTTCTATGGCAGCACTCTGAAACAAGAATCTTATTCTCTGAAAATACCAACAGAAAGTGATAGTGATGGTGGAACTACCTGCAGCTATGATCTAAAAGCTATACAGCAAATACCATGATGAAGAACAAGAATGCTGTAAAAGCTATACAGCAAATACCATGATGAAGAACAAGAATGCTGTAAAAGCTATACAGCAAATACCATGATGAAGAACAAGAATGATGTAAAAGCTATACAGCAAATACCATGATGAAGAACAAGAATGCTGTAAAAGCTATACAGCAAATACCATGATGAAGAACAAGAATGATGTAAAAGCTATACAGCAAATACCATGATGAAGAACAAGAATGATCTTACAGCTATACAGCAAATACCATGATGAAGAACAAGAATGATGTAAAAGCTATAGAGCAAATATCATGATGAAGAACATGATTGATCTAAAAACTATACAACAAATATCATGATGAAAACAAAGCATTCTTTAGCAATTATTCAGTTTTTGAAATATTTCAAGTTGTTGACTGCTAGGTACATGCTTTGTTTTTTCTTTCTTTTTTCCCCAAAATCTACTGACTACCATCATCTCGTGGAACCAAAATCTACTGACTACCATCATCTTGTGGAACCAAAATCTACTGACTACCATCATCCTGTGGAACCAAAATCTACTGACTACCATCATCTTGTGGGAACAAAAATCTAGTTACTACCATCATCTTGTGGGACCAAAATCTACTAACTACCATTATCTTGTGGGAACCAAAATCTAGTTACTACCATCATCTTGTGGAACTAAAATCTACTGACTACTATCATCTTGTGGAACCAAAATCTACTGACTACCATCATCCTGTGGAACCAAAATCTACTGACTACCATCATCTTGTGGAACCAAAATCTACTGACTACCATCATCTTGTGGAAAACTATTCCACCTTCCTCATGTGCTCTGGAGACAAGCCACTGCCATTTAAAAAAAAAAAATTATGACTGCAATTTTTTCCCATTGTGATGGACCCTGCTAAGAAATGTTCACTGTTATGTCTATTCCAGGATTTAGTGAAAGTCACTGTTATGCCACTTGATATCTCAATCTGCAGTCCACCATACATCCAGCCTGTTGTCTAAATGGTAGTCTGCTACATATCCACCTTGATGCCCTCAATTTCAAGACCTTCCTGTTGTTGCCTGGAAAGAAGTGGAACTTTGCAATTTCTAGATCACTGACCAATAAACCAAGACCACAGCATGTTACACATCAGCTGAACTAAATCATGAACTCACTGACCAATGAAACAAGACCACAGCATGTTACACATTAGCTGAACTAAATCATGAACTCATTGGATTTGGTTCAAATGACAAGATAAAACTCACCTTGGAATCAGCCAAACACAGCAACAGCCCTGGGCCAATAACCTTGAAATGACCCTTGCAGTGTGGCCCGAGGGATGTGGCCAAAGTTGAACAGATGCCAATGGTTATCATTTGCTGAAAGTGAAAATTATCTTCTAAATACTTTAATATGATGTGGGAAAAAAATGATTCTTAAAAATTTTAAGTAGAAAATTCATGAAACTATTCCCTGAAACTGAGATATAAAACTAAAAAGAAAAACAGTACATGCAATTTCATTATCTAGAAACCATTCTTTCATGGTTCTAAACTAGGTCTTTGGATGTGATGCAGTTAATATACAAACAACTAGTACTGCTGTTTTATGCTGGTTTTCATCTGAAGTCAAGCTGTTCCTGAGACATCCATCGGTGTTCAGTGATGTATTATAATTTACTAATCTTGAATGTTCTGCGGACTCACAGCACCTGTTCTCTCATTCTTTCTTTGTAGTGGTTCTGAAAAGTGTGAGAGCCAAAATATTGCACATTCATGTTATTATAAATACAGCTGTTCTGTGCATTAGATGCTTTTTGAGCAGCACTGGCAAACTGTGCTTTTCCATCTTGTGGGGTCCTTGGTGCCCCCAATCAATTTGAATGCCATTCTTTTCTTGTGCAATTTGGTTCAAAACTTGTTACTATTTGTTTT
Source organism: Achatina immaculata (assembly GCA_009760885.1). Classification (NCBI taxonomy): domain Eukaryota; kingdom Metazoa; phylum Mollusca; class Gastropoda; order Stylommatophora; family Achatinidae; genus Lissachatina; species Lissachatina immaculata. The sequence goes on from CM019694.1 coordinate 1,710,976, forward strand.
ATATTTTAACTCTTTCACTTCAAAGAAACACTGGGAATGTTGTAAATCTTGCACACCTATGCAAATCAAAGCTCAGTCTAAATAAAATGAAAAGTAGTGCATTTCTAACATTTCTGAATCGTAGAGTTAACTTTCTTCCAATTTTTTTCTACCAAAATTTAATCTGGGAGAGCACAGACAATATAACTCAGGAATGAAAGGGGTAACAAAATGTTGGCTTATTCTGTGCACTTTATTTCTTTACACACTTTTGACCTATGCAATGAGAATGTATGCTCATTTTTAATGTTTCTGCTTGGAAAAATGTACAAGAGAGTTTTTAGTTCATTTTTTTAAATGTTCACCTATTAGGAATTTACCCAGAATGTGACTTTTGTCTGACTTGTTACTTTCCCTTAATGTACGTACTCTCAGAATCAGGTACAGTGCACTCTGGTGTGTCTGTAAGTGCATTAAATAAAAAACAAATGTTCATGTAAAAATCGGGCTCATAATGTGGGACTACAGCTGAGCTCATAAATGAACATGGTTCTACATCATGTGGACAAATAAACAAAAAGATGTGAATTCTAAACCAGGAAAAATTTACTCAGATCTCCACTTTAGGAGGTGAGAAAACATCCATTAATTTAGATGTATTTTTTAAAAAAAACAGAGGAAAAAAAAAAAAAGTAAACCGTAACCACTTTTCCAATATCTCACCAGATTTTTGTTTGATTCCCCAAGTCTTGCCTTCAGGGCCTCTGGCAGGGGCCCCATATTTGGTAATACAAACTTGGCATCAGATAAAATGTTGGTCACTTTCTGAAGGGCCTCGCCTCTGACCTTCCAGTTCTTGTCAGCCAATTCATTAATAAGCTCTTCAGTAATCTTCTCACTAGAAAATGACAATATAGAGACAGTTGAAGATTATTGCATCCTCTACTTAGAAAACAATGAACGGTGCTGAAGATCACTTGCTTATTAAAATAACTGCCAACTGCTGATATATGTAGAAGTTCCCAACCTATGACCCTTACAGACATACTCCAGCAAATCCTAAATCCTTAATATATCACGAGAATGATAAATCTTAAATAATAAAAAATATCTGATGCACTGAATTAATGGGATGCATTTTGTAGACAGACAGTAGCACAGACAGGTAGTGCAGCTAATGAAACTGAAAAGAGAAATTAAAAAAAAAAAAAAATATTGAAACAAAACAGCTAAATTTTTTGCTCATGTTAACACGACTGATAACTGGTGACTATTTAGTTTTAGTCTGACACTATGGATGTGAGTGATTAGACTCGGTTGTCAGAGTCTGAAGACCACTGAGTATGCTCAGTGAATTCATAAGGCACAGCAATGACTACTGTAGCTAAGGCTTGGGGGCCTGGCAGATATTTAAGGGTTCTTGACAACTGACTTTGCTGTAGGAACAGGGCTGCTCTACAGGGTAAAAGGGATGGCGACTGCAGTAAAACTGGTTAATATAAATAAGGTAGATAGAGGTGTATGGTGCAGTTTTACAAAGTGAGGGAGGAAGTGAGCAAGGTGAGAAAAAAACGAATATAAAGTATGAGAATGTATAAATGAAAAACATACAACATCCGATATTTCGGCGTGAGCCTTATTCGAGGATACATACAAAACAAAATACAACATATATAACTTATCTGAAGCGTCTTGCTCTCAGTAAAGCGGAAATGTGTGTGGAAGAAGGAGGAGGAGGAAAAAAAGTGGGAGAAAGGGGTTGGGGGAAGGCAACAGAAACATGATAGCCGCTAGAGGTGTCGGGGGGGGGGGGAGAGAAAAGAGGACGCGAGAGATAATGAATGAAGAACTTAAACACCTACAGGGAGGAAATGTAAAACTAGTGAATGGGACAAGACCAATATGTTGGCAGAGAAGGAAATAGGATGGTGGTAGGGAGGGGTAGCATAGAGAAAGAAAGTAGAGTATAAAAAAGGCCAGTGGAAAAATAAAGAAGTTACAGAAAGCTGAAGACATTGTTAATTCCAGCTGGGTGGAGACAGCCAGTCTGGAAAATAAGGCGCTGTTCTAGGACCCTCCGAGATCGTACATCTGCGGAACAAGAGCGGATCGCACTAACCGAAATGTCCTGTTTGCCCCTGTGGTTACCAAGGCAAAAATGTTTAGCCACAGGTGTCCAGGCCCTCTTAGAAATATCATTGAGATGCTGGCGAAATCGATCTCCTAACCGTAAGCCAGTTTCCCCTATGTACTTCAAACCGCAACGTTTGCACATGATAACATAAATGACATTTCGTGAAGTGCAGGTGAAACCCTCCTGTACTGATAACGTGGATTTAGGGAAAGAGATCTGGCTGGCCTCGACAACAAACGGACAAGTGTTGCATCTACGGCGTCCACAACGTCTGGTACCATAAAAGTGTCATCTGTCTTAAGATGACTACGAATTAAAAGGTCCCTGAGGTTCTTGTCCCGTCTGTAAGCCACCAATGGGGGTTCCCCAAAAAGTTTACGTGTCTCAGGCTCGGTCTGGAGGAGGTGGAGATGGCGAAACAGTATGTTTTTAACTGCCAAGCTATGAGGGTGGTACGTGAGTACTAGTTTCACTCTGTCCGAGCTACAGTGTGGTTTAGGGGTGAGGGCTTGTTGCCGCGATATGTGGCTAATGCGGTTCCAAGATGATGAGAGAACGTGGTCTGGATAGCCACGTTGACGGAAGAAATACAGGGTCAACTTTGGGCATGGGCAAAAGGCTAAAGAATGCAATGAAAACCAAACTGGAAGAGAAAACTTGAAGGCATAATAGTAACAGGATGAAGCAATGGACAACTTTTTTTTTTTAATTGGATGGAAAGCTGCTGGTCACGTCAAAGCAAAAAACCAGCAACTATGGGTTCCATTACATCCAACTTTCCTGCATAAACAGGACATGATGACAGATAAGATGAACTATTCATACAAGAAGGAAGTTTTCTAATAGAATACATGCCATCTCTGGTAAATGTTAAAATAATTTTACACCACCTCTTAGAGAAAGAAAATTTTTAAAACTATTCCTCACGAGTAACTGAATCGTGAGCATGAAAGAAGATTTGTGATGTGAATATCATAACAGTATTCTATACCAGTTAAGTAATCACTTGTTTTCTGAATGTATCACCATTTCACCCTTTGCAGGAATATCATTCTGCTGCTAATTTGTCATGAGGAATGTTAATGATTTATCAGCAGACTTTCCTGTTTCTTTATATGTTTACTGTAGACTACTAAGTCATCTCCCCTGACTCAAGATGTCCCAGACAAATATATAACCCTTGAGGCTAAATGAGGTGTATAGTTTCTTTTTCTCATTTCTCAGTCTATAACCTACTTCTACCTTGCATCTGTCTGAGGACATTTTGTGCCCACCTCCTCTTACAAGGATACCAAAGAAATCTGTGTTTAATTTTTTTCATTTATTTTGTGTGTGTGTGTTTTTAATCGGTTGTGTTCTTTTTGTATGTGGTCCTTGAAAAGGGCATTTGCTAAAATATTAGATTTTTTGTATGCTCTTAATTTATACATGATCATATTTATACTTTCTGCCACATTCCTGCACATTTTCCTCACTCTTTCTGTCTTTTTGTAAAATGAAACATACACTTCTGTCAATCTTTATAACTAGGATTAGTTTTACTATGGTCATCACTTCTCTTATATCCTTGTGGGAATGAAATCCTGACCCCAAGACACGTACTCCAACTGTGCTCAGTCTGTGAAACTAGACTTGGCCACTGGTCAATAAAAGCAGAACTGGATACTCAGTCCATGAACACAGACTTTACCACTGAGTCTGTGAAACCAGACTTGGCAACAGGTTTTACAAAGCCAGACTTGGCAAATGGGTCACAAAACCAGACCTATCTATTTGGCCACAAAGCCAGACTTGGCAAATGGGTCACAAAGCCAGACTTGGTTAATGGACCACAAAATCAGACTTAACTACTGGGTCTCAAAGTCAGGCTTTGCTAGCAGGCCACAAAGCTGGACTTGGCTACTGGACCACAAAACCAGACTTGGCTACTGGGCCACAAAGCCAGACTTGGTTACTGGGTCAAGATCTGAGTCAGGCGCTTTATGAATGTTCCAAAAAACTATGAGAAAACTAAATCTTAAGTATGACTACGCACTCAAACACTGATGCTTATGTTACACAACAAAAAAAGTACCTGATATCTGTTCTAGGCACCAAGTCCTGAACATTAGACTCTCCATCTTCTTCTTCACCTTCTGCCTCTTCTTTCTCCTCATCATCATCACCCTCATCACCACCGCCCCCAACCATTATTTTTCTTGTTGGTGCAGGTGGTTTCATGTCTTGCATCTATTTCATTAAATAAAAACTATTAAATAAAAACCAGTTATAATAAAGTTTCCACAATTTTTTTGCTCTGAAAGTGGCTCAATGTTTGTAATAAATAAATAACAGATTTTCCAACAAAGAAACAGGTTCAATGCTTGTAATATATAAATAACAGATTTTCCAGTCTGCTACACTTCATGCTTCGATTTCAAGACCTTCATGTTATTTGGAAGGAATTGAAAGTTTGTAAGAAATTTGTTCAGTAATTTGTAACAAGTAAATAACGCATTTTCTAGCAATGAAACTGGTTCTGTACTTTGCAATAAATAAATAACAGATATTCTAGCAAAAATACTGGTTGTGTTCTTTGTAATAGAAAGTGTAAGGAATAAATAACAGATTTTCTAACAGAGAAACAGGTTCTTCAGCCTACTCAATCTCCGAGTTTACTAGTTATTTTTACTGTTTCCCCATGTAACAGCACTGAAACTTGTAGACCTTTTTTTCAGTTGTTCTTCATCATCATGTGACAATGTCCATCCATTGGATGCTGTTACAGTTTCAAAAGAGCTGCTGTGCATGCAGTTTGCTGTGTTATATACTGTCACCATTTTCGTGTTAGACGAGGGCGAACCTGGCTCGATATTTATAACAAATGGGCAACAGATGCTCTCTTAAATAAGACCAGAATAGAAATTCTCTTATCTTATATCTTATATCCTTCCCGTGCCGTTAGACGTCACATAGGGCTCGCAAAGTAGTTCGCCAATTTTTCTTCGGCGAGTCTTTCAACCTCATCAAAGGATTTTATGCCTGTTAACTTGGCCTCTCTTAATAATGTTCTCTTCAGAGTTTCACGCGGTCTGCCCCTTTTTCTTCGGCCAGTTGTGTTCCACTTGATAGCTTGTTTTGGGATTCTCTGCTCATTTATATATACATCAATAAAAATGTGGAAGACCGTCTTGATGAAGGGAAAAGAAAAAGAGGAAGACCAAGGTGAAGATGGCTGCAAGACATCATTGATAATCTGTAAATGGATACATCAGCAGCAGGGTATCTTGCTTACAACCGAGAAGCCTACAGGAGAGCTGTTAGGGAGGCAAAGTTCCACGTGGGACATGCAAATGACTGACTGATTTATTGATCACTTCATCAATCAATATGGATCAGTGAAGAGAACTTTTTAACTTTCTGTCTCAGCTTTGTTACAGGAAAGAAAAATAAACAGATCCTCTCAAAGAATAAAATAATTTAACTTATATTTTACAAGCCAATAAACACTCTTGAGATACTAACCTTCTCAAATTCTGCATTTATCTGCTGTAAGAGAGCTGGCTTTTCCTTCTCAAAGAACACCCTGAGAGTGTCTCCCATGTACATATATATGACACCCAGGAGACTGATAGCGGCCATACGGACACCCTAAACAAGAACACAATACAAATTTAGCTTTTTTCATGACATACAAATCCTGGCATGTAGTAATAAATCTTCACTTCTCCTTTGTTCTCTGTTGCCTTAGTTGTGTCCATGGTCTAAATTTGAACATTCTCTTGCTGTAAAATCAGCCTTAGTCCTCAACATATTAGAATAATTTTTATGTGTACATGTTTTCCTTTACTGCTTCACAACAATGAGTAAAGTGGACTTTACATAAACGTCAGGTACCACTTGTACAACCATGCTGACTGAAGCATGATGGCTGCCAGTCTACTACCGTCAGTGTCCACAAATTAAAACTAGCTCAAGGTTATTATAGTACCTCTTCTGATGATTTAGGAGCTTCTGCTGGTTGTTTCTCTCTCTACAGTACACAGTTTCCTGCGTAATCCTTAGACTATCCCATACTCCAAGACTAACCTTTACTGCAGTCATCACTATAGAACTTTATATATGAAATAACCTACTTCTGCTGAAATGAATGGATGATATATGTTTTCCCTCAACATTTAATTTATGTATTATACATTCTTTTCTAGAATTTTTTTTTTTTGCAGAAGAAATTATAATCTTGAAATGCTTACAAAAACAGCAGTCAAGTTTATAAGCAGAACAGAGCTGATCTTTCCCTTGTGGTTTTAGTTTTCAATGTTCTTAATTCCATGAGAATAACTCCATTTGTGTTTTCTGGTCATGCAGAGTATGCTACATTTATCTCCAAACCCACTTCTTTTGTGATTTTTTTTCTGCCCACACAGAGTATGTTACATATACAATGGTACCTTGTGTCACAAACGCCTCTAGTCATGAACAAATCGGCCCACAAACACAATTTCCGAACAAATTTTGACTCAACCCATGAACAATGCCTTGGCGCACAAATGCACAAACATGGCTTTGGCGCCACGTTTTCGGCTCGTGAACAGCATCAGCTGTACTCAGGTTTGCATGCTGTGAACACTGTCTGTCATTGCATTGTTCTTGATACAATTTTTTTTTGCTTTTTCCATTAAATTAACCCTCATTATGGCTCTCAAGAAAGTGAAAAGTGTTAGTGACAGTGGCGTAAAGAAGCCTACGTGTATCACAGTAGAAACAAAGAAGGAAATAATAACTAAACATGAGAATGGTGTTCGTGTTTCTGATCTCGCCAAGCAGTACGACATGGCTAAATCTACGATCTGTATGATCTTAAAGAACAAAGATGCACTAAAGACAGCTGATGTGGCTAAAGGAGTGACTATGTTAACGAAGCAAAGGTCTCAAGTGTTAGAAGAAGTAGAAAAATTATTGTTAGTTTGGATTAATGAAAAGCAGCTTGCTGGAGATAGTGTTAGCGAGGCCCTAATATGCGAGAAGGCTTTACTTTTGCAAGGTGATTTAGTGGTGAAAACACTGAATACAAGTGATGAATCTGAAAGCACTGATGAATTTAAAGCAAGTAGAGGCTGGTTCGAGAAATTTCATCGACGAACTGGAATTCATAAAGTTGTTAGGCATGGAGAGACAGCTAGTTCAGACACAAAAAGCTGCAGATGCCTATGTGGAGGAATTTGCAAACTTTATCAACTCTGAAGATTATGTACCGCATCAATTTTTTAACTGCGATGAAACTGGATTTTTTCGGAAAAAAATGCCAAGAATGACCTACATAACCCAAGAGGAAAAGTCACTGCCTGGCCACAATCAAATGAAGAACAGGCGTACACTATTTTTTTGGGAGGAACACTCAGGAGAGGAGGAGGAAAAGGTGGTACACATTTCAAGTGCTGAGATCAAAGAAATTTGTACAAGTGGAGTGAATTTCAGGTTTTCATTGAGAAGCATCAGCCTAACAAAACTATGACCAGCAGAGCAGTGGACATCTTAAATGACAATGTCATGTCCCATTTTTGGAAAATTATCCAACAAAGAAAAAAGACAAATGTCACTGGATCGTTATCTTGTGAAAACACCAGCCACCGAGCCAGCAATTGAACCACTTCCCAGGATGCAAACAAGAGAAAAAAACACCAGAAATACCTACACAGTTGCCTGACATTATTATGGAATGGGACTCTCCTTCGAAGGAGTAGTCTTCCTCCTCCTTCTCCTCCTCAACCATCTACCTGTGCCAGCAAACTATCAACCACAAAGGTAAACTTATACTGTATACTTTTATATTATATATTTTTGCCAAACATAAATCCATCAAAAAGTAAAAAACAATATGTTTCTGGGGCGGGCGAACGGATTAATTGGATTTGCATTAATTTCAATGGGAAAAATTGTTTCAGTTTGCGAACATTTCGGTTCGTGAACGGAGTCAAAGAACAAATTAAGTTCGTGACCCAAGCTACCACTGTATCTCCAAACCCACTTCCTTTGTGATTTCTTTTCTGGCCACATAGAGTATTTTGTATATATCTCCAAACCAACTTCTTTTGTGATTTCTTTTCTGGCCATACAGAGTATGTTACATATATCTCCAAACCCATTTCTTTTGTTATTTCTTTTCTGGCCATACAGAGTATGTTACATATATCTCCAAACCCACTTCTTTTGTGATTTCTTTTCTGGCCATACAGAGTATGTTACATATAAACCCACTTCTTTTGTGATTTACTCTCTGGCCACACAGAGTATGTTGCATATATCTCCAAACTCACTTCATTTGTGATTTCTTTTCTGGCCACACAGAGTATGTTGCATATATCTCCAAACCCACTTCTCTGTAGCCAAAACAAAAATACAACCACTTACAAAGGATAAATCATGAATAAGTGAACAACAATGTATCATGTTCAAACTTAAATGTGAGTTGCATGTTTACTAGCTTCACTTACAGGATTTGTTGCAGCAAGTGCTTTGTTTACTGTTGCAATTAGGGCTTTAACATTCAACCTGTGTTGTAAAGTAAACATAAGACATTAAATATACACAGACACCCCAATAACACTGACATCTTAACAGATATAAAGGTCCCAAACATAAGTTTTTACTTTATCAATACATAATTCTGTAACATGTTTTTTTTTCTGCAAAAAAAGGTCATAAAAATGGTCTCAGAGATGATAACAAGTGACCTCAGAGATTGTGATGAGTGGCCTCAGAGATTGTGATGAGTGGCCTCAGAGACTGTGATGAGTGGCCTCAGAGATTGTGATGAGTGGCCTCAGAGACTGTGATGAGTGGCCTCAGAGACTGTGATGAGTGGCCTCAGAGACTGTGATGAGTGGCCTCAGAGATTGTGATGGTGGCCTCAGAGATTGTGATGGTGGCCTCAGAGACTGTGATGAGTGGCCTCAGAGATTGTGATGAGTGGCCTCAGAGACTGTGATGAGTGGCCTCAGAGACTGTGATGAGTGGCCTCAGAGACTGTGATGAGTGGCCTCAGAGATTGTGATGAGTGGCCTTAGAGACTGTGATGAGTGGCCTCAGAGACTGTGATGAGTGGCCTCAGAGACTGTGATGAGTGGCCTCAGAGATTGTGATGAGTGGCCTTAGAGACTGTGATGAGTGGCCTCAGAGACTGTGATGAGTGGCCTCAGAGACTGTGATGAGTGGCCTTAGAGATTGTGATGAGTGGCCTCAGAGATTGTGATGAGTGGCCTTGAGTGATGAGTGGCCTTAGAGATGGTGATGAGCGGCCTCAAGAGATGATAATGAATGGCCTTGAGAGATGCAGCCTTAGAGATGATAAAGTGGCCTCAGAAATTATGTGTGGACTCAACAATGATAATAAGTGACCTCAGAGATGTTACATAATGAATGGCCTTAGGGATAACAATGACACGCTTAAACAATAGAAATTTGTACCAAAGCAGAACTAGGAATGTGGGGATGTAAATAAAAGCAAGTGACAGTGGGAAAAAAAATGAATGAAAACTTCCAACATAAAGTAACAAGAAAGGAAGACACACTGGACATCTCAGATAAAGCACCATTCGGACATACATCACATAATGCTTTTATTTCTAAAATGATTTAGAGTCACTAGCAATTATGGGTCAAAAATAATGCGACCTCACTGGCATAATCCGGTGGAAGATATGAACTTCCTGAGCAGTATCAAAACAGAATCCGAAGGTTTGGACTGTGTAAAGAGACAACCAGTTTCTTCATTTATTATCTCCGTAAGAAGTCTAGCCAGGGCTCCAGAATTTACACCTTTAGAAGACCTAATTTAGATTTCCAAGTGAAGCTTTCTTTATTCTTACTTATAGAGTTTTAGTGCTAATGTGGATTCCTGAATAACTGACCCATCTCCACAAGATAAAGGCTGTGCCAACAGCCCAGTGCATGTGCCAAAATGGCCGCTAGACTCCTGAACACATAATACAGACCTGGACTATATACAGAGACCTCTGACCCCAGGTATGGCCCCAAGAGAGTAGCACGGGGGAAAAACTCTGAGGTTCCCACAGAGACCTCCTGCTGACAGCAGGATTCATGGAGACACAACCCAGCTCCCTGTTTAGAAAGCTGAACATACAAAAATGAACACAGAAGAAGATGAATGATTGGGACCACTTTTTGCCTGTATCATTTGTGTGACAGCTAGACTGGAAAGACAGAAATATTAAGTGTCATGTGGCTGCTAGAAGTTGTTCCCTACTTCTTTACAGTCAACTCAACCTTTGCTATATATAAATACACTACTTAATTTTTCTGCTGTTTCGAAAATGAAAAAACCACAGTACAAGCTGTCTGTATTATTATCAGTTTTTAATCTGATGTAATACTGGTCTGTCATATTATCAGTTTCTAACCTAAATTTTGAATCTGCTTGGAATGAAATAGTATTTTACATGAAAATGTGTTCCACGTATGTTAGTTCACATTTAATGTTGAATCACTTTGCTTTGTTTAAGATATGTCCTTTATTAGCTATTATGTAATCTGTGCTGATTGAAATTATATCACACACAAAAAAATGAATGTTTACATCAGATTAGAAAAAAAGATTCTAGAATGTACCTTCATGGAAATTTTCAACACATACAGAACTGTGCAACAGATTTAATCTAGATTCTAGGTAGATTCTATGCCTCTACCATCCAGAAAATGCTGAAAACTTATTTCAACGAAACTAAAACATGACATAAGTAAAATATCATATACCCCCCCCCCCCCACAACTTTCCAAAGGCAATTTTCAGTAATGACACAGTTAATGAGTAAATAATGCAAAATGTGACTTACTTGAGTCCAAATTCCTGAATGGCAGTTGTAAGCCATGTCAGAGCTTCCTGCTGGTTTTTAGGATTCTTCTGTTCGAAGGCCATACTCATCACCTGTGTATGTGCATATAAGCAATGTCAACAGGAATCATGAAAAGCTTTTTTATACATGTATATAAAAAAATCAATATGAACAATCACGTTTTTTAAAAAATATGTATATAAATAGTCAATATGAATAATCAAAAGCTTCTTTACATGTATGTAAAGTCAATCTGAATAATCAAACAAAATTAGGTAGTCTCTATGAAACCTATAATATAGCTGAAAAAACAAATATAAGTGCAAAAACACTTATTCACATGTTAAAATATAACTTTTGAATACCTCCCTGGTTTACATTCTAATGACTGAAAACACATTTTAACCACTTCAAGAATAGGTTTTCATTTCATTTCTCCAATCCAGCAGCAATATTTTTCTATTTTCACATAAAAGTGAAAGAAGAAAGCAGTATAGAGGAAGAAGCTAAAATACTAAGATACGCTGATAACATCGACCTAGTGGGCGGAAACTATGCAAGAAGTCATCAATACCTGCATACACCTGAGAGATGTGGCACTAAAAGTGGGGCTGACCATTAACCAAGATAAGACAGAGTATATGAAGATATCAAGAGACCAGAGGCAGAATGATCCAGATTATATAAATGTTGGAGATACAGTCATTAGGAAAGCAGAAACATACAAATATCTAGGCACAACCTTCAACGGAAACAACACAGTAAGCGAGGAAATTAGAGGCAGAGTACAGATAGGGAATAAAACATACTTTGCCTTGCAACACCTGTTAAAATTAAAAATCCTGTCTCAAAACACCAAAATAATAATCTACAAAATTGTAATAAGACCACCCATCATGTATGGATCAGAAACATGGAGTACAACAAAAAAAGGTGAACAAGTGCAGATCTTTGAGAACAAGATCCTAAGAAGAATCTTTGGGCCCACAAAGAACACCAACAGTGGAGAATGGAGAGCTAGAAAGAACACTGAACTGAACTGTTTATTTAAATCCCAACGAATTATAAATGTCTTGAAACTGAACAGACTATACTGGCTGGGCCATGTAGACTGAATGGAAGTGAACAGACAAACACAAAATATGTATGCACAAGAGATGAGAGAAGTAAGACCAAGGGGTAGACCAAGACAGAGGTGGAAAGACAACATAGAAGAGGATATAAAAGAAATTAGTGTCACACCAACTGGAGAGAGAAGATTAGGAATAGAGTGGAATGGAGATGAACTTTATCTGCAGCAGTGAGCCTTAATGGCTCAGAAAGCTAAGAAAAAGAAACAGCCATCTGAGCTTGTGCTCTTCAGCTTGAAACGATGGTAAAGTATCTGCAAGTTTCTTTAACTGTACTGAGTTTGTATGTATTTTCAATTTTTGGATGTAGGTATTCCTGTTGCAAATCTATGAGTGCTGGATGTTCTAGTAGATGGCGTGTGACTGTTTCTTGGTTATTATATCTAGGTTCAAAATAAAATGGCCAAAAAGAAAAACCACAATTATGAAATATGAAATTATTTTGGGCAATTTAATGACCATTTTTTTTCTTGCATTTCATTGGTCAACTTTACATGCTCTAACTACTGATGTTCAAATGAAACACAATGCCTGATAACTTGCATGGAATTTTTTAGTACAAGTCAAACAAATGAGTTCCATAAGTCCTTTGGGAGCAACCAAGAAAAAAATAAATAAAATGTTTGCTTGCACTTATGCCACGCTGTCTGACAATCTTACCTCTAAACTGACAAAATCCAAGCCCAGGACCTCAGCCATGCCAGTCAAGCACTCTTTGGCCACAACGCCATTCTTTGCATCTCCCAGTTTGTCAACTATGTCTGGTAAGCAAAACTCTGCTGATCGCTTGGAAAAGTTGGAGTTGCGTGTCAGATGTGCCACCAACTCCAGTTTAAGTTTCAAGACCTGGAGAAAGTTTCGGATGGTTGATGAATCAAAGAAAATCATCATCATCATCAATATATTCTTCACATTCAGAGGTACACAAGACAGAGATTCTCCATCTAACCTGGTTTTAAGACCATTTTTTTTTTTCAATTTCCCTTCTGTGCTTGAGAATTATTCAAAGGGTTTGTCTCAATGCAGCTCTGGGTCTTTCTTCTCTCATCACTCTTTGTCAAAATCACAATTATCTGTAAATATTTTTTTGTCTTTCCTAAATCACAATCCCTTTTCACACAAAAGTTTATCTAGTAATTATGAAACTGAAAGGAAAACAACTGATAAACACAACAATAAATCCTTTTTTTTAATACATAATAATTCCTCTTTTAGTCCTAGAAGACAGCTCTGAAGCAGGTTAATGTTAGATGTTTGAGGAAGCTGCACAGCATCTTTTTGTTAAGTAGTTTCTATCATGGTTTACTCTATCACCATATGACAGACACAATCAAATACATGTCTGTTCTATCATGGTTTACTCTATCACCATATGACAGACACAATCAAATACATGTCTGTTCTATCATGGTTTACTCTATCACCATACGACAGACACAATCAAATACATGTCTGTTTTATCATGGTTTACCCTATCACCATATGACAGATACAATCAAATACATGTCTGTTCTATCATGGTTTACTTTATCACCATAAGACAGACACAATCAAATACATGTCTGTTCTATCATGGTTTACTTTATCACCATAAGACAGACACAATCAAATACATGTCTGTTTTGCAAGGTCCAGTCTTCTTGTGCTTTTATCTTTGGTTTTGCCTACTGGCTCATGTTTCTTCTTCAAAAGATAAAAATGAATACCATAACAATGAGAGGAGGTGAAGAAAACAACAGCTTGATTGTTTTTTTTTTTAGGTATTAATTACTCTGTGGGGGATATGGCTTGTAGGAAAATGTGGGGGTGGGGGAGGGGGCGAAAATAGCCAGAATATTACTGCTGCTCCAAACACTGTTGTCACTGAAGCAGGCATCTTCACTAGATGACACACTATAAGACTACCACACATGTGAAGGAGATTGCAGTAACACTGTAGAGAAATTTTCACCAAATAATACCACAGTTTTCAGAGTTTACTGAACATCTACAACAACTGGGGCTTTTTCATTTGGATCCTCAAAGATGTAACCCTGACTGTGATATTAGCAGATTTAACAATGAAAAAAAAAAAAAAAAGTATCAGACCTGAAAGTTTGTGTCCTTCAGACCTGGCTTCCTGTTGAGTACCCTGACACACACCTGGCATGGGATCTCATCTTTACTGGTGCTGCTCACAACCTGCTCAACATAGACCACACAGCAAACATCAATTTGTGTTTATTCATTCATATTCAAAATAGAGAACAAACATTCATTTGCTATTTTTTTTAAACAATATTTCAAAGCTGGCAGGTTAGAGATTTTTCCTCAAGACATCATTTTCGCCATTATCCATTTTTTTCTTGTTGACTCTGATGAAAGCATTTTGCCAAAATACTGTTGCCTTTTACTGTAACTTTTGTTTCTCTCCCTCTCTTATCTATCTTCCTACCTTAAACAGAACTATACCACACACCCTCATCCCTCTTTATTCTGGATATCACTGCTCTGCAGACTGCTACGACATTCTATTGAACAACTTCACCACATCCTTCCTACCACATTCTGTTGAACAACTCCACCATATCTAGCCACATCCTTGCTATTATTAACTCTTAGATCACCAAACAACACCTACAACATACCTGCATTTACCATCTGCCTGACAGCCATGCTTAACCAGGAGGTGACACAAAAGCTATTTTTAAACAGTTATGGCAATTTAAAATTATGAATTCCTAACTACGGGATAGTTTGTTTTTTTCTTTCTTCCACAAGCTGTTTACACAGCTCATGGTAGTCTAAGAATTAATAAGCAACACAGAACATTATAACAAGTATTACCAACAACCACTTCTAAAGCATTGCAAATTTCACACCACTTCAGACTCAGCTAATACCTTCCTCTTCATGATCCCACTAAAACTGAAAAAAATGTCAACATTTCCGGCTCACATAAGCTTTAAACCAGATGTGAGATTGGATTGTAATGGCTTGCTTGAAGACCCAAAGTGTACCCAAGATGTGAGCTTCTTAGAAAAATGCCACATCCAAGGACATCATGGTAAGGCTTACTTCAATTGGCTAACATGAAGAAGCATATCAACCTCCCCCAGAAGCTCCATTAAAAAAAAGCAGGATAGAGTACTGGCCAGCTCTGTTTCACCATCCCCTGTATAAAAGCTCTCACAGTCATCTTTGCTTATGGGGGTCATGGGTTAACAAAGGTCATAGCCAGCTCTGATAACTATGCCATCACTGTAACACAAGCATCTTTGCTCTCACAACTTGCCTTAACAAAGGTTTCCATGGCAGCAAGCCTCTCTTTCCAGTTGGCACTGACCAGATTTGTCAGAGTATCACCTGGGAGAAAATTCTGTGCTTTTTCATCGACTGCCTCGTCCTAGAGAGCAAGGAAACATCCATTACTCCTGGCCTTTATGTTCAGCTTGTTTCAACATAAACAAATACAAAAATGGTGTTATTAACAGCATTAAAAGTAGGAATCTACCTCTGAAGAAAAGCCAGTAGTTTGTAAACTTTTACCAGAATGTTCCTGTCGACTTAGCTGTAAAAATGAGTGCTAGATATCTTCATTAAAGAACTGCCGCTGTGAGGAGATGGATGCTGTGGCACATTATAACACCACTGTTGGTGTCTTAAAGAAAAATAAGACACCCATTTGGATCCACTACCACAAGGGTTCTCAACCAGCAAGGAATTCCTCTTCCCCACCCCCCCACAAAAGGAAGATGAATTTTTGGGGTTTCAAAAGAGGAACTGGGACCACAGACTGATAAATTCAACTACTGGAACACACTGTAGGAAGATCAATAATCCATAAGTGTGAGACAGTCAACCTGCAGTCCCAATTTCTCTTCTTCCTGGGAGGGGAGAGAATTCTCCACTAGTTAAGAATCCCTGCATCACCAACTTCCAATCTGCTGCTTGGGAAGGGCAAAGTCCAAAAGTCTACAAATATAACTCCTAAGTATGCCAGAAGCTGGGAAAGAAAGAACTCTGCTATCAAATACTTGAAAGTTTCCTACCTCTGGATTTCCTTGCCAGAGTCCCAGTCTTGGACTCTCCCAGATCGCACTCAGGCAGTAGGTTGTCTAACCACAGGTTAGATAGTTTATTGTCATACAAGACCAGAGGAAACTCATCTGATATAGACTGAAAATTGAAACTGACCTGATACAGACAGAAAAAAGGAAACTGACCTGATACAGACAGAAAACAGGAAACTGACCTGATACAGACAGAAAAAAGGAAACTGACCTGATATAGACAGAAATAAGGAAACTGACCTGATACAGACAGAAAAAAGGAAATTGACCTGATATAGACAGAAAAAAGGAAACTGACCTGATACAGACAGAAAAAAGGAAACTGACCTGATACAGACAGAAAAAAGGAAACTGACCTGATACAGACAGAAAACAGGAAACTGACCTGATACAGACAGAAAAAAGGAAATTGACCTGATACAGACAGAAAAAAGGAAACTGATCTGACAGAGGCAGAAAAAAAAAACAAATTGATCTGGTAGAGGCAGGAACAGAAACTAAGGAACCAGCAGAACAGTTATCTTCATAACGTTAACTTGAACAACTTACCAAAACATTACTGGCCCAAATAAGCTTACTTTAACCCTTCTAACTCGCCAACTCAATTTTAACAGTTAACTTACAGCACTTTCACTCACAACAAAAAAACAATTGTCCAAAAGTAACAAATTCCAAATAATCAATTGCACATTAAACAAAAAACACAAAACTGCAGAAAACAGAACCATGAATAATAATAATAATAATAATGTTACATGGACAGGAAATGGATTGTAGGCACACTCCCAGTGTGGTCGCTGCATACAAGAAAAAAAAATTTCAGAATTAACCAACACCTGCAGCAAATTATTTAGTTTAGCTCGTAAATACCACACAAGGCCAAAGAGGTCTATTTTCACAAAATATTATGCTCTCTCATTGGTACCTGGCTAAAAAACTTCTTATTTCAGTCAAGAGCTACAGAAACAAACTGCACGAAGAAGAAAAGAGAAGATATGTGCTTTCTTCTTCTTCAGCTTCCCAAGCCATTAAAGCTCACTGCCGCAGATAAAGTTCACCTCCATTCCTCTCTGTTCCTGATCTTCTCTCTCCCTTGTAACTGCTGTTATGTTATCTTTCCATCTCTGTCTTGGGCTACCCCTTGATCCTGTTTCCTTCATTCTTGTACATACATCATTTTCATTTGTCCAACCAGCATAATCTGTTCAGTTTCAGGATATTTACAATTATTTGGAATTTAAATAAGCTGTTCAGTTCAGTGCTCTTTCTAGCTCTCCACTGTTGGTATCCTTCATGGGCCCAAAGATTCTTCTTAGGAGGATCTTGTTCTCAAAGACCTGCAATTGTTGTTCATCTCTCTTTGTTGTACTCCATGTTTCAATTTGTGGTTTAGCAATTTTTAAAAAAAAAAAAAATCTGATTTTATGTGCATGTGTGTGAAAACCAAAAGCAGCTCAAGATAACATTTTTTGACAAGTGACTTAAAAAAAAGAAAATGTTTACGGCAACAAGAAAACTTACGCTGAGAGCTGCTTCCACTTTTTCCTCGGCTCCCTTTTTCTTGGTGGCTGGACCTTTCTTAGCAGGGGCTTTGCCCTTGTGAACACAAATAAGCAGCAAGAAGTTAGATATATATATATATATATATACATACACAACTTCAGCAACCAACTTTGACTGCTACATGTATGTACGCTATAAGTACTGGGGATAACATTTAAATGAAGGTACTTATTAGTTGGTAGTGTCCAACAGATCACATGTAAATCAGTCTTTTTCTAATTATACTGGCCAATGAGGGCCAGTAAAATATTTAAATCGTAAAAATGAAAATTTTTCAAGCAAACTTTCTCCCAGATTTGTGGGATAGCTACAAGCACTGAAATAATTTTTGAACATGGTAGATTCATATATAAGGAAGATAGAGAAAGAAGTTACTTAATGAGCTGTCAGTGTGGCTAGTCACCGGAGGATCTCATAAACAAGTCTAAAGACAGAGAATTGTGAAGAGAAATGATCGCTATCGCCACGCGGCATGGCACTTGAATTGAATTGGGATTCATATAAGTTATTTCATTATAGCTTCAGTTTTCAGCAACTTTCTCTACACTGTACTGAATAGCTCATTTTATGATAATAGCTAAATGTAACATCCCACAAATCAAATTAAATTTTCATTGGTTTCATAATTTTTACATAAAAAGTAATTAATTAATAAATAAATAAAAAAACTGTCAAATCTTACTTTTGCTTTTGGTTTTGCTGAAGCAGAAGCAGCAGCTGGTGCTGAGGCCTGATAAGAAATGTTAAAATAAGATTTTACATGGGTAAAAATGTTTGGTTTTACAGAATCTAACGATATAATGTGTTTCAACTTTCCATAAGTGAACGATGGTGAAATAATTCATTCATTCATTCATTTGCATGTCCCTTGAGGATCTTTGCCTCCCAAACAGCACTCCTGTATGCCTCTCAGTTGTGAGCAAGATGGCCTGCTGCTGCTGCGTCCATTTACAGATCGTCAACGATTTCTTGCAGCCATCTTCGTTTTGGTCTTCCTCTTTTTCTTTTTCCCATTATGTATCCTTCCAATATGGTCTTCTCTAAATTATCATGATGTTTAATGTGTCCAAAATATTTAAGTTTTCTCTCTTTAATCCTCTTTACTAGCCAGCCTTCTTCAATATTAAGCTCTTGTAGTATAGATATATTTGTAAAAATAATTATTAAATTAAAATAACTAGTAACAAATTTGTGAACTGCAGTAGTTTCTTCTTAAATGATTCAGTTTTTATTCTTAAAATTTCTGTTTTGACTATGCTGAAAATACAGTTGTATACCTTTTTTGTTTCGGTCAGATAAAGCATGTGATAGTGTGCATATTTTTTATAAAGGTAGTTTATTTTGATATAATGCTTCGTACAAATGGCATTGAGGCATAGGTCCAAATTAGTTTAAGAATATTTTGAGAGTATTTTAATGAAAAAAGTGATAAAAGAAATTTTGCATTTAGCTTTTTCGCCTGTCATTTTTCAATAGGTCACAATACATCTTTCTTTCCATCCATGTCCTTGGCCAATGAGCATTTACTGCCTGGTTTTCCTTGAGGCATGTAAATTAGCAACAAATTCTCTCCACTTCTCATAGTCAAAGGCCAGTCTTTGTACTGTACCCCACCTGTGTTGCTTGCTACTCATTTCTGCTTCTACAGTTCTCCACCAGGTAGTCTCTGGTCAGTCTCTTTTCTTCAAGTGTTGGCCGTTTAACTCATTTGATATCGGAGCTAAAACATGAGCCTTCCTTTTTTTTTTTTACCAACACGGACGTTACATGATGAAGTGGGTGTCTTGATATGGGGGAAGAGGTGTGTAAAAGTCATTGCAACAAACTAAATCCATGTTCAACACATGTGTATCATATCAAAATAAGTGGAAAATGAATGAAAATTACATAAATGAAGTTATTTGTCATAAAAAAAAGGAAAAAAAAAAAAAAAGAAAACAACTGGTGTGAACAGATGGAAGCTACTCTTTGGCTCTATTTTTTTGTTTGGGCTTGTGCAATAAAATTAAGTTTTACATGAATTACTATGCCATAATCCAATGCGAAATATGTAGGTCAACACAAAAACATTGTTTGTATCGATATTTCGGGATGTTTTTAACATACAATAAATCTAACAGATCTACAGCTGCCAGAAACACATACAGTAAGATAGGTCTAGTCGGTTGGTATGACCCTTCTGCCGATCGATCTCGAAAAAAACTTGAAAATTACACTTGAATCAATGAAATCAATGAATTTCTAAATGACCTCCATAAACAGGTGTGACAGGAAGTTAAACTTTTCATTGAGTTCTCACTGGTTACATGAAAAGTTACATCGATTTTTCTATGAAATAACCATGCATCCATTAATGGCTCTTTGGTTAGAACTGTCTGACCTGTAGCAGCCATAAATGGACGTGCAGTATTGATCGAGTTAAAGATGTTGCTGGGGTCCCCTTATGAGCACATGACCAATCCATTTCCAGCAAATTTTTGCTATTATAACATATCTACAATTTTAAAAAATACCACAACTAAATAGCCACATATCTGTTATGAGAATGAAAATATGTCACTTTAAATAACAAAATCTTAGCTCATTTATATATATATATAAGAGATGGACATATTCCTACACAGAATCACA
Organism: Achatina immaculata; assembly: GCA_009760885.1. Lineage (NCBI taxonomy): Eukaryota > Metazoa > Mollusca > Gastropoda > Stylommatophora > Achatinidae > Lissachatina > Lissachatina immaculata. Next base: position 1,731,296 of record CM019694.1, read on the forward strand.
GCTTATATGTGTGCACTGATAATTCATGTAAAAACATTTCTACACCTATGACAGAATCATAGCTCACATGTGTGAACTGGTCAGAAATATGACCAAATTCCTACATGAATGAAAGAAAATGAGCTCCTACCCCTCCAGGTTTAGCGCTGGTTGGCCTTTTGACAGGTTTTGGATCCTCACTGCCTGCTTTCTGGGGACCTGCAGCCACCGACTTACTTGATGGTGGAGCTCCCGCTGAGTTATCCTTTGTTCTTGGCTCTCCTTTTGCATTGAGGAGCACAGCTTTCTGAGACCACTCTTGTATCTGTTTGGAGAAAAAGATACAATCCAACCATATTTGCCTGCTGTCAATGATAAACTTCCAATTAACATGCAGTTCAAATTTATGGCTGAGCACACAAGCCATATACATAAAATCAAAAGACATATGTGAATAAGTTGTGGGTTATAAACTGACAAAGTATACTGCAATATTGGCTACTGGATAATTGTGTTAATAAAACTGATTCTCGATGGAGAGTATAGGATTGCAAAGGTGATGAACCTAGAATGTATTATGCACAGTCAGTCAGTCATTTGCATGTCTCTTGTGGAATTTTGCCTCCCTAACAGCACTCCTGTAGGCCTCTCGGTTGTAAGCAAGATGGCCTGTTGCAGATGCATCCATTTGCAGATCATCAACGATGTCTTGCAGCCATCTTCACCTTGGTCTTCCTCTCTTTCTTTTCCCATTATGTACCCTTCCAAGACAGTCTTCTCTAGATTATCATGACGTTTAATGTGTCTAAAAAAAACATATCAATCCTGTATTTACATGCACCAGCATCATTAAGCAATATTTAAGTGAAAGAGATGACCAGCCTAATGCCAGAATTTGCAAACTAATGAGGACTGTACACTAACTCTCATCTTTACAGTCCTCCTTGGTAACAGACTGTGTCACAACAGCCTGAAGAAAAGGGTAGGTGGTGGAACTTACTGAGATGTCTAGAGTTGAAAGGGCATTGTTCTATCTTCTTATGTTTGAGACAGAAAACATCACAACTTACTTTCATCTATTTATGATGAGAAAACCATGACAGCTTTTACTGTCCTTAATTTTATGATGAGAAAACCATGACAGCTTTTACTGTCAACTTTATGGTGAGAAAACCATGACAGTTTTTACTGTCAACTTTATGGCGAGAAAACCATGACAGCTTTTACTGTCAACTTTATGGCGAGAAAACCATGACAACTTTTACTGTCAACTTTATGGTGAGAAAACCATGACAGTTTTTACTGTCAACTTTATGGTGAGAAAACCATGACAGTTTTTACTGTCAACTTTATGGTGAGAAAACCATGACAGCTTCTACTGTCAACTTTATGGTGAGAAAACCATGACAGCTTTTACTGTCTTTAATTTTATGATGAGAAAACCATGACAGCTTTTACTGTCATCAATTTTATGGTGAGAAAACCATGACAGTTTTTACTGTCATCAACTTTATGATGAAAAAAAACAATGATAGTTTTTACAGTTATCAACTTCATGATGATAAAGCCATGACAGCTTTTTCTGTCATCTTTATAACAAGAAAGCTATAACAGCTTGCTCTCAAAATCTTTATCATCCATCATCATCATAATTACTGAATGGTAAGAAACAGAAAAGAACTCGGCACTAAACACTCATAAAAACAATGAGACACACAATAATTAGTGTATAAGTATACAACTATACATGAGGCACTGTAGTATAGCTGTGATACCAAAATGTATAAACTAGGAAAAAAAGTAGGAACAGCTTTATTACTTAATGACTACAACATTTCAGAATCTGAACAAGCATCAAAAAAGCTATATATTCTTTCAAGTTATAGCTAAGTGCTCTATTCATTTTATTTATTTAACATAGGACTCATGTGAATCTATACTTTATCTCCTCTCTCTAATTCTTCGTCCTGTGTCTGTTTGTATGATTAAGGCTCACGGGCGAAATGTCACAACTTTGTAGCCGTTAAGTAATAAAGCTGTTCCTACTTTTTTTCCTATTTATACATAAAAACAACGAAAAGCTTTTAAAATTGTGAAAAATTCCACATCTGTGGTAAAACTTACTTTTAAGAAGTAATACAAACTAGTTTATTCTTATATTTCTACCCTCTGCCCTATACTTCAGACTGAAGACAAATTCTTGGGGAAACATATCACTCCAAAATTTCTCAAACAGCTGGAAACACTTCAGATATTCTAAACTATTCACTTGGATTTTTAATAGCATAGCCTGGCAATATAAACACCTCATGTAAGGACACACTCAGCAATTAGGCTGTTGGCTCATCACTGTGACGGAATCAAGTTCTAGTGGCTATCGCAACTTTCAGACAAGCCAGCTTTAAATGTGTGCCTGGAACACAGGCAGTGAGAGCAGTTCAACACTTCCAGAAGCTTGACAGTGTGAAGATTCATTATACTTGATCCATGTTTTAATTTTAGAGGAATCCATAAACTCTAAATAAAATTTAAGTGACAAATGTAGGCAAAAACAAAAGTAATCTATAGCCTATAGACTAAAAAAAAAATACCTGTCAACTTCAATAGATCTTATTATCTATAACTATTACATCCTACAGAAATGAATCTAGGACAGATTTGCTCAGTACATTCTATCATGAATTATGACACTGATTATACATAGTAAAGGTAACTTTACACTCTTACATTTTTTCAATTCCCAGATTCATGACTCTTTTTTCCCTCATAGCACATGCAAAAACAGCCCTATCATTCTGCTAAGGGACCAAACAGATATGGTGTTAATGCCTGCATTTTCCTTCACCCACTGGCGATTTGGAAGGTAATGTAGCCAGCGTTACACCTGACTGCTATTTTTTCTCCAACTCCAGGAGCTAGGTACCCATTTCTGCAACAGATGATATAGGAGCTAGGTACCTATTTCTGCAACAGATGATATAGGAGCTAGGTACCCATTTCTTCAACAGATGATATAGGAGCTAGGTACCCATTTCTGCAACAGATGATATAGGAGCTAGGTACCTATTTCTGCAACAGATGATATAGGAGCTAGGTACCCATTTCTGCAACAGATGATATAGGAGCTAGGTACCCATTTCTGCAACAGATGATACAGGAGCTAGGTACCCATTTCTGCAACAGATGATATAGGAGCTAGGTACCCATTTCTGCAACAGATGATATAGGAGCTAGGTACCCATTTCTGCAACAGATGATATATGTATGAACGTAGATACTTTTAAATGAATTTACAGCCCCCACTAGCTTCTCAAATGCCACTTGAACCTCTCCCCTGACACTCACCATATAACAGCACTAATAAGGGAATGGTACAATTTTTTCAAA